>CM067315.1:13083266-13730766 GCA_034231615.1 Meghimatium bilineatum | reverse complement strand
CCTGATCTATGTAAATGATTTGTTTGCTTCCTTCTAATCTATGTGAAGGTTGGTAATTAATGAGTTTGCCTCTCTTTTGGAGAGGCGTGCTCCTTTCAACCAGCGGATGAAGTCCAATTAGGTTATATCAGGACACACTACCATAAAATATTAGAGGTAACAGAGACCCCAAATCGATGTGTTTATATCGACATTTAATAGTCGACGTTGTATTATCGCTAGGAGACAGAGTGAGAAATGAAAACAAAGAACCGACACCGCCCCAATCTTGAAGTATATTAAGAGCCAACAGATCAAATGGTTTGCACACATCAGCAGACTACCACCAGACAGCATACCACAGCACGCTACGATACACAGATACAGTGAAGGCAGACCTAGAAGCCGACCATGAAAACGATGGACCACCGAAATAAAAGAGGCGACAAATTCCACAATATACTCAGCACACACGAGGGCCATCTCCAGAGAACTCCTTCTACCCCTGACGCTGAAAGGCAATAAAAGGTTTAGCGAATAGATAGATAGATAGTAGGCTAAATCTTCTTTTTAATGAAAAAATGTGATGATATTTTTGTAAAAGAATTTTGTAAAAGAAAGAAATATTTTTGCAGAAGTGGATTATTACTTGAAGCTACGGAGTTACTTTCTGCCAGTTGTAATCTCGGCATGCTGCGTGCCGCTTCGTTGATAGTGACGGAGTACGTATGGGAAATCGAGTACAGTGAAGACGATCCTCTACGACTTTAACAACTTTTTTAAACATTTAACACATATTTTATGGTATGATATAGATACGTTGTATTGATCCTCATGTCTTGATCCTCATGTCTTGATCCTCATGTCGTAATCCTCATATCTTGATCATCATGTCGTAATCCTCATGTCTTAATCCTCATGTCTTGATCCTCATGCTTGATCCTCATGTCTTGATCCTCGGTCTAGATCTTCATGCTTGATCCTCATGTCTTGATCCTCATGTCTTAATCCTCATGTCTTGATCCTCATGTCTTAATCCTCATGTCTTGATCCTCATGTCGTAATCCTCATGTCTTGATCGTCATGCTTTATTCTCATGTCTTGAGCCTCATGTCTTGATCCATAAAAATTGATCCTCATGCAGCTTTCAGAAAATTGTGTATTATGGGCTCATGTTTGTCCTCCCTCAGAGGTAGTGACTGCGCTAATCACATTCCTTCTAACAGAGTGACTGGGAGGCAACAGCTTAAGTGGAAGGATGAAGAAGGGGAAAGATGCACACTTACTGAGTACATTCTTCCTTCTACTTGTACATCTCTTCTACTTAAAGACTCGGTTTTTAATCTGTTCTTCTGTGTCCGTTCTCAGACTCCTATAAGTTAACAGATACTAGTCCATGAGATCGGAATGTGCCGAATTATGCTTTACAACTTGCCCTCATACCAGCGTCTTTCAATTCGAGACATTCTAATCTTACATAGCATTCTTGAGTCACACACACATCTACAGAATAGGTACCCAACCCATGTCAATCCCTACTTAAATGCCTCTAACACAGTGCATGGCAAATAACAATGGTACTAATAGTTACTCCCCTTTTTAACCTGGTAGCACAAAGACTCGCCTATTCATTGATCACTAACTGAAGTAATCTCATCACGTCTGGAATGTCTGTCAATCTGGGACAAGAAATGAGTACGGTGCAGCCCTGCTATTTGGCACGTTACATATCTGGTAGCATGGGAACTTATTAAGAAGGATTGGGCGTACTTGTGTACAGTAATTGATTTATGACAACAAGTTCAAGCAGGTTCATTTCCGTTGATACTCGCATTTGCTTTTTGTTATCGTAGCCCCTTTCTCTCCAAAGTGTTGTGTATCCCTGACACGCTGGAAGTTATCTCTGGAGTTCATACAACAGAAAACACTATGTCAAGTCTGTCTTCAAATAATATATTTACATTCATCGCTATTTGGTTATGAGTACAGCCAATGATTTCACTTGCGTGGTGGTTAAGTTATTTTCCTTGTGCCAAAGAGGTCGCAGGTTCGATCCCGGATCGTGACGCCTTGTTTACAACAGCATTTTTTCGAATATTTCTTGGAATTATTGCTTGATACTAAAGAGTTATGTGCTGTGAGTAGTTCTTTTGACAGACGACGTGCCTCTTCGTTGAGAGGGGGTGAACTATATATGGAAACACCCAAGTGCGATGAAGTCAGGCTTTTACGCCTTTAGAGTCCCTTTCCCTGAGTACGTCCAACCCAGAGAGAACTCACGATGTGACGTTGCAAATGAATACACTTAGAAAATATAAATGTGATTGGTCAAGTACGGAAAACCTGTTTACTTGAGTTACTAGACGATTCGGTGCCGCTAGAACGGACCTGGTTTAATTCTCGTCAGACGCAAGAATTATTTTCTTCTTCTTCTGCGTTCATTCTCAAACTCCAACTGGATCTAGCTGGATCATGGTCCTGCTAGATTTCCAGCAGGATGTAGTCCAGAAAATGGAAATGCGTTGTGTCGCCATTTTATTTGCGCCAATGGCCCGACACATCCGTCTTTGGCGGGAAGAATTATTTTAATTTATCCTTATACTTGAATTTACGTGTATAAGAAAATATAAAGAAAGTTTTGTAAGATAGACATTGTTCTGAAACCCACAGGAAACAAGAAAAAGAGGTAAACCCTGACATTCGTGGAAGAAAGAGCTAGCGTCACACAAAGGATTGGTCCAACAGAAATAAATTGAAGCTTATGGCTATAGATAGGAAAATATGGAAGAAATGTTCTTGAGAACAGACTCTCCGCATGAAATTAAGGATTACTAGAATAGAACACCAAACACAACATCGGACACGATACCCACCACTTAGATTAAGACTCTCATGCTCTACCGACTGAGGAAACCTGATTGATTGATCGATGTTCCTCCTTCGCAAGCGAAGATTAGCGGGCATGAAAAACAATAAATGCGATGAAAAATAATATAATAATAATAATTTAAATTGGTAATTATCTAATTTGGTTTGTGAGTTCGTAGATGCCCGATGAGTCCGATTCGTGCACGTAAAGTTCTATTGCAGTGCATGCAGGAGTGCTGATGGTTCGGGGTAGGAGAATTTTCGGATTTCTCCTTCCGCTTCTTGCGCTGTGGATTGCTCGCAGTGTTCTTTTTCTCAAATTTCGTGGTGCCAGCAGTGATCTGGGTGTGCCAGGCTGAGCAATCAAGAGCTGTAGTCTCCCAGGAGCTAGGATCGATGCTGCAGTGCTTGAGAGAGATTTTTAGGTGATCATTGAAGCGCTTAAAATAAAGAAACCTAACATAACTGTAGTCGGTGAACTCAAGTATGATATGAGATGTGTGCTGAATTGACTTGATGAACGTAGGAATATGAACACTGCGATGTGCAGTCAATATAGACTGCGGTTCAGGGAATTTGGTATTAATTTTGAGTTACATAGGATTAGGATCTTGTATGACAGAATGAGGAATGTGTTTCTTCTTCTTTTTCTTCTGCATTCATTCTCAAACTTCTGCAGATTCGCAGAATGTTGTCCAGATTGAACACTTATAAGTTTGCATGTGATGAACTGACGTCAGCAAAGACACATAGGAGAGCTGAACACTTATAAGTTTGCATGTGATGAACTGACGTCAGCCCAGACACATAGGAGAGCTGAACACTTATAAGTTTGCATGTGATGAACTGACGTCAGCCCAGACACATAGGAGAGCTGAACACTTATAAGTTTGCATGTGATGAACTGACGTCAGCAAAGACACATTGGAGAGCTGAACACTTATAAGTTTGCCTGTGATGAACTGACGTCAGCAAAGACACATTGGAGAGCTGAACACTTATAAGTTTGCATGTGATGAACTGACGTCAGCAAAGACACATTGGAGAGCTGAACACTTATAAGTTTGCCTGTGATGGACTGACGTCAGCCCAGACACATAGGAGAGCTGAACACTTATAAGTTTGCATGTGATGAACTGACGTCAGCCCAGACACATAGGAGAGCTGAACACTTATAAGTTTGCATGTGATGATCTGACGTCAGCAAAGACACATTGGAGAGCTGAACACTTATAAGTTTGCCTGTGATGAACTGACGTCAGCAAAGACACATTGGAGAGCTGAACACTTATAAGTTTGCATGTGATGAACTGACGTCAGCAAAGACACATTAGGGTGCTGAACACTTATAAGTTTGGCTGTTATGCACTGACGTCGACCCAGACACTTAACTATAGCATACTATGCCTTCATGGAGCATAGAAAGTGTACTTACAACTGCAGGACCGTAGACAGGTCTTCAGTGACTGGGATGGGGGATTGTTTACCTATTTACACAATGGCAATGCTACCATCTTCTAAGAAATTCCCTCTTTTTAATGAGAAAAATTTGATGACCTGTGTATAAAAAAATTTGTAAGAGGGAAGGGGTGTAGAGTCTTTTACCTCGACAAAAGAAACCTTACCTAGAGTCGAACGTTGACCCTCACGAAAGTGAGACTAACGCTATAATCTATCTGCAAGACCAATAAACAATAATTATTTTTAATATACCGCTGATGTCGGATGTGTCGGGTCGTTGGCTTAATAAACCGGCGACATAGCACATATATGTTCTCTGGACTATATTCTGTTGGAAATCTAGTAAGAGAATTTCCTTACTACAAGAATATGTTACTGGGGAGTTTGAGAACAAATATAGTAAGACAATTGTCCTACTACAAGAATATATTACTGGGGAGTTTGAGAACAAATCTAGTAAGACAATTGTCCTACTACAAGAATATGCTACTGGGGAGTTTGAAAACAAATCTAGTAAGACAATTGCCCTACTACAAGAATATATTACTGGGGAGTTTGAGAACAAATCTAGTAAGACAATTGTCCTACTACAAGAATATGCTACTGGCGAGTTTGAGAACAAATCTAGTAAGACAATTGTCCTACTACAAGAATATGCTACTGGCGAGTTTGAGAACAAATACTCAAAAAAACATTCCTATACAATTTTTTTTAAAGGCAAGATTTATGTTAAGTAGGTTGTCAGTGCTTTCCGAATGGTACGGATGTATAACTGCCTGCGACGTAAATTAAACCAGTCACATTTACCGCCAGAGACACGGTCTACACCTCTTCCCTAGAATGGCGTCATTACAGATTACATATTTACTTGTCATCCCGTAATTCAACATGAACTAACATCAGCAAATATGGCACAAACAACTAGTTATATTGCCGACTCATCTTGACTGATGGTATTTAACTTTTCAATTCTATTATATATTTTTTAAACAGCTAGCGTGCCATTTAAAAAGGTATTCTGTACCAGTGGTTCTCATTTTGTTGATTTTTTCCGTGATTCCATTTTGGGACATATTTTCTTGATTGACCCAATGGTGCAAATTTTTTTTTAAGGAGTCCTTGGCGTGTTTTCACGTTACCGCTGCTTTTTTTTCCAAACTTTATTGCTATAATTAGTTCTCTTCATGTGAACTGGTTTGTCGTCCGTAATTTCAAATTGTTCAGTGTCACAGACTGTACTATTTTTATGATATTAATTTAATGTATTATATTGATCGTAAAATGGACAGCTTAAAAGATATAATTAAATGCGGTCAGAAACAAGCCAGGAATATGTGTCAAATTTTATACGAAGACACTAGAATTATATCGTCCATGTACTTAGAATTATATCGACCATGTACTTAGAATTATATCGCCCATGTACTTAGAATTATATCGACCATGTACTTAGAATTATATCGACCATGTACTTAGAATTATATCGTACTTAGAATTATATCGGCCATGTACTTAGAATTATATCGACCATGTACTTAGAATTATATCGTACTTAGAATTATATCGGCCATGTACTTAGAATTATATCGACCATGTACTAAGAATTATATCGGTCATGTACTTAGAATGTACTAAAACACACTTCTTAAACAGTGTCATCATGTGGAAGGCAAAGAGCAAACAAAACGTAGGTAGCTCAAAAGAAAGTCTAAGCAGAACAATCAACATAGAAAGCTCACTATTCGAAGAAATGATCAAACAAGCAATCGTTTTCACATTGAAAAGTCCGTCGAAGACGGTTTGTCATGCCGTTGGCGCAAATAAAACGGCGACACAACGCACTTCCATTCTCTACACTACATCCTGCTGGAAATCTAGTAGGACCATGGTCCTGCTACAAGGGAGATCCAGCAGGAGTTTGAGAATGAACGCTGAAGAAGAAGAAGAAGATTGAGAACAGACCACAACAGACTAAAACAATACATGTACAGAAAGTTTGGAGTTGTGACATCGATGCCCTGTGGACAGTCTCCAGAAAACATTGAACATATTTTACAGAACTGCTTACTGTACAATATCACAAGAATAAAACTATCCATGTTATTTAAACTGGTCATCTGAAACAGCTTTGACGAACAACCTGTATGGTCATCTCGAGGCTGGTGATCACAGTACATCATCATCATCATCAAGTGCCATCTCCGCAACGAAGGTTGGCTGCAACGTATCTCCAACATCTCCTGTCTCTTGTCTTGGTGGTGCACTCTGCTAGACTGTAACCTGTCCATCGTGTAATGTTACTCTCCCACTTGTATCTCTGCCTACCTCTTGCTCGCTTTCCTTTGACTTTACCCTCAAGTAAGGTCTTCAATAGGGTGTCATGTCTTTTAATGTGTCCAAAGTATTTTATTTGCCTGATCTTTATTTCTCTTAGTAGTTCTTTCTTCATATTAAGTGTCTTTATCACCTCTTTATTTGTTTTCTTCTCTTTCCATGATGTTCTCCCTATTCTTCTATATACCCACATCTCAAAGAAGACTACAGTACAGTTATTTGATAAAATCCATATCAGCGTCTGACTGCGATTGGAAAACGAGGACGACGAAGAAGAAGGACATAAGCAATACACAAGAACTAAAGCAATTTGCAACGAGGCACTCAACATGGGCAGAAATGACTACTGCCCTATGTGTCATATTTTGCACAAAGGGAACTACCTAATGTCATACGTGGACACCGGCTAAAGAATTTGTATAGTGTGCCCTACTGCATATTTGTGGAAAAAGTATGGTTGAAAATTTGACTACGCAGTAAATCGTACTCAGAATAGCATATAACATGAAGTCTGCTACTATAAATAGCCAGATGCCATTATTTCCTGTTAGTGTCAACACTGACCCAGTTTCTGCCCTTGAAAGACATCAGTCTTTCTCAAGTAATGTCAAAAATTCAACTGACTCGGTCAGCTAAAAATATCTCTTGTGAGCTATCTTAGTCCGACAATACTCATTGGTTTGTCGATAACGAAAAAGTGACGTTTTTCCTTGAGCTAGTCCTTGATTAGTATATTTGTGAGTAGCCTATGGACGTGCGTTGATTCTGTGTGTTTATATACAAAACTAGGATCGGAGAAACGACACAAGCAGTTTAGCAACGACTGAATTAATAAGACCTGTTATTTAGAATTATCTTGTGGCCGGACCGGGGCCCTTGTTGAGCTTTCGGGTGGTCACTATTTATATACTAGTAGTTGCCTTCGTTATTTTTGGCATGCGATTTCAAGTATGTAAATAGTGACCAACCGAAATCTAACAATATCCAAAAACGTAACAAATGGGATCCTAATTAATTCAGTTGAAAGGTCTTTATTGGAAACGGTGATGGTTTTAGCCGAAACCGAATCAAACTACGACCTCTAAAATAGTATACTGGTGGACTGTTGCATCTTTACAGACGATCAGGAACCATGACAATGTACATTTTCAAAATGGATAATGAGGCCCAAAAATGTGTTAATTTGTCGTGACACATAATCCCTACGCTTCACACATGATTGCTTGCCAGTCCAGACTTTATGGAGAGAAAGTGTCTTTCCCATTTGTAATGACACATAACCCCTACGTTTCATACATGATTGCTTTCAAGTGCAGACTTTATGGAGAGAAAGTGTCTTTCCCATTTATGCTGATCCCCTCTCGACTTTGTTGATTAACTTATGAACTCTGAAGTATGATAATATACTTACAATATTCTTCTTCTTCTGCGTTCAGCATCTGCGGTCATGTTATATTGTCAGGCCTGTCGTCGGGGCGAAGTCCACTGTCTTCTCAAGGTCAGAGCGGCTGTAACATAGCTTTTGCCTCAAGTCTGTATCCTCTGGCCAAGTCTGCTGTCTCTTCTCTTTGTATGTTGGGCAATCTTGACGTATGTGTTCCGGAGTCTGGGTTCCGGATCAATATGGACATTTATCTATGTATGAGATCCTCAATCGGTAAAGTTGCATCATGTTTGTATTCCACTTCCATTTCTTTCGTCCACTTTGCTGTGTATGTGTTTTTGATTATTGTTTTTTCTGCTTACCTCGAAGTTCACTTCAAGTATCCTGATAAACTTGACTTCAGCACCTCGAAGTTCACTTCAAGTATCCTGATAAACTTGACTTCAGCACCTCTCACCCGTGTGTTGTCGGGACCCGAAAGGAGAGCAAAGAATAGCAACACTGTTTACTTTCCATGCATGTCGTACGAGGCGACTAAGGAGGTTATGGGATGGAGCTGGCTGTCCAATCCCATATAGTGTCAGTTACCCAAAGCAATGCTGAAGTCGGATGTATCAGGCCGAAAGGCGCAGATATCGCAGCAATGATGTAAACCATGACACATCGCATTCCGTTCTCCGGACTACATCCTGCTGATCTGCAGGAGTTTGAGAACGAACGCAGAAGAAGAAGAAGATGCACCTCGAAGTTCACTTGAAGAATTCGGACAAATTTGACTAAAAACAGAACATGAGAAAAACAAGAACAGGTAATTCTAAACTCGCTACTTCATAGGGAGATAACTGCTTCATAACCAAAAAATTACTTCCTGTGAAAATTATCTCCCTTGATACAATAGCGCATATTATTTGTTTTCCAACAGTACAATAGAACAATACTTAGAGAAAGTAAAACAATCAATATCCATACTATTCGACAACTGCACAGAATAGCTTTGAACAGACAGAATTGGAGAGATCTGACCTCTGCGCTAACTTCATCGCAAAAGGAAAATGAATGAATGAAAAATTGTTTGAAAATATGTTCTCGCTGCGTAAAACTGAAATGCAACAGGTACAGCTAGGAACAAGGTGATAAAATTTTGCTAATCACTGGAAAAACACATAATAACACTCACAAATTGACGTTTCTACCAAAACGACTTTATCAAGACTACATCTATCTATTTTTCTTCAGCGTCGAACACGGAGCTCTGTGTGTAATTCGTATATGTTGTTGATACCCATAGTCATACCCTCTCTGATGGTTATTCTGTGAAACAAAACCATCAAGGCTACATACAGAACAACAAATAACGAGCAAGAACGACACAGTTGACGTTTATCATCATCAAGTGCCGTATCCGCAACGAAGGTTGGCTGCGACGGATATCCAACATCCCCTGTCTCCTGTCTTGGTGGTGCACTCTACTAGACTGTAACCTATCCATCTTGTGATGTTACTCTCCCACTTGTATCTCTGCCTAACTCTTGCTCGCTTCTCTTTGACTTTACCCTCAAGTAAGGTCTTCAATAAGGTGTCATGTCTTTTAATGTGTCCAAAGTATTTTTTTTTTGCTTGATCTTTATTTCTCTTAGTAGTTCTTTCTTCATACTAAGTGTCTTTAGCACCTCTTTATTTGTTTTCTTCTCTTTCCATGATGTTCTCCCTATTCTTCTATATACCCACATCTCAAAGGCATCAATTCTGTCTTCTAATTGTTTATTTAGTGTTCATGTTTCTGGGCCATACATTAATATAGAATAGATGTAGCATTTTATAATTCTCACTTTTAATTTGTTTAGATATTTATTAGATAATAATTTCCTCATGTCATTGAAGGTACTTTTAGCCACTGCTATTCTCCTTTTAACTTCTGTTTCACATCTGCCATCATTTGTGACTATGTGTCCAAGATATTGATAATGTTTTACTTGTTGTAGTTTCTCTCTATGTATGTTTATGTTTACCTCCTGTTCTTCTGTGTCTTTGCTGATTATCATGGTTTTTGTTTTTTTGATGTTTATGTCGTTTGGGGTGTTTTTATGACGTTCATATGGCCGAGTTAAATATAATCTCGAGATGAACCGGAAGAGTTGAAACTAGATCAGAGGTGAAACAACACAAGCAAAGAATATACAAAAGACAGACACATAAATGTGAAACGAGACAAAGATATAAATGACGGAACAACATGCTATCATCCGTACGACTGGCGATCATTGCACTCGAAAGGTTTAAGAGTGCCAAATTGGTGCATGTAGTGCTCTCAAGCGCGGTATAAGTGTGTGTCCCGTAAAGTCATCCATGCCATCAGCTGCAAGCGGAGCGCCGTGACGTATATAGGTCAGACTGGAAAGAAGCTTGCGGGCGGATTCTGTCAACACCTGTATCACAATTTTTTTTAAACATTTCGATTATCCTGTTGACGTCCATTTCAATGGCACGGGTCGTCGGGGCGCCCATACTATTCATTTTGCGGTCATTAAGTCGTCATGTTTCTCGGACGACAGGACCGTCAAACCGCACCTTTATGTGTTATGACTTGAGAATACACATGTTTGGATGTCTTGGCTAAAGTGACATTTCTTATATGCCGGTAAGAAAATTATATATATATTTGATTGTTCGTTCATCACAAGTGATGATGACCATTTGTTACATCCACTTTTGAAAATTCAATTTTAGTTATGTCCTTGATTATGAGTTTGTAGATGGCTAATGATCCCTATTCGAGCTGTAAATGTCCGTGGAGAGTTCGGACATGGAATGAGACTGTAAACGGATCTTGGTCTATCCGTGACTTTCTAGCTGCTCTCCGCTGTTGAGCTGCTGCAATTCTCCTCTTTTCACAAGATGATGCGCTCTTTTTTATTTTAGAACGTCATGTAGGTCTATTTTGTTCAAGTTCTTCCAATGTATATATATGTATGTGTGTCATGTGACGTACTCTCTGCATGACGTTGGCTTCCCAATGAATTCCCTGAACACCTCTCTGTCTTGGGCCATGCATCTTGCATTTTCAAACGACGTATTCATGCTATTTGTAATGTCGTCATTCCATCGTCTTCTTGGTTTCCCTTTCTTCCTTTCTCCCAGGTGCTTCCCGGGTGCTCTGTCCTCCATTATTTTTCTTTCTGGACAGTTGTGTCTCTTTATATGACCGAACAGGCATAATTTTCTTTTTGCTATTGTGTTTAGTAACCAACACTCTGCAATCTTCAATGTATTATATCTGAGTTTCTCTTTTATTCCTTCTATAATATTCTAAGTATCTTTCTGTAGCATTTCATCTTAAAGGCACTGATTTTCTTTGTCCCTTTTGTACTTAGAGTCTATGTTATATGTACAGATACAAATTTACAATATGCATGTACACAATAGATTTACAGAATTCTGAACATTCATTAAATCAATTTGCAAGGCGAATAGATGTTCGCTGAAAGGACATGTTTCACCTGGTGTCTGTCAAATTATGGATTCTTTGAGGGGAGGGGTGAGGGGGGGGGGGGGGGTTGTAGAATTAGGACAGTTGCTGATAAGATTACGTTAATAATAAGGAAGACAAGATTTATTTGAAAGGAGAAGCGTCTACAATATATGATGCTCTCAAAATATATAATTTGAACACTAAGTCGTTTGAATACGTCTGTTCGTTACAATTATGAAATATATGTCAATGTTTTAGTGAGCTATTGAGTTGGTGAGCTATTGAGTTGGTGAGCTATTGAGTTGGTGAGCTATTGAGTTGGTGAGGGAAAGTTGGTGGGTAAATGATGATTATATACATGTGTGTGTAATAATGTGAGTGAGTGGGTGCGTGGGTGGGTGGGTGGGTGAGTGGGTGGGTGCGTGAGTGAGTGAGTGGGTGGGTGGGTGAGTGAGTGAGTGAGTGAGTGCGTGAGTGAGTGAGTGGGTGGTGCGTGAGTGAGTGAGTGAGTGAGTGAGTGAGTGAGTGAGTGAGTGAGTGAGTGAGTGAGTGAGTGAGTGAGTGAGTGAGTGAGTGAGTGAGTGAGTGGGTGCGTGAGTGAGTGAGTGAGTGAGTGAGTGAGTGAGTGAGTGAGTGAGTGAGTGAGTGAGTGAGTGAGTTGTTTAGTTAGTTAGTCAGTCAGTCAGTTAGTTAGTTAGTTAGTTAGTTAGTTAGTTAGTTAGTTAGTTAGTTAGTTAGTTAGTTAGTTAGTTAGTTAGTTAGTTAGTTATTTAGTTAGTTAGTTAGTTAGTTGAGTGGGTGAGTGAGTGAGTGAGTGAGTGAGTGAGTGAGTGAGTGAGTGAGTGAGTGAGTGAGTGAGTGAGTGAGTGAGTGAGTGAGTGAGTGAGTGAGTGAGTGAGTGAGTGAGTGAGTCAGTGAGTCAGTCAGTCAGTCAGTCAGTCAGTCAGTCAGTCTGTGAGTGTGTGAGTCGATCAGTCAGTCAGTGAGGGAGTCAGTGAATGAGTCGGTGAGTCACTGTGAATCAATGAGTCAATCCAGTGTAAACGAAACCTGAAGTCCTCACTAGAACCAAATCCCAAGCATTCATACAATGTTGAACAATGCCCAACTGACATGGGCCCGACTTATGTCTGACAAATGCATCCCAAACAGCTGATGAATAGCGAGCTTCTCAGGGGAAACCGGCAAGTAAGTGGACAGAATAAACGTGTCAAGGACTCTCTTAAGGCGTCTCTAAAGAATTTCAACGTTGACGGCCCATCATGGGAGCTATCGCTAATAATACGCATGTGGTTGCGTCTGTGGGTCTCACCAATTGCCCACTAGACATACCACTAATGCAACAGAAAACCTTAGTAGATGACATGCCGTTATATTGAGGTTATCTTCTTATAGAAGCTTCATGGCACGTCATATATACAATTATGCTCCTTGTACTATTATTTTGTTGTTGAAATGTGTTTCATGTTTACTTGAATATATGTATGCACCCTCTGTGGTTGGGAGGGAGCCAGAGATGTACTGTGCAGCACTGGGGAGGGGGAAATTGACAGCACTGTTTTTTCCTATGGCTGAAACCCATCATAGAGGCACAGTGACTCAGGGCGTGACAATCCTTATGACTTGAACATTTGGTCGCATG
Source organism: Meghimatium bilineatum (assembly GCA_034231615.1). Lineage (NCBI taxonomy): Eukaryota > Metazoa > Mollusca > Gastropoda > Stylommatophora > Philomycidae > Meghimatium > Meghimatium bilineatum. The sequence continues at coordinate 13,717,629 of CM067315.1, read as the reverse complement.
CCTGGAGCAATAGAGAAGTTCGGCATAGCCAGTAGTCAATTGGTGGCGGGGAATGAGCACAGTGAACCTATCTTGGCTACAGTGGCTAGGAGCAGTGCATAGGTTGAAACCTACCTTCCTGGAGGTGTGATAGTTATTCTCTGGCTCTGTCCTGGGGTGGGCCGAAAATCCACAGACTTCCCAGCAATATAATCCCAATTAATGGCATTGGATCAAAGGGTATGAGCCCATAGACCGCTGGATCAGCAACCATCCAACCATCGCTAATAATCGCCCAGTATGGTGCAGCAGCACTAGAGAAAGTTCTTGTATGGCAGAGAAGTATAAAATCTCAGAGGAACAGAGAAAACGTGCTGCCCGAGCAGATAGAACAACAAACAAACATATATGAATCTGACCATATGTTTCGCAAATGTGTCAGTGGATTATATTGCCAAATTGGAGTTTTCAGCTATCTTCGCACGTACCAAGGAGATGTTTGCGATGGACGGCCACACATTATATTGTAAAAACACAAGTCTAAAACTGTTCTCATCATCCCATGCGATGGACGGCCACACGTTAGATTGTAAAAACACAAGTCTAAAACTGTAGTCATCATCCCATGCGATGGACGGCCACACGTTAGATTGTAAAAACACACGTCTGAAACTTGTCATCATCGCGTGCAATGGTCGGCTATTAATCATAAATGTAGGTATAACACAAGGGTACAACGAATGAGTGAGCACGTAGAGTGTAGTCGCTAATTAGATATACTATGATAGTTTACAGAGAGAGAGAGAGAGAAAGTCGATCAGAGAATGTACGTCTCCAACTAAGGTTAATCGCTATGAACCTCGAGCACTTTATGTCTCAGTAGTGCACACCGATAAATTGTAATTTGTCCATTTCTTTTCTTTAGCTTCGTTCTTTCTCAAACTTCTGCAGATTATCATGCTGTAGTTCAGTGAACGAAATGCGTTGTATCATGGTATACAGCTTGACTGATAAATGCGTCTTTCAATCGGACAAATCCGACCTCAGCATGGCTTACGTGTCACTTTGACCCTTATGGAATGGGACAACCAATTCCACCACAAAACCTTACGACGTTCATGGTAGGTAATCAAATTGTTATCAGGAAAACGTGTCGCTTATTCGTTTAATCCCTTCATTTATTTCACTTTTGCTTGCATCTGTCTGCCTTTGCTCGACAACATTTGCTTCATCAAATGCCGTCTCCGCAATGAAGGTTGGCTGCAACAGACCTCCAATATTCCCTATCTCTTGTTGTGGTGGTGCACTCTGCTAGACTGTAAAATGTCCATCTTGTGGTAGTTAATGAATTTGCCTCGCTTTTGGAGAGGCGTGCGCTTTCAACCAGCGGACAAAGTTCAATTAGGTTATATCAGGACACACTACCATAAAATATTAGAGGTAATAAAGACCCCAATTAATTTAATAACATCATGTCCATCTTGTGATGTTACCCTCCCACTTTTATCTGTCTAACCTTAGCTTACCCTTTCAGTAAGGACCTCAACACGGCATTATCTATGTGTCCAAAATAATTTATTTACAGAGAGAAATATATATATATATATATCATAAAATAAAACGTAAGTATAGTATGTAAATATAAAGAAAAATAGGATAGTTATGAACCGACCACATTGCACAAGAAGCAAATGTAACAGGCAGCCTACTACTCTGGGGATCTTGAATCGCGAAATGGCTGACCTCGGGTCGAGTGGTGATCTCTTCTTCCAGGTTACACTCTGGCTGTTTTTAAGTGTGTCATCCTGTATCACGGGGAGAGTATTCGATAATAAACTACCAAATCCTGATAATTATAATATCTGCGCAGTTTCATATAAACATTATTTTTATAGAAATAATAACTGGAAAAATGTATAATACTAAAAACATCAAATATTTAGATAGTTGTTTGATTATATTTTTAGAGAAAGTTCTGCATAAATTATAACCCATGGGAATAATGAACACGTAAGCAAGCCCGAGACTAGGAAAGCGGAAGTCATATAGCTACCTCCCCTTTTCTTCTGCCCATCTCGAATTGATAGTAAATTACACATCGTTTGTACAAGAAAATGTCATCGTTTAAGGAAAAGGAGAGGTTTAAAGAACAACAGGAACAGTTTCAAGCCGTTTTGTCGGCTTTACTAAAGGATGAAGACAACAAATACTGCGTGGACTGTGATGCGAAAGGTCAGTCAGTGGTCTGGTGGTCAATAAATAATTATTAGATCTATGATCATTGATCTGAGATCTAGGCTATCACTATCACATCAGACCGTATCAAATTTAATGCATACATTTTTTTAAATTAATCTTAGGCTCTATCTACCATATGATTAGTTTGGATTTACTCCCTAATATATTGACCCACTACTCGTATTATATGCATATATGCCCCTAAAACTAACTAGTGTAATATGTTACTCAGCAGTAGAGTAGGGATGCAGACACTGCTATTTTATTAGTATTATTTATTTTATTATATATTATATATATATATACTATATTATATTACAATAAATTATGAAAGAATTGTTATTGTGGAATAGAATTTATATAATTGCCAGAGATGATTACTAAGAGGAGTAGTCTGTGCTACAATAGTATAGTAAGTTGATGAACACACTACTTAACACAGGAAATAATATAGCACAACTTAAATAAAATATTAATTAAGAGGACCATATGGGAATGTGTTACCAAAAACCACTAGGGCTTCCTGATAATTTAAAAGCTAGTGTGTATGCCTAATGAAAATGATAATTCTTCTTCTGCATTAATTTTCACAACTCCTGCTGGATCTCTCTTCTAGCAGGACCATGATCAGTTCTAGATTTCCAGCAGGATGTAGTCCAGAGAATGGAAATGTGTTGTGTCGCCGTTTTATTTGCGGCAATGGTCCGACTCACAAAATTATATTAAAAAAGAATAGCAGTAACGTTTCACATTAACACATTAACGTTTCTGTATAGTATATTATCTTCTTCAGAACAATATCTAGAAAACAATAGGGCCCTAGGCCTAGGTAATTTCAAGATTTAGGTCTAGATGTAGGCCTAGGCCCCTAATGATTTTTTAAATGTTATTGAAAATATTATCAGTGTTATGGAAGTCATTGTCATATCCTGTGGTAGATTTGTTTCTGCATTGGACTAGCTCACATTGTAACATTCTTCCACTCTAGATTGTGGAAGTCTAAAAGGGAAGGAAGGAGAAATTAAACCAGATTGTATATATTCTTTACAAAATAGTTATGATAGTTTGACTTTATTACATATCTTTTCGGACATTATATCTTGTTGCTCATCTTTGTGGGCATTGATTTTTGACTGATGGTATTAATATCATAGGCTATAACTTTTCCCAGTTTTTATCTTTGTGCTTGTAACTTTTTAGCATTCTCCAGACTCATACAACCTTTAATTCAGCTGCTTGAACACTTACTATGACACAGTTAATTTAATTCTATGTTTATATTTAACACTTATTATGATTATGATACAGTACATTGAGTGTGTCATGTGACGTATTCCTTCCAGAACGTTGTCTTCCCAATGAACTCTCTGAACCTCTCTCTGTCTTGGGCGATGTGGCTTGCATTTTCTAGCGATGTATTCATATTATCTTTAATGTCGTCAGTCCATCGTCTTCTTGGTCTGCCCCTTCTCCTCCTCCCAGGTACTCTTCCCTCCATTATTTGTCTTTCTAAACAGTTATGTCTCTTTATATGACCAAACAGGCGTAGTTTTCTTTTTGTTATTGTGTTTAGTAACCAACACTCTGGAATATTCAGTGTGTTTATAATATCTGAGTTTCTGATTTTATCCTTCCATGATATTCTAAGTATCTTTCTGTAGCATTTCAGCTCGAAGGCGTTGATCTTCTTTGCCGCTGTTTTACTTACTATGTTGCAACCGGAAAAATAAAAGTTCGGAACATCAGCATATGGCAACCTACGGGAATATTGTGCCTAGAAATTTTCAATGGATTAACATTGAGTTATATGTTTATATTGAACACTTATAATACAGTACATTAAGTTCTATGTTTATACCCATTGGTATATTATGCCTTCAACTTTATTTTAGTCTTTAAAAAAAACTGTCAATACTGAGTGTTTCCCATTACTGAGTTACTTGATGGTATTTTGTATCTTTACTTCGGTCTAAACAATTATAAATTTTAGTCATAATCAGATTTTTGTGTCTCCATGCTCAGGGGTTTAATGACACAATCAAATAAACCATCTCTCGTGTAAATTTGGTTGTGTTTTCATCATGTAACATTTATCTTGTCATTTTCCCTGTAGCTCTGGGAAACAGAGTTAACTGTTTATGTTACTGAAACATTTACGTTATATGTTTGTTTGTTTTTCGTTCGCTCCATTGTAACCATCACGGATATCCGTGCGATTTCCGCTGGGAGCGTGATTACGTTGTGCCACCATTATGCGCCTTGTAGGCCTAGCACATCCAATTTCGGCATGCCTTGACAATTCGGGTGGGCTACCCTTAGCCTGTGACAGCCTCTATATCTGTCTCCAGGCACGCGTAGTGGCGACTTTTCGCCGAGGCGATTTTTTGCTCTCGTCTGACTCGAACGAGGTGTTCCACTGTCTATGAACTTGCCTCGTGTAATTGGACGTGCTGTGCCTGTGCCCATTGGGTACTGAACCGTTTCTCATCCATGAGCCTGGTTCCTTAAGGGGAAGAACTCAACAGAGGAGTTGGACCATTGCTCTTTCGCCCTCTTAGCCGAGGTGTCATTCACCGACATCGTGTACCCCTTGTCCAAGTTCGAGTCTCACACCACGCGTTTGAGAGCAAGGCGTTCTCGAGCTAAGCGTCCTTGTCCCAATAGCGCCTGAGCCCATCAGGTACTGAACGCTTTCTCTCTTCACATGTATTTCCGGTGTAGGAAAACCTGACAGTAGAGTTGGGCCAGGACTACCATCGTTGTCCCTTTCTTGCCTAAGCCCATCGTGTACAGAACCCTTTCTCTTCGCGAGCATATTTCCGGTTTAGGAAGGCTCGACATTAGAGTTAGGTTTAGTCTTCTTGCTTTACCAAATGCCAATGGATGGGTCTGGGTCTTTGCCTGTAAGGAACTCAGGTAACTAGAAGCCTGTTTCGAGCTGACGTAGCTTGTAGTTCCCCTTTCCTAGGGACTTTTCACTTTCTATTTGCAGTTCGCGCTGCCCTCTAGCACTGTTCTGCCCTTTTATTGTTTCATTGTACTCTGTATGAAATATATTCGTCTCTCGCCATGCATCTACCTTTACGTGAATTTTACATTGGCCGCCCCTCCAATGTTCGGACTGGACTGACTAGCTTCACTGTATGTCGACAGTGGTGCTGCTGATGGTGTCGGAGATATTGTCTGTCTCTTGTGCAGTCAAATCTCTTTCCATCTGCTACCTCCACATTCTCGGACACGATCCCCAAATTATTTGGTCAGAATCAGCACGAGCTGCTGTATTTCTGTTTCCAGGGTGCACCGCGTGGAGGTACATTTGGGATCTTGGTTATCTGCTAACCCTGGGTCCGCCTAGAGCAATGTGTTCGCTTTGCACCCCATTTAAGTTATAATTAGGGCCTAAAAATTTAGCCCTTTTACTGCTACATTTTCTCTCAGTGACTATCCCATTCTAAATTATTTTTCTCTTGTGCTTATTCCTCTTCAAGAGCCTCCACGGTAATGACTTTTTATTATCACCACAAAATATATACTGCATGGTTGCAATGGTTGATGCATACTGGCTCTTTGCAATTTCATGGTGTAATCTGTTAAGCAATGAACGGATAGAAAACTTAGAAATGGTTGAACTTGTCAATAGCAATAAGATAGACTCATAGACAAGTAAACTCATTCATTGCAGCTAAAGGGTTAACAATGATGGAAAAACAATGTCCTATATAGGATATAACTCAATAATTTAATTAGATTCTATCTTGATGCTGAATCTTCCACTTTCATTCTCATACTCTTGTGGGATGTAGTTTGGAGAACGGAATGTGTTGTCATGGTTTACAGCTTAGCTGTGATATATGCACCTTTCCGCCTGACACATCTGACTTCAGTATGGCTTATGAGTCACTTTGACCATATATGGAGGTAGCCATATATAGATTGGTTGGGACAGGCAACTCCACCCCAAACCTTCTTATTTGTTGCTTACATCATGCATGGAATGTAAATAGTGCTACTATTCTTTACTCCCCTTGCAACACACAGACGATGCTGATACTCAAATAATATTTCATATATGCTCACACATACTCTCTCTTAATCACCTCTTATGACATGCAGATATGTCAAAGCACACGGGTGAATTATTTATTAACTCACTTTTTGTATTTGAAATGTTTGTAGGTCCTCGCTGGGCATCATGGAATATTGGGATATTCCTGTGTATACGCTGTGCTGGTATACATCGGAACTTAGGTGTACACATCTCCAAGGTCAAATCTGTCAACTTGGACACATGGACACCTGAACAAGTTGCGGTATGTTTATTATCGTATTTGTTTGTGTTTTATGGTAGCACCACCATCATTGATCATGTTACCCGTTTGACACATTTTTTTATTGACAAACACTAGATTCTCCATAATTACGGAATCTTACCCTATGGGTGTGTATGTGTTTATGTATGTATGTGAGCGTATATGCTATGTTTCTGGTTTTCATGCGTATTATTCAGTAAACAATTAATTGTATTGGACGTATGTTTCTGGTAGGGTCACCCAAATCTGACATATCACTCAACAGGGAGAGACAAGGACCAGCTCTGAGTAGGTGTCTCTTCAAAGCATTGCATATCTCTAAGAATTTGAGTCTTCTTAGTACGAAAGAGGAAATCAGAGATTTGAGCTTCATTATTCATAATTTCTCAATAGCAAAACAAACAAAAAATTTTATTTTTTGTTCTAGTTGTGAATTGGGCTGTTTTCTAGACAGTTTGAGAAGTAATGAATTTATGATTTATTGAATGATTTATTGAAGAGTAATGAATGTATGATTTCATATTTAGTGGTATGTATGATTTATTGAACAGTAATGAATATATGATTTTATATTTAGTGGTGTGTATGATTTATTGGACAGTAATGAATGTATGATTTCATATTTAGTGGTATGTATGATTTATTGAACAGTAATGAATGTATGATTTCATATTTAGTGGTGTGTATGATTTATTGAACAGTAATGAATGTATGATTTCATATTTAGTGGTATGTATTATGACAGATGATGCAGGAGATGGGCAATAGCCGAGGCAGAGCGGTGTATGAAGCAAACATTCCGGATGGTTTCAGAAGGCCACAGACAGACTCGTATCCTTTTTTGTACTGCATATAACATTTCATTGTTACATGTGTATGAAAATGCACATCTGTGTTGGTGTATCACTCTCAAATGCATTGTCCTTAATTTACAGTAAAATTCTAGTTGGATATCTGATTTCTGATCCAGCAGTTCATGAGCATTTGACTCAATGACAGTGTATGGCATATGCATCTGTTTGTGAGTTCCATATAAGGTTTCTATTTTGTCTGGCATTCTCTAATATTAATCCAGAGATGGGCATTTAATAATAGCCTTCCATCGCAAACGATAATTGGGTTTTTACATCACTTTGGTGTATGAGGAGATTACTAAAAAAAAAGTCTATTTCTGACATGGAATCCCCAATCATAAATACTGGGCATTTTAAAAAAATGGTGATAAACATTTTTGTAAGGATGTCTGTTCACCTGGCACTTGATGTATGTTGTGGTTGTATTCTGTTTAGGTGATTTTTAAGCTGTATGTGCTAGGTGCGAAGTGTTAAGATATAGAAGTCTTTTCTTTCAAGGACATTCATGTCTGTGGGATTTGGACGTCATATATCTGTAGATTTCTCTCCCAGTGTTTCACATTGTCAATCAGTTCAGCTATCTCTTTGTTCACAGATTTCAAAATCTGTTTAATTTCATGCATAGTATATTAGTGTTTGACTGTTCTTGTCTAGCTCCCTTCTTTGCTAGTCTGTCTGCCTTATCATTGTCCGTATGTAAAGTACTCATGTACACAATTAAGATGAATATAGAATGTGATGTTAGAATCATATTTCAGTGGTGAAAGACTCTTGTGTGTTGCTGGACCTGAAAAAGAAGTTAAGAATAGTAGAACTTAATTTGCTATGCATGTCGTAAGAAACAACTTAGGGGGTTTTGGGGTTGGAGTTAAAGAGTATAAGTGATTTTCCTGTTTCATAACTTACAAAAAAAAAATACCTTCACATAGAGGGTCAAAGAGACAATAGTAGCCATGATGTTGGATGTTATGCAAAATGCACAAATATCTCAACCAAACTATATTTCTCTCTATGGACTACATCCTGGTAATTGGCAGGTTCAGAATGAATGCAGAAGAATATGGGGTAATGGGGTCAACTTGATTCCAGCTACTACTTTTTGAGACTAGTTCTGTTATAAATTTACCGCAGCTGTGTTATGATAGAAAAATATTCCCTTCAACGAAATAAATCCTGGACCATCAAGCAGGAAGACGTTGTCTTCAACTTTTATGACATTGCCTTCCATGAAATGTAGTATGGTTCAGAGTAAAGGTTGTGCTTATATGCTTGGTTACTAAAGTACATATAGTAGAACCATTTGATTTGGGTTGAAGATTCTCTCCCAACAGTCTAGGCATAGTTCCTCAGCAGGCTTTATCACAGCAAAGATTATAGTATGGAGTAATTACCCTGCTATTGACAACCTTAGTTGCCTCTCACAACATGCATGACAGGGCACAGTGTTTGTATTATTTGCTCCATTTTTGAACACTGTTAAGACTAGCAAAAAACTGATATAAAAATGATCATTTATTGGTTGAAAAAACTAATAGGTGGGGGGGGGGGGGGTAGTGATACTTGATGTTCATCTGAAATATTTACTTTAGATGGAGTAATATCTGTCAACATGATGGTAAAGTGGTTAGTGGGCTCTCTTCACAAGCATAGCTTGGTTGGGTTTGACGGTAAAGTGGTTAGTGGGCTCTCTTCACAAGCATAGCTTGGTTGGGTTTGATGGTAAAGTGGTTAGTGGGCTCTCTTCACAAGCTTTTTCACCTGGATTTCCTCATGGTTTGAAAGTCATTCATCCTCTTTGTGCGGGGTGCAAAGGGAACGCATTGCTCTAGTCGGACCCAGGGTTAGCAGATAATCAAGATCCCAAATGTACCTCCTCGCGGTGCACCCTGGTAACAGAAAATCAGCAGCTCGAGCTGATTCTGGCAGAATCATTTGAGGATCGTGTCCGAGAATGTGGTGGAAGCAGATGGAAAGAGATTTGACTGCAAAAGAGACAGACAATATCTCCGACACCATTTGCATCACCACATACAGCGACACTGTTGACATACAGTGGCGCCAGTAAGTCCAGTCAGAACATTGGAGGGGCGGCCAATGTAAAAGGCCTGTAAAGGTGGATGCATGGCGAGAAACAAATTTATGTCATAATGAGTACAATGACACAATGAAAGTGCAGAACAGCGCCAGAGGGCAGCGAGAACTGCAAATAGAAAGTGAAAAGTTCCTAGGAAAGGGGAACTACAAGCTCTGTTAGCTCGAGATGAGCTTCTAGTTACCTGTACTCCTTATAGGCAGAGACCCAGACCCAATCATGGGCATTCAAAAAAGCAAGAAGACCTAACCCAACTCTAATGTCGAGCCTTCCTAAACCGGAAATATGCTTGCGAAGAGAAAGGGTTCCGTACCCGATGGGCTTAGGAAAAAAAAGGGATAACAATGATAGTCCAGGCCCAACTCTACTGTCAAGATTTCCTATACCGGAAATACACTTGCAGAGAGAAAGGGTTCAGTACCTGATGGGCTCAGGCGCTATTGGGACACGGTCGCTCAGTTCGAGAATGCCTTGCTCTCAAACGCGTGGTGTGAGACTCCAACCTGGGCGAGGGGTTCACGATGTCTGTGAACGACGCCTCAGGTAGGAGGGTGAATGAGCCAGGGTCCAACTCTTCTGGCGAGTTCTTCCTCATACGGAACCAGGCTCGCAGATGAGAAACGGTTCAGTACCCGATGGACACAGGCAGAGTACGTCCAATTGCACGAGATGGGTTCATAGATGGTGGAGCACCTCGTACTAGATAGACGCACTCAACAAGCGTCTTGGCGAAGAGGCACTACACACCAGCGTGCCCGGCGACAGATAGACAGGCTGTCACAGGCTAGGGAAGCCTACCCGAATTAAAGGCATGACGAAAACGGATGTGCTGGACCTCGGACGTCCTGACCACAAGTGGCCAACCGGGGTGCAAATAATCACAGTTCTACTGTGGAACGTGCAGCACAACGTACTTCACGCTCCCCGGCGGAAAAAAACACGAAATATTCGTTGTGGTGATATGAGAGTGAGCGCTGAAGAAGAAGAATCCTCTTAGTACTGGTTATTGCATTGGATGAAATATCGCCTTTGTACTGGTTATAGAATTGGATGTATCATCCACTGTGTACTGGTTATATAATTGGATGGATCATGCACTTTTTACTGGTTATAACATTGGATGTATCCACTTTGTACTAGTTGTAGATGTGTTGGTGGCATCTAAAATTCAACAATAGTTGAATAGCAATGCCCTATACAGGGTATGTTTCAATTATTATAATTATCATTTTCTCTTGAAGTGATCAGCCTTGTGTTGTTGGGGCCTGAGAGAGGAGCAAAGACTAGGAATACTGTTACCTGCTATGCATGTCATAAGAGACAACTAAGGAGGTTTGAGACAGGGGTGCCGTTGGTTGTCTCATCCACAGCTGGTCAAAGTGACCCAGAAGTCGATGAGTTTGGGTGTGTCTGGTCGGAAGATGCATATAACACTGCTGTGCTGGCACAATGCATTCTTTTCTCCTGGCTAATTTAATTACATCCTGCTAATTTACAGGAGTTTGGTAACGAAAATGCAGAATACGTTGATTTGATTTGTTTCTAGTGTGTCACATGATTTTTCTTGACTTGGTTTAAAGATCATTGGAAGCTTTCATCAGGTCCAAATATGAACAGAAAAAGTATATAGCTAGGGAATGGATACCACCACAGGCCAAGGTCCCGAAAGAGGTAGAGTCTGGTTGTTGTTTTTTTTCAGATGTATGTGTGAATCTTCTTTTGTGTGAAGGCTATCAGTTGCATGGACATAAATTTAAAGACAAGTCTATATTTGTTCTTGATGGATATTGTATGACACTATATATATATATATATATATATATATATATATAACAACTTACATATACATACATATATATATATAGTGTCATTCCATGTCCGAACTGTCCAAGGACATTTACAGCTCGAATAGAGCTCATTAGCCATCTACGAACTTGTAAGCATGGTCATAATTCTAACTGAATTTTCAAAAGTGGATATAAAAAATGGTCATCATCACTTGTGATGGACAAACACACACACATATCTCTCTCTCTCTCTCTCTCTCTCTCTGTGTGTGTGTGTATGTGTATATATATATATATATATATATATATATATATATATATATATATATATATATATATATATATATATATATATATATATATATATATATATATATACTTCTGTGATCAATTGTTTAACATCCAGTCTGATATTGGTCATGTGTAGAGTGATTTGTTTTATTTCATCTTGGGTTCCCCACAACTTGCTTTCTAGAGGAGCTCCTGTGGGCCAGTTTGTCATTATGTGACAATCCTGTATGGTTATTTGGTCCCTGCTGTTTACTTTCTGTCCATGTCCGTGAATTTTTTGACCACTTCCTGTATAGTGCATAGATTCAATTGTGTAAACGCTTTCTTTAATTTCTATGCCTGGTGGGCCATTGTTTTCCGACTTCTGCAGTGGGGGAAGTACCTTATGATGCCTACCTGAAAGCTGGATTTCAGGGAAATTCCTGCAGATTAGCTTTTTTGTGTAGAATATGAAGAACGTATTGTAACATCAAAGCTTTCATCACTATCTAGATGCAATAGTAGGTCCATTTATATTTGAAAGTTGTAATTGTGTTTGTATTTATAGACCAAAAAAACACAAAAATAGCAAATCAGGGTTGTGATTTCTCGCTTGACACAGCCACTTCTCCAGTTGACTCAGCAGTAAATGACTACCTGACGCGTGGGTTGGGAAGGTAAAGACAGCAAGGAAGTAAACTGGCCACCCCATCTAATAGTTGCTGCGGCTTAGTGCATGAATAGTTGTCTTCATCCCTGACATCAGGTTACTGCCGTGGGACTTACCTTTATTTATAGACAGAAGCAATCACTTTGTATTCATAGAGCGTTTGTGACTGCCAACCGTCATCACTTTACATTTATATTCACAGTTGCTAATTATCACATGCCACTGCTCCTAGCTGTAACAATCTATTTATGTTCACAACTGTCAGTTTCTTCTTATTTATACAGCTGCCAACCATCACATATATATTTATGCTCACAGCTGTCACCCATCACAAATGTGTTTATGTTCACAGCTGCCAACCATCACAAATCTTTTAACGTTCACAGCTGTCAACCATCACAAATGTGTTTATGTTCACAGCTGTCAACGATCACAAATTTGTTTATATTCACAGCCATCTGTCACATCACAACTGCTATATTACATTTACATTGTGTTTTTTAACCCATCTGAGTATGAAGTTACATATCAGCATTTTACACTCCTAAGAGTTGAACTCATCTGGGTTTGAAATAAAGCTCTGGATAAAAACACAATAAAGTCGTTCCCCTTCCTACTCTGTACAAAATGATAAAAAAAAAGTTATATTGCTTGTAATTTTTAGTTAATTGAGACATATTTCCTATTCCAAATTATAAAAAAGGGCCTTCGATATAGAGGAAATCTTCCTGTATAGAGGGAATCTTCCTGTATAGAGGGAATCTTCCTGTATAGGAGAATCTTCCTGTATAGAGGGAATCTTCCTGTATAGAGGGAATCTTCCTGTATAGAGGTCAAGTCATTGGCCGTGCTCTCAAGAGGTCACAGGTTCGAATTTGGCTCAATTTACAGTGATTTTTTTCCTCAAGAGATTCCATGGAAATACCGCTTGAAGATACAAAGTTACATGCTATGACTGGGTACTCTTAGCAGGCAGCATGCCACTGTTGAGAGGTATGGAATACATATGGGTAAACACTCATACAATGAGTTCAATTCTCTCTCAATCAACAACTTTAAAATATGCAAAGGATTGACTTCATTGTGAAGAGTTTGTTTCATATATATTCCATCTCAATAAACAAAGCAGAACACTCCACAGAGAATTATTCAGAGCATGTACTGTAGGCATAGATGGCAAGACATCAGACTGATTAGAAATGTATATTGGAAACAAACTGCATCAATAAGATGTGAAAATAGCTACTCATAATACATAGAAATAATAACAGGGATAAGACAAGGATGTATTTGATCACCCAGCCTATTTAATATCTACACAGAATTCCTTTAAACATAAATAAGGAATGACAGGACTCAAGATCAGTGGAAAAATTATAAACAACCTGAGATACGCAGATGACACTGTTCTTTTAGCAGAAAGTGAATAGGAACTAAAAAAGACTAATAGATAAATCAATTCGATAAATCAAGTAAAGAATATGAATATAAATATCCAAAAAACAAAAACCATGATAATCAGCAAAGTCACAGAAGAACAGTTGCTAAGCATAAAAAATATATGGAGAGAAACTGCAACAAGTAGAACATTATCAATGTCTCTGACACATAATCACAAATGATGACAGATGTGAAACAGAAGTTAAAAGGAGAATAGGAATGGCTAAAAGTACTTTCAATGACATGAGGAAAATATTAACATCTAAACAAATTACAAACGAGATTAAAAAAATTTAACATCTAAACAAATTACAAAGTTAAAAATGAGAATTATAAAATGCTACATCTATTCTATATTAATGTAAGGCTCAGAAACATGGCAAATAAACAAACAATTGGAGGACAGAATTGATGCCTTTGATATGTGCATATATAGAATAGGCAGTGCTTTCGGCAGATTGTACGCAAATGTTTGGCGTAGAAATGGCATTAACCTACAGACTAAGCTGAAAGTTTACAGAGCAGTGGTACTTCCAGTGCTGCTATACGCTAGTGAAACATGGACTGTGTATAGATGTCATGTGAAAAAACTCAATCATTTTCATACAAATTGTCTCAGAAAAGTTATGAACATCAGATGGCAAGACAAGATTCCATATACCACTGTCCTTGATAGAGCTGGTATCCCAAGCATTGACACGATCCTGATGCAGACACAGATTCGTTGGGCAGGTCAATTGGTGCGTATGCCAGACCATCGTCTGCCAAAGATACTTCTCTATGGTGAGCTAGAGAAGGGTATACGATCTCAAGGTGGCCAAAGGAAGCGCTACAAGGACTCGTTAAAGGACTCACTGAAAGCCTTTGAGATAGACCACGATACATGGGAAGAACTTGCACAAAATAGATGTACATGGCGTTCTAAAATAAAAAAGAGCGCATCATCTTGTGAAAAGAAGAGAAATGCAGCAGCTCAACAGCGGAGAGCAGCTAGAAAGTCACGGATAGACCAAGATCCGTCTACAGTCGTTATTCCATGTCCAAACTGTCCAAGGACATTTACAGCTCGAATAGGGCTCATTAGCCATCTACGAACTCATAATCAAGGACATAACTAAAATTGAATTTTCAAAAGTGGATGTAACAAATGGTCATCATCACTTGTGATGGACGAACAACAATATAGAATAGGGAGAACATTGTGGAAAGAGAAGACAACAAAGAGGTTCTAACAACGCTTGTAGAAAGAAAGAATTATTAAAGGAAATAATGATCAAGCAAATAAAATAGTTTGCACATTTTAGAGGACACCTTGTTGAAGACCTTACTTAAGGGTAAAGTCGAGGGAAGGAAAGAGAATGTTGGAGGTCTGTTGCAGTCAACATTCATTGCCAAGACGGCTTTGATGATGGTCTACTGTATGCCAAGACAGCCTCCAGTCTGTCTAAGCTGTACTGCCTAGGTATCAACTCTGTGCCAAGACAGCCTCCAGTCTGTCTAAGCTGTACTGCCTAGGTATCAACTCTGTGTGCTAAAGTAGACTATGACAATTGCATATCTTTCAGGTACGGTAAAGGTAATATGGGTTATGAACTAGCATCATAGCACATGGTATTCTCATAAGTGCTCAGTTGCCTAGTCCGTGGTTGTTCAGAAACTGCCTGACTAGCGCCACTTCCCGCACTTTCTCAATAGTAATGTCGTCATTCCTCGACCTTCTTCCTGGTGGCTGGATGAAACACAGGAGTAATTTTCATTTCACATCATTAATAACAAGTGGATTCGAACCCAGGTTTGCTAGTCATCGGGCAAATATTTTAACATTACACTCCCATGTACTAACTTCTGGATCACCAAGATTAATGTCACTGTCTTTTATATAATTAGTACTTAGACTTACCTGGGATCAGTGGTCACTTCAGAATTTTTGTACTTGGGATTATCTCATTGGTAACTCGAACATAGATCCTTCAGGGCAAAATGCCAATACTAAACCACAATGCTAGGACAAGACCTCCCTCCTATCAAAAAATTTCTTAGAAGAATAAAAGTAACTGTAGCAGTTATGTCCTATAGCAGTTGAGTCTGCCTGTGTAGCAAAGTGGTACAGAGCACATTTGTGACAGCCAAGTTACAGAGTTTGATTCCCGCCACAGGCATTTGAGCATCCGGACCCTTCATAAAGCAATGACACACTACTAAACATATTTATATTGCCTAGAAAATTAAAACAGCTAAAAAATGCTGGGTTGATAGCTACGTCCTGAATAGGATACGCTACCAATTTTTAAAAAAATAGCAGTTAGGTACATAGAATAAAAGTAACTATAACAGTTATGGTATCATATGAATAAAAGTAACTATAACAGTTATGGTATCATATGAATAAAAGTAACTATAACAGTTATGGTATCATAAGAATAAAAGTAACTATAACAGTTATGCTATCATATGAATAAAAGTAACTATAACAGTTATGGTATCATATGAATAAAAGTAACTATAACAGTTATGCTATTATATGAATAAAAGTAACTATAACAGTTATGCTATTATATGAATAAAAGTATGGTTAATTATTAATCCAACAGTCAATGGATGCCTGCCCTTTTGCCAGACAGACTTTTATAAACATTCATTTTGTATCTGCATTTGTAATGTAGTACTATATATATATATATATTGTAATTGTTGCCATGATCTATATTTACATAGCATGAATCATTGCAGTCAATAGTATGCTATGCTTATGTTCATTCATAGACAGATTATAGTATTTTCTGTGGGCCTGATATACCAAGACCGGAGGTGGGCAAAATAGGTTGTTTGAGAATAACTACATGCATTGTGAGTGCAACACATTTTCAGAATGAGAGAAAAAATAAACTTGGGGATAGTATCTTTTGGAACATCTTTAACAGATGACATGAAAGGAATGAAGTGCTACATGTGTTTTTGCTATGAAGAAAGGAATGAAGTGCTACATGTGTTTTTGCTATGAAGGAAGGAATGAAGTGCTACATGTGTTTTTGCTATGAAGGAAGGAATGAAGTGCTACATGTGTTTTTGCTATGAAGAAAGGAATGAAGTGCTACATGTGTTTTTGCTATGAAGAAAGAAATTAAGTGCTACATGTGTTTTTGCTATGATCTTGGGGGCGATACTTTCGATGTGATTGTGAACTTCAACAAACAAGCTTCTCTGATATTCCAAGTGTAGGCTCATCCTCACCTGAATTTGGTTCACTGACCCCCCAAAAAAAAAAGGTCACCCACTCTGAACTAGACTAACATCTGATATCTTACACATGTTTTATAATCTACAAAGACAGTCGTTTTATCAGCGGGTTAGAATAATCATAATTTGCATTCTCAGCGTGTGACTGAACCGGTAAGTGTTAAATGTTTTTCAAATATTTTTCTAGTCAGGGCCTTGGAATTAATCTTCTTGATTTCTGCTTTCATACCTTTTTTTGTTTCATTTGCTCCTTGTGAATTAATTTTTAAATTAAACTCTGGCGATTTCTTAAATGTGCATATTCTTGTGAGACTAGAAGGGGCAAATGGCTTACATGTGCATTACTCTTGTGAGACTAGAAGGGGCAAATGGCTTAAATATGCTTTATTCTTATGAGACTGGAAGGGGCAAATGGCTTAAATGTGCATACTCTTGTTGTGAGACTAGAAGGGGCAAATGGCTTAAACGTGTAGAGGATTAACTTCATTGTAGCTGGATTTCCCCATTGCACTCAGCTCTGTCGCTATAAGCCGTTAATCCCCAGGTGTCTTCAAAACTGCACTGGTAACAAAGCATCAAACTTGGGTTTGAACCCTTGACCTCTTGTTCATGCAACAAATTGATTAACTTCTTCTTTCATTCTCAAACTGCTACAGATCAGAAGAATGTAGTCCGAAAAACGGATTGCGTTGTGTCATGGTTTACAGCCTATCTGCGCTGTTTGGCCAGAAACATCTGACTTTAGCATGGCATCTAGGTCACTTTGACCATATACGGGATAGGACAGCAACTCCACCCTCAAAACCTCCTTGTCACTCCTTACTATGTGCTTGCCTGATAACAGTGTAGCTATTCTTTGTTTCCCTTTCTGCTCTGGCAACACACTAGATGTTTCCCTTTCTGCTCTGGCAACACACTAGATGTTTCCCTTTCTGCTCTGGCAACACACTAGATGTTTCCCTTTCTGCTCTGGCAACACACTAGATGTTTCCCTTTCTGCTCTGGCAACACACTAGATGTTTCCCTTTCTGCTCTGGCAACACACTAGATGTTTCCCTTTCTGCTCTGGCAGCACACTAGATGTTTCCCTTTCTGCTCTGGCAACACACTAGATGTTTCCCTTTCTGCTCTGGCAACACACTGGTGATGGAATGATGATTGTGTCAAGAAGATTCTCTTTCTCTCCCCCTCCCCTTTCCCCAATTTTATAACAGCTGAAAGAGTGTGTGATGTTTACTAGATTTTTTTCTGTATGGAAACTAATCTTAGATCTTCTATACCCATGTGTGTTGCCGGGGCCCGAAAGGGGAGCAAAGAATAACAACACTGTTTACCTTCCACACATGTCGTAAAAGGCGACTAAGGAGGTTATGGGATGGAGTTGGCTGTCCCATCCCATATAGGGTCAGTGACCCATGCCATGCTGAAGTCGGATGTGTCAGGCCGAAAGGCGCAGATATCGCAGCAATGCTGTAAACCATGACTCAACGCATTCTGTTCTCCGGACTACATCCTGTTAATCTGCAGGAGTTTGAGAACAAACGCAGAAGAAGAAGATATCTTCTATTTTTGAGTTTTAGACTGGCAGATTTATCTAAATTAATCTATTTTATTTTTGTTTGCAGTGTGTTCTGTTTTGTGGGTGCTTTGGAAGGATTTTTTTAACATTAGAAATCAATTAATTGGGTATATCATTTTACTAGTGCAGACAATTGTATCTGTTGTTTTTCATGTCTTAATTCTTCTATATTTAATTTGGTCTGTTTTCTTTTTTCTATGTACCCTGGTATGTAGTGTCCAAACTGTTGCAAGCATTCACTACCAAGCTTTACATATTTGAATGTCCACACAAAAATCAGTTAAAATTTGTCTAGAAACCACGCAGATATATATATAAGATTTCTTAGAATTAGTAAACAGTTGATTGTAATAATAAACAATTCTAAAAAATTTCTCCATATTTTTGTTTCATGACATATCTATTTTTATTACTAGATATTAATCATCCCAAAATTAATGACGTATTTCCAATGTAAAATGTCTCCATTCTGTTATTTGCATGTGCTTTGTTGTGCTTTTTTAAATTTCATTTGGTAATAGACCCCCCCCCCCCCACCCACCCAATAGGGAATATGAGTTTGTAACATTTGTTTCTATATGCGAGGAAGTGGAGTTGTACTTTAAGCTCCAGATTAGTGCTTCTCTGGTTTTTGACTGTTTTACTCAATGTGGTTGTAAGGTGTGCTGTCACAAACTGGGAAGTTCTAAATGTGGTTTTGATGTGTGTTGCCACAAGCTGGGAAGTTTTCTAATTGTAGTTGTAAGAGGTGTGCTGCCACAAACTGGGAAGTTTTCTAATTGTAGTTGTAAGAGGTGTGCTGCCACAAACTGGGAAGTTTTCTAATTGTAGTTGTAAGGTGTGATTTCAGTAAAGCTGACAGCACACTACCTCATGAAAAAATGTCTTTTTTTATGTAGAGAAATATACCCCCCTTCTCTACTGAAGACATATCTATGGGCTTATAGTCAGTGGTAGATCTTTCACTGAGGATATCTATGGGCTTGTAGTCAGTAGTAGATATTTCACTGAGAACATCTACGAGCTTGTAGTCAGTGGTAGATCTTTTACTGAGGACATCTATTGGCTCATTTCAGAAAGCTGTTGTTTTTTTTTTGTTGTATAAAGAGATATAACAGCATGGAAAGATTAATAGCTGAAGGCAGAGTTAATGGCAACAGGAGAAAGAGGGCGCCCAAGACGACGATGGTGCAGCAATACACAGTCATCCCTCGCTATTTCGCGGCTCATTTATCACTGCCTTAGTACATCGTGGATTGTTCAAAAATATTCATCAAAATTTCAAAATCCACATCTCTGATTGGCTGGCTAGCATAACATCCCGCCATTTGATATCCCTCCTGACTTGGGAATCTCGCAAGCTGATTGGCCTAGACGTTTCCCCCACCTTCGTTCTCATACCCAGCGAAGACGGACGTGCTCATTCAGATCAATGTTTGAGTGATGCATAGTCTCGAGGTGTGCTCATTTTTGCTGTTCTCTTGTGCTTTTTTGTGCAAAATAGTGCTTGTGATGTCCTTGAAAATGGCTCCTAAACGTCTTCCACCCTCTAAATCCTCTAGTGAACCCAAGAAGAAGAGAAAAATAATGACATTGAATGAGAAAGTTAATTTATTGGACATACTTAAGGCAGGCCATAGCTATGCGTCTGTTGCACACCATTACGGATTGAAGGAATTGACAGTTCGCTTCATACAAAAAAGAACTTCTCATAGAAATATGCATGCTTTTTGTTTAGTCTCATAAGCCTGATAGTCTTGCCGCATTTTATTCAGATTAAAGCCTCTACCAGGTCAAGAATCTTGCAGGAAACATGTGTCTTATCATCTGCTGTTATTGCATTAGTTATTTTCCTATTTTTTTGTTTACTAATCTCATTGTATTATCTTGCAAGTGCTTGTCTTATATTTTGATAACCAATATCTGACTCCTTATTCCATACCATGAGTTGAAAAAATATGGCTGACAGACAAATACCAGCCATTTTTAACGGCCCACTGTCCTGGTATAAACAGTTATAAACATAAGATATAACAGCAAATCTACAATATATCTTTCCTCAAACATCTCATTTCGCAAACTGTGATCTTTTTCGCTAGTGTCTTTGTCAAGGGTCATGTTTAACATTGGAAACACAGTTATAAACACAAGATATAAACACCAAACCTACAAAATATGCTTCATCTTGAGAACAGTTATAAACACCAAACATAACCACAGAAAACAGTATAATAAGTTTTGAATAATATTTGCTTTGTCTTTTCCCTCTAGTTAGCAATATAAGTTGGTACTAACTAGGCTAACTAAAATGTACAATTTGTTTTCATTCTTGCCATTATTATTTTTACTCATATTAAAATATATATAATTGGGTTTTTTATATATGATTTTTAATGTGATGTGTACACATCAATTATAAAAGTGATTTTTATATATTTTATATAATTTTTGATATGAAATATATAACGAATATATGTACTGTTGTAAACATAACCTATTATACACATGTATCCCGCCGAAGACGGATGTGTCAGGCGACACAATGCATTTCCATTCTCTGGACTACATCCTACTGGAAATCTAGTAGGACAGTTATCCTGCTACAAGAGAGATCTGGCAGGGGTTTGAGAATGAATGATGAGTTGTCCTGCTACAAGAGAGATCTGGCAGGGGTTTGAGAATGAATGCTGAGTTGTCCTGCTACAAGAGAGATCTGGCAGGGGTTTGAGAATGAATGCTGAGTTGTCCTGCTACAAGAGAGATCTGACAGGGGTTTGAGAATGAATGCTGAGTTGTCCTGCTACAAGAGAGATCTGGCAGGGGTTTGAGAATGAATGCTGAAGAAAAATAATATATACATGCTCTATTTTCTCATTGACATAACAATGGACGTCCGTTTCAATCAGAATATTCTGTTGAATGATTATATAATTGACATAGAAAAATGGATATTAAAAAAAGTTGATTGTATTAAACGATTGTATACGGCATAAGATTAATTGAAATGCAAAAATTAAATTTTACATGATTATCCAATCACAAAATCATGAAAATAATTAATTTTTAAATATATATTATTAAATTCTTCTTTAAGGAGCTACAGACCCCCTAGACCCCCCTCCCCTGCCCATTTGTTCGTAATCCACTACTCCCCCCCCCCCCCCCAGAAGGCTTCAGCTCCCATTGGTGGGTCCACTGCCCATTTTTGGGATCCTGTGCTTTAGACTACAGCCTTCCAGTCCCAACAACTATTCCATTGATTTGTTTACACAACCCTAATGGCTGACAGGTAATCCTCTGTACATCACATAAAGGACAATTTTACATGGAACATTGCTCTTCAACATTGCTCAAAATGCAGTAATTCCTGCCATTTGGTATTAACGACATGATAAATACTTCTGCTGTATTCATTCTCAGACTCCTGCCAGTTAGCAGGGTGTAGTCCTGAAAAGGAAGTGCCTTGTGTTGTGATGTGTAGCTTGGCTGTGATTTCTCAACATTTGGCTTCAGTGTGGCTTTTTGATACCTTTGACCTTAAAAGATGGCACAATCAACTCATCTCCAAACTTTCTTAGTCACAGATAGACCACAATGTTGCTGTTCTGTTCTTCCATTACGAATTGATAGACCACAATGTTGCTGTTCTGTTCTTCCATTACGAATCCAAACATTCAACTTCTTCATTACATTATTGGATCACTTTAACCTTCTCCTGGATGGGGTAACCAACACTGTGACATTACATTATTGGATCACTTTAACTTTCTACTGGATGTGGTAACCAACACTGTGACATTACATTATTGGATCACTTTAACTTTCTACTGGATGTGGTAACCAACACAGTGATATTACATTATTGGATCACTTTAACTTTCTACTGGATACTTTTACTAACAATGTGACATTACATTATTGGATCACTTTAACTTTCTACTGGATGTGGTAACCAACACTGTGACATTACATTATTGGATCACTTTAACCTTCTACTGGATGGGGTAACTAACACTGTGACATTACATTATTGGATCACTTTAACTTTCTACTGGATGTGGTAACTAACACTGTGACATTACATTATTGGATCACTTTAACTTTCTACTGGATGGGGTAACCAACACTGTGACATTACATTATTGGATCACTTTAACTTTCTACTGGATGTGGTAACCAACACTGTGACAAACATTTGAACCTCTCATGACATTCATGGCTTGTCCCAGTACTATAGTTTTATGTTACTCCCTTTTTCGACCCTATCAACACACAAATGTAAACAAATACAAGATCATACATTTTTTACATTGATTCTGTTACAGACATGAGCTTATGTGTTTTCTGCTCTTTCATTTATTTTATCTGCATTCATTTCGTAGGATAAAGTTGTACTTTTATTTAAAATTTCAAATATTGTGGCTTTTGGTTATATAAATACTGCCTATTATGGTGAGGTACGCTTATTTCGACCGCAGTCGTTGCTCCAATTTGTTATATTAAAAGTTTTAATCATAAAAAATATAGTGATGTCATGGTTCTAGTAATCTCGATCACCAGGACCTCCAGAGATATTTCTTTCTGCAAATATTGTGAAAATCAAATGATAACCACTTTTTGCTCTTACGTGATCATTACTTTGTACTTGTACATTTGTTCTTGTTGTGCTGCTTGTCTATTTATAGCATTAATCATGTGAGCTCCTATTTAATTATTTCAACAGCTGGTGAGCTATTATTTCAACTGACATAGGGACGGGCTGCTGCAGCAGCTGTGCACATTGATAGATGTGGTCACACATATTTAACTGGTGATCTGCGTTATTGTCCGTCCTCCACAAATAATCTGAGTGGAAGCATGTAGATTGACCATGTTTGTGTGTTGTTCTGTTGTGTATTAGGTGTCGGGATCATTTATTATTGGTTGGTTTGTCTTGAGGTGATGGGATTGATTTTGGGGGATCACATTTGCAACACTAAAGTGAGGACAGGTGTGTGGGTGTAAATTTGTGGTGATAGTGGATCTGAGTGCAATTTTTGTGGGTTCAAAAAATGGGTTTGTTATAACAAAAACATTGAGAAATGTTGATCTAATGTGTGTTTTAATTAATAGTTGACATAGAATCTTCATGCTATCATATGGATGTTAGAGCTGGAAAATTTCTGTATCTCCAGAAAAGAAATGACTGAGTTTCAAGAATAAATGTCTTCGTAGGATAACTAACACCCATTGGAATGAATTCAAATCGAATGATAAAATGAGAGAAGAGAAAAATCAAAACTTCATCACGGATGTTTTCAGAAAACGCTGTTGGTCCTACATCGGGCGTGTCCTACACGCAGACATCAGAGAATACACCGCCAATCTCTTGAATGGATACCTGCAGGCAAAAGAGACGGGTAGACCAAAAGAAACACTCAGAAAAACAATACTTAGAGAAAGTAAAACAATCAATATACATACTATTCAAGAACTGTACAGAATAGCTTTGAACAGACAGAATTGGAGAGATCTGACCTCTGCCCTATGTGCTAACTTCAGCGGCAAAGGAAAATGAATGAATTAATAGAATCTTCATGTTTAATCATAACATCCCACATATGGAAGGTCTGAAGGCCTCATCTGTGGTCCACCAGACCAACCGTCCTGCAGCAGAAATTTCCTTGTACATGGTATGGTGAGACTTTGGTCTTGTGAAAACTTTTGTCTATACAATTACAACACTTTATACAAATACAACACCTTGTCTTTACAATTACAACACTTTATACAATTACAGATGACTGTTCTTTTAGCAGAAAATGAACATGAACTACAAAGACTAATAGATCAAGTCAATAAATCAAGTAATGAATATGGACTGGATATAAACATTCAAAAAACAAAAACCATGATAATCAGCAAAGACACAGAAGAACAGGAGGTAAACATAAACATACAGGGAGAGAAACTAGAACAAGTAAAACAGTATCAATATCTTGGACAAATAGTCACAAATGATGGCAGATGTGAAACAGAAGTTAAAAGGAGAATAGGAATGGCTAATGTACCTTCAATGACATGAGGAAATTATTAATATCTAAACAAATTACAAAGTTAAAAATGAGAATTATAAAATGCTACATCTATTCCATATTAATGTATGGCTCAGAAACATGGACACTAAATAAACAATTAGAAGACAAAATTGATGCCTTTGAGATGTGGGTATATAGAAGAATAGGGAGAACATCATGGAAAGAGAAGAAAACAAATAAAGAGGTGCTAAAGACACTTAATATGAAGAAAGAACTACTAAGAGAAATACAGATCAGGTAAATAAAATACTTTGGACACATTAAAAGACATGACACCTTATTGAAGACCTTACTTGAGGGTAAAGTCAAAGGGAAGCGAGCAAGAGGTAGGCAGAGATACAAGTGGGAGAGTAACATTACACGATGGACAGGTTACAGTCTAGCAGAGTGCACCACCAAGACAAGAGACAGGAGATGTTGGAGATACGTTGCAGCCAACCTTCGTTGCGGAGACGGCACTTGATGATGATGATACAATTACAACACTTTGTCTATACAATTACACTTGTACCCATCTGAGTAGTAAATTTTATTTCAGAACATTGCAGACTGAGAGGAATTGTAATCTTCTGTGTATTGAATAAAGCTCTGGAGAAACTTGTCTAGTGTACATGAGCTGCATTGCTTGTAATTGCTAGAGATTGAAGCAAACATAACCATTAGCTTTTATATATATATATATATGTCTTCTACAGTGGTTGGATGATCCAAGGGGAGAGAAAAAGAAAGTAAAGGCCAAATCTGCAGCAACAATGGTACAGTTGACAAATGTGAGTTCATTATATTTGAGATTTGGACATGGTCTCCTAGAATAACTACAACCTGGATCTCCCAGGCGCAGCGATTAAGTCATTTGTTTTGTGCTCAAGAGGGTCTTGGGTTCGATTCAAGGTCATGACGTCTTATTTATAGATGCATATATTGGTGGCCCCTTATCAGTTGAAGCTACTGAATTATGTGCTATGAATTGTACTTTTAGTAAGCTGCATGTCATTTCATATATTGGGAAACCCAGGTACAGTGAAGTCAATCTTCTATGTCTTTTCAGCCCTTTGAGATGTAAAGTCTCCATACATCCATACCCCATCAGGATCGTAGGGCTACTACATCAGATGCACTAACACATTTTTATGTGGACAAATCTTGATTGGTCCAGTCTTGTCTGCTCATGATTTTCTTTGACCCGCTCCTGCTTTTTCCAACTGCAACTGTTCTGTGTAGGATCATTTTTTGTGGAATCGTATTGGCCTACACGTCCAATCCATGCAAGTTTTTGCCATTTTGCTCTTGCTAGAGATTCTTCTCCTGTGATTTGCAAGCCCTTCTACTTTATTTCTCAAGTAGACATTCATCTTCTGCTTTCTATTAGAGATGCGAACTATTTGTCTATAGCACTTGTATCTATCTCCGTGTCTGTGTTAGGGTTTCTAACTCTCGCAGGCGTAACAGTTTAATAGGAAATACCAGTGAGTTATAAATTGTGTTCTTTACTCAAATAGATATTTCTTTTTCATATTAAATTTAGCCTTAGCATAGAAGGTTTATTTCAACAGTGTTAAAATTATAAATTAACATAGAGTATAGATATTATGTGGTAACACCATGGCAAGCTTCAACAGTGTTATAATTATAAATTAACATAGAATATAGAGATTGTGAAAGATTTAACAGTATGTATGGCCATAGGGAGAACATCATGGAAAGAGAAGAAAACAAATAAAGAGGTGCTAAAGACACTTAATATGAAGAAAGAACTACTAAGAGAAATAAAGATCAGGCAAATAAAATACTTTGGACACATTAAAAGACATGACACCCTATTGAAGACCTTACTTGAGGGTAAAGTCAAAGGGAAGCGAGCAAGAGGTAGGCAGAGATACAAGTGGGAGAGTAACATTACACGATGGACAGGTTACAGTCTAGCAGAGTGCACCACCAAGACAAGAGACAGATGTTGGAGATACGTTGCAGCCAACCTTCGTTGCGGAGACGGCACTTGATGATGATGATGGCCTTTTTCATCTTTTAGATGGTTATCTAACATGTTTATGCATTTAGCTAGTATGGTTTATGCATTTAGCTAGTATGGTTTATGTGTTTAACTAGAATGGTTTATGTGTTTAACTAGAATGGTTTATGTGTTTAACTAGAATGGTTTATGTGTTTAACTAGAATGGTTTATGTGTTTAACTAGAATGGTTTATGTGTTTAACTAGAATGGTTTATGTGTTTAACTAGAATGGTTTATGTGTTTAACTAGAATGGTTTATGTGTTTAACTAGAATGGTTTATGTGTTTAGCTAGAATGGTTTATGTGTTTAGCTAGTATGGTTTATGTGTTTAACTAGAATGGTTTATGTGTTTAACTAGAATGGTTTATGTGTTTAACTAGAATAGTTTATGTGTTTAACTAGAATGGTTTATGTGTTTAGCTAGAATGGTTTATGTGTTTAACTAGAATGGTTTATGTGTTTAAATAGAATGGTTTATGTGTTTAACTAGAATGGTTTATGTGTTTAACTAGAATGGTTTATGTGTTTAACTAGAATGGTTTATATATTTAGCTAGTATGGTTTATGTGTTTAGCAAGTATGGTTTATGTATTTAGCTAGTATGGTTTATGTGTTTAGCTAGTATGGTTTATGTGTTTAGCTAGTATGGTTTATGTATTTAGCTAGTATGGTTTATGTGTTTAGCTAGTATGGTTTATGTATTTAGCTAGTATGGTTTATGTGTTTAACTAGAATGGTTTATGTGTTTAGCTTGTAGAATGAATCAGTCACTGCTGTTTTTCATTGACCTTTGCTTTACATGTGTTGCTTGTGTCCTAGTCTATCCTTCAAAAGTGTTTCCAAATGTCTGCTCCTTTGTGCAATGTTGACTTTCATGCACCACTGTCCTGTGCCACATTTTCCCAGCAATTGTGGTCAATAGAAAAGTCTTTCGTTGAGACCTTGCGTACATCTTTGTATCTCCGGCGTGGTCTGCTTCTAATTCTTTTCTCTTCTGAATGTTCTTCATTCTTCACACATGTCCAAGCCATCTTATTCATCTACTGCTGGGCGTTCCCATAATTATTGACAACCTTTGTAGCTGCAGTGCCTCTACATTTGTACGGTTGTTTTACCACCTGATGTTCATTACATTGTGAAGACATCGAGGGTGAAATGTATTTTCTTCTGTCATGTCTGGAGTACATTTGCAGATTATAAAGTCATGAAATGATCAATTAATAGCTGATGACACCAAGTTGATGAGCTTATTGTGGTCATAAATGGATGTTTGTGCTGTGGCAAATCAATTTATCTCAATGAGTTATTGCTACAACTAGTTGCCAGCTGGTCGAACAGGGCATACAAAAAAATTAATTTCAATATAGGGATGGAGGCTGAGGTCATTATAGCTGCTCTTCTGTTGTTTTTAGAGATTCCATTTCCAAGGCAAGTTGTTATTTTGAAATTTCTGTCCCAAGATTTTGAAAAATTTCAAATGACCAGTGTCATTGTGACCAGTACATGAAGATATCATTGGAGGGCACAGGATAGAGTCGGGTTCAAGACATCAATTGCAAAGACAACTTTCTGGAAAGAATACCTGAGGTATGTCACATGATGATGAGCATCATTGATTTAATCAAATCTATAGCTACTTCCGACCTCTGGGTATCTCATGGTCTTATGGATCTACTGCCCTGGACATGCTTACACTCACAGTAATGAGAAATCATATTTACTTGCATCCAGTGCATCTATAGTCAATGAGTTGTCGTTAATGGGGACATGCTGAAGTTACTTGAAGATCACCTGCAGAATGTGGATACTGAGTTGGATGGTGAATCTATTGTGATTGGGGAAATTTTGCATAATCTGGCACAACAGCAGGACTGAGCACTTACTGTGGAGTAGACTGAGGGGTGCCTTTAATGAGGTAGTCACAGGAACGATATAGATTTGACACTACATTCTTTAATGAGATAGTCACAGTAACGATATAGATTTGACACTACATTCTTTAATGAGATAGTCACAGGAACGATATAGATTTGACACTACATAGAAGTCATGTGTATCTCTTGTGCAGGTTGGGAGCAACCGAAGACCTGATGCAATATAAATGCTATATAAGGAGGCAGGGCTGAGTTGATAAGGAGACAGGGCTAAGTTGATACGGGCAGTCATGAATATACTACAGATTCTTGAAGAAGGAACTGAAAAACACACAGGACAAGTTTAGAAAAGATAACTAAACCAGTTACGGGAAGAGCACTGGCCCACGGAGATGGATATCCACAGAAATTTGTATGGGAGCACTGAGGAGCTTTCAAATACAACAGCATTTATTAAGAAAACAGAACTTGCTGTGTAGGCATGTCAAACTGCGAATGAGAAGAAGAAGAAAAGATAACCAGAGAGAGGAAGGAAAGTTCATCCTCTCTGGGAAGATTTGAACCAAAAACTGACTGGGATGATGAGCATATATACTATCTTAGATGCCCAATGGTCAGGCGAGCTGAGAACATGGAAAGTGCCACCAGTGCCATGATGAAGAATTGTTCCTAATTGAGAAGAATTGAAGAATCATAAATATATATGCATCCTGTGAGATCCGCAGGGGGGTACTGACTACCTATTGGTTTGCCCAGACTGCAATAAGTTCTGCTCGTAACCAATCACTGCAAATTTACATTATTTTTCAATTGTAACCATTTCAGGTGCCCAAGTTGACTAGTAAACCAGGTGAGCCCACACCACAAGGAGACTTTGTCAAACCTGCAAGTGTACCTAAATCTGAAACAAAAGTTGTTACAAGCACAGAAACTGTCTCCAATTCCGCCTCCAATGATCTCCTAGGATTAGGTAACTTTTTTTTTTTACCTCATATGTTTCAGCTATTTCTGATCAATTTCACAAATCTTTTCTATTTCTGATCAATTTCACAAATCTTTTCTATTTCTGATCAATTTCACAAATCTTTTCTACTTCTGATCAATTTCACAAATCTTTTCTATTTCTGATCAATTTCACAAATCTTTTCTATTTCTGATCAATTTCACAAATCTTTTCTACTTCTGATCAATTTCACAAATCTTTTCTATTTCTGATCAATTTCACAAATCTTTTCTATTTCTGATCAATTTCACAAATCTTCTCTACTTCTGATCAATTTCACAAATCTTTTCTATTTCTGATCAATTTCACAAATCTTTTCTATTTCTGATCAATTTCACAAATCTTTTCTATTTCTGATCAATTTCACAAATCTTTTCTATTTCTGATCAATTTCACAAATCTTTTCTATTTCTGATCAATTTCACAAATCTTCTCTACTTCTGATCAATTTCACAAATCTTTTCTATTTCTGATCAATTTCACAAATCTTTTCTATTTCTGATCAATTTCACAAATCTTTTCTATTTCTGATCAATTTCACAAATCTTTTCTATTTCTGATCAATTTCACAAATCTTTTCTATTTCTGATCAATTTCACAAATCTTCTCTACTTCTGATCAATTTCACAAATCTTTTCTATTTCTGATCAATTTCACAAATCTTTTCTATTTCTGATCAATTTCACAAATCTTTTCTATTTCTGATCAATTTCACAAATCTTCTCTACTTCTGATCAATTTCACAAATCTTTTCTATTTCTGATCAATTTCACAAATCTTTTCTATTTCTGATCAATTTCACAAATCTTTTCTATTTCTGATCAATTTCACAAATCTTTTCTATTTCTGATCAATTTCACAAATCTTTTCTATTTCTGATCAATTTCACAAATCTTCTCTACTTCTGATCAATTTCACAAATCTTTTCTATTTCTGATCAATTTCACAAATCTTTTCTATTTCTGATCAATTTCACAAATCTTTTCTATTTCTGATCAATTTCACAAATCTTTTCTATTTCTGATCAATTTCACAAATCTTTTCTATTTCTGATCAATTTCACAAATCTTCTCTACTTCACTCTAAAAATATACTGGTAGTACACAATTACAATACAAGAAATGTTATGAGTGTTTCTATAGCTTGTGCGTTTCACCAGAGTAAAAAAATTTACTTGAGATTGAACTATGCTCCGTTGTACTATTTATCATTTTCAGTTGTGAATGTAGCACTTTCCTGACTTGTCTGTGTTATTCTATTCTTCTTCGCCAGCGTTCATCCAAAAACTCCCGCTGGATCTCTCTTGTAGCAGGGACAATGTATATGTAATCCACAATATAGATTTCCAGCAGGGTGTGGTCCATTTTTTACAGCTACATATTTAATCAATTTTACTGCTGAAGTCTGATATATTGGGTCATTAACACAAATAATGCGGCAACACAATGCGTGTCTGTTCTCCTGCTGAAAATGTAAACAGCCGATTGTCCTGCTACAAGAGAATCTAGCAGGAGTTCGAGGACTAATGCAGGAATTCGAGAACTAATGCAGGAGTTCGAGAACTAATGCCCAAAGAAATCCATTTTCATATTCCTATTAAATTTGTTAATTTTATCCAATTGTATTCACTGTTAAATTTTTCCCATTTTATTTACTGTTAAAATTGTCCCATTCTATTCCATGTTAAAATCGTTCATGATTTTTCTCCATAACTGTTAAATTTATCCAATTATATTTCTGTCTAAAGTTACTTTGTACTTTATGTCAAGAGTTTCTTGTTCATCTTTATATTTATGTAAACTTTTAACCCATGAGATTAGCATATTCACTGATTTGTTTTGTTGGCATTGCCTTACCTTAGTTCTAATAGTTACTTAGACAGACATTCATAGAGAGCTTTATGCGAGCCTTGAGCTTTCAAACAAATCAGCATTTATCAAGAAAACCAGACATGCTTTGTAAACATGTTAAACTACCAATAAGAATAAGATAGTTACTTGTCTATTTCACCAACTTTGACTAACTAAAGTTAACATTGATAGATTTGTTTTTGTTTGACACTGGCTTAGATTAGTTCTAGTAGTATTAGTTCTACAGTACATTATATCACTAACTTTGATTCATGAATTTAATATTGACAGATTTGTTGACATTGCCTTAGTTTTGTAATTGGCTTCACTACCCAACTAGCCTTCACAGTTTCATTGTTTTGACATTAGCTTAGTTCTGTAAGTTACTTCACTACCCAAACAACATTGACAGTTTTATTGACATTACCTTAGTTCTATAAGTTACTTCACTACCCAAACAACATTGACAGTTTTATTGACATTACCTTAGTTCTGTAAGTTGCTTCACTTCTCCATTAACTTTGACTTATCCAATTGACATTTAAACAGATCTGTAGCCTCTATAGACACTGCCTTCACCCAGGCTGTCACATCTCAACTCTACTTATTATTTGATTTAAATACCAACTGTAGTTTTTAGCTGACTATATTAACCTCAGAACTTTTATTTAACTCTAGATTTAGGTTCACCTCGTACAAATGCTCATCGTAAGTCACATGTCACAACCAGTCCTAAATGTAATGGTGCTGTTTTTCTTGTTTGATTTTGGGTCTTGTTTTATTTTCTCACTTGTGTATTTTTTAACTATAAAATATATCAATTTAACTAACCATTTCAAGCTTTCTTACTCACACTCTCTGTGTTTGTTAATATACTTAACTTAAACTAATCACAAAATACTGTAAATAATGATGGACATGTGGAGTATTAATAACCTCAGAGTACTAAGGGTTGACTTCTGAAAGCTGTTTTATTTTCTGTATATACAGACATAGAATAGATTTAAAATTGAATGATAACATCAATGTGTTGCTCATGCAAACAAGTGAAGGAAGAATTTAGGAAACCAAGCTGGAAATTGATGCGACATACATTAATAAGACCAAGGAAAGCATTGTAAGACACACGTTGTTGTGTAACCCACAGGAAATAGGAAGACTTAGAAATACAAGGAGGAAGGAATTAAATGCAGAAGCACAAAGATTTGGTAGAACATCGGAAGAGCTGGAAGCTCCTGTAAGGAGCTAAAAGGTGCATAGATGGATGTTGGTCATCCATCATATGTGATAATGCCCATTTATTACATCCACTTTTGAAATTCAGTTATTCGAGTTACATCCTTGACTATAAGTTCGTATAAGCCATATTCTTGTTGCAAATGTCCTGACAGTTTGGGTGTGGGATGACCACTGTAGATGGATGTTTTAATCTACCCATGACTTTCTAGATACTTTATTGAGTTATTGAGCTGCTGCATTTCTCCTCTTGTCACACAAGATGGCCTTTTTTGATTGTAGAGCACCATGCGCATTTCATGCAACTTCTTACCATGTATCATTGTTTATTTCAAAGGTTTTCAGTGTGAGATCTTTAACAAATCCTTGTAGTACTTCTTTCTGCCACCTTGAAAATGTATGCCATTCTACAACTGATCATAGAGGAGTATCTTTGGTAGACAGTGATGTGGCATACTGGCCACATGACCAGCCCAACAAATCTGTCTGCATCAGAATAGTGTTAATGCGAAGGATGTCTTGCATCTGGTGTTCATGATTTTATTTAGTGATTGAGCTGCCTCATGTTGTCTGTACATAGTCCTTGTTTGGTTGGTTGCGAATTCAACTGTCCATGGATTCATGTCCTTTAACCCACTGACATCGTGTGCATGTGTTTGTGAGCGGTTAGGGTTAGTTTGGTTGGTTGGTTGCGAATTCAACTGTCCATGGATTCATGTCCTTTAACCCAATGACATCGTGTGCATGTGTTTGTGAGCGGTTAGGGTTAGTTTGGTTGGTTGGTTGCGAATTCAACTGTCCATGGATTCATGTCCTTTAACCCACTGACATCGTGTGCATGTGTTTGTGAGCGGTTAGGGTTAGTTTGGTTGGTTGGTTGCGAATTCAACTGTCCATGGATTCATGTCCTTTAACCCAATGACATCGTGTGCATGTGTTTGTGAGCGGTTAGGGTTAGTTTGGTTGGTTGGTTGCGAATTCAACTGTCCATGGATTCATGTCCTTTAACCCACTGACATCGTGTGCATGTGTTTGTGAGCTGTTAAGGTTAGTTTGGTTGGTTGGTTGCTGATTCAACTGTCCATGGATTCATGTCCTTTAACCCAATGACATCGTGTGCATGTGTTTGTGAGCGGTTAGGGTTAGTTTGGTTGGTTGGTTGCGAATTCAACTGTCCATGGATTCATGTCCTTTAACCCACTGACATCGTGTGCATGTGTTTGTGAGCTGTTAGGGTTAGTTTGGTTGGTTGGTTGCTGATTCAACTGTCCATGGATTCATGTCCTTTAACCCAATGACATCGTGTGCATGTGTTTGTGAGCTGTTAGGGTTAGTTTGGTTGGTTGGTTGCTGATTCAACTGTCCATGGATTCATGTCCTTTAACCCAATGACATCGTGTGCATGTGTTTGTGAGCTGTTAGGGTTAGTTTGGTTGGTTGGTTGCGAATTCAACTGTCCATGGACTCATGTCCTTTAACCCAATGACATCGTGTGCATGTGTTTGTGAGCTGTTAGGGTTAGTTTGGTTGGTTGGTTGCGAATTCAACTGTCCATGGACTCATGTCCTTTAACCCAATGACATCGTGTGCATGTGTTTGTGAGCTGTTAGGGTTAGTTTGGTTGGTTGGTTGCGAATTCAACTGTCCATGGACTCATGTCCTTTAACCCAATGACATCGTGTGCATGTGTTTGTGAGCGGTTAGGGTTAGTTTGGTTGGTTGGTTGCGAATTCAACTGTCCATGGACTCATGTCCTTTAACCCAATGACACCGTGTGTATATGTTTGTGAGCTGTTATGGTTAGGGTTAGTTTGGTTGGTTGGTTGCAGATTCAACTGTCCATGGACTCATGTCCTTTAACCCAATGACACCGTGGACATGTGTTTGTGAGCTGTTGTTTTGTTCCATAAGAAGTTCCATTTATCTGGCCTCGAAGGGAGAAGCATTTTCATCATTGAACATTCAAAAAAGGTGGTGTCAATAGTTTCATAGTGATAACTGCACAGCCGGCACCCTGGAGTGTGTTGTGTTTGTATTCTGTTCAGGTGATTGTTAAGCTGTAAATATTTTGTGTGAAGTCGGAAGATAACACTCTGGTCTTTCCTTCCAAGAGGTTGATGTTGTCTTTAGGATTTGGGCTGGTCATATATTTATAGATTTCCCTTCCAGTGTTTCCTATGGTCCATCTGTTCATCCAATTCTCATTGTTCACAGATCTCAACATCATTTTAATTGTGTGCAAGGTTGTTTGTGTATGTGGCCATTGTTGTCTTGTTCTCATCTTTGCTAGTCTGTCTGCCTTGTCATTACTAAGTATGTTTGAGTGGCCATGAATCCATTGCATAACAATGCTGACTTTATAAGATGTAAGCAACTGGTTGTCATGGTGGTATATTTGAACTAGTTAAGGCTTACAATGTCCATCACGTTCTAGTGCTTGAGGAGGGGACATACAGTGTGTAAAAATCACACGTTTTAGACTTTCGATGGAAAGGCATCAAATATGGTCTTAAGGTGGTACAAGATAACTTCTAGTGATATTTCAGTTTCATAGTTAGAACATATCTCCCCATGATATGCTTTTGGATGCAGTCCAGTAGTAAATTTCTCGGCCAGAGCAGCCTGGTTACCCACTGCCTGCCGTGGAACTTGATAACCGAGGCGGTGTCCGATCTCATTTGTAAATACTTATGGTTGTAATGGCATTATAGTGCTGGGAAGTCTGGATTTTCTACCCACCATGCAACAGAGCCAGAAAATAACTATCACACCATCAGGAAAGTAGGTTTCTAACTATGCACTGCTCCGAGCTACTGCAGCTACATTAGGGTTCACTGTGCTCATTTGCTGCCACCAATTTCCTACTTGTTATGCCTATGGCTCCAGGCATACAACCAAATTTTCAAGGCAAAGGGCTTGTCACATCCTGACATGTGTGGCTTTATGATGGTCCTCAGCCATTCAAAAACAATGCAGTAAGTTTCCCCCCTCCCCAGTGCTGCACTGTACATCTCTGGCTCTCCTAACCAGAGGGAGCATGCATATATACTAATAAGAGAGCATTAAAAAAACTACACACAAAAGAAACACATGAAAAGCATAATTATATGGATGACGCATGCTACAAAGCTTCCATAAGACAGCCTCATGCATAACAGCATGTCATCTACTAAGATTTTCTGTTGCATGTGGTCTGTCTAGAGGGTCATTTGTGTGACCCGCAGATGCAAACGCATGCATGATCCATGTTTTATTATCATAATTTATGGGTAGTCCCATAACCACTTGGTCCATACCTATGAAATAATTATGTAATAATAGAAATTTTCTATGTACAGAACAAACAATAAAGAATAAATATAACTGGTTATTGGAAATGTGTTATAAAAAGGATGTGCTGCTATAGAGGGATTCCACAGTATTATTATTATTTATAATTTTATTAAGTTATATTTGTTTTGACTATTTGCATCATTACATACAGCTTGTGGTATTCGGGGGCTTGGAATCATTTGCATGTATAACACAACTCTGGGAAGGAATCATAGCCAATTTAAATCTCTATCTTCATCTTTGCTTTCTCCTATCTTTGTTTTCAATGCCCTTGGTTTGGTTGTTATAACTAAATTAAATATGTTTGCATGATAACTTTTTGATTTTATCATTTTATATTTATAATATCTGTTATAATTATTTATTATAGTTATTTGTTAATTGTGATCAATCCCAAGGAATTATGGGCGCTATTGTTTCTGTTTTACACTGGGATGTATTTTCTAAGAGTTTTCTTATCCAAAAGATTTATCCTCGTGGTGATGTTAAATTCCTTACGTTATGAGTCCAAGTTATCATCAGCGCACACTGTACAGGTTCATAGGTGCTCCGATTCCCATCTCAGTAAATCAGAACGTAGTGGTTCACACTGTACAGGTCCATATATGATCCGATCCCCATCTCAATAAATCAGAACGTAGTGGTTCACACTTTACAGGTCCATAGATGATCTGATTCCCATATCAATAAATCAGAGCGTAGTGGTTCACACTGTACAGGTCGATATATGCTCCAATCGCCATCTCAATAAATCAGAGCGTAGTGGTTCGCAGTTCCAGTTCTGTGTTTGTTAATAAGTCTCTTCTTATCTGTTATGTTTCTCTTTGCAAGCCATACGTTAAAAACATACTCAGAAAGGGGTCTATGTCTCAAAATCTTCTTCTATTTGTTCTTTTCTTGTTCTCAAACTCCTGCAGATTAGCGGGATATCTGGGGAGAGGAATACGTTGTGTTATGGTTTACAGCTTAACTGTGACATCTCCGCCTTTCAGCCTGTCACATCTGACTTAAGCATGGCTTCTGTTTTCGCTTTGACCCACTATAGGATGGCACAACCGACTCCACCTAAAACACTCCTTAGTCACCTCTTATGACATGCATGTGACTATTCTTTGCTCCCCTTTTGGCTCGTGATTATACTTCTATTTATAATACTGAATGTGGGCATTGGTGGCTGATGATAAAGTTACAAGACAGTAACATGTCAAGCATGCATGGGTCTGGTGATCAGTGGGTAGTTATAGGAACCTATTCTCTTGTACGCTAGCTGACAATATTAACAATATGGTGGTTAAAAACACTGAATGTATTAGATACCAATGCTGAAATCGGATGTGTCCGGCCATTGTCACACACATAAAATGGCAAAGCAGTGCATTTCTGTTCTCTGGACTATATCCCGATGGAAACCGTATAAGACCATTGTTCTACTATGAAAAAGAACTAGTGGGAGTTTGAGAATGAACAAAAAAAAGTTATAATAATACTTGACTAGATATTTCATCGTGATTGGAACTGCAAATCAAGATAACTAGTAGCGTCAAACTGTCTGATATCGCACACTTAACATAATTGATAAACTTTTGTTTATTAGATATGAGCTAACTATATTGCAGTCTGATGACATGTACGAGCTCGGTAGTATCGAAAGAATAATATATCAGAAATAACTTTGGATGTTGACATTTGATAACTCTGGTCACAATGCTTGCATGGCATAATCTTCACTATCAATTACTTTGATACATATCATGGGGTAATGAGACAGTGTCTTCTCGAAGGTTTGTGTAAATACATTTTATTAATTCAGGACTTTTGTTCTTTGGCCAATTGTCAAAGTCTCTTCTTCTGTATTCATTCTCAAACTCCTGCAGATCAGCAGGATGTAGCCCAGAAAACAAAATGCATTGTTTTGTGGTTTACAGCTTAGCTGTGATATAGGAGTGCACACATTATATATATAAATATATATATATATATATATATATATATATATATATATATATATATATATATATATATATATATATATATATATATATATATATACATACATACATATATATACATATACACACACCTCTTGGCATGACACGTCTGGCTTCCATGTATCTTTTGGAAAGCTCTGTCCCTCTATATGATAAGGGCCAATTTCACCCCAAAACTTCCTTAGTCGTCGTTTATTACATACATGGTAGGTAACATTAATTCTATTGTTTTTTACTTCCCTTTTGGGCCTGGCAACATACAGATGTGCCAGAAGAGTAATTTTTCTAAAAGTTATTTTTTCGATTAATCAGTGAATTTCTTTGGTGTTTTTTCTTCTTAGTCATTTTGGGGTCGCTATATGTGTTGGCATCGCCCAGTTCAATTTGCACCCATCTGAAGACAATATGTTGGGGATTACGATATGTGTTGACATCACCCAGTTCAATTTGTTGGGGCATCACCCAAATATGTGTTGGCATCACCATTCAATTTGCACCAATCTGAAGACAACCTGTTGAAGTTATCCAGAGAGAACATCTGTCTTTTTTCTAGCTCAATTTCAAGCCTAGTTCCTTGTGAGACTTCCAGTGTTCTTCCATATTGGTCTATTCTCATAAAATAATGAATGACCCAAAGCCATGCT
Organism: Meghimatium bilineatum; assembly: GCA_034231615.1. NCBI lineage: Eukaryota > Metazoa > Mollusca > Gastropoda > Stylommatophora > Philomycidae > Meghimatium > Meghimatium bilineatum. The sequence goes on along the minus strand of CM067315.1, from coordinate 13,679,156 downwards.
GAAGTCGGATGTGTCAGGCTGAAAGATGCAGATATCGCAGCAATGCTGTAAAACATGACACAACGCATTCCGTTCTCTGGACTACATCTTGCTAATCTGCAGAAATTTGAGAATGAACACAGAAGAAGAAGATTAAAACTTGGAAATAATTATAACACATTCTGGTTATGTTTATGAGTATGTTACAGTATATTTCTTTTTAAAGTATACAGTATATTAATCATAATGTAAATACGCATTTATGCTCACACTCCTGTAGATTAGCAGAATGTAGTCCAGAAAATGAAATACATTGTGTCACAATATACAACTTAGCTGTGATGTCTGCTGCTTTCAGCCTAACACATCCAACATCAGCATGGCTTCTGGATCACTCTGACCCTCCGTGAGATGGGACAACCAACCCCATCTTAAATACAATCTTAGTTAAAGACATGCAAGATGTTTCATACAAAGACTTCTGCATTAAAATTATACTGACTCTTTATGGATGACTCTATACTAACATATGGGTGCGAGTCTTGGACAATAAGCAAACTGGAAAGTGGGAAATTAGAGTCAACAGAGATGTGATTCTACAGAAGAATGCTGAGAATACCATGGACTGCCAGAAAAACTAATGTAGAGGTGTTGAAAGAGTCAAATGCGAAACTGACCTTAATCAACAATATAAGAAAAAGGCAATCTTCTTTTTTTACCACTTCATGCGACATGCAGGTTTGGAGAACATAGTCACAACAGACAAAATTGAAGGCAACAGAGACAGAGGGCGACCTGGCACGGCAAGGAAACGAACAACAACCTTGATACATAATACTGCGGACAGAGAGCTGTGGAGAGCCATGACCACCTGCGCCAGCCGGCATGACACCTGATGATGATGATGATTAGAGATGAACAAGGCATTATCTTAGAGCACAGCCTGTCAATGGGGAACACTACCACCAGTGCCATATTTACAATAATAATATTCTTCTTCTTTCGTTCACTTGAAACATGTCTTTATCTGTACAATAATAATATATAATATTATAATAGTAAGACTTATAACTCATTCGTAGAATCATAGGAGTACCACGCTGAATACTTCTGCACAAAAAGCTCTCCAAACAACTCTATCCTCAGCCATTTGGAGAACTGTAGGAAAAGCACACCCATTCCAATTCTTGATGTTATCAATCCAGGATTTTCTATAGTCCATCTACCCTCGACTGTTCGTTGCAAAATTAATTTTAGAAAGCGAGTCCTGTCTCATTACTTGTCCAAACCAAACAGGTTTACACCATTTCACTACTTCCAAAAGTGGTTCTTGATATCCTGCAAGTTTGTTTAGTCGCTGCCGGTCAAATATATTTGTCTTGTATAAATATTAAAATATACAAGTCTTCTGCTGAATCATGTTCAGGTCACAATCAAATCAACACTATGGTGTCATAATCATATATGACATTATATATGACACTGTCATCATAGTGGCAGAATACTGTCACTATTTAAACTGGGTTAATTTACCATCAGCCTAGAGAAGATGTTCATGTCTGTTAAACCAAGTTTGCCTGACCTATACCTTGTTTTAATCAGTACATAATTGCATTGTTTTGTCAGAATGATTCATTAACTTTAATGTTTGGGAATGTTTTTTGTTGTTTTTTTTATATAAGGGAATTTGCTATTTTATTAAAATTCTTAGAAATTTATTAATGAAGTTTGTAAAATATAGAGAACTTTTCACAGAGTAAGATTGGGTGCATTTATTGGTTGTGTAAAATGTAAACTTTTCACAGAGTAAGATTGGGTGCATTTATTGGTTGTGTAAAATGTAAACTTTTCACAGAGTAAGATTGGGTGCATTTATTGGTTGTGTAAAATGTAAACTTTTCACAGAGTAAGATTGGGTGCATTTATTGGTTGTGTAAAATGTAAACTTTTCACAGAGTAAGATTGGGTGCATTTATTGGTTGTGTAAAATGTGAACTTTTCACAGAGAAAGATCGGGTGAGTATAGGGGTTGTGGATGCAATTGAATATTGTGTTTCAAAAATTCTGTGAGTGATAACAGAACTGTATGATGGGAAATATTAATGCAGACTTAATTTTCCTATGCAAGAGGATGTCTGCACACATGCAAAGACATTGCAGGACTGTTTTTATCCTGAATTCTGCTGTAGGGTTAGGGATGTATTCATGCTGAACCAGTCTTAAATCCTGCTTGACATCTCTTGACCTTAATCTTCCTACTTCGCTGACCTTGACATTCCATGCTATATTACACAATTTAGACAAATGACTGATGGATTTCAATTTAAGAACACAACAGAAAGGTCCATGTTAACAATATTCCACAATTCGCTCATAGACAGATATATACGTGACATTAGCAAAAGACAAGAAGAAATAATACTTTGCCTGTTAATTAATCCTAAGAGTCGATTTAAATTCAAAAATATTATGTTTGTCTAAACCCACCAACTGTTTATTTGACCTTTGTTGTGCAATGGTCAGAGGGTAAAGGTTAACCAATCATGTCAATGGAAACACAACTTTTATATAACCACTATTTACTCACTGAAATATATCGTCATCGTGGCATGGGGGAAAAATCTTTGTATTGCATTTGATGTAAATGATTTTTGTGTTCGGCTTTTATCCTTCAATTTAATTTCGATTTAGGTTAATATGTAGATACTGAAATATATCATAGTCATCGCTACATTATAAGTAAAATATTTGCATCTATTCTATTTTTATTTTTGGTTTTATTCTCGGGCAACGCCAGGCATCGCTTCTAATAGTTAATAAATGGGAGAAAGTAACATATCTATCAATAAATGGGAGATTCTTAATAGTTGTCAATAAATGTGAGAATTAGGGATAATTGTCACTAATGGGAGAATTAATAGTTGTCAATAAATGTGAGAATTAGGGATAATTGTCACTAATGGGAGAATTAATAGTTGTCAATAAATGTGAGAATTAGGGATAATTGTCACTAATGGGAGATTCGTAATAGTTGTCAATAAATGTGAGAATTAGGGATAATTGTCACTAATGGGAGAATTAATTGTCAATAAATGTGAGAATTAGGGATAATTGTCACTAATGGGAGAATTAATAGTTGTCAATAAATGTGAGAATTAGGGATAATTGTCACTAATGGGAGAATTAATTGTCAATAAATGTGAGAATTAGGGATAATTGTCACTAATGGGAGATTCGTAATAGTTGTCAATAAATGTGAGAATTAGGGATAATTGTCACTAATGGGAGATTCGTAATAGTTGTCAATAAATGTGAGAATTAGGGGTAATTGTCACTAATGGGAGAATTAATTGTCAATAAATGTGAGAATTAGGGATAATTGTCACTAATGGGAGATTCGTAATAGTTGTCAATAAATGTGAGAATTAGGGATAATTGTCACTAATGGGAGATTCGTAATAGTTGTCAATAAATGTGAGAATTAGGGATAATTGTCACTAATGGGAGAATTAATAGTTGTCAATAAATGGGAGAATTAGAGATAATTGTCACTAATGGGAGATTCGTAATAGTTGTCAATAAATGTGAGAATTAGAGATAATTGTCACTAATGGGAGATTCGTAATAGTTGTCAATAAATGGGAGAATTAGTAATATTTAAACATGGGATAAGGTAGCACTATCTATGAATAAATGGAAAAGGTAGCACTGTCCATCAATAGATGGGAGAATTAACAGTATTTGTTAGTAAATTGGAGAAAGTACTATTGATACATTTTTGCTTTTGTTTGTTTGTATTAATTCTCAAACTGCCACTGAATCTCTCTTTTTGCAGAACATTGGCCCTGCTAAATTTCCGCAGGACGTAGTACAGAGAATGGAATGACGTTGTGCTGCTGTTTTAATTTGCACATCCATCTTCGGTTGTATTTTTTATTTTAAATATTATCATTGTTCTGTTATTTGTCTAATCCATAGAGGCAGCAGCTCCGCCACCTTCTTATGGAGGTAATGAGCTTCTGGATCTTTTTGGAGGACCCCAGATTTCTCAAGCCCCCAGCAGTGTAGTTACACCACAGTCAAACAACAGTGATTTAATGGTAATTTTCACTTTGTATACATTTTTGGTTCTCATTGGCAGTTAAACTTAACATTGGTAGTTACTAGCAGTTAACCTTCACCGAGCCGATATGATATCCAGCCGCCAAAAAACAAAATGGCCGCGCGCGCTGATGGCGGGCCGTCCCACCCAGCGAGATTATCGTGAGATTTACACGTACCACAGTCCGTGCACATAGCTGGGGACATGCGCAATCGAAGCCGGTACATCCCCCACTTCCGACATGATCGTTTTTGAGAATGGCTGGCTATTCGTAAAAGTTTAAGAGCAATTAATCTGACCACATCTGTACACCGGTACGATGCCATTTCATCGTATTTCGAATAAAATAACATTGAATCGTGGATTGAATCATGGATTATTAGGTTATTTAGTTTCACAGCAGTGAATATACAGAATGCCGTGCTGGTTTGGGGACTTGTACGTTTGATATCGAATATTTTGAAGTGGCAGAAAAAATAACTCTAGGCCTAAGCTCAAAGAACGATTTTACTGCAAATCTACAAGTTTTATACAGTTCCCCCGGCTATATTTTGATAATTTCGCAGTGAAAGAACATAAATACAACAGATTTACGTGATTTAGTTGACAGCGTTGCCAAGGAATTCGATATGTAAGGTAAGTTATTTTTTTTCCTTATTTTTTCCCTCTTTATTTGTTATAAAATATATGTTTTTTGTGAAAAACGTCTTTACCACTTTCTCATACGTCTGGTATCACACACACACGTACATAAATTACACCAATATATGCATAATTCAATTCTTTATTTATATGTGCAAATATTATATAAATATCTCTAACAACCAAAAAATTATCACATTTTCAAAACAGTCACCATCAATAATGAAAATTTTCAAAAAAGAATCCGGTGGCAGGGAGACGTTTCGTATTTTTTAATCTGGCTTGCTAAAGGTTAAAGTCTGTTGATAGTAAAGTTAAGTAAAGTAACCCATAGCATTTATTCATGACGTAGGGGTGTGAGTACCCATTTAAGGCTGAGTCGACATGGGACAGCAAATTTGATGTTGACCAGTGATATCTACACAGATAATATTTTTAAACATATAGAAGGAATGTCAGGTTTCACGATCAGTGGGAAAATAATAACCTGAGATATGCAGATGACACTGTTCTTTTAGCAGAAAGTGAACATGAACTACAGAGACTACTAGATAAACAAGATTTAAAACTAGATGTAATCAAGTAAAGATTAAGGACATCCAAACAATAAAAACCATGATAACCTGCAAAGTTACAGAAGAACAAGAGCTAAACATTGAAATGCTTGGAGAGAAACTACAATAGAACATTATCAATATCTTGGACACATGAGGAAATTATTAAAATTACAAAATTACAAACACGCTAAACATGAGAATTATAAAATACTACACCTATTCTATGTTAATGTATGGCTCAGAAACTTGGACACTAAACAAATAATTAGAATACAGAATTGATGCCTTTGAAATGTGGATATATAGAAGAATATGGAGAACATCATGGAAAGAGAGGAAAACAAACAAAAAGGTTCAAACAACACTTAAAATGAAGAAAGAATTATTAAAGGAAATAAAAATCAAGCAAATAAAATATTGTTGATGCATTAAAAGGCATGACACCTTATTGAAGACCTTACTTGAGGGTAAAGTCAAAGTGAGGCAAGCAAGAGGTAGGCAGAGATACAAGTGGGAGAGTAATATCACCAAGACTGACAGGTTGCAGTCAAGAAGAGCGCACTATCAAAACAAGAGATGGGATGTTGAAGGTTTGTTGCAGCCAAACTTCTTTGTGGAGACGGCACTTGATGATGATAATGGTACTGACAGTTAAGCTTGAGTTCCATTAATACTGACAGAAGAAGAATTGTGCATATTAAGACTTTTATTTCACATGATAGGGCTTCTGACGGAAGAAGAATTGTGCATATTAAGACTTTTATTTCAAAGAATAGGGCTTCTGACAGAAGAAGAATTGTGCATATTAAGACTTTTATTTCATAGAATGGGGCTTCTGACAGAAGAAGAATTGTGCATAAAAGACTTTTAATTCAAAGAATAGGGCTTCTGACAGAAGAAGAATTGTGCATATTAAGACTTTTATTTCACAGAATGGAGCTTCTGACAGAAGAAGAATTGTGCATATTAAGACTTTTATTTCACAGAATGGGGCTTCTGACAGAAGAAGAATTGTGCATATTAAGACTTTTATTTCACAGAATGGGGCTTCTGACAGAAGAAGAATTGTGCATATTAAGACTTTTATTTCACAGAATGGGGCTTCTGACGGAAGTTTGTTTGGAGAAGATAAAAGTGCTGGTGGAGGAGCAGGTGCAAAGACTTCTGCAAAAGATTCCATCATGGCATTGTATGGAGGCGGCGGCGGTGTAACAAATCAGCCTCAAATGTATGGCGTACCAGGTGAGACTTGTCAGTCAGATTTGTGTCAGTCGCTGTTCTTAATTTTGTTGTTGATTTGTGGTGTAGTAAATTGCTTCAGATATAATAGACATTTTGTGTGGTTAAATAATCCAGTATAAGCTTATTTGCACCTATTGAATCATTTTCAAAGCACTTGTGAGTATTAATACAAACAATCTGAAGTTAGTTGTGCCTATACGAAATACTTGTTTTAGTTTATACTATAAATTCATGGTCTAACAACTTTATGCATTTTTTTTAAATTTTAAACATTCATTTATAAACTCATGCTGGGTTTCTCCTTTGGTCTATGGATAATGGGATCCTACTAGAGTTCCTGTTAGATGGAGATGCGATGTGTTGTTGATTGACATAACAGATTCTGATTTCAGTCATGTGAACAAGCATCTCAGATTGCAGAACATATGCTTCAAGAATGTCCCGAATATGAGAAGTTTGAGCAAACACACTGGCCCAGAGAAACAACAGTGGAATAAAAACTCTACGGACCGTTTATACAAGTTATAAAATACAGTCAAGTTTATAGAAGGGACAAAAACTTCAGATGTAAGCACATTCCAAGCGAACAAAAGAAGAAGAATAGAAGTACCTGAGAAAATGGTTTGTATCATGTATGTATTATACTGTTTGAATTATTGCTGCAAACATGGCTTGTTAGTTCAATCATCATTTAATAGATTGATGGTTGGATTTATCATTTGTTTTATCAATCATTGGACCAAGCTGCTTCAAGCATGAGAAAAATGCATATGGATATGGTCTACAAGTGGATGGACTTTAAATACAATCATGGATTTTTCAACCTGTATATACATTTATCTGGCTTTGTGTCCGGGAAATAAAGAGTACGTCTCGAACAGCAAATGTACCTGGTACAATTTCCACCACATGCAGTTGTTCATTCCTACTACTCATAAACTTATGGCAAATTACTAAACATGAATATTGCCCAAAAAATCTCTAAAACCCCAAAAAGTGTATTGATCGTAAAATCCTGAATAGGATATGCTTCCAACTTTTATAAAAATTTGTGTCATCTGGCTCGTAAAGAACTTTTATACAATTTGTGTTATCTAACTCGTAAAGAACTTTTGTAGTCATTTATTGATGAAAAGAAAAATTTGTACTGTTTTATTTAAAAGTATGATCTTGACTGAACCTTGTTTGTTTGGTTCTGTAAAATCACCTAAGCATGGCACACATCACCCCTTGTTAATTATGAGTGCCTGATGGTCTTTCAGGTGCTGGACTTTGGTCTTACATTTATCATCCACATGGTAACTGCTTTGTTTGTTCTTTTTTTTTAAATTATTGAAGCAGCTTGGCTAAGCTTTTTTCATATTTTTTTCATAAGCACAGATACTTGCTGATTATTAATTATTTTTTTATTTTATGAAACAAGTGTTACTTATCCCTCAATTCGGAGGGCATAATTTAAATAATACATACAGATTGCATTCGAGAACAGTGGCTTTTGGCATTCAAGAACAGTGGCTTTTGGCATTCGAGAACAGTGGCTTTTGGCATTCGAGAACAGTGGCTTTTGGCATTCGAGAAAAGGGGCTTTTGGCATTCGAGAAGTCGAAGTTGGAATGTGTCACATTCATTTTTTGGCCTGGTCATGTGGGTTAGTTAGTCGTCTGATTATCATCACTGCAAACTGGACACATGCATTGTTCCTCCGATCTCTGGACACATGCATTGTTCCTCCGATCTCTCCCTGAGTGTATCCATCATTACACTTCTGCCGACAGTGTGTGTGTATATATATATATATAAAGAAAGGAAAATCCCAAAAGTACTCTTTTTAGAGATTTACAGGATTACAATTTTTCCAGTTCTAAAATAAAAATTATGTACTATCAAAATTACAACTTTTGCTTGGGATCTAAAGGAGAGCACAGAATAGTGACACTTGTCATGCATGTTGTAAGAGAGGACTGAGATATTGGGGTGAGGTTAGCATCTCATAGAGGTTCATAGTGACTTGGAAGCCAAACTGAACTCAGATATGCCATGCTGAAAGTTTCAGATATTGCAGCTAAGCTGTAAACCATGTTACAACACATTCTTTGCTCTGGACTACATCCTGATGTATGAGTTTTACAACATGTACAGAACACAATGAGCATGAGTTTATTTATTCCAAAACTAATTTTAGACAGCCTGTAACTGAGAATACACTACGAGAGAAGCATTTATTTCTGCAGATTTTTTTCATATTTGTAAGTACGATCTGTAGGCGACTCTAGGATGAATATAGCAGACACTGGGAATGGTTTGCCGCAGACATGTCCAGCTGTAAGCATTTTTTCTTCTGCATTCTTTCTCATTCAGATTAGCAAGATGTAGTCTGAAGAACAGAATGCATTCTGTCATGGTTTACAGCTTGACTGCAATATCTGCATTTTTCAGCCTGACACATGACTTCAGCATGGCTTCTGGGTCACTTTTATCTTATGGGATGGGACATCCAACTTCATTCTCATAACCCCCTTACCCCTTATGACATTCATTGAAGGTAAACAGTGTTGCTATTCTTTGCTCCCTGGTAACACACAGGTGATGAGAAGGTTTGGTATGGAGGAACCAGACAGCAACATATGACTAGCACTAGACAGGCAAAAATGAAGCAGCAACAGGCTTTAATCAATTTCCAAAAAGGCATTAACCTTATCATGTCTCATCTTCAATAAATAGAAGAAATCGTCTCTCACGTTTAACTTAACGGCAATATTTTCTCATCTGAATCTGTAGTAAATCTTCTTCCTATGTGTTCAAGAATATTTTGGTCTCGCTAGATCTTCATGTCAGCCGCCATGATGATGAGCCGCTCCCAGTCTTCTCCAGGTTTTATGCTGCTGTACCCACAGTTGTTGCCTCAGTTCGGTCCATTGTGACCATGTCTTGCCTCGCAGTTCTTTGCGCTCTGGACAGTTGGAGTATGTTCATGCGTTTGTATGCCTGTTTCATATGGACATTCATTTGTGCGGGCAACCCTGATCCGGTACAGATGACTCTGTATCCTACAGTGGCCAGTTTTAATCTCAATATTTCAAGTCAATATTCATATCTTTAATTGGGATGTATTGTAGTTTATATTTTATCTGATTATATCAGAGAGGGAAAAATTCTCTTTTTTTTTAGCATTCTTTATAAACCACTCACTGTATCTTACCAAGACAGTGGCCCTACTTTATATCTAACAGGATGCAGTTCAGAGAATGGAGATGTATTGTGTCGCTGTTTTATTTAAAACAATAATCTAACACATCTGATTTCGGCAGTTAAAATTCTCATAATTGACAATAGATTTCTTCAGACAGTTGTTTCTCATTCAGCAGTTGCAAGTTCCCGGAATCGACAAAATCTGACTTAAGATATTGAGCGTAACCGTTATTTTAAGTCTTCTTTTTTTTTTATACTGTTACGACACTTGACAAATATAACATTAGGCCCATATTTTTAGTTTTTCAATAGTTTGTTAGGGGTGATATGGTCAGCATCATGTCAGCTACATTAACTTTCCCAGATTAACTCTGGAATCCATTTTCGGAGACAGGGTTGACATGGGAACCGTTTGTGGTCAAAAAAATTGAGTATCAACTTAAATCAGACCTTAAACCACAGTATTAGGAAGCCAATGTGCTAACACCTGCGCTAGTAATACTCATTTAACTGTTTGTAATTTTTCATGGTGTCCTACAGTATGTGGTGATATATGCATTCTTCTTTTGCATTTCTCAAAATTCTGCTCTTTATCAGTATGTAGTCCGGAGTGTTGTGTCATGGTTTACAGCTCTGCTGCAATATATTGTGCCCTTCTGCATAACATATTAGACTTCAGCATTGCTGTGGGTCACTATTGCCTTCTATAAGAGGAGACAGGCAAGCCCCCATCCACAAAACTTCTTAGCTACCTCTCACAACATTCATGGTATGTCCCAGTGTTTTTATTCTGTACTTCCCTGCCAGGCTCCAACAACTCACTGACAAAATGAAGTATATTTTGTATGCCACTGTTGTGTTTTTCAGTTATTGCTAAATTTCTAGGCACGTGTTACATTTCGTTAACCTAGCCAGAACCAAGTAAAACAAATTCATCTATGCTTGGCAGCGAAACCCCAACCATGTTAGGACAAGTCAAAACTCTTTGATTGTCTCATCCATACTGAAGTCGGATGTGTCAGGCTAAAAGGCACAGATATCACAGCCAAGCTGTAAACCATAAAACAATGCATTCCATTATCCGATCTACATCCTGCTAGTCTGTAAGAGTTTGAGAACAAACGCAGTAGAAGAATATCTCCTCCACCAAGCAGATTTGTGGCAATACCGTGGATTAGACTGAATTACTTCATCAGGTTTACATAAACAGGTTTACGTCCTGGCTCCGACGCTCTTCAGCATGCTGTTCTCTGCCATGTTAAATAATGCGTTCAAGAATAACAGTGCAGGAATTTTCTTTCACTATCGAGCTGACGGAGGACTATTCAATCTTAGTAGATTGAAGGCCAAAACTAAGACGGACATTGTTCGCGACCTCTTTGTTTGCCAACGATTGTGCACTAAACACTACCAGTCTGAAAGACATGCAGGACAGCATGGACCTCTTTTCTTTGGCCTGTGATGCGTTCGGTCTCACCATCAGCACCGCGAAGGCATTAGTAATGTATCAATCATGGCCAGGTGTCCCCTACACAGAACCAGTAATCACAGTAAAGGGACAAAACTCAATACTGCCAATAAGTTTGTATATCTCAGCAGCACCCTATCGCAAATTGTGACAGTTGATGAGGATGTTGCCCTGCATATTGCTCACGCCAGTGCTGCATTCGTAAGCCTTCGTGCCAGCATCTGGATCAGGTGAGGTCTCAGTTTGACAAATAAGTTTAATGTTCAGTGGTTCTACCAACACTGCTTTATGCTGTGCGATCCTGGATTGTCTATGCGAGACATGCTCGACAGCATCACTCTTTCCACCTTCGGTGCCTAAGAAACTTCATGGGAGTGCGTTGGTATGATCGGGTACCAGACACAGAAATCCTTCAAAGGTCACATATGCAAAGCATCGATGCCCTGCTGACTAGGTCCCAACTCCGCTGGACTGGCCACATTGTCTGTATGCCAGACAGGCGCCTTCCAAAGAGATTATTCTATGGGGGGGGGGAGCTGTGTGATGGTAAACGTTCAAGCGGAGGGCAGAAAAAGTGTTTCAAAGGTCACATAAAAGCTCTATCAAGCACTGCAACAGCGATCCAGCTTTAGAACACTGCATAAAATTTACAAGCGACAGAAACAAAAGAACAAATCTGAAAACTCTACCCTGAACCCTCTTTACTATTGCATGCACTGCAATAGAACTTTTCTGGCATGCATCGGACTCATCGGGCATCTACGAACTCACAAATCGAATTAGACAATCACAAATGTTTTGATTTTTCTACTTGTTCATCACATTTATTGTTTTTCATGCCACTTTCATCTTTGCTTGTGAAGGAGGAACATCATCATCATAAAAATGTGATGGATGTCTGTCTTAATTATAAACATACAATGGATGTCTGTTTTAATTATAAACATACAATGGATGTCTGTAATATTAAATATTTGTTGTAGATAAATATGCAGTGTATGTCTCTCTGGTTTATTTAAACCTCTTTAGTCATTGCGTAATATGTGCATGGTAGGTGACTGTTACAGTGTTTTGCTCTCCTTTGTACTCTGGCAACACGTGGGTGGTATGCTAATTTAGGAGCCTCAATTCTGCTTTATTGTCTTTGAACTCCATTTCATCTTCATTTTTATTTTCTTCAACATTTGCTTTCAGGCTCCTCTCAGCTTTGAAAAACCTGAATGCTTTGTGTCATTGTTTTCAGCTGATTGTCCGTCCGTGTTTTTCCGGGCCCGAGAGGAGCAAATAATTGCAATGTTTTCCTTCCATGCATGTTGTAGGAGGCGACTAAGGACGTTGTGGAGTGGCGTTGGCTGTCCCATCCCATATAGAGTCAAAGTGACCCAAAGCCATGATGAAATCGGATGTGTCAGCAATGTTGTAAACCATGACACAACGCATTCCATTTTTCAAATTCCATCCTGCTAATCTGCAGGAGTTGAGAACAAATGCAGAAGAAGAAGGAGAAGTGGGATTGTAATGTCATCTTTCAGACCGTTATACTTGAAATCTCACCATCACATTTTGACTCACTGTGGCATTCTACAAGATAGTCCAGGTGCTCATATCCATCCCTCCTTAGTCATCTCTTATGGCATACATGGAAGGTCAATAGTGTTATATTCTTTTTTGAATCTCATTAAAATTCATTGTATACCTGTATCTACAAATTCAATCAAATCTCTCATTCAAAATCATGAATAAAAGCACATGAAATCAGTTTCAACCTTTTAAATCTTCCATATAAGAGTTAGATATATTGTCAGATTGGATTTCAATAGTTAATGTGACCACATAGTTATATGTACTCAAAACATAAATGCTCTTGAAAATACATAGAAAAATGTAAAGAAAAGTAATGTCATATAAAGCATGCCCAAATATTATCAATAAATCATAAAATTGACATCACCAAATAGTATCAATAAATCATAAAATTGACATCACCAAATATTATCAATAAATCATAAAATTGACATCACCAAATATTATCAATAAATCATAAAATTGACATCACCAAATAGTATCAATAAATCATAAAATTGACATCACCAAATATTATCAATAAATCATAAAATTGACATCACCAAATATTATCAATAAATCATAAAATTGACATCACCAAATATTATCAATAAATCATAAAATTGACATCACCAAATATTATCAATAAATCATAAAATTGACATCACCAAATAGTATCAATAAATCATAAAATTGACATCACCAAATATTATCAATAAATCATAAAATTGACATCACCAAATATTATCAATAAATCATAAAATTGACATCACCAAATATTATCAATAAATCATAAAATTGACATCACCAAATATTATCAATAAATCATAAAATTGACATCGTACTACATCAAAATCCTGCTCGAAGTAATGTTTACTTATTACAATTTCAATGTGAACCATCATTATGTTAATATAAATACCGAAATGATTACACACAGAGAAGAAGAGTTGTTTATAGGGATCTTGTGTGAACATCTGTGGCTATGTCGCTGGTGATAGCGGTGAAAAAGTCAAACTTGCTTGACTGTGGTTAGCTTTCAGGTTGGTGTCATTCTGACAATGTCATGTTCTGTGTGTGTGGCATTCTGACAATGTCATGTTCTGTGTGTGTGGCATTCTGACAATGTCATGTTCTGTGTGTGTGGCATTCTGACAATGTCATGTTCTGTGTGTGTGGCATTCTGACAATGTCATGATGTGTGACTTATAATTCTGTTCATATAATTCATATTTACCATATTTTGTGGTATGTGATTTGATGAAAGTTGTATCCTGTTATGTATCATTTGGTGTGTGCCATTTTCTGTGACTTGTTTCATATCATTAAATGCAGTTCACATGTTCCTCTTCTAAACTAGCCTCTCACTCGGACATGACAATCATAAACTCCTCTACTAATGCCAGTCAGTCGCATCCCATGATCCAGCCATTGTTGAATCATCGTGGCTCTGTTTTCAGTACTCAGACTACACAGCAACCATCATTCAACCAAACAGCTACTTCCATTTCTGCTTTGGTCAACCAGCAACCTAACTTTGGCCAGATAGTCTCTGGTTTTGGTGATCCATCCAGCCATAATCCTGATGTACAATCTGGCCAGTATCTATCATTTAACCAGTCTTCCATTCATGGCTTCCACCAGACAGCAGTACCAGTTTCAAGTACCATTCAACCTCCAACAGCTCCTGGCCAGTTCTTGTCCCCCACAAAACATGTACCAGATTTTCAAAACAAACCAAACCTGGCAATGGCATCCCAAGATTTTGGCCAATCCATGGGATCTAACACTGTTTGGGGTAGTTACAACCTGGCACAGCCTGCCTTTTATGGTAACCAAGGTAACTTGGCCTTGGCTTAATGAAGTTCCTGCAATTTTCCTTTTTGGTTACAACTTTTATTTATTTGCATGGCTTCTGAGAATGCTTCATTTTATACCTTTGATTTTCTTTATTGAGTTTCACTTTTTTTATTGAGCATAAGATTTGTTGCCAATATTATTGTCATCCAAAGTTTCAGAATTGAGGGTATATGTTTTCATCTTGAGACATACTTTTTTTTTAAATAAAATTATAATGTACCGCTTGTGGTGAGGAATGCTCTTTTTATCTGTGTATGTGAATTCAATTTGGTTATATCCTGCCAAATAGATAAATAATTGTGTCATAAGGGTCCCTATAGACTTCAGAACATATCCTGCAGACATATTCACTTTTTTAGGACCAAAAACCTGGCCCAGGAGACAGAACTGGAATTGACGTTGAGAGAAATAACAAGAAGACCTCATCCTAACAACTGAATTCACCTACCTTGTAGACTAAAGAGCATAGAAAAACTGAATGCTTATTAAAAAAATAAAGGGTGTTGTGGTTCAGGTAACTTTGCCACTATGCACTTTGGGGATAGCAGTTTCCGTAATAGTGTTGGGCTGTAATTTGTACTTTTGGTTCTCTATCCAAGGTTATAAATAAATGGCTCTAATAAATTCTAAAAGGAATGCCAGACTTGACAACTGACATCTACACATAAGAGAAAGATTGAGATTTGGGAAATGAAATGTCTAAGGAAGGCTATTGGAGTCAGCAGACCCAACAAAATGTGCAGTGAGAACATCATGATGATGATAGGTATAACATCAGGCATCGAATATATAGAAAAACACAGATAAAATGGTTTGGACATCTTATGAGGATGAACAATCAACTTCCCATAAGAGTTTGTCACAAAGTGGAATTGGTATATAGAACCAAGGACAGACAGAGGAAAAATGAATAGACAACGTCAAGACCATCCAGAATAAACATGACTACACCTCAACCAGAGCAACACACATGGCTCTGGGATGTAAACTACATCTTCTTCACAACTCCTACACTCAACAGCAAGTGTGGAAGCTACAACACCACCACCTGGTGATAGACAATATAAATAAATAGCACACATTTAATTTTACCCGGTTTTATTTTCCTTCATTTTTATCAGTGTTATTTTATAAATTATTTGTCAATCATTTATGATTGCTTATACGTAACATACATCTGTACATTATACAGGGTGTTGATAAAGTCGTGCACTCATTTACATTGCATGCAACTGGCAGTACATCACATGACGTGTGGGTACAGTCACATCCCGTTATAACAACTTGGCCCAGACCAACGAAATATTTATGTAGTAACAAACACTTGCTGCATACGGTATCAACAATAAATAATCAATGTAATTGGGGATTTTAAAAACTGTTATTAAATAGAGATATTGATGATAACAGGATGCACTATAAATGATTCCACTGTGTTTAGTGCAGATACTTGTGATGTCATTGATATTTATCATATAAACACTACATTTATTTTACAAAACACTACCGCTCATGACAATCTCATATTGGGTAAAGTGGCTCATAGTACAACAAAGTTATTTCATGGTCAGTAAACGCTAGTTAACACTACAAGTAGCAGTAATCTATTGAGCCACTGGACAATGGAAATACTCAACTTTCAATGATGTCATGTTGAACACATATTTCATTTTAGATTCCATGCACAGCGACTTTATAGACACCCTATATATGACTAATGTAACACCAGCCATATATATTCTTATGAACATACAGATATGTCTTCATATGTTGTTGCCTTTGTAACCCTCCCTTTTTTGTTTTCAAACTCTTGTCAGCTGGCAGGATGTAGTCTTGAGGAATGGAATGCTTTTAATGATATGCAGCTCGATTGTAATATTATCTTTCATTTGTTACATTTGTGTTTATTGAACTTTCTAAAAGTGTTAGAAAGTGGCTCATAAACAACCGTATTACAATATAACTAGATATGTTATGGAATGGAACCTTCAGGTGAACAAAATAGTGACAGGTATTTTTTAAAATGGAGGTCATATAATGCTCAGTTGCTTGGGATAGGTGTCAAGGGTGGCCCGACCTAAGCACGCAAGACAAATACATACAGACAGATGCGCGCAATGAGATAAGTGCGTAGAGCAAATGTGCTCAGGGAATTTGTGCACAAAACGGTTAAAAAGCTGATGAAAAATAAACTGTTTAATGAACTATAATCACCTAAATTTGAGCTATACTCTGTTCACTTTAAGAGTGAAGTGGGTTAAAACACACCCCCATATTACTCTCGACTACATGTGATTTTTAAACAGCTGTTGACATGTAAGAACATTATTATTTAAAAACAATATTTAAACAAAATATTTTTAAAATATTAAAGAACAGTATTATTGGGCACTTAACAATCGATTAATGTATTCTGCATCCAACAACCAATCAGAAGCACTGACCCACTTCATTTTTAGAGTGAACAGAATATAGAAAACACTTGTCGTAATACAAGGAAACATTATTGTAATGTAACTTAACTTATTGTTACATAAGTTATCAAACGTAACATATTGTTCAATTCACTACAATCAAATCGATAATTTATAAAAAATATTTAAACATATCTGCTTATTGAAATCTCAAAATAACATGTCAAAAAGTTATATCTAAATAATGTTAGCTCAATAAAGTCCCATATTAATGTTGTACGCCACTCCTCTCAAGTAATCCAATAATGGCCCTGCTCATATGTTGGGATCAAAATCTGCAGACGTCGATTAAGGTGAACGTATTTTGCTTTGGATGCCTCTGGATCTAAAGCCTGCCCAAAACTTTTCAATTCGATGTGATCCTGTTCTCGATGACATTGCTCGACCACTTTGTGATGATGATGTTCCTCCTTCGCAAGCGAAGATAAACATGGCATGAAAAAACATTAAATGCGATGGGAAAAAAAATGTATATATAATAATTAAAAATTGGTAATTAACTAATTTGGTTTGTGAGTTCATAAATGCCTGATGAGTCCGATTTGTGCACAGAAAGCTGCAGTGCATGCAGGAGTGCTGAAGGTTCGGGGTAGGAAAATCTACGGATTTGTCCCTCCACTTTTTGCGCTTGTGGATTGCCAGCAGTGATCTGGGCGTGCCAGGCTGAGCTATCAAGTGCTGTAGTCTCCCAGGAGCTAGGATCGATGCTGCGGTTCTTGAGAGAGATATTTAGGTGATCCTTGAAGCGCCTTTTCTGCCCTCCACCTGAATGTTCACCTACGCACAACTCCCCATAGAACAATCTCCCTGGAAGGCGCTTGTCTGGCAAAATTTTGTAGACCACATGAGAGCTCACCATCGAAAGTCTGTTGAAAAAAATGATGCCAGGCTACCACTGAATTGTTGGTTCAAGGAAGGTTTTCAAGCACGCTATCTCAGATGTTCTACAGTTGCAAGGAAAACCTTGGATTCGCATGTTGGTTTCTTCATTGTCCACCAATGTATGTGTCTTCCCAGTAATTTACCAATGGTGTCATCAGAGGAGGCAGGTAGACAAACAGACATATATATATATATATATATATATATATATAATATCGGAAAACATTATTAAATTTTCTATCTTTGACGTCATTATTCAAATGTCTGCAGATCAGAATGTGCTGTGTCGTGGTTTACAACTTTGCTGCGATATCTGTGCCTTTTGACCTGGCACATCCGATTCATAATGATTTCTGTATCACTTTTACTCTATATGTAATAGCCAACTCCATACCATAACCTCCTTAGTCACCTTATACAACATGCCAGGAAGGTATTGCTCCCCTTCAGGGCTCCAAACTCTTATGTGAGATGGTTCATTCTTTACCACGTTAACTCCTTAGTCGCCTCTTACGACATACATGGAAGTGAACAGTGTTGCTATCCTTTGCTTCCCTATTGGGTCCCCACAACACATGACCATGAGCAACATATTTGTAAAATGTCTTATTTGAGCTATATAAAATATGAAAACACATCAACCAAACTGTAAAATAGCATATGTAGGGTGTTTCCATCCATTTGATGTGTGATTTTTTTTTAAGTGGTACGTCCTTCTTAAACCTTTTAAAGAGTGCACCGCTCGCTTGTTATATGACATTTCAGTCACATTTCTGTCAATGTCGTCACAATATAAAGTCACATACGGAAAACAGTTCACAAGTGTTGTCTTCTTCAAATACAATGGGGGACGTATTACAACCTTGATTGATTGAAACATCAGAAATCATTGTCTGAGTGATATGTTTATCGTGTGCAATGAAGATATCTTTGAAAATGTTCATTCTTCATCTTCAGCGCTCATTCTCAAACTTCAACAGGAGTACATTTATTAATTAAATATCAGTGATTAATTATCTACGAGCATTTGCCTTGCAAATTTTTGTTGTGGTCTTAACATTGCGCGCTTTTGTCAGCATGTATTTGCCGTGGACTATTTTTTGCAGCACAGGTGTCAAGATAATGACTCAGAATTGAAGTCCTTCGCACGAAACAATTGTTTATATTTTATTTAATTTTTCTATAACTGAAATTTAAGAAATTTCTTAAGCAAAATTGTATTCAAGCATCTGAACATTGTTTTATTTTTATATCTCTGGTGTGATTTTTATGGCAACTTTTAAGCATATTCAGACATTGACACTTTGGGTTTAGAATTTTTGTTTCATGGGTGTGTGTGTTTTTCATTATATCAAATCCCTCTCTGTAATAGTCATGTATGAAGATCTGCGATTATTTTAGATGAGTGATGCTTTTTTGTGTGCCTTTCATTGGCTGGTAACACAAAGTACATTCAAAGTGACAACCAAAGTCGGGTCAGTCCAGGTGAATAACTAAAGATGTAGAACTATACTGGAGAGGGGTTTGGTTATGTAATCATTGACACGGGGAGTTTACATTCTTGTGCCATTGACATGTGGGTTTGACATTGTGTTATCATTTCCATGTGTGTTTAGGATTGTGCCATAAATGACATGTGAGCTGTTTTGTCATATTATAATTTGATGTTTTATTGACATGTGATTTCAGCATTGTTGCTTATATATTCCGTCAAGAAACAAGAATTTCTGTTTAACAATGCATGTATTCTTTCAATTTTCAGACTTTTTCTCAATCTCTTAACTTTTTATATATGTATTGGGTATGTTATGATACACCTGAAATAGGAAAATAACTGAAATATTACAATGGACTAGAAGTTGAGGATTCCACATTAGATAGAACAGTGTGCAACGCAGACCAATACATGCTAAATTTCTTTCAGCGAATGGCAAAGTAGAGTCATACTTATAGTTTGTGGTTCAATAGTTCTACATATTTGGGATCCATACACTCAATTCTTTGCGAACTTATGTTAGCACTTGAATCCAAATTTCCTTTAGTCAAAAGATTTCATCTATATTACAGTTGTCAGCATGTCTGAAGTTCTTGACATCTTCAGCTCCAGTATGTGCTAGAATACTTCTTTCAGTGGATGCCAAGCGTTAGAACATCAGAGGAATATTGATGAGTTAATTATTTATTTGCATGGCATGTGACTTGACCACCCAGATTTTTAATGGTTATATGTCCAAATATAACCGTCTTTTGTGACTTGACCACCCAGATTTTTAATGGTTATATGTCCAAATATAACCGTCTTTTGTGACTTGACCACCCAGATTTTTAATGGTTATATGTCCAAATATAACCGTCTTTTGTGACTTGACCACCCACATTTTTAATGGTTATATGTCCAAATATAACCGTCTTTTGTGACTTGACCACCCACAGTTTTAATGGTTATATGTCCAAATATAACCGTCTTTTATGACTTGACCACCCACATTTTTAATGGTTAAATGTCCAAATATAACCATCTTTTGTGACTTTACTGCCTCTATTTTTAATGGTTATATGTCCAAATATAACCGTCTTTTGCATTCATTCTCATACTCCCTCAGATTAGCAGAATGTACTCTGGAGTATGGAGTGTGCTGTAGTTTACAGCTTAACTGCTTCTTCATCGTTCATCAGTCAGATATCAGGTTACAGTGCCATTAGCTTCAATGAATTATGTGATGCAATTCAGGTCATTCATGGAACCTCACAGCTCTGGAAGAAGTGCCGTCTCGGTAGGCCATATTTTCTACCTCTCTTCTTGGTAGAGTTGACAGGCATGAAGAATGTGTTCTGCAGTCTCTGGTCTCAGTCCACAGTTGCACAAGTCTGTCTTGCCAATCTTCAGCTTTCGGAACATGCGACTTCTCAGTCTGTTGTGGCCAGTTCGTAGTCTGAAGATGGTGGTTTGTTCCTTGCGTGACATTTGATGGTAGGGATCATTTGGTTCTGCAGTTGGGTGCATCTGCTTCCACTTTTTTAATATTCTGCTTTAACATGGTCTTACATTCATAGTAAGTATTATCACTTTCTATTTGTTCTAGTAATCCCCCTTTCCTTGCTAGGAGATTAGCTTTTTCATTTCCAAGTATGCCACAGTGGGGAGTATTTAGAGGTAGTGCAGTGATTAGCGCACTGGCTTCGCATATGAGTGGTCCTGGGTTCATTCCCCAGTTGAGGCAGAAATGTTTTTCAGATTGCAACTGCTCCCAGCCTTAAATTGGTACCGGATTAATCCGGAAAGTAAAGACTGCGAAGGAGAGGAGATGGCTACCACCCTCATTTGCAGAGCCTCTGAAATGTGAGATTGCTAAAATTTCACACCCCTACGGCATTTATAAATGCTATGGGTTACTTTACTTTTTTTACTATGCCACATTGACCAGGGATCCACTGCAGTATTTTCTTTGGTAGTACTGCTGAGGTATAGTAAGCAGGCCATAAGTTCATTCATGCTCATGTTCTTTGGATCTTTTACTGCCTGCAATACTGACTTTGTTGTAGCTAGTGAAGGATATGCCATCCTTTCAGATCAATGCAACACACATTCTAGAAGTAGTTCCTATCTTCAGCTTGTCTTCTGTTCCTCTATAAGAGCCCTTCAATACACGTCTGTAGCCAATGAAGAGCGTGTTCCCCTATAAGAGCCCTTCAGTGCACATGCTAGAAGTTCCCTACCTTGAGCTTATTGGTAAGTTGTAAGCTGTAGCCAAGTAAGGAATCTCAAGAGTACTATTTGCTCTTCTGTTTTCTTCATTTGTCTGATTTATTAAGTTATATCTAATCTTACTTGATTATGTGTTTCTTTGTGACAAATCTCGCAGCTCCGTGTCATTCTTGTCTGTCTTAACAGATAATACAAACGTATATTTGACAGTTCTATCTATCTATACAGTTCTATCTATCTATACAGTTCTATCTATCTATACAGTTCTTCTGCGTTCATTCTCAAACTCCTGCAGATTAGCAGGATGTAGTCCGGAATGCGTTGTGTCATGGTTTACAGCATTGCTGCAATATCTGCGCCTTTCGGCCTGACACATCCGATTTCAGCATGGCTTTGGATCACTGACCCTATATTAGATGGGACAGCGGCAACTCCATCCCATAACCTCCTTAGTTGCCTTTTACAACATGCGTGGAAGGTAAACAGTGTTGCTATTCTTTGCTCCCATTTCGGGCCCTGGCAACACATGGGCGTATACAGTTCTATCTATCTATACATATTTTATCTCCATGTAGAGCATAAGTCTTCATCACAACTCCTCTATCTTGTCCTATTGCCAATGCTTCCAGCAAGATTGAATCACAACTCTTTCACCACTTTGGCAATGCAGGCCTAGACTTCTAGTTCAGGATGCAAGGAATAGAGCAACTGTCTTCTTTCTCTGCATGTTCTAGGGGACAACTCATAAAAGTTGTGGAGGGGGTGGTAGACTGACTTTTTTTCTTCTTCTTTCGTTCACTTGAAACATGTCTGTAATTCTGTCTCCTTAATAAAACTCACTGTCTTTTGTAGTTCATACAGTGTCCCATAGAGCTTTGATTCCAGTGTTGTTTCCTCTGGCCAATATGTCTGCCTCAGCGTTTCATGCTCAGAACACTCTTGAAGTATATGTTTGGCACTCTGTGCTGCCTGTCCACATCTACACATGGCCGTGTTGCCAATCTTGAACTTTGTATACATGTGACTGCGGAGTCGGTTGTGTCCTGTTCTGAGATGTAGAATTATAACTTGGGTAGACTGACAACCTCTGACCTATTAAAAAATCATCATTTTTACTGGTAATGTCTTGTCTCGATGTCTTACTTCTGTCTTCTGTCAAATTGTTCCAATGAATGATGAAGACATCTTTTGCATTCAGGATCTTTTGGTCTCTTTAGATCTTCAGGCCAGTCGCCAGGACAAAGCTCCCAGTCTTCTCCAGGTCAGAGCAGCTGCCCCAAAGTGTTTGCATTGTTCAGAGTTTTGTATGCCTGTACTGCATGGACATTCATGTGTGTGGGCCACTCTGATCACGTACAGGTGACTCTGTAGCCTGCAGTGGCTAGTTCTAAGTCGAAAGATGATGGTCTGTAGTTGCCTATGAAGTTGATGTATGGGGTCTGGTTACGAGTCAATATCCATATCTTTCTTCCACTGTGATGTATAAAGGCTGTGGATTAGTGATGAAGACTTGATGATCCTGGAATACTTGACAATACTGGAATACTTGACAATACTGGAATACTTGGCGATCCTGGAATACTTCTGCCCTAGAATACCTCCCTTCAAGGACAAAACATGCATCCATAAACTCCCCTTACACAACCCTGCTTTTAATGCAAAAAAGCCTTATACATGTCTAGTTGTTGCCTCGGTTACTCAACTGAGGAGGACTTGTGCTTTTGTCAGAAAGGGTATGGGCTGTCTCTAGCTATTTTCTCACAGCTAAAGGTATAATTTCATCCTCATCTTGTGTCAAGAGGTACCTGCTCACAAATCGCTTAATTATCAAAACTTTTTTAATCAGTCTGTCTTAGTTAAATGTTTGAACAAAATTATTTAAATCCTCCCATGTATTTGGCTGGCATATTGCATTTTATATATATTGTCATTTGGTTTTTTTTTCTCATTTGCATTTTTGGGCATATTTATATATTTTATACTTAAACCCTGCATCTGAGCTATTTGTATTTTATTCATGCCTGTTTAAATTTGTATTGTGTAAGTAGATTACATTATCTAAGTACGTGGCTGTCCTTGTATGGCTGGTTTATGAAAGGGAAGCAAAGAATATTTACACTGTTATCTGCCAGGCATGTTGTAAGAGGCTACTAACCAGGTTTGTGGATGGAGTTTGTTCCCATCTCATAGAGGGTCAAGGTGACCCATTGACCATGCTCAAGTCAGATGTGTTAGGCTGAAAGGTGCAGATATTGCAGCAAGTTGTAAATCATAACATAAAACATTCCTTTCTCTGGGCTTCATTCTGCTAATCTGCATGAGTTTGAGAACGAAAGCATAAGAAGAATAAGTACGACAATCATACAAATAATAATACATAAGAGCTGTGTGGTACCAGATGTTGGACATGAAAGCTGTGTGGTACAAGATGTTGGACATGAGAGCTGTGTGGTACCAGATGTTGGACATGAGAGCTTTGTGGTACCAGATATTGGAGAATACAAGAAATAGTTAATTATTATCATGTTGCAGAACTTGCCTAAGTAACATTCTCAGAATTCTATGCATCTAAATACAATCACCCCAAAGTATTTACCCAATGTAACCAACAGAATATGTGTACAGTTATAGATATTGTAGGTAGATTGGCCATGTTCTCTGATGATACACCTTCAGAAAATATCTTCACAAGAAGTGTTATGATGTAGGAAAGAAAAGGGATTGCCATGTTGTTCAGATCGCTATGGGAGGGTGTAGAGTAAGATGATAGGTGTTGTTCAGATCACTATGGGAGGGTGTAGAGTAAGATGATAGTAATCTAGATGGATGGGGAATCATTGTAATGTAATGTTAAATCATTTGCCCACTGACCGCCAGCAGACCCGGGTTTCATGTCCACTCGTTATTTGTTGTTTGAAATTAAAATTATTCTTGTGATTCGCTCAGCCACCAGGAAGTAAGGTACCAGTGTTCATGCTCTGGGAAGGTCAAGGAATTACACCATCACTACTGAACAAGTGTTTAGTAGTGAGGAGTTTAGCAGTAGGCAAACAAATCTCATGTAAGAAAGATATCATTCCCCTCTGTCCCCTTTGGTACTGAACCCATATCTCTGTATGAGCCGTGTTAGACTAGGTTTGCTATATGAGCCGTGTTAGACTAGGTTTGCTATATGAGCCGTGTTAGACTAGGTTTGCTATATGAGCCGTGTTAGACTAGGTTTGCTATATGAGCCGTGTTAGACTAGGTTTGCTATATGAGCCGTGTTAGACTAGGTTTGCTATATGAGCCATGTTAGACTAGGTTTTCTATGTCCTCAAAGACAAGGACTTTCTCCCCGTCTACAATGCCCACAGCATCCAAAATTCGACTCTCAACGCAGTAGCCATTAGTAGGCAGTATAAGTTCCTGTACTTCTTGTGGATTGCTTATGCCCAATTTTGGTATAGCTTATATAATGGATATAAGTTGTGCTCATGTGTAGCATATTTCATTGTTGGTGTAGAATCTATTATACCGGTAGTTTGAATTTCAAAATTGGGTTGGTTCTTATTTGTGTGTCGACAGTTGGATTGGCTCTTATTTGTGTCCATGGTTGGATTGGCTCTTATTTATGTGTCCACTGCTGGGTTGGCTTTTATTTGTTTGTAATATCTTCCTTCTGCATTTATTCCTGCTAGTTAGGAGGATGTTGTCCAGAGGGAAATATAATATGGTGTGGTTTACAGCTTGGCTGTGATCATTTCAACCTGGCACATCCGATTTCAGTATGTTAATTTGTTTATCTGTCCAATGGTTTTATTATTATTATTAGATTTCTTTCTGTGATGTCTGTGCAGGAGGTGTTTACATGCCACAAAGTCAGCCAATGTACCCAGGGGCCATTGTTCAGCAACAAGGGATTATGGGTATCCAAGGGATAAGACAGCCAGGCATGATAGCACAGCCACATGGCATGATGGGACAGCCTCAAGGAATGGTAATAATTCATGTAATATTGAAGTACTTTGCTAAACATTTCAAACATTTATATTTTTCTTTTAAGCATTAGTTCTCAAACTCCCAGCGGATCTCTCTTGTAGCAGGATCAATAGTCCTACTAGATTTCCAGCAGAATATGTCCAGAAAATGGAGATGCATTGTGTTATTTGCAGCAATGGCCAGACACAACCAGCTTTGGTGGTGATACATTTATATTGCAAATGGACTTTTAAGCCCATCTCCAAGAAGCGGAATACCATAAAATGTCATGTTTAGAAAATGTCATGTTTAGAAAAGTTAAGAACTCTACATTTAGTCAGGCTCAGCATTTTTAAAACAGGAACGTGGTACTGCTGTGAATACCTGCACACTGTGGAATAGCAGAGAATGAGACAGCTGAAAGACTGGGCAAAAGTAGGTACAAAAAGGAATAATTCTATTATAGAGTATTATTGAAGGAAGCAAAAGTTCTCATCAAAAATAAATACAAACATACATGAATTCTGAAAACAGGCAGAAACTTTTCACAAGATCCCATCCTAAAGCTGAAATCACAGCAAACTATCATCTTCAGACTCCACACAGGATACCATAGACTACAAGTACATCTCCACACAACATAGGTTTCTGCTGAAGACAGATGTGTCGGGCCATTAGCGCAAATAAAACGACGACACAACACATTTCCATTCTCTGGACTACAATCTTCTGGAAATCTAATAGGACCATTGTCCTGCTACAAGAGATATCCAGTGGGAGTTTGAGAATGAACGCTGAAGAGGAAGAAGACAACATAGGTTGTCCAAACTCTAATATCCATGTGAAGGGGGTCCCGGAACTCCATAACACATTCTGCAGACGAGTAATACTCGAGAATTAAAACCTGGCCACAAGAGACAGATCTGCAAGTGAAGCTATGGGGCAATAAAATGTATGCCATATAAAAATTCTGTAGCAAGGAGTTCTTCTGTGTTTGTTCTCAAATTCTTGCAGCTTAACAGTATATAGTTGGGTCAAAGGGCATGAGCCCATAGACCGCTGGATCAGCAACCAACCAACCAACACCATATAGTCCGGAGAATGTAATATGTTGTATCATGGCAGCTTTTGGTCTGACACATCCAACTTCGGCATGGCTTCTAGGTTACAGGATGTGACAACCAACCTCCCTCCTAAAGCTTTGTCACCTCTTATGACATGCATGGCAAGTAGAAGTACCACTATTCTTTGCTTCATTTTTGGATCTGGCAGCACACATTTTTGGAGGAATTGAGAATAGATGCCTTCCTACAATATGTAGAATAATATAATTAGGAGCCATTGAGGTTTTAATGATTCATTTGAGTTAGCAGCTCGCCCGTCTGTTGCCGGGGCCCGAAAGGGGAGCAAAGAATAGCAACACTGTTTACCTTCCATGCATGTCATAAAAGGTGACTAAGGAGGTTTTGGGATGGAGTTGGCTGTCCCATCCTATATAGGGTCAGTGACCCAAAGCCATGCTGAAGTCGGATGTGTCAGGCCGAAAGGCGTAGATATCGCAGCAATGCTGTAAACCCTGACACAACGCAGAAGAATAAGAAGAATTTGAGTTAGGATACATACATTTGCTAGTAGGTCTAATGGTCCTTGTAGTAGTGCTGCTTAATTCTGCATACTAGTGTGAAATATTTGTGGTCCTCAAAGAATATACACACATGTGCAGTGTATGTTGTTGTTAGTGTATCAATATTCATAGTAACTTGAGAATATATACATTGTAAGTCTTGACTAATACTTTATCATTCTTAGGGATGCAGATTGGTAGAATTAGGAAAACAGGTTGAGTTCAAGTTGCCAGGTGAATAGGTGTCAGCTGAGCGAACCTGGTTCAAGTACTGTATAGAATCATCTTTCTTTCTAAACTGTATGGCTGCACACCTTTTAGAGTGCTTTATTGTATTAGTATTTTTCTAGGTCTTAATACAATATTTCTGACCTTTGTTTCTTAGGGAATGATAGGACAACCCCATGGATTGATGGGAAATCCAGTCATGAATACACCTCAGGTAGGAATACTTGCTCTTCTTCTCTGTTTCATATACAGTTGATTACACTTTGTCACGGTTTATAGTGTGGCTGTAACAGCAGAGACTTTCTGCCTGATAATCCATTTTAAGCACTGCATATTAGGACCTGATTCTCCTTCTCTTTTTCATCCCTGCTTGCTAGGTCAGATTTGCACTTATGCAATTTTGTTGAATTTCATTGTGTCTTGGTCGGTCATGAACGTGGATACCATCACACTGTGGAATACCAGGAAACAAAAGAGCAGATAAGATGATGGCTGAGAGGGTATTCTTCTTCTTCGTTCGTTCTTAAACTCCTGCAGATTAGCAGGATGTAGTCCGGAGAACGGAATGCGTTGTGTCATAGTTTACAGCATTGCTGCGAGATCTGCGCCTTTCAGCCTGACACATCCGGCTTCAGCATGGCTTTGGGTCACTGACCCTATATGGGATGGGACAGCCAACTCCATCGCATAATCTCCTTAGTCGCCTTTTACGACATGCGTGGAAGGTAAACAGTGTTGCTATTCTTTGCTCCCCTTTCGGGCCCCAGCAACACATGGGTGTGAGAGGGTATTAAAGGTAAAGATAATATGACTGGTGAACCAGTGTCGTGGAACACGGTTTCCCTAAACTGCTCAGCTGGCAAGTAAGCGGTTGGCCAGAAACCGCCTGGCTAGCAGTTTGCTACTGCACATGCTCAGTAGCAATGGTGCCATTCGTTGACCTGGTGTTACTGATGAACCACTAGATGTACCAATTACTTACCAACAGATAAATCAGAAATTCACAAACATCAACACAAGAAGGCTACCAAAAATATGAACGAACCAGTACAATACATCGTTCTTCTGCGAAGGGTTGGTGGATTGGAGGGTTGGATTTGACCACCAGGCCATAGTTTGGTAACTTCTAATCTAGGGTCTATGCAGAATAATACCCGCCCCTTCTGATCCGTGTACTTATATCACTTACATGTTCCGTCCATGTGTTGATGGGGCCCGAGAGGGGAGCAAAGAATAACAACACTGTTTACCCTCCATGCATGTCGTAAGAGATGACTAAGGAGGTTATGAGGTGGAATTGGCTGGCCCATCACATATAGGGTCAAAGTGATTCAAAGCTATGCTAAAGTCAGGTGTGTCTAGTTAAAAAGCACAGATATCACAGCAATGCTGTAAACCATGACACAACGCATTCCGTTCTTCGCACTACATCCTGCTAATCTGCAGGAGTTTGAGAATGAGTACAGAAGAAGAAGAAAAGCTGACATGTTGTCAGGGCTCAGAAGGGGAGCAAAGAATAGCAATGATGTTGCTTAAGGGGGGAGGTACACCTAGGAGACGGTAGGGGCACACAAAAATGCATATTAAAAAAACCGTTAAAGTTACAAGGCTGCAACTTTCACAGTAGATACCTGAATGAATACCCTATTATGTTAATGTAAAATATTTCTTTCAGTATGAAAATAAATACACATTATTTGGTCTTTAATAAAAATGTTAAAATTTTCATGTTCAAAATGGTATGGTCAAAACGGTAAAATTTTTGAGAAAATAGTAAGCACAAATGAGTTAAAATTTAAAATATATGCATAGAAATGGAATAGCTATAGCGCAAACTAAGGATATTAGAATATATTTTCAAACTTTTCATACAGGCTGGTTCAAAGTTCACCAATTTTGGGCGTAAATTTTCCAAATTTGAATGGCTGTAAAAATTGTAAATATAGATAGATAGCAAAGTTCTTAGTTTGCGCTATATGGAATTATGTTAGGAATATGCATGCCAAATTTTATCAATATTGGTTAATATTTTAAAAAGTTATGAGAACGGATTTGTTAATAACATCAAAATTTCGCAAACGAACGAAAAGAAAATTTACACATTAAAAATATAATTTCTTACCTTAATAACCTCCTGCAAGGTAAGGATATCCTTCCGCTTCAACTTGTTCTTCATCTAGACCCAATCTCCTTCTTCTCCTGGCTCTTCTGACTTCTAGGGTTGCCTCTGTAACCTTATTTTGTGCATTTAACAGTCTCTTAGAATCTGTTCTTGCGAAGTAATCCAACATGAATTTCCCGCAAGTCACTTCCAACAGCCTAAGTGGAGCTTGCAGAGCTTGTGACCCATCATTAAAAACTAAGGTTGCAATGCCAACACTAATATTAACAGCAGTCAAACCATGGTATAAGTGCTTTGGGCAGATCTGCCATATCATACTGTTGAAGGACTCATTTGCATTTTGAGTGTAGCATTCTAAACATTTTGGCAAGATGCTTGGGTGGCTGAGAACTGTTGGTATCACCATCTCCTACAAATCTTATATATCTCAATCTATACTTTTCTTCGGAGTTAGAAAATAAATTCACGGCTATTGACGCCTTCATACTACCAGATGACCCTTTATGTGTAGCTGTACATTGAGACTCATGCTTATTTTGCCACAGCTGGTATTCTTGTGATTTCTTGTCCTGCTTTTCCCAATAATCACATGATTTACATGCTTTGTAAAGTACTGCTGTGTCTAAAACTTTGCCAGTAACACATCCAATCAGTGATGTGACTCCAATTTGTGATGTGTGACCTCTAGTCATCCAAGTTCCATCAACAGATACATCAATATTTCTGCATACATCTTCTATATCTGGAACTTCTGGTAATTTATATTCTATCTGTGCTGCTTTCTTCATGCTTTCAAACTGAGCTAATGAAACAGATTTGGCAATGGATTCCTTGATTAGTTTGTATGAACTCTTTTTAATGGGTGGTGGTACGCACATCATTCCGCAAAATGTTTCCAAAGCAGCAAGTCCTCCTCCGACACAGCGCATAGCAAATACAGATCTACGATTGATTGAATGTATTTGTAGATTATAGCTTATTGATATTTGTTGATTTGAATTGAAAGGTATTTGCTTAGTGCATTTCTTATTTCTACAACTAAATACAAACTTACTGCCTAGCCCATGCCTCTCTGTTTCCACAAAATCAACAATGCTGAAGCAGTACTGACATACAAGATGTGAAGATATTTGTTGTTGTAAGATTTCAAAATTAATGATCCTGTTTGAATATAATTCCTTACAATGGTTTTCACTAGCTAGGTCTATCATAGACTCTATGTCTTGACTCTTTTATATTCTCACCTTCACTGTCAGAGTCATATAATAATCCATACATCCCTTTTAGATTTCTTTCTGACTTGCTTGAAGGGGGCGTGTCCTTATGAGTAGATGTATGACTATGTGAACAATCAAATTCTAATTTATTAATATTATCAATCGATACACCCTGTACTAATTTTAGCATTACAATACACGCATGGTCAGTGGAATTGTTTATATTTGTACCTACATCAACTTCACTGAACTAACAGCTTTCATTAGTAAATCTATTTTCACAAAACTTACGTTTTCTTGAGTGTCTGGAATATTTGTTTTCCTGACATTTCTATTAATGACTTTAATTTCAAATAGAAACAAATACTTCACATATGCTGCATCTGAAAATAACTTTCGAATGGCTTCCCCCTTTCGCCAAAACGAGGCTACGATAACAAAGCCTATCGTGAGGTGTTAATTGTTTTAATTAATACGAACTGTTTGACTAAAACACACTGAACATTTTTGCAATATTTCTTACAATTTCCTGACCCACCCCCACCTATTTTAAAAGTCTATATCTCAAAAACTATTAATGCTACGACCAAAATTTTTTAAAGAAAATGTGCATAAATGGATAATCATAATAGGGTACCAATCTCTTCGTTCAATAAAAAAATCGACATTTTTCGATATTTTTCGGTGTATGTATTACACCCTTAAAAACATCTCATTTGAGGCACCGCTAAAAAAATGTTGGGGGGTAGGTTTTATTTGGTTACGTCACATGCATCTCTTATTGTGAGGAGTTTGATTTGGTTACGTCACATGTGTCTCTTATTGTGAGGGGTTTGATTTGGTTACGTCACATGTGTCTCTTATTGTGAGGCACGCTTTTTCAACCATGGACACTAGCTCAATTTGGTTATACCAGATCTTTATAGCCATAAAATAATAGTGAAAGTTACAGTTCTGGTAATCCAGTCACTACAACCTCTGGGAAATCAGGTTTTGCTATCATAGAGTCTCAAAAACAAAGAAGCCACTCTGCAGTTGGATGTTTCAGGCTAAAAGTTGCAGGCAAGCTGTAAACCATGACACAACTAATTTCGTTCTTCAGCCATGATAGCCAGTAGTAGTTTGAGAACAAGCACCGAGGAAGAACCTATATAAAAACTGCTCCTTTCATGCTAGACATTCTATTTCACTGTACTCCCTTAATTTCTTGTTTATTCACATTTGTTTTTCTTGTCTTTGTTTTTTTGTCTTCATTTAGATGGCAATGTATAATAATCAGATGATGCCAGCAGGTCCTGGCATGTACACACCACAGCAAATGCAACAGTTGCAGTTTCAGCAGGTAACTGTTTTGTGTTTCAACCCTCGTGCAATATGCCAACTGTAGTGGACAACTACCAATAGCGTATTTTACTGTTCTGCAGGGCATAGTTTCTGACACATGAAACATTCTAAGTGGAATCGCCCTTTACAGTGGTGTTAACTTGTGACCTGTAAAGTGAAAGCTAGAGTAGAAGATTGTCTCGTACTTGTAATGTATAGTCATGAATTTAACACATCAAGAGTTACTTTGATCATCACCATCATGAGCTATGCCATTAGGCTTAGGTAGTCATGAATCTGCATAGTGTTTACTATCAATTCCATTGTCGAACTCCTCTTCCATTCGACACTGTCCATATCTGTTTTCTTCCTTCTCTCTCTTCACTTGAATTTGATATGATGTTATTTATATATAAAGTACCACCTCCTCATAAAATCACATAAAAAATCGAATAATAGATCAAGAAAACATTTCTTGACGCACATAAACTTGAGAAATGTGTGGCAACACTGATAAAATCCTCCTAAATACCTATTCCTGTTGTATATGTGTTGTTCCTAACTAAACTAATGTAATATGGACTTTAAAAAAAACAATAAAACATGAAGATACTAAATACAATTTCAGTCCATTCAAAACTAGACGTAACCCAACATACATCGTAATTATTTTCAATGCCGACCTGTGGCCCTCTTGATAAATATTGTTTTTATGTTCTTCAATGAATAAACAAACATTCTTATATTATAAGGGACCAAACCCAATATAAAGGAATGACGAAAACGGATGTGCTGGACCTCGGACGTCCAGGTTACAGAGTGACCAACCGGGGTGCAAATAATCACAGTTCTACTGTGGAACTTGCAGCACAACGTACTTCACGCTCCCCGGCGGAAATCACTTGATAAATTCGTTGTGGTTACATGAGAGCGAACGCTGAATAAGAAGAAGAATATTATAATATAACATAACAACACACAAAACCAACAACTAAAACATGTAGATATTACTCATGATGACGATCACATACCAAGACACGTGATCCAACATTTGACCTAGAATCGGATATAATCCTAATTATATACAATGTAATCATCGGCACAATGTTGGAATATATTCTCCGAGAGTAACATTTTAATACTATTTTATATGATAACAGTAATTCCCAAGAAATTATCATCATCTGATCAAAATCCATTAACATTCAAATGAAATATGGTATCAAAATTCAACTGAATTCGTTCCAGACTTTCATTGACAAAATTAGCTAATGTCCTCATTCTATCAATCATAATGTGTAAAGGAATTTGACCTTTAGGCTGTGACGTATTCTAGCTGCGTGTGGCGGGAAATCTGTCGTCATGTGAGCATAACTTCATGTAGTTCCATACTGACGTGTAGGGACATAGCAGATGGGTAGACCATCAGACCCTTAGGAGCGTATACCCGGTACCCTCGGCGTATACACAAGCCACAGGGTCATAGGAGTTAACAAATTAACCAGTAGTTGACATCTGCAAGTTTTAATTCTACCAATCAAATAATACATTATATCAATACAGTAATATGTCTGTTTCTCATACCAAAAAGAAAGCAATGAATATTTTATTTTTCTTCAGCATTTGTTCTCAAACTCCTGCAGATTGGCAGGTTGTAGTCCAGAGAACGGAACGCATTGTGTCATGCTTTACAGCATTGCTACGATATCTGCATCTTTCAGCCTGACACTTCCGACTTCAGCATGGCTTTGGATCACTGACCCTATATGGGATGGGGGCAGCCAACTCCATCTATAACCTCCTTAGTCGCGTCTTATGACATGCATGGAAGGTAACAGTGTTGCTATTCTTTTCTCTCCTTTCAGGCCCTGGCAACACATGGGCGGGCAATGAATAGCAATACTATGATCTGCCATGCATGTTGTAAGAGGTGACTAAGGAGTTTTCGGTGGCGGAGATGACTGTTTCGTACCATAGCGGGTCAAAGTGACAAGCTATGTTGAAGTCAGATGCGTTAGGCAAAAAGGCACAGCCAAACTAAACCATGACAACACATTCTGTCCTCTGGACTACATCCTGCTATCCAACAGGAGTTTGAGAACTAACACAGAAGACCTGATGAAGAAGAAGAATACAATATTTAAAAATTAATGTGTCTAACATTCTCCCACTTTCAGATGCAGCAGCAGATGGCATCCATTAAACTTGGCGGCTCTCAGATGAGCAGTGTACCCCAACAGACAACTACTAGCGCTGGCGGGTGGGGAAACCCAAATCAAGGACAAACACTGTCAACAAATCTCTGGCAGTGATAGTTACTGTTTGTTTATTGGTTGGTCATAAATGGTTATATCTCTGTTGATTTTCTTGTAAGTTTTTATTAGTGTCTCCCTGTTTTGAATTCATTCATAAATACCAAAAAAATTTGGAAATATAATTCATACAAAAGGACAGAATAATTGGAAACATTTTAAAAGTATCTCATTGTTACTCTTCTTAATAAAAGGGGGGGAAAACAGTGATAATCCTTTTCATCAAATCGAGAAAATGGGTTATGGGGGACCTACTAAAAATTAACTGTGTGATGCATCAAAAATACATGTGGCTATGTTATTTATTTTTTTTAATTGACTATTCCATCTTGAAGTTGTTAGTTATGTTATGTGTCCAAAAGGTGTTTATGTGACACACACATTAAGTTACATATGTAGCCTATTCAGAATTGTAGCTATGTAATTCATCTAGAAAAATACGTTTTATCAGAGTTGCCATTCTGTAATATCAGAGTTGCCATATGGTTGTAATTCTTCATGACCAAAATGGCAACCCCCTCAGCTCTATTTCGGGGCAACAATGTATCATGTGCATGATTGTTGACATATTTAGATATAATAAATATATGATTTGTACTCTATAACCATCTGAACAG
Source organism: Meghimatium bilineatum (assembly GCA_034231615.1). NCBI lineage: Eukaryota > Metazoa > Mollusca > Gastropoda > Stylommatophora > Philomycidae > Meghimatium > Meghimatium bilineatum. The sequence goes on along the minus strand of CM067315.1, from coordinate 13,644,089 downwards.
TAGAACTGGAGTGCTTCTCGTTCACAAAATTTCAATGTTCCCACCTTTTTTTTTTCTCTATATTCTCTCTCTAGCAATACTAGTTCGTCACTGAGATCTCCCACCGTATAGTAAAAATATTGTCATTCAAACTTGGTTCTGTCTGGGTATTTATTATGAGATTTCAGTACATCACTGAGACCCCCCCAGTGTGTAGTAAACATTTGGTGTAATTCCTTGTAGGATGTTTTTGTTGATGTCAATGCTCTAGTTGTGTCCTAGCTGCTTTCTTCTAAAGAAGGCGATGTTTACAATTTCAATGTTAGTTTCATATTTAATATCAGTCAAACATGTGTGAATAATCTGATTAAATTAATCAGTCAAACATGTGTGAATAATCTGATTAAATTAATCAGTCAAACATGTGTGAATAATCTGATTAAATTAATCAGTCAAACATGTGTGAATAATCTGATTAAATTAATCAGTCAAACATGTGTGAATAATCTGATTAAATTAATCAGTCAAACATGTGTGAATAATCTGATTAAATTAATCAGTCAAACATGTGTGAATAATCTGATTAAATTAATCAGATTGGCTAAGCTCGCAGGTAGAAGTTGGAGAAGTGGTCAGATTCATTGTTTTACCAGGACGTGTGGAAATGAACAGATAGATAGGATTACTGACAAGGCTACCATTGAAGTTGTGTAAGCTGTGGATTAAACTTGACGAAACCTCCTTTTTGACGAATCACAAGAAATATGTGTATTCCCAATACATTCAACTGTAATTGAATTTTTAGGAATTTTCGTCCGTGTGTTGTCGGGACCCGAGAGGTTAGAAAAGAATAGCAACGCTGTTCACCTTCCATGCATGTCATAAGAAGCAACTAAGGAGGTTATGGGGTTGAATTTGTTCCATCCCATATAGGGTCAAAGTGACCCAAAGTCTTGCTGAAGTCGAATGTGTCAGGCTGAAAGACGCACCCCCACCTCATATACATGTATTTTTTTAGTTTAGTGTGACCAGTTTTCATTCTAAAAATGATTGCTTCTTCTTCTGTCCAAGCTTGTGGGTGTCATCATCTTCTTGGCTGTAGAAGGATGTATATAAGGGGTGTGTTTGAGGGGTTCAAATCCCTTCCTTGGGAAAATAGAACATATTATTTATTACTATGAAACTAGTAAATCAGAGGGTAAAACACACTCTCCCCCCACCCAGTTATTTTCATGAATATGGGACCTATGTGGTGAATGGAGAACAACATGCACATACGGTGAACAAAGAATAGCATGGCACATATGGTGAACATAGAACATCATGGCACATACGGTGAACAAAGAATAGCATGGCACATATGGTGAACAGAGAACAACATGGCACATATGGTGAGCAAAGAACAGCATGGCACAGATGGTGAATAGAGAACAGCATGGCACATATGGTGAACTGAGAACAACATGGTACATATGGAGAACAGCATGGCACAGATGGTGAATACAGAACAGCATGGCACATATGGTGAACCGAGAACAACATGGCACATATGGTGAACCGAGAACAACATGGCACATATGATGAACAGAGAACAACATGGCACATATGGTGAACAGAGAACCACATGTGATAATAAACATATGGTCTCTTCAAGCAAAAATTGAAGTGCATGCATACTAATGGTACCCTTGACTCACTGATTGAACTCATTCTGTCCCTTAGAATGTGTCCCTCAAAATAAAATACTATATAGGTATTGTAAAACTACATTAAGATAAATAAAAAGTGTATCTTTAAATATTCAAAATTACATTACTGGACTGAGGAAAAAACTTTGAGGCAGCCGCTCTGACCTGGAGAAAAGACTGGGAGCTTTGTCGTAGCGACTGGCCTGAAGATCTAGAAAGACCTAAAGACTCCTGAATGCAGAAGAAGAGGTAATTGTACTTCAGAGCAACATAGCACAGATTTCAACATATGGATGCAAGTCTTGGAAAATAAATAAATAAGAGTGGAAAATTAGATCAACAGAGATGTGGTTCTATAGAAGAATGCTGAGAGTATCATGGACAACAGAGATGTGGTTCTATAGAAGAATGCTGAGAGTATAGGGGACAACAGAAATGTGGTTCTATAGAAGAATGCTGAGAGTATAGGGGACAACAGAAATGTGGTTCTATAGAAGAATGCTGAGAGTATAGGGGACAACAGAAATGTGGTTCTATAGAAGAATGCTGAGAGTATCATGGACAACAGAGATGTGGTTCTATAGAAGAATGCTGAGAGTATCATGGACAACAGAGATGTGGTTCTATAGAAGAATGCTGAGAGTATCATGGACAACAGAGATGTGGTTCTATAGAAGAATGCTGAGAGTATCATGGACAACTAGAAAAGCTAACGAGAAGGTGCTGAAAGAATCAAATGTGAGACGGGGGCTACTTAATAATACCAGAAAGAGACGATGTTGTGTTTTTTTTTTAAACACATTATGATATGGTGTAGTCTGGAGAATATAGTACAACAAGCAAGATGGAAGGCAAGACAGATCGAGGACAATAATGCAAGAAAATATTAGACAGTCTGACATTGTGGCATGACAAAGAGTCAACAAAAATCTTGATAAAAGATACTGGAAATAGAGAATAGTGATCACCAGTCGGCACGGCACATGATGATGATGATGACTAAATTATTTGGAAATATGTGGATGTATCAACGAGGTGCATAGATCTAACCCAGCAACTAATAAATACAGTGTATTTTAGTTTCTGGTGAAAAGTAAAACAGGTCTGAGTGGTTAGCAATCTTCTTGACGGCTGAGCTCCAAGCATCCCCATTGGAACTCGGTCTCTTTCAGAAGATGGCGAAGGTGTGTTGATAGTTTCAGTAGACTATTAATTGTATACCTGATTCTTACCTTTAAGCATCCTCCTCTACTATGGTCTCAATTCTAAGTTCCTTCATTCTCTTAATAACAATCTTGTCCGGCTACACAGTATCCTCATCTTCTTCTTCAGCGTTCATTCTCAAACTCCTGCTGAATTCTCTTGTAATTTATTTGCGCCAATGGCCCGACACATCCGTCTTCGGCTGGGTATCCTCATCTAAAAGAAGCATACATAGGTAACTTAAAATGTGCTCCATATCTATTGTCATTTATCCGAACACTTGTGCCCTTGAAGCCAGTCTGTCCCAGTGTTTTTTCGTCTTCTTCCTCTCTGTTCTTCAGTCAGATGTCGGGTTACAGCGCCATAAGCTTCAATAAATTGTGTGATTTATTTCAGGTCATCCATGGAATCCCTCAGGTTTGGAAGTAGTGCCGTCTCAGTAGGCCATATTTTATCCCTTTCTTCTTGGTAGAGTTAATATGCATGAAGAATGTGTTCTGCAGTCTCTGGGCTCAGTCCACAGTTGCACAGATCTGTCTCACCAATTCTCAGCTTTCGGAACATGCGACTTCTCAGTCTATTGTGGCCAGTTCGTAGTCTGAAGATGATGGTTTGTTCCTTGCATGACATTTAATTGTAGGTGTTATTTGGTTCTGCAGTTGGGTGCATCTGCTTCCACTTTTTCTTATATTCTGCTTTTGTCATAGTCTTACATTCATAATACGTATTATTTCTATTAAAACTTTCTATGTGTTCTAGTGATCCCCCTTTCCTTGCCAGGAGATCAGTTTTTTCATTTCCAAGTACACCATAGGGGGTCACGTAATGTAGTGATTAGCACACTGGCTTCACATATTGTCCTGGGTTCATTTCCCCAGTTGAGACGGAAATGATCGCAACGGCTCCCGGGTTGACCCAGTCTTAAATGGGTACTGGATTAATCCGGGAAGTAAAGACTGCGAGGGAGAGGAGATGGCTACTGCCCTCATTTGCAGAGCCACTGAAATGTGAGATGGCTAACATCTCACACCGCTACGGCATTAGTAAATGCTATGGGTTACTTTACTTTTTTTTTTACACCAAAGTGACCAGGGATCCAGTGCAGTATTGTTTCTTTGGTAGTACTGCTGCAATGTAGTAAGCAGACCATAAGTTCATTCATGCTCGTGTTCTTTCCCAGTTTTCTCATCCAGTGTTCTCATTTACCTGAACTCCAGTATCTATCTACACGTTGTTCCCTTATTTGCCTTGTGGCATTAGGGGTAGAAGAGTTCTTTGGAGATGGCCTTCACATGCACTGTATATATCAAGGTACTTGTTGCCTCCTTTATTTCTGTGATCCAACACATTCCTGGTCTATCCCTAGGTTCTCATTAAAGTGCTCCCAGTCAAATGGAGAGTTTTCCTGAAGTTTTACTAACGTTAAACATTGAATACAAAAACAACACATCCGATTTGCTATAATTAATATTTGTTGTCTATTGTCTTTCCCCAGGTGAATGATTGTTGATCACATTCACACTTGCCGTTAAGCATAGGGGTGGGAGCTTGCGCTGTCGTTCCAAGGCCAAATGTGTCGCCGTGGTTTCATTTAGTCCATGTTTGTTGACTGAAAAATAAAAAAACAAGATCTCATAGATGAGATTAAAAAGAGAAACTGCAGTATGACCAGGACAAAATATCAATGTTACTTGCAAGTATGATGCCCAATTTATTCCATCCACTCATGATGCAGCCATCTGTTCGGAATCTTGTTGATTATGGATTGAGAAACTGGTTTGAAATTGGATCAACTGAAAGTAGAAAAAAATGTGGATATATTAGCTTATATTACTAGAAACATAACATAATTTGTACAGTTAATGTGAATACCTGTATCATAACATAATACAATGAATTTTGTTCACTGGACTATATCATGCTAGTCTGCGGGAATTTGAGAATGAATGTGGAAGAATACCTGTATATTTTAATGTTATATTTTATTGTTTTCCACAATTTACAAAAATTATGAGATGTAAATTTGTGATTTTTATACCCAAATCCGTATCTCTGAAATGCTGGATTATTCTTCTTTTCTTTGCCTGGAACCTGCAGTTTTTGTCTATTTTTATAAACCTGACTGTGTTTTCTGACTCAGGGTTTTTCTTCTATTGTTGCTTTTCTGGGCTAGTAAGTTTCCCTCAGTATATCTTATTCTTGACATTATTGAAGTATATGCTTTGGAATCAGGAGTCCTTATCAGCTATCCTCTGCATAAAATGAGGCCAAAACACTAATCCGTAACTTTATACATCACAGTGGAAGAAAGATATAGATTTTGATTCAAAACCAGACCCCATACACCAACTTCATAGGTAACAACCGACCATCATCTTTCAACTTAGAACTGGCCACTGCAGGCTACAGAGTCACCTGTACTGGTGGATCAGGGTGGCCCACACAAATGAATTGTCCATGTGGAACAGGCATACACACCCCTAAACACATACTCCCAGACTTCCAGAATACAAAGAACTGCAAGGCAAGACATGGCCACAATGGACCAAACGGAGGCAAAAACTTTGGAGCAGCCGCTCTGACCTGGAGAAATCTAGGAGCTTCGTCCTGGCGACTGGTTTAAGATCTAGCAAGACCAAAAGATTCATGAGGGCAGGAGAAGAAGAAGTGCTTATACATGTGATTGTATTGGACATTGCTGGACTATTCATTGTACTTCTGTCGCCACCTCTCTGGTTTCTTCTTCAGCGTTCATTCTCAAACTTCTTCTAGATCTCTCTTGCTGCAGGATCATTTTCCTGCTAGATCTCCAGCAGGATGTAATCCAGAAAATTGAAATGTGTTGTCATCATTTTATTTGCATCAATGGCCCTGCATATCCGCCTTTAACAGACTCTCTGGTCTAATAACACAAGTTACTGTCTGTACTTTTTGCCATTTCTGCATTAAGTACATTGTATTGTAGGTTTATAGTGAAGCTGCAGTACTGTCTTCTTTATACCCAGGATATCTATGTAAGCTTGTATATTTTTCAAGTTTTGCACTTGTATTGCTGGGTCAAAAAGGAAAACAAAAAATGGTAACATCCTGTGATCTTGCATGCATGTTGTAAGCAACTACTAAGGTGATTTGGAAAGAGCTGGTTGTCCCACATTATGGAGGGCCAAGTGACCCAAAAGCAGTGCTGAAGTTGGATGTGTCAAAAGACACAGATATTGCAACCCAGCTGTAAATCAGAACAAAAATGTATTCCATTCTCTAGACTACATCCTGCTAATCAAAAGAAGTTTTAGAACAGGTGCAGAAGAGTGTACATATGTACGACTGCTAGTCAACAGCAAAGCTGTGATATTTGTACCTTTCAGTCCCGAGCATGTGTTTCCCACAAAGTATTTAACATCTACTTTCTAGGAAATCTACATAACCTTTAGCACTCTGCATTAACCTTAAACACGTCAGATTAAAACAAAGAAATAACCCTCCCCGTCACCGGATTATTTTTTGAGAATTTGTGTTATTGTTGGTGGCTGTTTTGATAACACGATATCTTTTTTTGTTGTTAGAAATATTTAAATAATATTTGTGTATATATAAATAAAGAATTGAATTCTGCATATATTAGTGTAAGTTTTGTGTGCGTGATAGAGGATTTATGAGAAGTGGTAAAGACATTTTTTCACAAAAAACAAACAGATTATAACAAACAAAACAGGGGGAAAATATTTAAAAATTACTTACCTTTTATTTTAGAATGTTCTGGATTGGCAAAACTGTATGAACCCAGGACCACTCATATGCGAAGGCAGTGAGCTAACCACTGCGCTAATGCGGTTCACCTTTTTATGAAACACTTAATTCTGCAGTATTTATGTTGTTTCATTGTCTAATGATCATAATTTCACTGGGGGAAATGAATAAACCTTATAGATTTCTCGTAAAATCGTTTTCTGAAGCTAGATCTAGTCCAAAACTGAATCACTCCGAAACAGTTGATGTTTGGCCTCTACATAAAGAAACTAACATGGCCTACTATATATTCTACTGTGAAAACTACCTCCCAAGAATTCATCATCCAAATCACAATCCATAATGATTTTTACTGAAAATACGATAAAACAAAAGTCTATAAAACCCAATTCACTTTCATGACACCATACCAATGTGGTTATGTGGACAGATATCGTTGATTTCAATATTACAACAAGAAACAGTCCTTCTTGTTCACTTAACTTACAGGAAAAGGAAATCAAATGGAAAAGCTAGTCAAATTTCTCTAATTTGGTAACCAAAATATTACAATTTTGGCTGTTTTTATTGATTACAGGGTGCCTAGCAATGGCGTGTGTACACTTGACCTCCGCTGACCGATACTTGTAAAGTGTTGTAGAATGGACTACACTGAAGCGTGCTTATGGTTTAAAAAAATTGTGTAAATTGCACTCTTTCTCTTCCCCCCCCCCTCCCCCCAGTCGGATTAATTCTTGACAATTAGCTTTAATTTTTGGTGGATATTTGAGAAATTCAATAACTTTTTGATTTTATAGACTTTTGTATATATTTTTTATGGAAATAAATAATTGAATACTACATCTAATGATGTACATTTTGTTGGTGTATGTGTGATATGTGAAAAGGTGGTGAAGATCAAAACTGCACAAAAAAAACCATTCAAACAAAAAAAAAGATACTGACTTACCTATACTTGTCCGATGTGTGGCATCCCTGGTAAAATTATTCTACATATCTAGGCATATTGTATTTATAATGTTGTTTCATAACCACACTAACATGTTCATAAAATAATCTGTGAAAACAAATAAAACATGTAGATGTCACTAACCTTGTCGGATCCATTTTTCTGGGCCTAGATCTAGTGTTCCTAGTCCACAGTGTTCGCCTTGTGTTCAAGAGGTCGCGGGTTCGAATCCGGCTCGTGTCGTCTTGTTTATAAGGTGGATTTTTTCTGAGATCCCTGTGGATTATCACTTGATGCTACGGAGTTACGTGCTTTGAGTGGTACTCTCGGCAGGCAGGTGCCGCTTCGTTGAAAGGGACAGGGTACATATGGGAAACCGAGTACAGTGAAGTCAATCTTCTACGGCTTTTAAACCCTTTTTTTTAGTCCACAGTGTCATACAGCTATTCTTTCAATACTCTATACTTGCCTTACAACATGCATTATAGATCACAGTGTTGCTTTTTTGGGGGGGGCATGGAATGTTCTTATATTGGAAGTTTTTGTCTCTTCTATAAACTTAACTGTATTTAGTAACTCATACAGTGGTCCATACAGTTTTTCTTCCACTTGTGTATTTCTCTGGGTTAGTGTGTTTCTTCAGCATTTCATATTCTGGGCATTTAATATGCTCTGATGTCTGAGGTGTCTGTCCACATATGCACACATCACTGTGATGCTAATCTTGAACTAATATGTCCGGAGAGAACTGAAGGTAAAGAAAGAAATTCCTGTTGCAGCGTGACAGTATAGCAAATTAAATAAAGATAGAGAAACAAAGATGAAACATGCCAAAGGGAACTGCATTTTTGAACAATGTGAGTTATCAATGATGATTTCTTCTTCTGCGTTCATTCTCAAACTCCTGCAGATTAGCAGGATGTAGTCCAGAGAACAGAATGCGTTGTGTCATGGTTTACAGCATTGCTGCGATATCTGTGCCTTTTGGCCTGACACATCTGACTTCAGCATGGTTGTGGGTCACTGGCCCTATATGACAGCCAACTCCATCCCATAACCTCCTTAGTCGCCTTTTACGACATGCATGGAAGGTAAACAGTGTTGCTATTCTTTGCTCCCCATTCGGGCCTGGCAACACATGGGCCACACACACAATAATGATATGAGAAAAGCTAACAACAGTGTTTGCCACTTTCAAAACGTTAACACAACCACACTGACCAAGAACAGCCATCATTTAGGATAACAGCAGAGAAATGCTCAACGTAAAAGAAGATAAAATGAAAAGGTGTACGGAATATTGTAAAGATTTGTATATTCTGTGTTCAATTTGCGGTCATGTTATATTGTCCGGCCTGTCATCAGGGGAAAGTCCAATATTTTCTGCAGGTCAGAGCAGCTGTGGTCATGTTATATTGTCCGGCCTGTCATCAGAGAAACGTCCACTGTCTTCTTCAGGTCAGAGTGGTTGGATCATAGCTTTTGCCTCAAATCTGTACCCAGTTCCGCTGTCTTTGCTCTTTGTATGTTGGGCAGTCCTGAAGTCTGGGTTCTGGATCCACATGGACATTCATCTGTGTATGAGATCCTCAGTCAGTAAAAGTGACCCAACAGTCTGCAGTGACCTATTCTAAAGTGGAATAGTGTGGTCTGTTGCCAATTTTGAACTTTGTATACACGTGGCTGCGAGGCTCGGTTGTTGTGTCCTGTTCTGAAGTGGAAAATGTGTGTTGGAGTTGGCTTTGCAATTGCCTTGATCATCTGTTTCTTTAGATGGTACGTTATTGGGTCATCAACAGTCCTTCTTTTGCCAGATGATCTGCTTTCTCATTTCCAGGTATTCCACAATGCGATGGTACCTACTGCATAGCTTCTTTCACTGACTGCTTCTCTATGTCTGCTCTCCAAGCATTGGAATGTGATGGACATTGTAAACCCGAGCTAGCTGAAATATACCACCATGCAAACCAGCTGTTCACATCTTATGATGTCAACATTGTTATGCAGTGGATTCCTGGCCACTCAAACACACCTGGTAATGATAAAGCAGACAGACTAGCAAAGAGGGGAGCACAACAAGAACAGCCTTATACAGAAACAACAATGCACACAGTTAAAATGATTCGGAAATCTGTGAACAAAGAAAATTGGATGAACAGATGGGCCATAGGAAACACTGGGAGGGAAATCTATAAATATCTGACCAGCCCAAATCCTAAAGACAATATCAACCTCCTGGAAAGAAAAGACCAGAGTATCATATTCCGACTGCGCACACAACATGTACAGCTTAACACTCACCTGAACAGAATACAGCCACAACACACTCCAGGGTGCCGGCTGTGCACTCATCCATATGAAACTGTTGACCACCACCTTTTTGAATGTCCAGCGCTGGATGACATCAGGAAAATGCTTCTCCCTCCAGGGCCAGATAAATGGAACACATTATATGGAACAAAACAACAACTCACAAACACATGCATATATCACACAATGGCATTGGGTCAAAGGGCATGATCCCATGGACCGCTGGATCAGCAACCAACCGACTGCTTAGTAGCTGTCAGTAGTATTTGCATAATGTTGTTTTATAGTTTCCTTAACATGTGGTCATTGATGGGCGGTGATTTACCACATGTTGATTTAAAAAAGTTTCCCTTTTTCACTTCAATTTGAGAATATACTGTTAGCGTGTATTTTTAGTTGACCAGCATACCTAGGAATTATGTGATCAACATCACACCTGCCACCTTTAATTTCCCAGATCTGGTACTCCTTTTCTACGGCTATGTTGACCTAGAAGCTGTTATAATGCCACTTATTGTACACAGCTCATTTATGCTGGTCAAGACATTCAATAGCATTATTACAAACTGATCATCCAAGAAACTGTATGCAAACTGGTTAGCATAAGAAGGTAGTCAACATACAAACTGGTTAGCATAAGAAGGTAGTCAACATACAAACTGGTCAGTATAAGAAGGTAGTCAACATACAAACTGGTCAGCATATGAAGGTAGTCAACATACAAACTGGTCAGCATAAGAAGATAGTCAACATACAAACTGGTCAGCATATGAAGGTAGTCAACATACAAACTGGTCAGCATATGAAGGTAGTCAACATACAAACTGGTCAGCATATGAAGGTAGTCAACATACAAACTGGTCTGCATAAGAAGGTGGTCAACATACAAACTGGTCGGTATAAGAAGGTAGTCAACATACAAACTGGTCGGCATAAGAAGGTAGTCAACATACAAACTGGTCGGCATAAGAAGGTAGTCAACATACAAACTGGTCGGCATAAGAAGGTAGTCAACATACAAACTGGTCGGCATAAGAAGGTAGTCAACATACAAACTGTTCGGCATAAGAAGGTAGTCAACATACAAACTGGTCGGCATAAGAAGGTAGTCAACATACAAACTGGTCGGCATAAGAAGGTAGTCAACATACAAACTGGTCAGCATAAGAAGGTAGTCAACATACAAACTGGTCAGCATAAGAAGATAGTCAACATACAAACTGGTCGGCATAAGAAGGTAGTCAACATACAAACTGGTCAGCATAAGAAGGTAGTCAACATACAAACTGGTCAACATAAGAAGGTAGTCAACATACAAACTGGTCAACATAAGAAGGTAGTCAACATACAAACTGGTCAGCATAAGAAGGTAGTCAACATACAAACTGTTCAGCATAAGAAGGTAGTCAACATACAAACTGGTCAGCATAAGAAGGTAGTCAACATACAAACTGGTCGGCATAAGAAGGTAGTCAACATACAAACTGGTCAGCATACGAAGGTAGTCAACATACAAACTGTTCAGCATAAGAAGGTAGTCAACATACAAACTGGTCGGCATAAGAAGGTAGTCAACATACAAACTGGTCGGCATAAGAAGGTAGTCAACATACAAACTGGTCAGCATAAGAAGGTAGTCAACATACAAACTGGTCGGCATAAGAAGGTAGTCAACATACAAACTGGTCGGCATAAGAAGGTAGTCAACATACAAACTGGTCAGCATAAGAAGGTAGTCAACATACAAACTGGTCAACATAAGAAGGTAGTCAACATACAAACTGGTCAACATAAGAAGGTAGTCAACATACAAACTGGTCAGCATAAGAAGGTAGTCAACATACAAACTGTTCAGCATAAGAAGGTAGTCAACATACAAACTGGTCGGCATAAGAAGGTAGTCAACATACAAACTGGTCAACATGCAAACTGTTCAGCATAAGAAGGTAGTCAACATACAAACTGGTCGGCATAAGAAGGTAGTCAACATACAAACTGGTCAACATACAAACTGTTCAGCATAAGAAGGTAGTAAACATACAAACTGGTCGGTATAAGAAGGTAGACAACATACAAACTGTTCAGCATAAGAAGGTAGTCAACATACAAACTGTTCAGCATAAGAAGGTAGTCAACATACAAACTGTTTAGCATAAGAAGGTAGTCAACATACAAACTGGTCGGCATAAGAAGGTAGTCAACATACAAACTGTTCAGCATAAGAAGGTAGTCAACATACAAACTGTTTAGCATAAGAAGGTAGTCAACATACAAACTGGTCGGTATAAGAAGGTAGTCAACATAAAAACTGGTCGGTATAAGAAGGTAGTCAACATACAAACTGTTCAGCATAAGAAGGTAGTCAACATACAAACTGGTCGGCATAAGAAGGTAGTCAACATACAAACTGGTCAACATACAAACTGTTCAGCATAAGAAGGTAGTCAACATACAAACTGGTCGGCATAAGAAGGTAGTCAACATACAAACTGTTCAGCATAAGAAGGTAGTAAACATACAAACTGGTCGGTATAAGAAGGTAGTCAACATACAAACTGTTCAGCATAAGAAGGTAGTCAACATACAAACTGTTCAGCATAAGAAGGTAGTCAACATACAAACTGTTTAGCATAAGAAGGTAGTCAACATACAAACTGGTCGGCATAAGAAGGTAGTCAACATACAAACTGTTCAGCATAAGAAGGTAGTCAACATACAAACTGTTTAGCATAAGAAGGTAGTCAACATACAAACTGGTGGGTATAAGAAGGTAGTCAACATACAAACTGGTCGGTATAAGAAGGTAGTCAACATACAAACTGTTCAGCATAAGAAGGTAGTCAACATACAAACTGGTCAACATAAGAAGGTAGTCAACATACAAACTGGTCGGTATAAGAAGGTAGTCAACATACAAACTGGTCGGTATAAGAAGGTAGTCAACATACAAACTGTTCAGCATAAGAAGGTAGTCAACATACAAACTGGTTAGCATAAGAAGGTAGTCAACATACAAACTGGTCAGCATAAGAAGGTAGTCAACATACAAACTGGTCAACATACAAACTGGTCAACATAGGAAGGTAGTCAACATACAAACTGTTCAGCATAAGAAGGTAGTCAACATACAAACTGGTCGGTATAAGAAGGTAGTCAACATACAAACTGTTCAGCATAAGAAGGTAGTCAACATACAAACTGGTCTGTATAAGAAGGTAGTCAACATACAAACTGGTCAGCATAAGAAGGTAGTCATCATACAAACTGTTCAGCATAAGAAGGTAGTCAACATACAAACTGGTCGGTATAAGAAGGTAGTCAACATACAAACTGGTCAGCATAAGAAGGTAGTCAACATACAAACTGTTCAGCATAAGAAGGTAGTCAACATACAAACTGGTCGGTATAAGAAGGTAGTCAACATACAAACTGGTCAGCATAAGAAGGTAGTCAACATACAAACTGGTCAACATAAGAAGGTAGTCAACATACAAACTGTTCAGCATAAGAAGGTAGTCAACATACAAACTGGTCGGTATAAGAAGGTAGTCAACATACAAACTGGTCAGCATAAGAAGGTAGTCAACATACAAACTGGTCAACATACAAACTGGTCAACATAAGAAGGTAGTCAACATACAAACTGTTCAGCATAAGAAGGTAGTCAACATACAAACTGGTCGGTATAAGAAGGTAGTCAACATACAAACTGGTCGGTATAAGAAGGTAGTCAACATACAAACTGGTCGGCATAAGAAGGTAGTCAACATACAAACTGTTCAGCATAAGAAGATAGTCAACATACAAACTGGTCAGTATAAGAAGGTAGTCAACATACAAACTGTTCAGCATAAGAAGGTAGTCAACATACAAACTGGTCGGTATAAGAAGCTAGTCAACATACAAACTGGTCGGTATAAGAAGGTAGTCAACATACAAACTGTTCAGCATAAGAAGGTAGTCAACATACAAACTGTTCAGCATAAGAAGGTAGTAAACATACAAACCGGTCAGCATAAGAAGGTAGTCAACATACAAACTGTTCAGCATAAGAAGGTAGTAAACATACAAACCGGTCAGCATAAGAAGGTAGTCAACATACAAACTGTTCAGCATAAGAAGGTAGTAAACATACAAACCTGTCAGCATAAGAAGGTAGTCAACATACAAACTGTTCAGCATAAGAAGGTAGTCAACATACAAACTGTTCAGCATAAGAAGGTAGTCAACATACAAACTGGTCAGCATAAGAAGGTAGTCAACATACAAACTGGTCGGCATAAGAAGGTAGTCAACATACAAACTGTTCAGCATAAGAAGGTAGTCAACATACAAACTGTTCAGCATAAGAAGGTAGTCAACATACAAACTGTTCAGCATAAGAAGGTAGTCAACATACAAACTGTTCAGCATAAGAAGGTAGTCAACATACAAACTGGTCAGCATAAGAAGGTAGTCAACATACAAACTGGTTGGCATAAGAAGGTAGTCAACATACAAACTGTTCAGCATAAGAAGGTAGTCAACATACAAACTGTTCAGCATAAGAAGGTAGTCAACATACAAACTGGTTGGCATAAGAAGGTAGTCAACATACAAACTGTTCAGCATAAGAAGGTAGTCAACATACAAACTGGTTGGCATAAGAAGGTAGTCAACATACAAACTGGTTGGCATAAGAAGGTAGTCAACATACAAACTGGTTGGCATTAGAAGGTAGTCAACATACAAACTGGTTGGCATAAGAAGGTAGTCAACATACAAACTGGTCGGCATAAGAAGGTAGTCAACATACAAACTGGTCAACATACAAACTGTTCAGCATAAGAAGGTAGTCAACATACAAACTGTTCAGCATAAGAAGGTAGTCAACATACAAACTGGTCGGCATAAGAAGGTAGTCAACATACAAACTGGTCAACATACAAACTGTTCAGCATAAGAAGGTAGTAAACATACAAACTGGTCGGTATAAGAAGGTAGTCAACATACAAACTGTTCAGCATAAGAAGGTAGTCAACATACAAACTGTTCAGCATAAGAAGGTAGTCAACATACAAACTGGTGGGTATAAGAAGGTAGTCAACATACAAACTGGTCGGTATAAGAAGGTAGTCAACATACAAACTGTTCAGCATAAGAAGGTAGTCAACATACAAACTGGTCAACATAAGAAGGTAGTCAACATACAAACTGGTCGGTATAAGAAGGTAGTCAACATACAAACTGGTCGGTATAAGAAGGTAGTCAACATACAAACTGTTCAGCATAAGAAGGTAGTCAACATACAAACTGGTTAGCATAAGAAGGTAGTCAACATACAAACTGGTCAGCATAAGAAGGTAGTCAACATACAAACTGGTCAACATACAAACTGGTCAACATAGGAAGGTAGTCAACATACAAACTGTTCAGCATAAGAAGGTAGTCAACATACAAACTGGTCGGTATAAGAAGGTAGTCAACATACAAACTGGTCGGTATAAGAAGGTAGTCAACATACAAACTGGTCGGCATAAGAAGGTAGTCAACATACAAACTGTTCAGCATAAGAAGATAGTCAACATACAAACTGGTCAGTATAAGAAGGTAGTCAACATACAAACTGTTCAGCATAAGAAGGTAGTCAACATACAAACTGGTCGGTATAAGAAACTAGTCAACATACAAACTGGTCGGTATAAGAAGGTAGTCAACATACAAACTGTTCAGCATAAGAAGGTAGTCAACATACAAACTGTTCAGCATAAGAAGGTAGTAAACATACAAACTGGTCAACATACAAACTGTTCAGCATAAGAAGGTAGTAAACATACAAACTGGTCGGTATAAGAAGGTAGTCAACATACAAACTGTTCAGCATAAGAAGGTAGTCAACATACAAACTGTTCAGCATAAGAAGGTAGTCAACATACAAACTGGTGGGTATAAGAAGGTAGTCAACATACAAACTGGTCGGTATAAGAAGGTAGTCAACATACAAACTGTTCAGCATAAGAAGGTAGTCAACATACAAACTGGTCAACATAAGAAGGTAGTCAACATACAAACTGGTCGGTATAAGAAGGTAGTCAACATACAAACTGGTCGGTATAAGAAGGTAGTCAACATACAAACTGTTCAGCATAAGAAGGTAGTCAACATACAAACTGGTTAGCATAAGAAGGTAGTCAACATACAAACTGGTCAGCATAAGAAGGTAGTCAACATACAAACTGGTCAACATACAAACTGGTCAACATAGGAAGGTAGTCAACATACAAACTGTTCAGCATAAGAAGGTAGTCAACATACAAACTGGTCGGTATAAGAAGGTAGTCAACATACAAACTGGTCGGTATAAGAAGGTAGTCAACATACAAACTGGTCGGCATAAGAAGGTAGTCAACATACAAACTGTTCAGCATAAGAAGATAGTCAACATACAAACTGGTCAGTATAAGAAGGTAGTCAACATACAAACTGTTCAGCATAAGAAGGTAGTCAACATACAAACTGGTCGGTATAAGAAACTAGTCAACATACAAACTGGTCGGTATAAGAAGGTAGTCAACATACAAACTGTTCAGCATAAGAAGGTAGTCAACATACAAACTGTTCAGCATAAGAAGGTAGTAAACATACAAACCGGTCAGCATAAGAAGGTAGTCAACATACAAACTGTTCAGCATAAGAAGGTAGTAAACATACAAACCGGTCAGCATAAGAAGGTAGTCAACATACAAACTGTTCAGCATAAGAAGGTAGTAAACATACAAACCGGTCAGCATAAGAAGGTAGTCAACATACAAACTGTTCAGCATAAGAAGGTAGTCAACATACAAACTGTTCAGCATAAGAAGGTAGTCAACATACAAACTGGTCAGCATAAGAAGGTAGTCAACATACAAACTGGTCGGCATAAGAAGGTAGTCAACATACAAACTGTTCAGCATAAGAAGGTAGTCAACATACAAACTGTTCAGCATAAGAAGGTAGTCAACATACAAACTGTTCAGCATAAGAAGGTAGTCAACATACAAACTGTTCAGCATAAGAAGGTAGTCAACATACAAACTGGTCAGCATAAGAAGGTAGTCAACATACAAACTGGTTGGCATAAGAAGGTAGTCAACATACAAACTGTTCAGCATAAGAAGGTAGTCAACATACAAACTGTTCAGCATAAGAAGGTAGTCAACATACAAACTGGTTGGCATAAGAAGGTAGTCAACATACAAACTGTTCAGCATAAGAAGGTAGTCAACATACAAACTGGTTGGCATAAGGTAGTCAACATACAAACTGGTTGGCATAAGAAGGTAGTCAACATACAAACTGGTTGGCATAAGAAGGTAGTCAACATACAAACTGGTCGGCATAAGAAGGTAGTCAACATACAAACTGGTCAACATACAAACTGTTCAGCATAAGAAGGTAGTCAACATACAAACTGGTCAACATACAAACTGTTCGGCATAAGAAGGTAGTCAACATACAAACTGGTCAACATACAAACTGTTCAGCATAAGAAGGTAGTCAACATACAAACTGGTCAACATACAAACTGGTCAGCATAAGAAGGTAGTCAACATACAAACTGGTCAACATACAAACTGTTCAGCATAAGAAGGTAGTCAACATACAAACTGTTCAGCATAAGAAGGTAGTCAACATACAAACTGTTCAGCATAAGAAGGTAGTCAACATACAAACTGGTCAACATAAGAAGGTAGTCAACATACAAACTGGTCAGCATACAAACTGTTCAGCATAAGAAGGTAGTCAACATACAAACTGCTCAACATACAAACTGGTCAGCATAAGAAGGTAGTCAACATACAAACTGGTCAACATACAAACTGTTCAGCATAAGAAGGTAGTCAACATACAAACTGGTCAACATACAAACTGTTCAGCATAAGAAGGTAGTAAACATACAAACTGGTCGGTATAAGAAGGTAGTCAACATACAAACTTTTCAGCATAAGAAGGTAGTCACCATACAAACTGTTCAGCATAAGAAGGTAGTCAACATACAAACTGGTCGGTATAAGAAGGTAGACAACATACAAACTGTTCAGCATAAGAAGGTAGTCAACATACAAACTGTTCAGCATAAGAAGGTAGTCAACATACAAACTGTTTAGCATAAGAAGGTAGTCAACATACAAACTGGTCGGCATAAGAAGGTAGTCAACATACAAACTGTTCAGCATAAGAAGGTAGTCAACATACAAACTGTTTAGCATAAGAAGGTAGTCAACATACAAACTGGTCGGTATAAGAAGGTAGTCAACATAAAAACTGGTCGGTATAAGAAGGTAGTCAACATACAAACTGTTCAGCATAAGAAGGTAGTCAACATACAAACTGGTCGGCATAAGAAGGTAGTCAACATACAAACTGGTCAA
Source organism: Meghimatium bilineatum (assembly GCA_034231615.1). Lineage (NCBI taxonomy): Eukaryota > Metazoa > Mollusca > Gastropoda > Stylommatophora > Philomycidae > Meghimatium > Meghimatium bilineatum. The sequence goes on along the minus strand of CM067315.1, from coordinate 13,625,820 downwards.
CATACAAACTGTTCAGCATAAGAAGGTAGTCAACATACAAACTGGTCGGCATAAGAAGGTAGTCAACATACAAACTGGTCAACATACAAACTGTTCAGCATAAGAAGGTAGTAAACATACAAACTGGTCGGTATAAGAAGGTAGTCAACATACAAACTGTTCAGCATAAGAAGGTAGTCAACATACAAACTGTTCAGCATAAGAAGGTAGTCAACATACAAACTGTTTAGCATAAGAAGGTAGTCAACATACAAACTGGTCGGCATAAGAAGGTAGTCAACATACAAACTGTTCAGCATAAGAAGGTAGTCAACATACAAACTGTTTAGCATAAGAAGGTAGTCAACATACAAACTGGTCGGTATAAGAAGGTAGTCAACATACAAACTGGTCGGTATAAGAAGGTAGTCAACATACAAACTGTTCAGCATAAGAAGGTAGTCAACATACAAACTGGTCAACATAAGAAGGTAGTCAACATACAAACTGGTCGGTATAAGAAGGTAGTCAACATACAAACTGGTCGGTATAAGAAGGTAGTCAACATACAAACTGTTCAGCATAAGAAGGTAGTCAACATACAAACTGTTCAGCATAAGAAGGTAGTAAACATACAAACCGGTCAGCATAAGAAGGTAGTCAACATACAAACTGTTCAGCATAAGAAGGTAGTAAACATACAAACCGGTCAGCATAAGAAGGTAGTCAACATACAAACTGTTCAGCATAAGAAGGTAGTAAACATACAAACCGGTCAGCATAAGAAGGTAGTCAACATACAAACTGTTCAGCATAAGACGGTAGTCAACATACAAACTGTTCAGCATAAGAAGGTAGTCAACATACAAACTGGTCAGCATAAGAAGGTAGTCAACATACAAACTGGTCGGCATAAGAAGGTAGTCAACATACAAACTGTTCAGCATAAGAAGGTAGTCAACATACAAACTGTTCAGCATAAGAAGGTAGTCAACATACAAACTGTTCAGCATAAGAAGGTAGTCAACATACAAACTGTTCAGCATAAGAAGGTAGTCAACATACAAACTGGTCAGCATAAGAAGGTAGTCAACATACAAACTGGTTGGCATAAGAAGGTAGTCAACATACAAACTGTTCAGCATAAGAAGGTAGTCAACATACAAACTGTTCAGCATAAGAAGGTAGTCAACATACAAACTGGTTGGCATAAGAAGGTAGTCAACATACAAACTGTTCAGCATAAGAAGGTAGTCAACATACAAACTGGTTGGCATAAGGTAGTCAACATACAAACTGGTTGGCATAAGAAGGTAGTCAACATACAAACTGGTTGGCATAAGAAGGTAGTCAACATACAAACTGGTCGGCATAAGAAGGTAGTCAACATACAAACTGGTCAACATACAAACTGTTCAGCATAAGAAGGTAGTCAACATACAAACTGGTCAACATACAAACTGTTCGGCATAAGAAGGTAGTCAACATACAAACTGGTCAACATACAAACTGTTCAGCATAAGAAGGTAGTCAACATACAAACTGGTCAACATACAAACTGGTCAGCATAAGAAGGTAGTCAACATACAAACTGGTCAACATACAAACTGTTCAGCATAAGAAGGTAGTCAACATACAAACTGTTCAGCATAAGAAGGTAGTCAACATACAAACTGTTCAGCATAAGAAGGTAGTCAACATACAAACTGGTCAACATAAGAAGGTAGTCAACATACAAACTGGTCAGCATACAAACTGTTCAGCATAAGAAGGTAGTCAACATACAAACTGCTCAACATACAAACTGGTCAGCATAAGAAGGTAGTCAACATACAAACTGGTCAACATACAAACTGTTCAGCATAAGAAGGTAGTCAACATACAAACTGGTCAACATACAAACTGTTCAGCATAAGAAGGTAGTAAACATACAAACTGGTCGGTATAAGAAGGTAGTCAACATACAAACTTTTCAGCATAAGAAGGTAGTCACCATACAAACTGTTCAGCATAAGAAGGTAGTCAACATACAAACTGGTCGGTATAAGAAGGTAGACAACATACAAACTGTTCAGCATAAGAAGGTAGTCAACATACAAACTGTTCAGCATAAGAAGGTAGTCAACATACAAACTGTTTAGCATAAGAAGGTAGTCAACATACAAACTGGTCGGCATAAGAAGGTAGTCAACATACAAACTGTTCAGCATAAGAAGGTAGTCAACATACAAACTGTTTAGCATAAGAAGGTAGTCAACATACAAACTGGTCGGTATAAGAAGGTAGTCAACATAAAAACTGGTCGGTATAAGAAGGTAGTCAACATACAAACTGTTCAGCATAAGAAGGTAGTCAACATACAAACTGGTCGGCATAAGAAGGTAGTCAACATACAAACTGGTCAACATACAAACTGTTCAGCATAAGAAGGTAGTCAACATACAAACTGGTCGGCATAAGAAGGTAGTCAACATACAAACTGGTCAACATACAAACTGTTCAGCATAAGAAGGTAGTAAACATACAAACTGGTCGGTATAAGAAGGTAGTCAACATACAAACTGTTCAGCATAAGAAGGTAGTCAACATACAAACTGTTCAGCATAAGAAGGTAGTCAACATACAAACTGTTTAGCATAAGAAGGTAGTCAACATACAAACTGGTCGGCATAAGAAGGTAGTCAACATACAAACTGTTCAGCATAAGAAGGTAGTCAACATACAAACTGTTTAGCATAAGAAGGTAGTCAACATACAAACTGGTCGGTATAAGAAGGTAGTCAACATACAAACTGGTCGGTATAAGAAGGTAGTCAACATACAAACTGTTCAGCATAAGAAGGTAGTCAACATACAAACTGGTCAACATAAGAAGGTAGTCAACATACAAACTGGTCGGTATAAGAAGGTAGTCAACATACAAACTGGTCGGTATAAGAAGGTAGTCAACATACAAACTGTTCAGCATAAGAAGGTAGTCAACATACAAACTGGTTAGCATAAGAAGGTAGTCAACATACAAACTGGTCAGCATAAGAAGGTAGTCAACATACAAACTGGTCAACATACAAACTGGTCAACATAGGAAGGTAGTCAACATACAAACTGTTCAGCATAAGAAGGTAGTCAACATACAAACTGGTCGGTATAAGAAGGTAGTCAACATACAAACTGTTCAGCATAAGAAGGTAGTCAACATACAAACTGTTCAGCATAAGAAGGTAGTCAACATACAAACTGGTCGGTATAAGAAGGTAGTCAACATACAAACTGGTCAGCATAAGAAGGTAGTCATCATACAAACTGTTCAGCATAAGAAGGTAGTCAACATACAAACTGGTCGGTATAAGAAGGTAGTCAACATACAAACTGGTCAGCATAAGAAGGTAGTCAACATACAAACTGTTCAGCATAAGAAGGTAGTCAACATACAAACTGGTCGGTATAAGAAGGTAGTCAACATACAAACTGGTCAGCATAAGAAGGTAGTCAACATACAAACTGGTCAACATAAGAAGGTAGTAAACATACAAACTGTTCAGCATAAGAAGGTAGTCAACATACAAACTGGTCGGTATAAGAAGGTAGTCAACATACAAACTGGTCAGCATAAGAAGGTAGTCAACATACAAACTGGTCAACATACAAACTGGTCAACATAAGAAGGTAGTCAACATACAAACTGTTCAGCATAAGAAGGTAGTCAACATACAAACTGGTCGGTATAAGAAGGTAGTCAACATACAAACTGGTCGGTATAAGAAGGTAGTCAACATACAAACTGTTCAGCATAAGAAGGTAGTCAACATACAAACTGGTCAGCATAAGAAGGTAGTCAACATACAAACTGGTCGGCATAAGAAGGTAGTCAACATACAAACTGTTCAGCATAAGAAGGTAGTCAACATACAAACTGTTCAGCATAAGAAGGTAGTCAACATACAAACTGTTCAGCATAAGAAGGTAGTCAACATACAAACTGTTCAGCATAAGAAGGTAGTCAACATACAAACTGGTCAGCATAAGAAGGTAGTCAACATACAAACTGGTTGGCATAAGAAGGTAGTCAACATACAAACTGTTCAGCATAAGAAGGTAGTCAACATACAAACTGTTCAGCATAAGAAGGTAGTCAACATACAAACTGGTTGGCATAAGAAGGTAGTCAACATACAAACTGGTTGGCATAAGAAGGTAGTCAACATACAAACTGGTTGGCATAAGAAGGTAGTCAACATACAAACTGGTCGGCATAAGAAGGTAGTCAACATACAAACTGGTCAACATACAAACTGTTCAGCATAAGAAGGTAGTCAACATACAAACTGGTCAACATACAAACTGTTCAGCATAAGAAGGTAGTCAACATACAAACTGGTCAACATACAAACTGTTCAGCATAAGAAGGTAGTCAACATACAAACTGGTCAACATACAAACTGGTCAGCATAAGAAGGTAGTCAACATACAAACTGGTCAACATACAAACTGTTCAGCATAAGAAGGTAGTCAACATACAAACTGTTCAGCATAAGAAGGTAGTCAACATACAAACTGTTCAGCATAAGAAGGTAGTCAACATACAAACTGGTCAACATAAGAAGGTAGTCAACATACAAACTGGTCAGCATACAAACTGTTCAGCATAAGAAGGTAGTCAACATACAAACTGGTCAACATACAAACTGGTCAGCATAAGAAGGTAGTCAACATACAAACTGGTCAACATACAAACTGTTCAGCATAAGAAGGTAGTCAACATACAAACTGGTCAACATAAGAAGGTAGTCAACATACAAACTGGTCAACATAAGAAGGTAGTCAACATACAAACCGGTCAGCATACAAACTGGTCAACATAAGAAGGTAGTCAACATACAAAAGCTTACTGTACTATTACTTTACGTGGTGTATTAAAAAGTAGACAACTTTGGAGGTTCTTCTGTATTTATATTGTCTTCTTTTGTGTTGTTCTCAAACTCCTGTAGATTAGTGGGATGTAACCCAGAAAATGGAATGCGTTGTATCGTGGTTTACAGCTTAGCTGCAATATATGTGATTTTCAGTCTTACACATCTGACTTTCACATGATTTCTGGGTTATTGATCCTATATAAGATGGGACAGCTAACTCCACCTCAAAACCTCCTTAGTTATCTCTTATGAAATGCATGGAAGTTAAGCAGTGATTCTATTCTTTGCTCTCCTTACTGGCACTGTCAGTCAACACATGGATGAATTTGTCAGCCATTTAAGGGTATATAAGCTGTAAATAAGATGAACCTGTCAGCTATTTAAGGGTTTATAAACTCAATATAAGATGAATCTGTCAGCTATTTAAGGGTTTATAAACTCAATATAAGATTAATCTGTCAACTATTTAAGGGTATATAAGCTTAATTAATGACACACAATTAACACAAGTTGAAAAAGTGAAGTATCTTGGCACCCTGTTAACATCAGAAGGTAGATGCTCAAGTGAGATAAAGAGCCAAACAGCACAGCCAAATCAGCATTCCAAAAAAATGAGAACCATTTTATGCAATGGAAGAATATCAATGCAGGTCAGAATTTGAGTGCTGAGATGTTATATCGAACCAATTCTTTTTTATGGTTGTAAAGCATGGACTGTAAACCAACAAAATTTTAAACAATCGGGAGGCTACAGAGTTTCTGACAAGAATGATGAAAATACCACGGAAAGCTAAGAAAACTAATGCAGATGTTCTCATTGATGCAGGCATAAAAAAGATCAATCATATCAAACATTAGGGGCAGACGGTCAAGATTTCTAGGGCATGTGCTGAGAAAAACATCTTGAACACTTAATAACCACTGGAAAGATCAAAGGGGAGAAGAGACGGGACAACAAAGAGAGAAGTTACTAGATGGGCTAGTATTATAACACGAGAGAAGTTCACCAACTGAGCTTATTGACAACATAAGAGATAGAGTGTCGTGGAGAAATATGATCGCCTATGCCATTTAGCATGGCACTTGATTGGTTGATTAATTGAAGCTCTGTGTTCTGTCAGTGTATAAGCTCGATGTTCCAATCAGTATATAAGTTTGGTGTTCCAGTCAGTTTTTGGTGAATTTAATAGGAAGCATCAAGGAGTAATAGGAAAAAATCACATGGCAGCTGATGGGATTTCAACTAGGTTCATACAGATGACACCTATTCGCCTCGCAACTTGAGTCAAAACATTTTGCTATCAGTTGTTGAGTGTAATATCTTCGGATCTTTCCAAAGAGGATGCACTTTGTCCCTCCCCCTGGTCACTTCTATTTCCGCCTGTGTGTTGACGGAACCCGAAAGGGCAGCAAAGAATAGCAACAAACTTTACCTTTAATGCATGTGGTAAGATACACCTAAAGAAGTTATGGGATGGAGTTTTTGGTCCCAATCCAAAAAGGCATCCAACCCAGAAGTCATGCTGAAGTTGGATGTGCTAGGCTGAAAGGCACAGATGTGGCAGCTACGCTGTAAGCCATGGCATTGCATTTCCATTCTCCAGACTACATACTGCTAACATTGATCCAGAGAAAAAGGTAGAAGAAGACTCCCATTTCTATCATTCTCTGAACGTATAGATTACCGGTATCTCTTTTAGCTTTCTAATCATAAGTTTGTAGTGTATCCAATCTCTATTTTAGCTTTCTAATCATAATTTTGTAGTGTATCCATTCTCTCTTTTAGCTTTCTAATCATAAGTTTGTAGTGTATCCATTGTCTATTTTAGCTTTCTAATCATAAGTTTGTAGTGTATCCATTCTCTATTTTAGCTTCCTATTCGTGATTTTGTAATGTATCCATAACTTCTCTCATTAACTCAGCGCGCCCGTGTGTTGCCGGGGCCCGAAATGGGAGCAAAGAAGAGCAACACTGTTTACCTTCCACACATGTCGTAAAAGGCGACTAAGGAGGTTATGGGATGGAGTTGGCTGTCCGATCCCATATAGGATCAGTGACCCAAAGCCATGCCGAAGTCAGATGTGTCAGTCCAGTTTGTATGTTGACTACCTTCTTATGCCGACCAGTTTGTATGTTGACTACCTTCTTATGCCGACCGTGAAGACTTTGTGATTGTGCCAAATTGTGAGGTCTTTTTTATTGTGCCAACTTGTGAGGACTTTTTTATTGTGCCAAATTGTGAGGACTTTTCACAACCCCTCACTGTTTACTTTGTCAAATGTCTTGGTGTGGTCTCAAATGTTGTAATTGGCGCAGACGTTGCAGCCAAACTGTAAACCATGACATTAATGCATTCTGTTCTTTGAATTGCATCCGAATAATCAATAGGCGTTTGAGAACAATCGCAGAAGAATAACAAAATTGAAGGATTTGCTAAATGGCTATGCTTTACGGGGAGTTAAATAATTTAACAATTTTAAAAAAACTCAAAATTCCCCCCTTTCCCCACGACGCTTAACGGCACTACTGGAAATGATAATAAATAAATAGATGGATGGATGGATGAATGGATGGATGGAAACAATTTAATACTTGCATATAGAGAATTAAAGTCACTTGCAACAAATATTTCTATTTTTAGCATATGTTCAGTATTTCTTTATGGAAGTGAGACAGGAACACTAAACAAAAGTGCCCAAGGTAAGGTGAAGGCAACTGAGATATGGTTTTTAAGAAGAATAATGAAAATTCCATGGAAAGTCAAGAAAACTAATGTATAAGTTCTCAGAGATGCTGGGGTTAAAAAAAACAACAAATTCTAACGAATATTAGAAACAAACGATCAAGAATTTTAGGGCATGTGATGAGAAAACAATAAGCTGGAACCACCGGTAAGATCAAGAGGAGAAGAGATAGAGAAAGACATAGAGAGAAATTTCTTGATGGTTTGTCACTGGCACAAAAAGAAGTCACGAACTGAAATTATTAACAACACACGAGACAAAGAGTTGTGGAGAAGAATGATTGTCTACGCCACTCGGCATGGCACTTGAGTGATTGATATATTCAATCATATGTTGAATTAATTTTTGAATCCAGGGTTGCCATAATGTGGCCATTACATGGAAAAATTTCACAAATTGTTCAATGAAACTTATTTTTCTTCTTCTTCTTTCGTTCACTTGAAACATGTCTATATCTGTAATTCTGTCTCCTTAATAAAACTCATTCTCTTTTGTAGTTCATACAGTGGCCAATAGAGCTTTGATTCCAGTGTTGTTTCCTCTGGCTAATATGTCTGCATCAGCGTTTCAAACTCAGAACAATCTTGAAGTATATGCTTGGTACTCTGTGCTGCCTGTCCACATTTGCACATGGCCGTGTTGCCAGTCTTTAACTTTGTGTACATGTGACTGCGGAGTCAGTTGTGTCCTGTTCTGAGGCGTAGAATTACAACTTGTTCTGATCTGTTCATAATGTGATAGTCATCTTGTGTTGGTGTTTGTGGCTTTTTTTATTGACTTGAGCATCTGTTTTTTTCTGATGGTAGGTGATTAGTACATCTGGTTGGTTTTCGGCAGCACCTTCCACAATGGAAACAGTGAAGCTTATGTTCGGTTATTTTTTTTTCTATTATTGGTAAATTTGAAAATATGTTAAAAGTGAACAAAGAGAAGAATACAAGGAACTATATGTCTATCTATCAATTTGCTACACCCTCGTTGCCTTTCGGGGTCAGGGGTAGAAGAGTTTTCTTGAGATGGCCCTCGTGTGTGCTGAATATATTTTGGAATTTGTCGCCTCTTTTTTTTGATGATCCATCGTTACTGACATATGGATGTGAAAGTTTTAAATCTAACGCAATAATGGATAAGAAGTTAGTTGCCTTTTAGAATAGATGCCTCAGAAAGATCACAAATACTAATTGGAAAGTCTTCAAATCAAACGACATACTAAGAGAGGAGACAAAAGAAGAATATGTGACGAACATCATCAAAAAACGCCGCATCGACCCATACATCAGTCACATACTTATAATTCTTCTTCTTCTTCTGCGTTCGTTCTCAAAGTCCCGCAGATTAGCAGGATGTAGTCCGGAGAATAATGCATTGTGTCATGGTTTACAGCATTGCTGCGATATCTGCGCCTTTCAGCCTGACACATCCGACTTCAGCATGGCTTTGGGTCTCTGGCCCTATATGGGATGGGACAGCCAAGTACATCCCATAACCTCTTTAGTCGCCTTTTACGACATGCGTGGAAGGTAAACAGTGTTGCTATTCTTTGCTCCCCTTTCGGGCCCCAGCAAGGGCCCAGAGATATCATGCACACCAGAGTGCACAGGCCGGCGCTACATAGCTGGTCGAGCATCAGGGTCAGCGAACCACAGCTGGCCAAGACCCTCAGTACACTTCCACGCAGTGGGCCTGGAAACAGGAGTGCAGCAATCCTGCTGTAGCCTGGCCAAGTACTAGGGATCGAAGATACGGGAATGCCAACCCGGCCCAAAAAAATGCTGGCTGAAGACGGATGTGTCAGGTCGAAAGGCGCAGATAACGCAGCTTGCTGTAAAACATGACACAACGCAGATCACCCTCATACGTCCTTCTCAGGACGGTCAGCGGAATGCTTTCAGAGGGTCCGCCGCAAGACGTACGACGAAGAAGAAGGGACCCGGCAACACACGGGCGATACTTAGAATGAAGGAAGACAGAGTTCCACGATGACAAGCCTTCATGTGGACACCAAACAGGTAAACGAAACAGAGAAGATAAAAAAAACGCTCAGAAGAAAATTTATGAATGATTTAAAATTAACAGGCATAAATGCACAAGACCTGCACTCCTTCGCAACTGACCGACAGGCATGGAGAACTATGACATCCGCCCTATGCGCCAAACTTAACAAAAGAGGAACTGACTGATCGTTTTCATGGCTGGCCTCTAGGTCTGCCTTCACTGTACATGTGTAGAATAGCTTGCTGTGGTATGCTGTCTGATGGTAGTCTGCTGATGTGTGCAAACCATTTAATCTTTTGTCTCTTTGAACAAGGAACAAACTAAAGAAATCAGAAGAAATATTAGACAGGACAAGATGTAGAAAAGGACAAGATGTAGAAAATGGGGATCATCGCGGGCCAGAGGTTCGTTTTTTTTATAACTTGATTTCACTGTTTTAGCAATGATCCGCGGGCCACTTACTAGGCCTCCGCGGGCCGTCAATTGAATAGTCCTGACCTACACTCTTCTTAATATAAATGATATTATGGAGGGCATACAGACTGGGGTACACTCTGCAATTTATGCAGATGACCAGGCTTTGTGGACAGGAGGGGAGGCAATAGCAGTTGAAAAATAAAATACAATGGACATTAAACAAACTAGAAAACTGGACAAAGGAATAGTTGCTCACCATTAATTAGAAGAAAACCACACACACAATATTCACCCTATCCAACAAGGTACAGACAACAACACTAAAAATAAACAATCACTTACTCCCACTAGAGCAGAACCCAACATACCTCGGAATTACCCTGGACTCTAGAATTACATGGGCAAAACAGACAGAAAATGCAGAGAAAAGAGCCAGAAACAGAATGGGCATAATGAAAAAAGATAGGAGGCAGAAACTGGGGAGCGGACAGCAAAATCTTGAAAAAAGATAGGACGCAGAAACTGGGGAGCGGACAGCAAAATCTTGAAAAGACTATATACAAATAGGGTTAGGCCAGTACTAGAGTATTGCATCGCAGCTTAGGCCACAGCATCTAAAACACAATTCAACAAAATAAACAAAACACAGAATCAAGCTACACGTATTATCACTGCATCTATGAAATCTACACCCATAAATACATTAGAAACAATAACTGGCCTTCAGTCAACGGAAGATAGAAGAGACATAAAGTAGTTCAACAAGCAGATAAATACAAGAGACTCCTGAACCATCCTATGCACCAAAGAATTAATGGCTATGGCAGAAGCAGGCACGAGAGGAGCAACTTCTCAGCAAACGCATAAAAATTGATAAAAAAGGCACCAGCTCTAAGACAAGCGAAACCAAGGTCCATACAACCAGTCAGTACCATCCCTCCTTGGGCATACAGACTCCCAGAACTAAAAGAACAAATAGAAGGTACAGAAAATAAAGGAACTCAGACAGATTTGGAGAGAAAGCGTATCACATGATGCATGGACTCATGTCTAAACAGATGGATCGGCCAAAAATGCAATTGAGAATTAAGGAGGAGTGACCCTCATACTAAAACACGGGGAAGATGTTACTCTAGCCATATCTACAAACAAGCTCTCAACTAATTTGAAGGCAGAAATGGAAGCTCCCAAGAAAGCAGCAGAAATTAGTTAGTCGTCGTATCATCGTCATTGCACTCCGGACACGTCCATATGTGCTCAGATCTCTCCTTGAGTGTAGCCACCATTACACGTTGACTGACGGTCCCAGTACGCAGTTGATTGACCATCATTCTTTCTTGCCCACAAAACCACTTCGTTCTAGTGATACCACATTTCAAACCAAATTCCTTTATTCTAGTCATGGAACAAGAATCATCGTCACTTATACAGTCATTTGCTCGTGCATTTTCCCGTATGGCGTTCAAAATGTCTTCTCGACCCATCGCTCCACCAACAACCGTAGTAGCAGCGTATGCGGCCAAACTATCTGCTCACTCATTACCCCGGACTCCCACATGTCCCGGCACAAAAACGAAAGTCACTTTACGCATACAGGAATTCTTCACTGCATCCAGCCATTGTTCCCGAATGTATCCCGCCTGAAAGGGGCAAACAGAATAACAAAGTAACAACTATTAAGAAGTCATATTTTACCAGTGGCAACATATGGTTGTGAGACGCGGGAAATGGCATCCGCAATGGAAAAGAAAACATCAGCATACGAAATAAAATGTTATCGAAAGGACATCCTATTCAGAACGAGACGATCCTACATGTTTTTCCAAATTTGGCAGACATGGCACACATCTTGTGTGCCGACAGACTGTAGGTGGTGGGGAATGGAGAGTGATGAAGCACACATCAGATCCACTACCCATAGATGGAAGTCTGGGAAGAGCCAAGCCAAAAGTAGCATCATATCAGTTGGAAAATGGTGCTCCCGGTCCCAGGTCCTACTTTGTTGGATCGGATCTCTGGATTTGAAAGCAAGCTCTAGAAAAAAAAATAATTTCAACATGAAAGTGCCTAAGCTCCAAATATCATATGAGCTCGGACGTCGTCTCAAAAAAGGTTTGCACAGGGCCGTGCCCCACCGACTGAGCAAACAATATCAGCCACGAGGGGCATGCTAAACATACTACATATTTGGACTCTTATTTAGCATGCAAACAACACATGTACAACTTAACAAATATTATTTAGCATGCAAACAACACATGTACAACTTAACAAATATTATTTAGCATGCAAACAACACATGTACAACTTAACAAATATCTACAAATAATTACCGCAGACCATACATCATACTGCAACAGGCATGAGGATAAAACAGTAAAACACCACCTTATTAAATGCTATGCACTACAAAACCTGCGAAAACAGCCGTTACCACCAAACCCTCCATCACTAACACTCTTTATACAAACACAACACACCTAAAGAAAAAATTCACCTACGACCACCTGGAGCGGGGAAGAAAGAGTGAAAGCTCGCATCCTCGGTGATCGGATAAGCAAGTCTAGAAAGGTCCTAAGAATATAAGGGAAAGAAACACGAACCAACGCAGACGCCCACAAAGACCAGATGAAGACTGGCTCCTCAAAATTATTTAAAATTCCAAGCAAACATTTTTCTGACATATAAAAAGACACAATGGTATAGACAGATTAATCACGGAGGAAACAGTTTCGGGACGAGAAAAAGAGGCAGATCAAGACTACGATGAACATAGGATACCGAAAACGTTCTGAACATGACACTGGAAGAGGCTGGGTAGCTTTCACAGAACCGATAGACTTACAAAATGACAGCGCGGACAACATGATGTAAAGGACACGTCACAGATATATTAAAGGTTAGGAGATTGACCATATTGTACCGGAAATTTTACTAGTTTAAAAAAAAAAATCAATTTCAACAACTTGACAACCATGGTGTAATCTATGTGTCGTAGTGGTGAAGTCGTTTGCCGGCTCCTTAAGATGTCGCGGGTTCGAATCTTACCCGTGAAGTCTTGTTTACAACGTCGATATTTTAGCCCGGGGATTCCTATGAATTATCGTTCGAATTTACCGTGCTAGTGTCACGAGTAGTACTGTCAGCAGGATGTGTACCGCTGCGTTGGACAGAGTACATTTTGAGAAAGCCGAGAACAATGAAGTCATCTATGCTTCTTCAATTTTTTGTTCGGACAGTGACAATAATTTCCTTATGGATTTGTTGAAATTTTCGTTTAGAATTTACGAGCGATGACATGGAGGAATGGGCGATAGAAGGAAGAAGAGGCAAAAGTAGGGCGGACAAGAGAAATTCAGGAATGCATGTTCATGTCGCTAGATGAAGTGAAACTTGCCAGAGATCGCGTGCATTTCAGGAGATTAATAAGGAACATTACGTCCTAGAAAGAATACGTCGCATGACAACAACTCACTCTAATCTGTGGCTTTTCTTGAAAAGCCAAGTTCTTGTTCGTGTCTTTCCAGTGACATACTGTGGCCTCTATCCACTACTGCTCAACATAAGCTAGTCGGCACGGTACTTGATGATATACTGTGAAACTGCTTAAAGTCAATTTTCAAAGAAAGCAATGTCCCGTTTTATAACTTTATTATAATATAAGATCAACTATGAATATACTTAATGTTCTAATGGATGTTTCTAACAGTGAAATGGACATATATATCAATGATTGGATATGGGAAAATATTTAATATCATGAGACTACTCGTCATCTTTGTCCGTTATCCGCCTTGAGGCGGTTTTTCAACGGACACGAGCTTCGTTAGTTATCTTCGATGTGCAAATATGTATGTGCATATTTGACAACATAAATCAAAACTTTGTCATTTTACACAATGTAATCCATATAATTGACACATTTTGTATGTATAAAGTAATATAAACAATATATTTAAGAAAGAATACGAAAACAAATTTACTGGCCTTATCATTAGCATGCGGCGGTAACATATTTGCCTGTTTGCATATATATGACATATCTCAATTCGTCTGTTTATTACATTTACCAAATATACGTTTACATTGCTTATTTTATCCAAAATTATTGTGCTAAATTTTAAACATAAAAATTCATATGCTAAACCTTTTGAAATGAACGCAATGTTTGCATACGGTTAAGAACAATTTTATAAACTTTAGTCCTAAAATGAAAGTATTAAATTCTACACTTGGCAGATAAATTTACTAAAATCTGCCCTTCTTCTTCAGACTACGACAGTGGAGCACATGTTAGGAAACTGACGCTGGGCTTCTCTGTAGAATAACGGTCATTCTCATTTTGACAAAATAATAAGAGTCTTATCTCTAACATAGTTTTATAGCATGTCTTATAGTGGAGGATATAGTCGTGGCCGTGATGATGGTGGTAGCAGCTCATCTTGCATAAAGGTCGAGTCAGCAAACGTTGGAAAAATTATCGGTAAGTATTTTCGTTGTTTCCTCTGGCTTAGCATCACGGACAGCTGGCGTGCTTCCGGTTAGGATGTTGAATCCAATCAACGTTTTTAATTAAATAATATGTTTGAACTGCGACAGCGTTGCTATAAGCAAAGTTGAAACTATTTCTAAAGGTGAAACAAGTAAATTAAACATATTCTAATATAATTGTCACCAAAAAAAATGCAAGCCTTTATTTTAGGCGGGAGAAATAAGCATGGTTTTTTTTTAATGTTTGATGTTAGCCCCGAGCAAAGTACGCATTTATAGTTTCATTGAGCTGCGCTTGTGTGAACAATCAATGCGTGATTTTCTTTGTCAAATTCTGCTTAACGAAAATAATAAATCTGATCCAAAATTTGTCCCAAGATCATGCTGACTTCTTTGCATGACCGATTTTAAAGTGTACTTTATTTTTAAGGCAGCCCTCCCCCTTTTTCCGACTATTCCATAACAAGATAGTACAGAGCCTTTGATTAGCAACGCTTCGTTTGATACGAAAGTTACGGTAAAATTAGTCCGCAGACAGACCAGGCATGCTTGATTTGTGATTCATGTTTCGGCGTACCATTGTATCAGTATTGGCTATCAGGATAGAACGAAATGAGTTGTCATGGTTTAATTTGGCTGCGATATCTGCACCTTACAGTCCAACATCTGACTTCAGCAACACTGCATTTTTGTAAAATATGTTGCCGTTACGTTTTAATTCCCTAATTGCCTATTTGCAACCCCAAGATAACTTTGTATGGTCATGGCATCTGTTTTTCTGCTGGCAGTCATGTCATTGACTGGAAGTAATAGTGGTCTGTGAAACTTGATTAATCTATAAACAGGAACTAGTTATTTTAGTACCCGCTTTGCTGGATTCTGCAAAAATTAACTGTCCTGTACGCCAATGCTGAGAATTTCATCAAAATAAGTAAAGCTTGAATGATTTATTATATGGACCAGACTTATCAGACATGAATACTTTGACGCTGACTAATAGTTTATATGTAGGTAGTCTGGGATTGATATGGCATAAATATCATCTGATACAGCAGACTACCGCTTGGGCGCATGGAAAAATTGTTTGCTCTGAAGCCTGTTTAGTTCATGCGTTTGGTTAAACAGGATATGTGTTAATATTGATTATATCTTCAGGTCGTGGCGGATGCAAGATTAGGGAACTTGAACAAGTATGCGGAGCAAGGATAAAGGTTTGTATTCTTGGAAAATGAATCCCTGTTGTTTTGTTGGGGGGATCTGGTTGCTAAACGATCACAATTTGAGCTCTTTCTAGACAAGCCTTTTTGACAGACATTCAGATGTGTTGCTTGTATGCAGACTCCTTGCTTCCAAACATTGGATTTCTATGAGGACATCATACTAACAGTATCGTATAGCTTTCCTAAGAAAATGCATGGACTTGTTATTGGGACTTCATTAGAAACAATTGATGACAATGACCCGCTGCATGTTGAGCAAGGATTGGCTAAGAGATGTGCTGTTTAAAAGATGCAAGTGTCACTGTTTTAGATGTAAAATTCTATAAGAACAACCGATAATAAAACTGATCAAGCACACTTAGCCGTGGTTTGAAAGAATAGCAACACTTGGACCTGCTATGCTATTCATGTTGCAAGAGGTGACCTTTTTAAGAGGAGAGCCATTGAAAATTGCTCATTCTGAAGTTAGGCTATAATAAACTTTTTGGTTATAGAGCATACATTTTAGTATCAATAAATTTCTCCCAACTTCCAATTTACACAAATTAACAGTAAAACAAACATCAGAGAAATACTATGAAAAGCTTCTAATTACTGCATCTAGATTAAAGTTAACATTGTGTTTTTTTTAACATTAAGACATTAGTTATGCAACAATTCTAACATTAGTTGGCTAATATAATTTTTAACAATGAAATTGCAATTTTTTAAGGCAAATCTTGTTTTTGGTACCCACCACGGTATAAATAGCACACTTGTTTTCATTTTTTTAGTAGGCGATGCACAGAGTTCCGCTAGAAAACCTGTGGACCAATGAAATGCTGTGTGCAGTGATGTCACACTGCCAAGCGAATGAAAGCGTTGCTTGATGCGCTAATTTGCTTGATTTGAGCAGTGTTTTACTAGTAGAAATCCATGGAAATCACCCAATTAAAAATGCAGTGTAAAATACCATATAAGAAACTTGCGAATGAAACCTAGTATTCAGTGCGGTGGATACACCTGCTTTATTCAGCACAGGAATATGGATAAGGTGTGCTAATTTTGCCGTCACGTGTATTTACGTAAATAAAACTGGCCGGCGCACATCCGTCCTTGATTCCTCTGCTGTCTTTCAACCAGGTCCGCAATCCCTCAATGGTGTTGGTGTGGACGCCGGTTTCTCTTTAAATTCAAGGCTGTGATTGGCTGTCATATGGACATATACCTCGTCACCCAGGCAATTGTATGTCCTCCAGCAGTCTGAAATGATTATTGTTCCTGGCAACACATTCCTTGATCATTGCCAGTAACAATTCTTTTTTCCTTTCCTCAACGACCTTTAGAACACATCTGTTAGTGCCCCTCTCCACCAAGCCAAACTCCCATTCCCCTTACACCCGTTTCCTCCTATTATATTTCCTTTTTTGAAAAGACGTTCGTCTATTTCGACTATAGCACCTGGTCCTTTAAGTTTCACTGTATCAATAATTTCTACGCATTTTTCCCTACAAAAACCTTTTCGAATCGGCAACATCTTTGGCTCCTACCGTCACTTGATCTATTATGAAACCGCTCCTGGAATTTTTCACCCACAGATACATAAGTAATATGTCAGCCATACCCAAATGACTCTTGGCGAACCATAAATTATTCCGAACACTTCTGATAATTTTATGGCGATTAATTCCAAATTGTCGGCACACATATATTCTATCCAAACTGCACATTTTTTATATTATTCATTTCATGTTTTCGCCACAAGAACAGACATTATAATTGCAAATTAAACCTTTGTCCATGCACCAATCTAAAACACATTTGCTACCACTATTGCATAATTTAACGAAAAAAGCAAAATCACACTCCATAGCCCCTTCATTTTGACAAATGTCAGAATACTGTGGCTGACCATGCACGCCAAACTTGACCACAGGAACTTCCTATTTTTGGGCATAATTTATAAGCAATTTCAAAGTTTATAATTTAAATGGGAGGGGGGGCTTCCATCCTTCTCTTTTTCTTTTGATGTTCCTTTTAAGACCTTTTAACTAATTATGATTAAATATGATTCAGCCCGTGACTACAGATCACATTGGTAACACTTGGAAACATCCATCATTTAGCCCTGGACAGGTCGTTTGTAACGTGACATCTCAGGGAATACCTCAAAATTTGGTCAATTTCAACAGTGAACGCCAGAATACAAGATGCTCCAAAGTTTTGTCTTGAATTAATAGCTAGCTTAAAGCGCAACATGTTTGGAGGATACATCTGTATAGCCGTGTATTACTGGCACTTGAAGGGGAGCACAGAATAATGACACGTAGCTCTTGAACAATGTCTATCCCACCCCATAGAGAAGTGACCATGCCATGTTGAAGTCTCTTGTATCGAACAGAAAGTAGCAGATCTCGCAGTAAACCATGACAACGCATTCTGTTCTTCACTACATACTAATCAGCAGAAACTTGACTGCGGCCACAAAATAAAGAATAAATAATTTATAGTTTTTACACCTGAGAGTTTTTTGGGACTGGTCTGGTAATCATCTCGGCATTGTGGAAATCCGTGCAGCATATTTTGCATCTCTGCTAAGCAAATTTAAGGCAATTTTGGATTTTATGTTGAACTAATTGAAATATTTCAATCTTGTGTTCACATTAAGAGGGGTTCTAGTTTATTTTCTAGTTTAGTATAAATAGTAGGCACCTTTTCAGATAGTACTATGATCTATGTCGAATGTGACTCACAGTATCTACAAGGAATGATGTGTGTACTGTGCCTGTAACCATGTGCTGTTGTGTCCTCTTAGATGTGCAGCCTTTGAACTATCACACTCTTCATTGTCTTTGTGTCATCGCTTGATATTTCCCTCTATTCATCACTTCATGACATCCTGTTCCCATAATCTTTGTATCGTATGTTGCGCGTTTTGATGCCTTTGTCAATCAGGATTTTTCTACAGCTCAATTCATCCAAAAGGTAGATCCTTTAGTAGATCTGTATTCAGTATTTTCTAAATCTTCTATCATCCCAGTTTGTGTCCTAGCCATCTTGAGTCTGGTAGACAGCATAGAAAATAGTGATTGGCTTGTTTGTTCCAATATGACTCGCCTAACTATGCAGACACTGCATGTGAAAGCTGTTCATCATTTTTCCTGGTACATATCTGTTGCCCATGTTTCACTGCCATAGAGGGTGCAGAGGACAAGCCTCATAGACCAGTATAGAAATTTTAAATAATTTCTGTCCTAAGTTAGTCTGTTCATTGTTATAGATGCCTTGCCATCTTGATGCTTATTTTATCTTTATTGCTGACTGAGGTTCCAATATATGTAATGTGATCACCCAAATATAGCTAAAACCTATTGATAGACTGTCACCAGGGCCAGAGAGGGTAGCATTGAATAGCAGTTTACTTTCCATGCATGTCGTAAGAGGTGGCTAAGGATGTTATGGGATGGAGTTTGCTATCCCATAATAGGGTCAGCATGACTGAAAGCCATGCTAGTGTCACAGACTGGAAGGTGCATATATCCCAGCTTTTCTGTAAGCATGACACATATTCCGTTCTCTGGACTACATCCTGATAATCTGCAGGAGTTTGAGAAATTCATTAATAACACTTTGTGACTATGCAGCCATGGCATAATTTGCATCTTGTGCGGTCTCCAGTAGGCATCAGAAGACAATTAGGTTTTCAAGACTTATACCATAGTTGTGGTTTAATTCTTGTAGAGGAATAGAGGATGCAATCTGTACGAGAATGGATGAATATACAACCTCCCATGTTGAATTCAATGCTGAAAATATAACTAGTTGTAGGTTTTCACAAGACTAGTAAAATATAAAAAATAACATCTTGTCAAGGATTATAATAATATATTGTTGAATAGGAATAATGTTGAAAGGGAAAGCTTTTTGAAACATTTTTATTTATACTGAAAAACAGCATACATTCGTATGCTCTGAATGAAAAATAAATAACTATATATTTAAATTATATAATTAGCTAATATTGTGTGCCAATTAATTCTTAAATATGAATTGTAGAATTTCATTGAGTTCAGATGAATTCAGCAAGTAACTGTTTGCATGAGCTAGAATATGAGACTGAAATTTGAAACTAATTCACTCATAACTAGACTTTAAAACCATGACACTAACATTGGCACTGACACTGCACAAGATATGATAGTGTGATCATTTACACTGGATGATATAAGAGTGATGAAACGATAAGAGTGGGTATTATGTGAATTCTACAATACATACAAAACCAACAGATAACAATGGTTGTCATCTGGAAAGAATGCTGTGTGATTCATTTGTTTATAAAGCATATATGATTTAAGGAGTAGTATTAAATGATCAGTTGCGATACGTCGTTTGGTTGCTTGATGTGCCATAGTTACTAGGACACAGAATTGGAATAGCCGGAAAAACATCTATTTAGAGACTGATAAATCAATGTTGAAATAGAACTGAGTTCATCACTAATGGATTTATTAGATAGTGATATGAGCACCTATTGGCTTGTTGGTGTGTGCTGATAACCTGCATTTACATCAATGATAGTGATGGATGGCTGGCATAAGTCCACAACTTCAAAACTTGTACAGATATAACTTGTACTGGGCTTAAGGTGCTAATATCCCAGCACTGATTTAAACAAGCATACATTTATTTCCTACTGTAAAAATTGACCACAAGTTAGCACGGCATCCAAACTTTTCTTTTATATTAGTTCTCAAACATCTGTTAGAAAATAGATTACATCTTGGATATTGTATCTACACTGCATACAATACAAATTTTAATAATAGGATGGCAGTTCTTAGTTTTTCACATGCTTGGATGAAAAATAACTGCATCAGTTTGTAGAGGTGTCATTATAGCTTTTTTTGTCTTATTCCATTGAAGTGTTTTATTTCCGGTATTTTCTTGGACCATATTTGTTTCTGTAAAGAAAAAGTCTTGGGTTTAAATTAAATTTCTTAGCATACAAATTTAGATTTTTAAATCTTGATTTAGATTTGTATGGGTATTGTAACTTACCATGGATAATATCATGTACAGTAATGTATGTCAATATTAGATTTTGCCTCAAATTCCCCCCATTCTTGTTTTGTTTCTGGACATTTTTGCTTTAAGTTCCAATATCAAATCCAATGTCTTAGTTTAAACAAGAATCCTTACTGCCGTTTGATAGTTTGTATCCAACTGTTTGCTAAATAATGACATGTAGAATTTTCTGTTTCTGAAATGTTTTATATGCTCATTAATATTCTTGTCACATCTAGTAGTAACTAAAAATTCACGTGATGCTGAATTATCTTATTCTAATGGATCTGATCTAACTTAATGTTTATAATGTTCACCAGGCTGTACCAAATGCATATGTGAATATATATATATAACATTTTAGTTCTTGTGGTTTTCGTAGCGCATTAGTGATTATACTGTAACTAAAATTTGTGATCTCACATTTACCAAAACCAATTGATAGACTCTCCAAGTGCAGTAAAATGGCAATAATAGTTGGTGTTAAAATTAACATTTATACGATTTCTTGAACAGATATCCAGAGAAGCAGATGAAAAGGGTATGAAGACTATTGAAATCTGTGGCTCAGAAGAAGAGATTGAAAAAGCTACGAGAATGATTGAAGAATACTTATCTGAAAGTAGTAAGCAAAAACAATTTTTGTCTATTCCTACCATTATCCTTTTTATCATGTCATAACTTTTATTACCGCTAGTACTTTGTATCCATTGCAGAGTCGTGTTGATGCCATGCCATGTGTAGCTTGAAATTTCAGCGTTTAGCTGTTGAAATCATTTGCAATGGCTTGTGTAACAAACAAGGGAGCACCTGTAACAAAGTATACATAAGGACCAATGGCCCCTAGACCATATATTATACCCCTAGAACAGCGGTGGGCAAACTTTGTGCAGAGGGCCGCTTTGAAATTTGTAAAGCTATATAATATGTATATTTGGCAATATATGTATATATAAATATTTAAATGTCAAATTGAAAAAAAAATTGTATATAAAATATATAAGAATGTGGAATTAACATTCCAATGGTTTTCTGTGTAATGGGGGGGGGGGAATCATTTTTGACGATCATCCGTTTATTTAAAAATGTATTTGAGGGCCGCAAAATATCCAATGGCAGGCCACATGCGAGCCGTAGTTTGCCCACCCCTGCCCTAGATCATCAAAGATGTTTTTTGATTGTCAACTTGTATAAAGTAATCATTAGGGAATCTCCTCAGCGTAATGGTTAAGCTGTTCGTCCTGTGTTGAAGAGATTATGTTTGAATCTGGATTTTTTGGGAGATCCTTGTGGATTATTACTTACAGCTACTGAGTTATGTGCTATGAGTGATGCTCTCGGGCAATGTGAGAAACTGAGTACAGTGAAGTCAATCCTCTAACTTTTGAACACTTTGAAAGTAATCAATTAAACTGGTAGAAGGAATACAAAGCAGAACATGGTCATTTTATCATATTTGGTAGAAATGGAATACAAGGAAGAGCGACTTGGAAGACTAGGTGGTGGAAAACAAAGTAATGAAACAGATTCACTACCCATAGATATAAATTTGGAATTTGGATACTACTAAAAATGCTGGTCCTATAAGTCCTTGGATTTTCAGAACAAGCTTCTGCAAAGGGAGTGAACACTAGCAATAGTAAGAGGTAAGTAAAGATTATGGGACGCAGTTGGTTATGGCTATACCAACCCGTATAGGGTGTAACATTACGACCCCCATAGGCAAGTGTAAAAACTCCTACGACATACGTTACTATGGGCCCATCGTCATTCTGTTGCTATTCCCTAAATTCTTATTACAGGATCATACGAGTCAGTCTGAAGGTCAAATTCCTTTATATTGATTGCACGGATCTTTATAAGATTGCACGGTTGAGGTCAGCTCATATTGTCAACGAGAACCTGGAATAAATTGTCCCTTTTTGGCTTTGAAAGAAAACCTGTTTCACGAAATAAAACGAAAATAAAACGGTGACACAGCGCATTTCCATTTTCTGGACATCCTGCTACGAGAGAAATCCATTGGGAGTTTGAGAACGCTGAAGAATGCAGTCCAACATAATTACAATTATCAAAATAGTATTAAAACATTACTTTCGAAGAATATATCTAGACTTGACACTGATTCATATAGGATGAGCGCATTGTATATGATTGTGTCATTGAAATATTTTGTGTCAAATGTTGAACCGTATGTCATGGTAACTGATATTCATGGTGATATAAATTTTAATTTTTATATAAATAAGACAAAAGTAAGGATTTATATAAATAAGACAAAAGTAAGGATTTATATAAATAAGACAAAAGTAAGGACATGTTCTCGTCCTTTTGGTATTGAACTTTATACAGATATGCCTATTTGTTCAATATAATTGTCTTTGTATGCTATCATTTACCTCTCTTTATTTGATACTTTCTGCCGACAAACGATTTATCAATGTTTTCCTGATTGACAATTTATCTCACTAACAGGCTTCAGTGGTGGTGGTGGTGGCGGCGGTCGCCGGGGAGGCTTTGGCGGTAGCCGTGGCCGTACTGGAGGCAGTTATGGTCGCAGAGATGATGGTGACAACTGGAACCGTAGAGACAGAGAAGGTGGTGATGGATGGGGAAGGCGTGGTGGTGATGACTATGATAGAGGTAAAAGTATTTCAACTTGGCTGCATGCACACCTTCGTTACACTGCTAGTATAAAGCAATTAAATCATGTTTTTTTCAATATAAGATGAATAGTGTAATCCACCTGCCCCCACAAAACCAGTTAACATTTTGCAGTGTTATAAAGTTATGTCAGCTTGTGTGGTGGATATTTTAACAGCTATTTTTAAGTGTTTAGATATTGGAAAAGTAGAGTAGCAATTCATGTCTGATGTCGAGACTAATTATAGTTTCTATGATTTTAAAAAATGTTTAGGTAGCCGTGGTGGTGGTGGCGGCGGTGGACGAGGATACAGTGATGGCGGAGATTCTGAAACAATATTCGTGGAATCTGGTGAAGTTGGCAAAATTATTGGTGAGTTATGAATTTTGACTATTTTTTAGTTTGTGGCAATCTTTTATCATAACAGCACATTGCGTAATACCTGATTACTGACTATTCAGCGCACGTAATCCCATTAACCGAGTTTTTAATCGTTATGAGTCTTTAAAGATTTCTATAACATTGAACTCAAAGGAGATAACTTTAAAAATGTCATGAATGTTAGCATTTTCCAATTTCACGAGCAAAAAATACTACATATAATAATGCTAGGATCGATTTATATTACATTCTATATATAAATATATCACAAGATCTGACATTCCACAAATTTGTTTACTCAAGTAAACAAGGTTTCATCAGTTTTTTTGAACATGGTGTATTTTTATATTTGGTGATGTATGCTTTGTTTCTGATATTGATTTCATATCTGCATCATAGCATAGTGTGTAGAACACCACAAGGAAACCCATCTGTGTATGCTTGGATCCAGTCCTTTGGGCTAGAGTCGATAGTCTCTAGTACAATGGACTTAAGGATGTTTTGAATAACTAGTGTTTTATTTATTTTGGGGCGTATCTTATATATGAGATACATTTGGGTCGGATATTTGATACTTTTTTCAGTCTCTCTTCAGGAAGGCAATGTTTTTCTTTTTTAATTTTCTGCTAGCTGCACTGGATTTTTGTTGTCATGTTTTGCGTGTCCATTTGTTGACTTCTTTGTTAAGATGGTTTTGTGCGAGTCATTTGTATCATTCCACAGCTTCTATAGTAGCTGTTTCTCTTGTTGTCTAGTGACTGCATGGATTTCACTGCCACTGTTATCATGCCACCTCAAATGAAGGTGTGAGATCCACAGACGCAACATGCTTAAAACATTATTGTGTAGATTACATTATTGTATAACCTGGTTTCACGTTACTATTTTTTATATTTTTTCTAATTATATTTACAGGCCGTGGAGGAATCAGAATTAGGGACATGGAGTCAGAAAGTGGATGTCGGATAAAGGTATATTATTTTGTATAGTTTATGTTGATGTAAGTTAGTGTTTTTCAGCTTCTGTCAGTTTTTGTGATTAGGAAAGATCCTGCATTCCAGAAACACACATTTACAGTTAAGTTGAACACAATTTTCCAAAAATAATTCAGGCGCAGGGGAAAAAATTGCATAATTTAAATCCCAGAGACATAAAGGTTTAAATACAATACATAAAAAGTTATTTTTACATTAGTTATTGCTTGCATGAAAATCTTTTTTTTTAAAACAATCCAGAGCCCTAAAGGTTAAATACTCAACATTATATTAGTAAATATTGTTTGTTTCCTTTTATATTTGATCCAAAATTTATGTTTGTCCATTTACAGGTATCTAAAGATCAAGATCATAATGGTTGCAGTTCAGTAGAACTATGTGGCAGTAAGAGTTCCATAACGGAGGCAAAACGACTTATTAAAGATTGTGGAGTAGAGATTGTGAATGGGAATGACCGAGGCCGTGGTTGGTGATTTAATCACCCCCAAAAAGATTTCTGGTGGAGAGCTCGCGCAGATTTCATAAGCCATATTCATGTATGTTGTGTTTTTTCTGTTTAAGTCAGTTCCTTGTAAGCATGTCATTCGAGTATTGACATTGTCACCATTACTGCACAAAAACAGCAGTGCTGGAATTCTATAGGCAACGATGATGGGGACACGTAGCATAGTCTTATTGAACATCTTTTGTAACTAGTGTTTAGTATTTGAACCGATCGTTGGTTACCCTTCAATTTAGTTTATTTTCATACATTCTTTCGGACAGCTGGAAATATTGTCTATGCATGCATTCTTTCGAGCTTTGATAAATACAATTCTGACAAATCATTCATTGATCTTGCAGATAATTTGCAAGCAACAATTGTCATGCCTCCCTCCATCTTCACCCGTTTTTTTGTTCACATTAATTTTTGTATCCATCATCTATTATGGTAGCAGGTTGGATTGTCTGTTGCAAGAAGCAGGCATGCAATTTTTGTATCAAATCAATGTTCTGGAAATCTTTAAATTCCATATACATCTATGGAGTGTGCTTGAACAAGTGTATCATTCCCAGTGTCTGCTCTATTTTGGGCAATTGTACCATTTGGTATCTATTTTATAAATCTGTCTGGCCATCAAAGTCAACTCTCATGGTTATAGTTTGTATGTTTTTATGTTGGTAATGTCTATAACTGTTATGGGAAAAAATCCATTTTAGGCTGTGGATACCAATGGTTGCAAGATACTCGATCTGCGAAAACTTTTTCTGGGCATCATTGGATACATTGACTTGATTAAAAATGTGATCATGGTGGTAAAGAAACCATGGATGTATCGATTTGCCAATTTTATTTTTTCTCAACACCCTGACAACATTTTGAAGAAAGCAGCTCCAGATATTTGGAGCTGAAAGAATTTTGTACAGTTGTGTTGCTTGGTGTTGTGTGACATACAGATCTCATCAAATAAAGTTCTGTAATTGCCTGTGATGTCAGTATTTTTTTTTGTTGCTATGTTTTTGTGTCAAAGCAAGTTTTAAAAAAAATGGTTCTGGCCAACCACAGGGTTCACACTGTTGGCGGTAACACTGAAGCATTTATCACCAATTACAACTAATTTTTAACGTTTTCATTTATATTACAGTTTGAAGGTAAAATTTAAATTATACCCAATTCTAAGTGTGCATGTTGTAATTACATTTATGCACATATTTCTAGCTGTACTTCAAAATTTTCTTCCTGAAAACCATTTTATAATTAAAATGTATAAATGCATCAGATGATGAAATAACAGCAGCTTCTTCTGAAAATTTTCTTATCACATTACATGGTAAAATACATCAAACGTAGTAGCATGCTTGGTGTTCAAGACTTGTCGTATAACATCAATTTTATACATATTTAAACACAAAAATCAGGAAAATATTTTTGGTAAGAAATTGTATCTTAATTAAATCGATCAATCACGAAGTTAAAGTTTACCAACGTACAAATGTGCATTTGTAAAACACAAGCACTAATATGCTTACTACTTGTAGTTGTGTTGTGTTTGCATACGATGAATTGTTTGGGTTCGTATTACCAGTTTAGTCAGCAAATACAGAATGACAATAAATGGAAGTTAAAACCTGAGCTAGTGTGCAAAGCCTTTTGTTATTACAGTGGTAGATTGTTTGACATTTAGGCTTTATCTGCAGTGATTTTTTTTGTTGTTACATAAATCCATGTAAATGTAAAAGAAGTGGGCTAGAAATTCAAGCAGGACTAACATAGCAACACACCCCAAACATGGAACTGTTTTTTGTGAACATGTACTACCGTGAATGGAAAAGTTTAAAGCTATATATCTTCCCAGTGCATGGACCCTTGTGGCTGAATGCATTTCTGATCTGGTTTTGCAGTGACAAAACATTAGTCAGAAGGCAACAAATAATAAACCTTCCATCAAATTTGTAATCTAGTTAATAGCTTCCTTGCTATTTGCCTAAATAAATGGGGTTGTCATATCTGAGAAATCTTCATCCCAAATGAACCTACCTTTATCATCAGAGTCAAATGTCCTCAATTTCAACATTATACACTAGTTACATACACAACAATCATTTCATTACTCTTACAAATATAAACAACAATCAATTAGGTAATGTTTTCCCACAATTATTTCTTGTGTAAATTCTCTGATAGCAAAAGCCCATTCTGCAACTCTTTTGCTTGTCTTATCATGTGGTTATTAAATGTTTACTGTAATTTGTCATTTGCACTCCAGGTTCTGAGTTGCCTGAACTGTTGCTATTGTCGATTCATTTGTTTTCCTGCCTTTTGGATATTCTAGTTGGAATGCAAGGACTTGTAGTTCTTGTTTGTTACATGTACTGTGTGTGTCATGTGAGGTATTCCTTCCAGAACGTTGTCTTCCCAATGAACCTCTCTGTCTTGAGCGATGTGGCTTGCATTTTCTAGCAATGTATTATGTTATCTTTAATAACATGTTACCTTATGTTACCTTCTCTTTCCAGGAACTCTTCCCTCCATGTACTGTATGACCATCATATTGCAACCCCCCACCTGCTTTTTCTGGCATGGTTTCTATGTTTTGCATGGATAAGATCCTGTATATCATTGTGTGACGGCCATTATCGCCCATTCTCTTACACTACTGTCAACCTCAACAATAAGCACTGCTGGCAGCAAATAGCGATATCATTTAACCATGTGAATGGCTAGCTTTAGCAACCGCCAATAAACCACAATTGGTTGCTCCGAAATGGAAAATATCTGACAATCTTTTGAATTATCGGTAAATTTCATTGTATAGATGGCCTGTTATACAGATGTAACCCATTATTTAAGAAATGGTTCCGACCACCAAAATATACAGAATAAACAATATAGAAATAAATATTTGGGTGATTTTAGTGTTATACATAAACCTGGTGTTAAGAAAAATTAACACCCATGAAGGCCATATTAAAGATGTTTTTTTCCGGTCATATTAAGAGACTCGACGGGGTGGAGAGAGGGGATGATTTAAGGCAACAGGGGCAAAGGCCGACCAAAAGACATTCAAGAATGCCTGCACATGTCACTGAAAGGTGCAGGGCAACTTACTCAAGACGAGAATTCAAGAGATCTATAGGAAAGACTACATTCTGGAAATAATGTCACTTGATGATATATAGAGGGGATTCCTGTAGCACATTTTTAATATTCCTGATTTAGCACAAATATCCATTATATTTATATGCAGGTCTGTAAGATATAGTGTCTGATGATTGAACTCCTGCCATAATGTGCAACTGTCCCAGTTTGTTGAGAATGCATTGATAAACTACTGAATATAACTAAACACATGCTATATCCTAAATGGTATATGGCACATATTTGACATATTGTGTATAGTGAAGGAACACAGTAACATCCTTTGATGCATCGTCTTGAACTTGCACACTATACAAAATTCCAAATGATATAG
Organism: Meghimatium bilineatum; assembly: GCA_034231615.1. Classification (NCBI taxonomy): domain Eukaryota; kingdom Metazoa; phylum Mollusca; class Gastropoda; order Stylommatophora; family Philomycidae; genus Meghimatium; species Meghimatium bilineatum. The sequence goes on along the minus strand of CM067315.1, from coordinate 13,597,041 downwards.
GCTTCAGGGCTATTCAATTGGTGGCCCGCGGATCATTGCTAAAACAGTGAAGTAGTTCAATCATTCAATGTTTTTAAAAAAAAATATAAATCTGGCCGGTGATTATCCTCATTTTCTACATTTTGGCGCCCCCCCCCCCCCCCCCCCCCCGGAGTAAATATAGTTTAATAGCCCTGATATAGACAAACCCTTCTGGCAAAATTACATGCTCTTCTCATCTGTATAACACCAGCCAAGATAGGGTTCACTGTGCTCATTCCCCGCCATCAATTGACAACTGGTTATGCTGAACTTCTTTGCTCCAGGCATGCAACCATATGTTCAAGTCAAAAGGATTGTCACTGCCTCTATGTTGGGTTTCGGCCATAGGAAAATAAGTGCTGCACAATACATCTCTGGCTACTTCCTAACTATATATATAGGTAAACACGAAACATTTCAACAAAATAAAAGCATAATTGTAATGATGGTGTGCCATGAAGTGTTAAGAAAAGCATGTAGTCCCAGGAGAAAGTACAGTGGAATCCTATTAAAAGAACAGAGTCCATACACAAATTTGGGAAACACTGCTATATTTTGTACACAGAATATATATCATTGGGATTTTGAAACTCAAGGAAATTTATTATGAGAGATTCCACTACAGCTAGGCCAACATTTGGCCTAATCAATCTTATCTGGGACAATGTGATCACCCAATAATAAATATGCTTTTGTTTATGAATGAAAAGTACCATATATATATATATATATATATATATATATATACAGTATATATATATATATATACAGTATATATATATATATATATATATAATATGTGCTGCCAAAGACCAACCAGATATACCAATCACCTACCATCAGAAAAAACATGATCAAGTCAAAAAGAAAGCCACAAACACCAACACAAGATGACTATCATATCATGAACAGAACAAGTTATAATTCTGTCTCAGAACAGGACACAACCGACTCTGCAGTCACATGTATACAAAGTTCAAGATTGGCAACACGGCCATTGTGGACAGGCAGCACAGAGTGCCAAACATATACTTCAAGAGTGTTCTGAGCATGAAACTCTGAGGCAGACATATTGGCCAGAGGAAACACTGGAATCAAAGCTCTATGGGACACTGTATGAACTACAAAAGACAGTGAGTTTTATTAATCCTTAAGGAGACAGAATTACAGATATAGACATGTTTCAAGTGAACGAAAGAAGAAGAAGAATATATATACACCATTTGATATACTTATTTTCACGGAGTTGATTAGCAGCAAGAACATATCCTGACTTTCAAGCATATTAGTGTTGTGGCACAATACTGGAAAGAAATATATCTTAGTGAGTATTTTTACAGACGGAAGAATCCACAGAATTCAAGTGATTTCAAAAAGCAAAGTACCGAAATTATGTACACCATTTTTTATACACAAATCTTATCCGTTTGTAAACCAAAAGACTTATCTTAATAAATCCAATTTATTAATAAATCCAATCTGCATATTGTATCATGTGTTGCTGGATCCGAAAGAGGAGCAAAAAATAGCAACACTGTATACCTTCCACGCATGTCGTAAAAGGCGACTAAGGAGGTTATGGGTAGAGTTGGCTGTCCCATCCCATATAGGGTCAAGTGACCCAAAGCCTTGCGGATGTGTCAGGCCGAAAGGCGCAGATATCGCAGCAATTCTGTAAACCATGACAACGCATTCTGTTCTGTAGACTACATCTTGCTAATCTGCAGGAGTTTGAGAACGAACGCAGCAGACAAAGAATATACTGACACAAGAAAGTTACTTATGGAATGAGATGTCTTAAGAAAAGCAGCAAACCAGGATATGAAAAGATCATTTGATGCAAGTACTGCTGGAACATGTGTGGGACAACGGAAAGATCGCACACACAAACTATGAAATCAGCAATATACAGATGATTGACAGAAGATTGAAGTAAAGTATGAAACGTCGCAATATCACAACGACCAAAGTGCAATAACCCGAAAACCAGTCATAATTAATCATATGACGCCATTCAGCAAATGCAGAAAAATACAGCAGATAGTACATTTTTGAGGAGTGCGAAGTTTATGAATAATTTACTTCAGCACTATAGTGAATAAATGTTACATGAATTTGAATGCCGCTGCATACTTGCCTGGACAGATTACATAGAATACGGCCAGCCTTCTTTCCAGGCATGTCTTAGGAAGCGACTAAGGATAGTTGAGAGATTGCTGTCTTTGTTATTTCGTATCATGCCTCTTACTTTTGTCTTATGTTAATTAAATGGTGTCCATGGATGACAGTTACAAGTGAACATTGCAATCATGTTGCAGCGGGAGTATGTCTTTATTTCGTGTTCGTGTCTCTTTTGTGAAAGGGTGTCACTGGAGGTGAACGCTGCAGTCATTATGTGGCGGTAATTGTATGCCATCACTACAGATGAGTGAACATAATTGCGATGGAATGATGAAACTACATGACTTCTGAAGTTTGCCGGAAGTGGGACGAATCCTTTACCCGCTACTGATGTCGCAAAAGAGAACTAATTTTATGGTTGGTTGTCACATAGAGGGTTAAGTGACCATAAGTCATGAAGTCGGATATTTCAGTGGCACGTATACCTCAGCCACGATGTAAATCTAGACAATGCATTCCGTTCCTTGAACTAAATCACATTTGTTTGTAAGTGTGACATAACCGAAGGCAGAAGAAAATATACAATTTACATTTTGACAGTCATACATCAACACCCCCCTGACATGCTACACGTAAATTATAAATGTAGGATGTAAAAATAATAGGATCTGTAAACACATTTAAAGTTCATACATTCATATCCGAGATTGTTGATTACGTGATTGGTATTCTATGTATATGTGGGTGGGACATTTTAACAAAACATTAATTCCTAATCCCCTCCAGACTATTTCAAATTCCCGTGTCAAAAATTATTGAACTTTCTCAGACCTTCCAGCGATGTGTTGTCGAGGTCTGTAAGAGGAACAACAAAAAAAAAACTTTGTGAGTCATATTGTAGGAGGCTACTAAGGAAGTATGGAGTTGATTGTCCTTCTTGTTTAGGAACAGGCGTCACAGAACTAGGGGCATGTGTATAAACAAATGTGTATAAGCTCAGTGTCGCATTCGACTATAGCTGACGGAATAGATGTCGACCACAGTTCACGTACTCAGGCCGCTGCTCCTTTTGTCTTCAGTGCTGTCAGCCAACTGAATTTTAACTACACACTTGCTTGATATAGTCTAACGGTAATTTGTGGGAGAACCCCAGTAATTACGAACGGTTAGCTCTTACTTCCTTATCTGCGACGGGGAGGTTTCTGAGCTTTTTTTTCATATACAGGAGGCTTCGGCTTGGACAAGCCTATTCAAGGGGGGGGGGGGGGACCGAACTGATTTAATATCAGTTATTATCTGCTAATGGATCATTGCATTTGAAATTTGGCGAAAAGATTTGCAAATGACGTCAGGTCTCTTACAAAATAGCGCGCTAAATACTAAAAAAAAAACGTTCGTTACTGCATGTTTTCCTGTGAAGGGAGGATGCCTTGGGCTGGGGAAATTAAGGCCGCTTTCTCATAGCAGAGAAATGTACAGGAATAATTTTGATTAGTAATGCAAAATTAGATAAATAGGTTACTGGGAATAAGAATTTATATACGAATTTTGATTGTACCTTCGAAAGAAAAAATCTACTCTCAACCGTGGATTTAACTGCACCAGGGACCACAATGTTCTAACCACATCCATGCGTTCCATCACAAATATTGACCGTGTAAGATATATGTAAGTTCGTTTCACATCCAGCTAACTGACAGTACATACATGGGCCCATATTGTTTCCCTGTGTAATACTCTCCTAATGCCCCATGACATGGGTCAAGTGATTCTACTGCCAGATATATCAATTCGAAAGGTGCAGTTAAGGTAAACCGTGGACAATACATTCCGTTCTATGGACTACATCAAACTAATCTACTTACGTTAAAGAATGAACAAAAGAATGCTACTATTCCCTCAAAAAAACCCCCCATCAAAAATTAATAGTGGTACATTATTTATTACATACACACACTCCCCCTATCCTGTTTTTTTTTTAAAAATCCCACTCGTGCGGAACTTCAAACAACTGTCATTTATCATCATCAAGTGCTGTCTTCGTAACGAAGGCTCACTGTAACATCACTTCTAACTTGTATTATTGAAGGAAACAATGAACAAATAAAAACATTTATTTTGAATAGGAAATTGACGATTTCACTGGCAACCGGAAGCACCAAATATACTGTGGTAACAATATTCAACTGACATCGTTCGTACTCTTGATTTTGCTCACAAAATTCTGGCTGTGTTGTCCTACAGTATGGACAATGAGATCTTGTCCTGTTTCTTGCATTGTTTTGTAAGCGTTAACAACTCATTATCACAATTGTTACGTATCTAATGGTGCATTGTTCTACGTAATTAGACGGCAGATCATCGTCATGACACCCCCGGACATGTCCAGATCATTCAATGAATGAATGATTCATGGCATCCTTAAATCGCATTCAATATATATTTTGCATTTGAGAACTGACTTCTGGTCTCTATATGGCTTATGCCCTTTCGCGCAATACAACGCTTCAGATCCTAGCACTCTAGACATAGACATGGAAGTAGAAATACACCCCATAATTGCCAACTTTTCGTTTCCCAAATTTTCAGATTAGCAGGATATAGTCCTGAGAATGGAATGAGCTCTGTCATTTGCAGCAAGGTTATGCAGCGATATCTACATCTTTCGGTGTGTGTGTAGGGGGGGGGTGGTGGTCTGTGATTCCTTAAAAAAGCGCCACATCCCGTTTGGATGATTTTTGTTTCATAACTAAGAAAAAGGGGCGTGGTAGGATATCTAGCATATTTTCATAGTATATCAAGTGACATATTCTTTTCAGAACTTTGTCGTGGATACTCTGAACACCGCTCTGTTCCGTGCAAGCAGGTATGCATTGGCCAAAGACATGTGCATACATTCTTCAATGTCGCTGATCCATCATCTTTTTGGTCTTCCTCATCTTCTCTTTCCCGGCGCTCTTCCCTCTAGAATCAGTCAATCGATACCATCATGTTGCTTTAAGTGTCCAAAATACTGTTAACTTCCTTCTTATGATGATATTTAAAAGCCACCCTTCATTTAGTTTCAGTAATTTCAAAACTTCAATGTTCTTCTTTTTCTCTGTCCATGATATAAACCAAATCCATCTTTCTGTAACACTAAATTTCAAATGAATTTATTCTTTCGGATATTGTCTTGCTTAAAGTCCAAGTCTCGCATCCATGTGGGCTGCATATCTTAATTCTGAAGTCTTGTAGCTACCTATATTTATTGGATGAAACTCATTTTCCTCTAGTTCTTCTCTTACATTTCGCATTATATTCTCTGCATATATAATAAAAAGATTAGGAGATATGGTGCATTTTTCATAGTGCAGTGTTATATTTTCTTGGGGGAGGGAATGAACCCTACAAATCCCTCACATTACCCCCGTATTTATGGGTTTCTGTAAGTATGTAAACACTTTATCGGCAAGGAACTGTTTTTGAACTAATGACCATTTGTAATAATATAAATGTATGGTGCTATGAACAAGATCCTAATTTATGGAATTTTGAGTCCCGCCTGGGCTGCCTTCCATGGCCAAAACCAAATGAACCATAAACGACTCACAGGCCAGAGGTTCCGCACCCATGAAGTACTTGATAAATTGTGAAATGGTCTAACTGAATGAAATAAATATCATAAGAACAGTAATATCTTGTGTACAAGATAGTTATCATATATTTGCAATTTTTAGGATGGGTATGTTTCTTTTGATCCCTAGGAATTAGGGGGTAGGAATCTAATCCCTCTTTCCGAAACCAAACACCATTTGGGGATATGATAACAACCCTTTAGCCCAATCTGTATCCGGTCTAGTTGGTATGTCTTTAACAATACAAGTATATACAAGGGGCTTAGAACTTTTGTTCTGATGATAAATTGTTTCATTAATCTCAGATTTGTTGTTTGTTAAATGGTGGATTAATGCCTCTTGCTGAGGTTCGACCATTTCAACTTAAGACCAAATTTTGGTTACATAAAATGCACCTCTTATGGTGAGTTACGTTTCTTTAACTGTAGATGTTAGTCAAATTTGGTTATAACAGCTTTACAAACATAAAATAAAATAATGGAGGTTGTGGTTCTTGTAATCCAGTTACCCTGATCTGTTTTTAGAGACCAAAGTCTATGCATTTGAGAAGAAATCTGTATAGAAGCGATCAATCTCTGCAGGTAGAACACATATCCCATTTTTATATGCAGATTTTCATTGTGAAAAAGCCAGCAAACTATTGGAAGTACAATGGAACCCCGCTTTAATGAATTGGTTGAGTGCACAGAGCACAGATGCACAGAGTATGTGCGGAATAACCACATTTCATTTTGTATAAACTAAAAACTGTATTTTTTTCCTGTTAAGGAGTGCAGTGAGGCTTTTTGGTATGGAAATAAAGTGTGCTTTGCCATAACTGTCATACAATGTGTACAGGAAGAATTTTTTATTGCACCTCCGAAAGACAAGGAGCATTATCCCAACCGTGGATTGAACCCGGGACCTCAGACTTCTGAGACGGGTGTTCTAGCTATACTGCCACGCACTCCACACCCATTATATATGGTTATGACAAATGACCATAAATAATAATAGCGTGGCCGAGTTTCATTTGAACATAAGGCCAGTTGGTTAAATTTAAAATCATCCTTTTAACTCGACACAATTTGAATTTTCCAGTGTTTTTCATTGGCTGTTGGCTCACAGTGTACACAAAATGACAAATTGGATGGTTGGTTGCTGATCCAGCGGTCCATGGGCTCATGCCCTTTGACCTAACGCCATTTAAATGGCATTATATTGCTGGGAAGTCTGTGTATTTTCGGCCCACCTCGGGACAGAGCCAGAGAATAACTATCACACCTCCAGGAAGGTAGATTTCAACCTATGCACTGCTCCTAGCCACTGCAGCCAAGATAGGGTTCACTGTGCTGATTCCCCGCCACCAATTGACTACTGGTTATGCCGAACTTCTCTATTGCACCAAGCATGCAACCAAATGTTCAAGTTAAAAGGATTATCATGTCCTGAATCACTGTGCCTCTATGATGGGTTTCAGCCATAGGAAAAAAAAACAGTGCTGTCAGTTTCCTCCTCCCCAATACTACACAGTACATCTCTGGCTCCCTCCCAACCACTGAGGGTGCATACATATATATTCAGGTAAACATGAAACACATTTCAACAACAAAATAAAAGCATAATTGTATAGATGACGTGCCATGAAGCTTCTCTAAGAAGATAACCTCAATATAACGGCATGTCATCCACTAAGGTTTTCTGTTGCATGGGTGGTATGTCTAGTGGGCCAATGGTGAGACCCACAGACGCAACCACATGCGTAAAATGACCAATTAATTCATGGGAAATGGCTCTTCTTCTTCTTTCGTTCACTTGAAACATGTCTATATCTGTAATTCTGTCTCCTTAATAAAACTCACTGTCTTTTGTAGTTCATACAGTGTCCCATAGAGATTTGATTCCAGTGTTGTTTCCTCTGGCCAATATGTCTGCCTCAGCGTTTCATGCTCAGAACACTCTTGAAGTATATGTTTGGCACTCTGTGCTGCCTGTCCACATGTACACATGGCCGTGTTGCCAATCTTGAACTTTGTATACATGTGACTGCGGAGTCGGTTGTGTCCTGTTCTGAGACGTAGAATTATAACTTGTTCTGGTCTGTTCATAATATGATAGTCATCTTGTGTTGGTGTTTGTGGCTTTCTTATTGACTTGATCATCTGTTTTTTCTGATGGTAGGTGATTGGTATGTCTGGTTGGTCTTCGGCAGCACCTTCCTTAGCCAGTTAGTCTGCTTTTTCATTTCCTGGTATTCCACAATGAGAGGGTATCCACTGCATGGTTACCCTATACTGGTAAGACAATTAGCTAAGTAGTTTTTTCAAGTCTGTTAGTTTTTCAGACAGGAGAGCTTGAAGCACTGACCTTGCATCTGTCAGGAATACCACAGGCTGTAGGCCAGAGTTGGAGTTCAGCAGTTATTTAGCTGCCACACTAATTGCCTGGATTTCTGCATCATAATTATTGCAGAATTTTCCTGTCGTGTTCTGATTGTATCTCTAGGCTTGTGTGGATATTCTATATATACACCTGCACCTCCATTCCTCATGGCATTCTGTGCTGACCCATCTGTGTATACTCTGACCCATATATCTTGTGGATATTCCTCATCCAGGAAACTGAGGGTGACTGTCCTTCGCTGCACACTGTTCTGTTCGTCCTCGCTTAGTATTCCTTTCACATGGGTCTGAATATATATTGGCATTCCATGTCTTTCACTCCACGGGGTTTGTTCAGGTACAGGCCTTAAGGGGCTGTCAACTTCAAGTAGGTCTGTAAGTTGTCTGCGGAGTCGCTTAGCTTGATGGATAAAGCTGCTTCATTTCAGTCGTCCCATTGCTAGATTTTGGAATCTTTCCTTCATTGGATGACTTGGCATACACTGAAAAAGTGTATCCATCAAGGCCAGCACTGTGCAGTGGTGATGGGGCTTAGTTCAGCCATCAGGGGCTGGAAACTAAGACTGGTCAGCCAGTCCCATTTGAGCAGGACCATAGTCCTGCCCAAGTAAGCAGAGTGCTGAAGATGGAGGCATCCAGCCAAAAGGCGCACAGATAATCAGGATGCCAAGCGCAAAACACAATTGAAACATGTCTGTAAATGGCTGATGACTCACAGTGTACACAAAATGACCAATTACATCATAGGAAACATTGAATTCCTCGTTTTAAAAGAATGATCACGATAAGACAGCATAATAGATGAAAGACAATTGTGCAAACCCATGACCATGGACACACCTGTACTGAACATTGCTTTATCCAAATGCACTGCAAGTAAACACTGTGCTACGATGTTTCTGGTTGAATATTTTTACGGGCACATGGTGTTGGCGTATATTTTGCAACATTTCAAACACATATAGGCCCACACATATAGGCCCCTATTGGGACAAATTTCATAGACTACTTTCCCCCCAGAAATGAATTGTAAAGCGCCTGTGTATTGCCGGGGCCTGAAAGGGGAGCAAAGAATAGCAACACTATTTACCTTCCACGCATGTCGTAAAAGGCAACTAAGGAGGTTATGGGTTGGGTTGGCTGTCTCATCCCATATAGTGTCAGTGACCCAAAGCCATGCTGAAGTCGGATGTGTTAGGCAGAAAGGCGCGGATATCGCAGCAATGCTGTAAACCATGACACAACGCATTCTGTTCTCCGGACTACATCCTGCTAATCTGCAGAAGTTTGAGAACGATATTTCTGCACTTTAGGCAGGACAGGCTGATCCTGGGATACTGCTGCACTTCTGGCAGGACAGGCTGATCCTGGGATACTGCTGCACTTTAGGCAGGACAGGCTGATCCTGGGATACTGCTGCACTTTAGGCAGGACAGGTTGTTCCTGGGATACTGCTGCACTTTATGCAGGACAGGCTGAACCTGGGATACTGCTGCACTTTAGGCAGGACAGGCTGATCCTGGGATACGGCTGTACTTTATGCAGGACAGGCTGATCCTGGGATACTGCCTCACTTTAGACAGGACAGGCTGATCCTGGGATACTGCTGCACTGAACTGGAGGAAAGAGAAACCTGAGGTGAAAGCATCCAATCTAGGACATGACAACCCTACATGTCTTTCCAAATATGATAGAAATGGCATACGTCTTGTGTGCCGGATGACTAGGTGGCAAGGAATAGAGAGTGATGAAGCACACATCAGATCCACTACTCATAGATGGAAGTCTGGGAAGAGTCATGCCAAAGCAGCATCATACCAGTTGAAATATGGTGTTTCTGGTCCTAGGCCCTACTTTATTGGATCATCCCTCCCCCAGCATGAAAGTGCCTAAATGAAAACAACTGTTATCACCAACACTCTTTATATAGACACAACACAGCTGAAGAAGGCATACATCTACCACCACAAGGCACAGGGAAGAAAGTGAAAGCTCGAAACCCCGGGAATCGGATAAATAGGTACAGTTGCACTGAAATGGCTCCCTTCAGGGACCAAATGTACATCCATAAACCTTCTAACACAACCATTCCTTTTTGAGACAATTGGGTGTTACCTTGGGTGCTGAACTGAGGACGCCTTTAATTTTGACAAAAAGGCTATGGGCTGTCTAGAGCTACACTGTAAATCATGCCGCAATGCACTCTATTCTCTGGACAGCATCCTGTGAATTTGCAGGAGTTTGAGAACGAACACAGAAGAAGTAGACAGATTGAGCCTGACTGTGTCAGCTACCATCTCTCAGTAGATAGATTTAATCTGACATCTACCATCTCTCAGTAAATAGATTGAGCCTGATTGTGACATCTACCATATCTAATTGTGACATCTACCATATCTAATTGTGACATCTACCATATCTAATTGTGACATCTACCATATCTAATTGTGACATCTACCATATCTAATTGTGACATCTACCATATCTAATTGTGACATCTACCATCTCTCAGTAAACAATTTGAATGACATCTACGTCTCTCAGTAGACAAATTGAGCATGAATTGACATCTACCACCTCTCAGTAGACAGATTTAGCCTGAATGTGACATCTACTCAGTAGACTTATTGAATATAACATCTACTATCTCTCAGTAGACATTGAATCTGACATCTACTATCTCTCAGTAGACATTGAATCTGACATCTACCATCTCTCAGTAGACAGATTGAGCCAGTAACATGCAGTGCTTGCCACCAGAGTGCCAACCACTAGACATACAAGATAACAAGCAAGACTACAATCTCAGAACAATCAATGGAAAACTCTTAACAATTTGGAGCAGTTTCCCAGAAAAAGGTAGCCATAATAATTGATTTTATTGTTATTTCCTATTTAATTTTGTCAAGTTTCATTCATCCATTTTCATCACATCAGGTTCACTGGGCTACTGATATAAGTGGAATAATAAATATCTGAAGTTGAAAAAAGCTCATACCAACTTGCAGAGTGTGCTCGTGTTAATGTTATGTTATGTTTCTCCAGGGCCCTAGGCGGCGCATAGGGCAGAAACCATAGCTTTCCATTTCTGTCTTTGTGTTGCCAGGTCTTTCAATTCTTGCGTGTTGTTTAGGTTCATGGCATGCCTTCTCTATTAATGGTTCTTCGTAGAGTTTCTCTAGGTCTCCCTCTTCTTCTTACTCCAGGTGATACTCCAATATAGTGACTGCTGGGGAATTCTTAGGATGTTCATTCTGAGAACATGGCCGATGTAAGTCCAACGCCTTTGTTTATTGAAGGAAGATATATAGGTTTGTTTACTTTCCTCTCTTATAGTAGTGTTAGATTTAAAGTCACTCCACTTAACATTCAGAATGGCACGTAGGCATTTGTTTCCAAAGGAGTCTAGTCTCTTATCTGTGTTTATGAGGTTGTGAAAAATTCAGACCGCGATTTAGAGCTTACCTGAATGTTATTGAGGTTCTGAAAATATCAGACCACCATGCAAAGCTTATTGAATGTTACAGAGGTTGTGAAAATCTCATACCACCCTGCAGGGCTTACCTGAATGTTACAGAGGTTGTGAAAATCTCATACCACCTTGCAGGGCTTACCTGAATGTTACAGAGGTGAAAATATCATACCACCTTGCAGGGCTTACCTGAATGTTACAGAGGTTGTGAAAATATCATACCACCTTGCAGGGCTTACCTGAATGTTACAGAGGTTGTGAAAATATCATACCACCTTGCAGGGCTTACCTGAATGTTACAGAGGTTGTGAAAATATCATACCACCTCGCAGAGATTACCTGAATGTTACAGAGGTTGTGGAAAATCTCATACCACCTTACAAAGCTTACCTGAATGTTACAGAGGTTGTGGAAAATCTCATACCACCTTGCAGAGCTTACCTGAATGTTACAGAGGTTGTGAAAATATCATACCACCTTGCAGGGCTTACCTGAATGTTACAGAGGTTGTGAAAATATCATACCACCTCGCAGAGCTTACCTGAATGTTACAGAGGTTGTGGAAAATCTCATACCACCTTACAAAGCTTACCTGAATGTTACAGAGGTGTTGGAAAATCTCATACCACCATGCATAGCTTACCTGAATGTTACAGAGGTTGTGGAAAATCTCATACCACCTTGCAGAACTTACCTGAAAATTACAGAGGTTGTGGAAAATCTCATAACACCTTGCAAGGCTTACCTGAATGTTACAGAGGTTGTGGAAAATCTCATACCACCATGCAGAGCGTACCTGAATGTTACAGAGGTTGTGGAAAATCTCATACCACCTTGCAGAACTTACCTGAATGTTACAGAGGTTGTGGAAAATCTCATACCACCTTGCAGAACTTACCTGAATGTTACAGAGGTTGTGGAAAATCTCATACCACCTTGCAGAGCTTACCTGAATGTTACAGAGGTTGTGGAAAATCTCATACCATCTTGTAGAGCTTACCTCACACTTGGAACTTATAGTTAAAATGTTAATTTCTTTGCTTTGTTTAGTAAACATACCTGAACTAGATATATTTATTGTGCACCTCATGGCAACTACCTCCACAGAGAATCATGAATGTGATATTTTTGTTTGTCTTGGTCAGTTGGAATTTCTCCATTGGAATTTTTTATCTCCCTTTATTTAAACTTTTGGCCTATGAATGGTAATAACATTATCTTGAAATCTTCTGGATATTAAATAAAGCTCATAAGAAACTTCCACATTGCCCAAAAGGATACAACAACTCTATTGCTTTTATTTGCTGGTGGTTTAAAGAAAAAAAGGGGGGCGGGGGTTGTATTTGGGACTGACTACCACACCATAAAAAAAATGCAAGCCACAAGATGTCAACGAAAATAAATAATGTCCTTTTCAGGACAGACCAGAACCCAGGTCATTCCCTCAGTCCCTAACAGGACACCACCCAGGTCATTCGACCACAAGATACACCCCAATATAACCAAAGAAAATTATTTCATGGTTGAAAAGAGCATGACTTTCTCAAGAAATACTAATCCATTAATAAACAAACAAACAAACAATTGCTAACTATCACTTGTTACTGAAACATCTCAAGAAAGACTAATCCAGTAACAAACAAACAATTGCTAACTATCACTTGTTACTGAAACATCCCAAGATCAATTTGTACTGTGAATCTCCCTCGTCTTCACATGTAAAAATGAACGTAAGCAGAGTTATACACCAGTGTCAAAGTATCAAGATATACAGAAATAGGTAGGTGTGTTACCAAAATGAAACATAAAACAACTTAACAACGAGATACAGGGACAGACGACGTTTCGACTATAAAGCCTTCATCAGGACAAACAAATGACCACAATAAAACAAATCTTACATGGAGACAAATAGGGTTATAATGAGGCGGACAATAGCAGTGACTTCTTCTTCTTCTTTCGTTCACTTGAAACATGTCTATATCTGTAATTCTGTCTCCTTAATAAAACTCACTGTCTTTTGTAGTTCATACAGTGTCCCATAGAGCTTTGATTCCAGTGTTGTTTCCTCTGGCCAATATGTCTGCCTCAGCGTTTCATGCTCAGAACAATAGCAGTGACATTTTTCCCAGTGTTACCCCAGCCACCTACTTCCTGTTTAGGGTTGTTACCCTACACTGGAAGATTTATCCCCAGTGTCAAAGTACACTGTTTTCCTAAAGGTGCTCTGTTGTCTAGTCCTTAGTTGACCAGAAACCATACATGTAGCGTTACCTATCACATTTTTTCAATAATTATTGTGCAATCTCTCAACCATTTCTCTGCATGCAGTGTTAATAGCCATTTTCTTGATTTGATACCACACAGAGGCTATTGTATTCTATGATGACAATGAAGTCAGACAAAGCTTGACCAATGCAGAAGTTCGTAATCTCTCAGAGAAGTGCTCATCCTTGCTTAGAGCATGCGGAGTTCACAAAGGAGACGTTGTTTGTAACCTTCTCCCAGGTAGCATGGAGCGAGAGATAACCAACTTTGGAATCTTATTAGCAGGTATGTGTGTTTTTTCGTTCCAGGAAGGAAATTGTGTCACCCGATGCCAGGCAATATAGCATGCACAATTATATTGGAATTTATACTCATTACACCAAACTTGAACAAAGTAGTTTTCTAGAGTTAAATTTCATATCTCAGATGATCGCCAGGCATAATGCAAAGGTGCGTATGATGTCGCAAGTTGACCCTGACATTACCATATAATTGATCGCTAAACCAATAACCCATAAAAAAAAACTGATTGGACATCAGAGTTGAACAAAGGTCTACCTTTGGTCTATAATCAACTGTTATTGAAAGAAGACATTAGTTGCCCATCTGTTGCCGGATCTGAAAGGGGAGCAAGGAATAGAGATGCTGTTGCCTGCCATGCGTGTCATAAACGGTGACATATACGATTTTGGGGATGGGGGTTGGCTGTCTAAAGCAAGTCAGATGTGTCCGGCCAAAAGGCGCGTATATCGCAGCCAAGCTGTAAACCATGACACAACGCATTCCATTCTCCAGATTATATCCTGCTAATCTGCAGAAGTTTAAGAATGAACAAAGAAGACGAAAAGATATCAGTGTTACTGAAACAGACTTGACATTCAACATATTTTAATGTGATCTAATTTCCTGGTCCAAATACTACAACTGAGCCAACAATGATTCATACATGATTTATATATGATTCATACATGATTCATACATGATTTATATGATTAATATTCTTCTTCTTCTACGTTCGTTCTCAAACTCCTGCAGATTAGCAGGATGTAGTCCGAAGAACGGAATGCATTGTGTCATGGTTTACAGCATTGCTGCGATATCTGCGCCTTTCGGTCTGACACGTCCGACTTCAGCATGGCTTTGGGTCACTGACCCTTTATGGGATGGAACAGCCAACTCCACCCCATAACCTCCTTAGTCGCCTTTTACGACATGCGTGGAAGGTAAACAGCGTGGCTATTCTTTGCTCCCCTTTCGGGCCCTGGCACCACACGGGCGATATGATTAATATGTTGTTGTTGATGTCTAT
Source organism: Meghimatium bilineatum (assembly GCA_034231615.1). Taxonomy (NCBI): domain Eukaryota; kingdom Metazoa; phylum Mollusca; class Gastropoda; order Stylommatophora; family Philomycidae; genus Meghimatium; species Meghimatium bilineatum. Next base: position 13,581,852 of record CM067315.1, on the reverse strand, counting down.
ACCCAAATGCTGATGAGTAATGCTTCTAATGTCATTCTTAAAAAAAGTGTAGATCTTCTGTAGTTGACTTAGTGATCCATACAGTTTGTTTGTTTGTTTGTTTTTCGTTCGCTCCATTCTAACCATCACGGATATCTGTGCGATTTCCGCCAGGAGCATGATTACGTTGTGCCACCGTTAATCCATACAGTAAGTTATTGACTGTTAAGGGTGTCTGTAGAAGTTTTTTCCTGGCAGTTGAAAGGTAAGGGAAATCAATAAGGAGGGATTAATTTGTCTAGCATCATTACATGTTAAAAATGTAATGCTACAAATCTATACTTATTTCCTTCAGTTGTAATTTAGTAGACATACTTTCAATTTTGACATAAAAGTGAAATATGCACACAAAAACTAATCACAAAAGCAGACATAATGAACATTTTAACAGTAGGCCTACTATTTGATCAGAATTTAGATTTCTTCATGCTTTCAAGAGTGAGACTGATCGAAATTGAAATTAGTAACACACAAAAAGTGACATTCTCATAAAGGTAAAACAAAAAGACAATCATGCTGAAATCTAGACAGGGATTTTTTGACATTTTATAAACTGTGACCATTTTCTGTTGAGGGATTCTCACATATATATAAAATAATACTAGGTGCTGTTGTTCTGCTTGGAAGTGCCATCACGGAGAGAAATCCACACTTCTGGGACCCTATCCGGCAGTCAAAGGCCAAACACATTATAGTTGATCCGTCCAAAGACTCTCCAGCATGGGGAATGGTACGTACTATATATTGAAGTGTAGGGTCTGATGTGCAGGGTTTGAGATCTTACTCTTGTATGTGTCTATAAGTGTGTACTAATGTTTATCAGTTTGAGAAAATATTGAAATAGTGTACAGGATTGACTTTCTTGTACTCAGGTTCCCCTTATTTACTTTGTCCCTCTCTGTGAAATGACATGCCACCTACAGCACTGCTCCTAGCTCATGTCCCTCCTGTGACTTGTAAAGGAAGTCAATGGTATTTTTGTTTAGGCACCAATGGGGACACCATGAAAATTTATCATAGATTCAGGCCATGGATCAAAAATAGGTTGAGAACCACTGCTTTAAATCACTCAAGTATGTCATTGATGAAGTCAGATTACTAGTTTATATTCCATGGTCATAAATATAATTCAATAATATTGCGATATTTGGAAGAAGAGAGTTGTCTGTATGTTCACATGATGTGAAAGGAAAGCAAAAAATAGCAATACCTGCCTGCCACAAATGTTGTAAGAGGTGACTAAGGGGGTTTTCAAGTCCCATCCCATAGAGGGTCAAAATGACACAGAAGACATGCTGAAGTTGGATGTGCCAGACAGAAAGGTGCATATTTTACAGTCAAGCTGTAAACATATTGTTGTCCAGCAAGGGTAGGCCTATATATTTTATATCTCACATGTCCTTACAATGATAGATATGTCACTACTGCTGTGTTGTTTTCATATTTGTTCACTATTTTCTTGATGTTATTTAAATCCTTCTTCATGGTCTTTTCCTGGCCTTGTTTCTAATTTTTCTTATTTCTCTATTCATAATCCAATTTATCGTAAAGATTGATAATTATAGTTGGTTGAATGAAGCATAACCCATTATTCTGCCAATATTCTTCCACTTTCAATATAAGGTCTTCACCTTTTATACGGAATACTTTGTCAGTGGTGACGAGCATATAATATGCAATTTTTTGAACATCATTAAGTTTGAAGCTGTTATTTTCCTTTTCCACTGCTCTCTTAATTTTAACCCAAACAAATTCTATTGAAATTAACAGTTCAGATGAAGACGGATGTGTCGGGCCATTGGCGGAAATAAAACGGCGACACAACACATTTTCATTTTCTGGACTACATCCTTCTGAAAATCTAATCTAATCAAGAGATATCCAGTGGGAGTTTGAGAATGAACGGTGAAGAAGAAGAAGAAGAATTTAATAGTGAATGGTACGGTAGCAATCTTTGACATCTATGTCCATGCTCCTGTATAATTTTATCTAGGTCCATGCTCCTGTATAATTTTATCTATGTCCATGCTCCTGTATAATTTTATCTATGTCCACGCTCCTGTATAATTTTATCTATGTCCATGCTCCTGTATAATTTTATCTATGTCCATGCTCCTGTATAATTTTATCTATGTCCACGCTCCTGTATAATTTTATCTATGTCCACGCTCCTGTATAATTTTATCTATGTCCACGCTCCTGTATAATTTTATCTATGTCCACGCTCCTGTATAATTTTATCTATGTCCACGCTCCTGTATAATTTTATCTATGTCCACGCTCCTGTATAATTTTATCTGTGAGGAAAGTCTTTGCTCTGTGTACATTCTTTTCAAATGTGATGTAGCGTCAACATCAGAAAAGCGCAATGGAGATGGAGAGAGAAAACACATCCATATAACCACATTAGAAGGACAGCTGGAGAGGAGATGGGCACCACTAGCTAAACCTTTTGCCCACTGAAATACTACAATGGATAATCACACACAGAGAATTTCTTCTTCTTCTTCAGCGTTCATTCTCAAACTCCCGTTGGATCTCTCTTATAGCAGGACCATGGTCCTATTAGATTTCCAGCAGGACGTAGTCCAGAGAATGGAAATGCGTTGTGTCGCCGTTTTATTTGCGCCAATGGCCCGACACATCCGTCTTCGGCGGACACACAGAGAATTAAGCTTGAAGAGGTGAATACCTTCAAATACCTCGGATCCAGTATATGCAGCGATGGTAAATGCAAAGCAGAATTAAAAATAAGGCTGGAGATGGCTTTAGCGTCATTGTCAAGGCTAACTGTGATTTGGAAAAGCAACATCAGTGTTGGAGTGAAAATCAAACTGTATAGGTCGCTGGTGCTTTCTGTTGTGTTGTATGGTTGTGAGAGTTGGACACTCACTGCGGACATGGAGAGAAGATTACAGGCTTTCGAGTATAAATGCTACAGAAGAATTCTACGAATTTCCTATAGGGAACATAAGACCAATGTGTACGTAAGAAATAAAGTAGAGATGTGTGCAGGTGTCCAGGAGCCATTGCTTTCAATAGTGAAACGACGAAAACTAGCATGGTTCGGACATGTATGCAGGCACGATTCCTTGTCAAAAACAATACTGCAGGGAACTGTCGAGGGTGGAAGAAGCAGAGGAGGACAAATAAAGACATGGACAGACAACATCAAGGAATGGACAGGGCTAGATATTTCCACACTCATCCGCATCGCTGACGATAGAATTCGCTGGAGGACTCTGTGTGCTGAAGCATCCAATGTGGTACCCCTACGACCCTGAAGGGTTATGGGTTTATTGATTGATTGATTGATTCTTTACTAGCAACAGTAGCTCTATTTCAAGTGCATGTCAGTAAATGCAATATGTTTTTTTAAGTCATATGGGTAGGAAATTGGTGGAAAACATTATGGTAGGAAATGTTGTCCATAATCAGACAGAAGAGTCTATCTAATGATGAAAGTACTGTTTTCTCTATCCAATCTCTAAATATATGACAATTCATCTCAGCATGTAGTCTCGATTATCAGTAGATTTGTAAATGAAAATTAGTTCACCATTCTCCAAAAGACCATTGTGTCTGCTATCTGCATGTGTCATTTTCAATCGTTGACCCTTGTTGCACATATCTTTTAATTGTTCCATCTACAGATTACAAACAAGGAAACATACTAAAGGAAGGGAAGCATATCTTACATAGATGGAAGGAATACTACAGTGAGATGTATAATGACCCAAGAAAAAAAAAAAAAAAAAAAACAAATCAATAAATGAATATGAAAAGGAAGAAGTAAGATACGCAATAGAAAATTTAAAGAAAGGAAAAGCCTCAGGCAATGATGGCATAACATCAGAAATGATACACGCAGGGGGTGAGGCTGGAATCAAGATTTACTGCAAAATATGGGAAAGTGGCACATGGCCGGAGGAATGGAAAATATCATTTTATATACCCCTCCCAAAAAAAAGGCAAACTTCAGATGTGTTCTAACTACCGAACTATAGCCCTTATAAGTCAAGCAAGTAAAATAATGATAGACGTCATAATGCAAAGAATCAAACAAAAATAAGAGATGGAGATAAACGAAATACAGGCCGGCTTCAGATCAGGCAACAAGAGATCACATTCTAATCATAGAGACTGATCATAGAAAACTGTAGGGAATTTTCAACTGACCTGCACATGTGTTTCATAGATTACTCAAAAGCGTTAGATTGCGTCCAACACCAGAAACTATGGGAAATATTGAACAATTTGGGTTTCCCAAGACATCTGATTCATCTAATAGAAGAACTTTACCAAGATAAAAAGGCTCCAGTGAAGTTACAGGGTGATCTCTCAGAGTGGTTTGAGGTACAGAGTATAGTAAGGCAGGGATACACACTCTCCCTATACCTGTTCAACATCTATGCAGAATGTAGACATATACAATGCTGACTACCACGCTTTAAACATTGGTGCATTCGAAATCCCTGAACTGTGCTACGCAGATGACACAGTGCTTCTTTCAAATGATATAAAGGGATTGTAACAAGTAATCAAGAACACAAAGAAATATAGCAAATCACAAAACTTGTATTTAAACACGCAAAAAAAACAAAAATCATGTCAACAGATATAACAATACAACAACCAAAAATGAGAATAGACAATACTGAGATAGAATGTGTGAATAAATTTGAATAGGAGAAAACATCAACAGTGCAGGAGAATGCATAGCAGAAGTAAGGAAGAGATTGGCAATGGTATATTGTAAAATAACACGGTTTAAAAACATATGGATAAACAGCAAAATAGAAACGAAATTGCTAATGTTACAAACTTATTTTTCTGGTTGCAACATACGGCTGTGAAACATGGACCCTAAGTAAAATAGCGGCAAAGAAGATAAACACCTTCGAGATAAAATGCTACAGAAAGATACTTGGAATATCATGGAAAGAAAAACAGAGAAACTCAGATATTATAAACACATTGAAGATTCCAGAGTGTTGGTTACTAAATACAATAACAAAAAGAAAACTACACCTGTTTGGTCATATAAAGAGACACAACTGTTTAGAAATGAAAATTTCTACGGGAAGAGTACCTGGGAGAAGAGAAAGGGCAGACCAAGAAGACGATGGACTGACGACATTAAAGATAACATGAATGCATCGCTAGAAAATGCAAGCCGCATCGCCCAAGACAGAGAGGTGTTCAGAGAGTTCATTGAGAAGACAACGTTCTGGAAGGAATACGTCACATGACACACACATACGTCACATGACACACACATACGTCACATGACACACACATACGTCACATGACACACACATACGTCACATGACACAGATTTCCATTCCAATTCATTAGTGTGATGAGCGTTTATCCATGTTTCATTTATATATGCAATATCATAATTTTCTTTACGCATCTCCCTAAGTTGTCGCAAATGTTTACTTAAGAGAATTACTAAATGAGGTCTAGACATCTATCAGCAATTTTTCGTGGATTCCATAGACCAAACAAGAATAGTTGAGTCAGTTCTGTCTTTTTAATAAACTTGACTGTGTCAGACGATTCAATAATGAAATTGTATGCTTGTAGGCCCTATATCTGAAGTTCTATCACTTTTATAAACTTGACAGTGTTAGAGGATTCAATAATGAAATTTTATATCTGAAGTTCTATCACTTTTATAAACTTGACAGTGTTAGAGGATTCAATAATGAAATTTTATATCTGAAGTTCTATCACTTTTATAAACTTGACAGTGTTAGAGGATTCAATAATGAAATTTTATATCTGAAGTTCTATCACTTTTATAAACTTGACAGTGTTAGAGGATTCAATAATGAAATTTTATATCTGAAGTTCTATCACTTTTATAAACTTGACAGTGTCAGAGGATTCAATAATGAAATTTAATGCTTCAAAATAGTTTTAATGGACTTTATTTCATTTAAAAAAATAGTTTTGTGTGTGTGTGTGTGTGTTATTGTATAACTTTCTCAAACTTTGTCAACATCTGCTAACTGTGACCTTGTACTACTAGTTGAAAGACGACCTGGATGCAAGTAATGCAGACATTGAGCGGTCCACAAACAAAGAAATTCCACTGGTGGAGAAAGTCCTTCGCTTCCGGGTGGAACACCTTATACCGGTTAGACTTACTTCACGAATTTTTAAGACTCAAGAATTTTTTAATTTATCCTCTGGCTTCCTGCTTAAATTAACTTGTATGAGCAATTATTTGAAGCAAAATTGTACTGTCTATATATGTTATCCATGTTTACAAGAAAACCTATCGGCCCTTGTAGAACTAATACGGATGTTATATGTATATGCTTGTTGTTACTGAGGATACTTCAATACCTGTATGGGATGTTTCTTGTTGTTGTAATAGTCCTTGTCTCGATTGGTCCGTTCTCAGTGACTTTAGTGCACAGTTTGAATGTCTTGACAAAATCGCATCTTTTATTGGAGATGTGGTTAGTCAAGTATGGAAAATCTCGTGTACGAGAATTGCAAGGCGATTTGGTGCCGTTGAACGGACTGGTTTAATTCCCGTTAGGCTGAAGAATTTTTAATTTATCTTCTGGCTTCCTTCTTGAATTTATCTTCTAAACAGCATGTGGAATGGATTTACATGAAAATATATATTCTTCCTTGCACATTTGTATGTTCTCTGTATCTATTTGTATGTTCTCTGTATCTATTTGTATGTTCTCTGTATCTATTTGTAGTCTCCCCTCCCCCTGTGTACTAATTTCTTTCTCTATCTTTTCCCTTTTATGTCTCACCCCCTCCCCTCCCCCCATTCTTGGCATCATGAATTGGTGTCCCCTTTCTTTATTTTTCATCTTATACTTTGCATTTCAATCTCATTATTTTTCCCATACCCATTTCTGTCTGTCAATATTGAGCGCGCCCGTGTGTTGCCGGGGCCCGAAAGGGGAGCAAAGAATAGCAACACTGTTTACCTTCCACGCATGTCGTAAAAGGCGACTAAGGAGGTTATGGGATGGAGTTGGATGTCCCATCCCATATAGGGTCAGTGACCCAAAGCCATGCTGAAGTCGGATGTGTCAGGCCGAAAGGCACAGATATCACAGCAATGCTGTAAACCATGACACAACGCATTCTGTTCTCCGGACTACATCCTGCTAATCTGCAGGAGTTTGAGAAGGAACGCAGAAGAAGAAGAATATTGAACGCACCTAATTCTGCTACCTAATCTAAAAGCCGTGACAAAATGGCCACTTCGGCAATGGTTTTTGTAGGGAAACCATTGTCCAAGTCTTGACATTGTTGCATTTTTATAGTTGTGTTGTCTTAATTAGTTTTTGTTTCTTGACAAAGGTCCCAATAGGACCGGCACATCAAAAATTGTCTTTATTCTTTGTTTTATTGTTATTTCTTATTTATTTATATTGATAGTTATATTCAGTAACTTTTATAATTAATTAACTTCGTATTTACCTCCTGAGACTGATTAAAGTCTCTCCTGAGACTGATTAAAGTCTCTCCTGAGACTGATTAAAGTCTCAGTCAAATATCACGAGATGCGAGATCATCGTGGAAGTTGGAAAATGCTGGACCAAGTGATGTGCAAGTAAATAATGGTAAACATTTGCAGTGTCATTGTAACAAATACATGTGGTGAACAATTCAGCCAGAAGGAGAATCGATCATGAATAATCACAAAACATCTCAAACGTTAAGGCTCATAGAAAGATAATCTTGCTCAAAAGAGCAGAAATAAAGTAGTGGGGAACCTATAACGACCACAAACAAATATCTCTATATATCACCAATATTCTCTACTCCTTTTGAGCCTAAGGAAAGCATAGAATAGCAACACTGCGATCTGTCATGCATGTCATAAGAAGCGACAGAGGAGGTTTTAGAGGTGGCAGTTGACTGGGCTATCCCATTCCGAAGAAGATCAAGGTGATTCAGACCAATAGGTTGAGATATCAGTCAAGCTGTAAACCAGGACATACTGTATTCCATTCTTTAGACTACATCCTGCTAATCTGCAGGAGTTTGAGAATGGACGTAGAAGATTAATTAGTTGTCAAAATGCATTGAGTTGTCTGTCAACTTTCACGCAATATTTTCTGACTAAACTTGACACTTTGTTAGGTCATCTTTCAATTGTAATTAGTTTGATCTCCTCAGAAAATTACGGTCAAGTCAAATTCATCTTGTAATGACTGTATCATATCATTATACCAGGTCCTGAACTTCTAGTTCAGGGTGCAAAAAGAGAGGGCCACTGTCTTATTTCCAGGTATGTCATAAGAGATTATTAAGGAAAGGTGGCTGACAACCTATCACCCTCCGCCGAAGACGGATGTGTCTGGCCACTGGCGCAAATAAAACGGCGACACAACGCATTTCCATTCTCTGGACTACATCCGGCTGGAAATCTAGTAGGACCATGGTCCTGCTGTAAGGGAGATCCAGCGTGAGTTTGAGAATGAACGAAGAAGAAGAACCTGTCATCTGTAGAAAAAAAAATTTCATTATGATTCCATGTCTTGTCTCAATTTCATACTTTTGTCATCTGTCAAATGGTTGCCATTGATGCTGACCAGTAGATATTACATCTTTGTCCCTTCACAGTGGGGAATGCTAGGTGTACTAGCATCATTACTTCAGATGGGCTAATAGATCTGACATAAGAATAATGAACTGGTTGGCCCAGAAGTATATGCTAAGATCCTGGAATACTACTGTACTAAAATACCTCCCTTTGGAGACTAAACATGCATCCATAAACCCCTATTAACACAACCATGGCTTTGAAACAATACACCTGCTCACCAGCTACCTGCTCACCAGCTACCTGCTCACCAGCTACCTGCTCACCAGCTACCTGCTCACCAGCTACCTGCTCACCAGCTACCTGCTCACCAGCTACCTGCTCACCAGCTACCTGCTCACCAGCTACCTGCTCACGAGCTACCTGCTCACCAGCTACCTGCTCATCAGCTACCTGCTCACCAGCTACCTGCTCACCAGCTACCTGCTCACCAGCTACCTGCTCACCAGCTACCTGCTCACCAGCTACCTGCTCACCAGCTACCTGCTCACGAGCTACCTGCTCACCAGCTACCTGCTCATCAGCTACCTGCTCACCAGCTACCTGCTCACCAGCTACCTGCTCACCAGCTACCTGCTCACCAGCTACCTGCTCACCAGCTACCTGCTCACCAGCTACCTGCTCACGGCAACAAAAAGTATTACTTCACCATTAACATATCTTCAAGATGTTGTGTCAAGTAAAATTTGTAACTTTTTTGCCATTACAGCCCAGTGGACGTTCCGGGGTGAAATCAGCATTTGATCTCATCAGAAATCACGAGGGAACTTATGTAGAAAGAGTATATGCACACGATCCTGCAGCAATCTTTGTTTGTAAATGTGCTTACCAGAGTAAGTTCAGATATGTTGACAATGTAATGTGCACCTTCACACAGTGAATTTTTGCTTGAATGATTTTTTATAACTGTCTCCAATATGAATTCACATTTTAATATTAATGTTTTAGTCTAGTGGTGACTTGTAACCCTCTCAGATTTGTATGCAATGATATGGAACCCAATAACATTGTCGACTTTATCCACAGATATATATAAATAAATATATATCTTTATGTATCTACGTCTTTACTTTATTAGTTATTCCTCTAGGGCCAAAAATGGCATATACTGCGGATGTCATAGATTTCCATGTCTTTCGTTTCATTGCAATTTGCTTTAGATTTTCATTGTTTCTGATACCGATGGTGAAACGTTCTCTTGTAATAGTTCTACATAAAGTTTCTTTTGATCTTCCTCGTTTTCTCTTGCCCTTTGGTGACCACATCAAAGCTTTGAGTATTCATTCGTAGCTCATGTCCATTGTAATTTCAGCGATGCTTTCTAATATTTACTTTATTGCATCATTCTAATTTTGCTTACACTATACCCATGTAACCAATGAAAAACTATCTTAAGAAGAAAGCCACAGCATTTTGGACAATTGCAGAGACATGATGGTATGAAAAGACTGATTCTGGAGGGCAGAGTGCCAGGAAAGAGAAGTGGAAGACCAAGAAGGCGAAGGACCAGTGACATAGAAGAATGTATGAACATGTTGCTTGCTTGCCCAGGACAGAGAGGCATTCACATTTATCTGTGAAATTCCTGGTACCAGAAGAATTAACAACAAATCATCCACAACACAGTTACATTCTCTGTCTAATGCTATGGTATGTGCTATACATGAAGATGACGACATAACTGTACGAAATACTCAAATTAAGAGTGACTTGCCCCTAATTTAGGTAATCAGAAATGCTTACAATTCCTATATCCGAGTATGGAAGCTCTTCTGTTTTGAAGAAACCTCAAACTAGTACATTGTATTACAAGTTATAAGTGGCTGAAGATGATGCTTACAAATAAGATGACTTGTCATAGAAAGAAGAGGCTTTTTTCTTCTTTTTCCTCACACGTTTGAGTTATTACTCAAATATTAATATTGGCAAGTTATACACTTTAAAATGATTACCGGGTACATACTTATTTTATACTACATTTTGTTACTTTGTAAGAAATATAATCAAATTAAACTGTATATGAATGTCTTGGCACTGTTGTATTCTGCATTTTCTATTTAGAATAACAACTCGTCTGTGTGTTGCTGGGTCTGAAAGGGAAGAAGCGAATAGCGAAACTGTGACCTAACATGCATGTCATAAGATGCAACTAAGGATTAAGGATATTAAGTGGTAGATGTCCGATCCCATAGGTTAAGCGGATCAAAAGACATGATGAAGTTTGATGTGTCTGGCCAGTAGCTGCAGATATCGCAACCAACTTGTAAACTATGCATTCTGTTAATCTGTAGGAATTTACAATATCTGCCTTTTTGCTTAATACATCCAACTTCAGTTAGTCATTTTTGCTTGTGTGTTGCTGAGGCTTGAAATGGGAGCAAAGAATAGTAACACTTCTCTGTCATGCATTTCCTAATAGGAGACTAAGTAAGAACATATTCTGGGTGTTGTGTTGGCCATCCCATCCCATAGAGGGTCAAAATGATCCAAAGCTATGTTGAAGTCAGTCCGAAAAGTGCAGATATCACAACCACACTGCAAACCATGACATAATGCCTTCCATTCTCTGGACTACATCATGCTAATCGGCAGGAATTTGAGAAAAATACAGAAAGAACACGGTCATTTAGATGGGTGAAACAGTCAAACCTGTCACAATTTTCCCATGTCTTCTTTTATGACATGGATGGCAAGTCGCAATGTTACTACTACTCTTTACTTCTCTTTCAGTTCCTGGCAACAGACAAATACAAAGTAGATACCAACTATGATCTACCTCATTTTTATACAGGATAAATAAGCTGTTGTGGAACAAGCGGCGATGTTTTTTTTCTAACAGATGTGCTATGATATCAGGTAATCTGGAAAAGTAATGACAGTTGGTATAATGCCAACCCCCATTAGCCCTAGATTTATTGAAAAACATAGGCTTAATGTCTAGATTTCTCATGTTAGTTAGTTGGATCATGGTCATTGCACTCTGGACAAGTCCATAGATGCTCAGATCTTTCCTTGAGTGTATCCACCATTTCAAGTTGACTGACAGTCCCAGTACGTCGTTGATTGATCATCATTCTTAGTCGCCCACGAAACCGCTCCTTTCTAGTGACACCATATTTCAAACCAAGCTCCCTTATTCTAGTCATCGAACAAGAGTCATCGTCACTTATACAGTCATTTGTTTGTGTGTTTTTCCGTAGGGCATTAAAATGTCTGCCCGATCTATCGCTCCACCAACAGCCGTAGTAGCAGCGTGGGCGGCCAATCTATCCGCTCTCTCATTACTCCGGACTCCCGCATGTCAGGCACAAAAATAAATGTCTTTTGTGGGAATAAGAAACTTTGTTCATTATTTAAACTTGGAATGGACTGTGGACTTAGATGAGTTTGATAATTGAACATAACAAATGATCTAAGTGCAAGAAATATAGTGTGTTGCTGGGGTCTGAGAGAGGAGCAAAGAATAGCAACACTGTTACCTACCATAATAAGTGCATGTAGTAAGAGGCAACTAAGGAGGTATTTGGAGTTGAGTTGGCTGTCCCATCCCATAGAGAGTAAGTGACCCAAAAGCTGTGCTGAAGTTGGATGTGTCAGGCTGAATTGTGCAGACATTGTAAAACTAAACCGTGACAGTACATTCTGTTCTCTGGGCCACATCTTGCTAGCTTGCACTTGAGAATGAACGCAGAAGAAGAGAAAAGAATGTAAAAAAGTAACACTTTCTGTGAGAATGTAAATGTTATTGTTCTAATTTATGGAGATATATTTCAGAACATTATAAACTGGTGCTTCGCAACCACTCAAACCTCTGCCAGATTGCGCACCGAGTCGAGGACATGTTCATCCTTCATCCTGAAGACATCATTTACAATGACTGGCCAGTCAGCTGGATTCCAGGGCTGCCTTTTGGTTACCTGAGTGTGGGCTCTACCATGGTCAAATCTACACTTGTCAACTGCTCAGCCCAAAAAGTTGTTGTACATGTGAGTTATCTACATAATGACAGAAACAGTGCAAGAATAAACTCACCTCATCAATATTAGCATTAAATCAATTCAATGTACAAAATAAAACCACTTCATCAAATTTAGAATGAAACCACTTAATTAATTTAAAAATAAAACTATTTCATAAGAAATGTTTTTTTTGTTCATTCGTTCTCACACTCCCACTGGATATCTCTTATAGCGGGACAATGTCCCCCTCACACTCCCACGGAATCTCTCTTATAGCAGGACAATGTCCAACTCACACTCCCACTGAATCTCTCTTATAGCAGGACAATGTCCCCCTCAAACAACTGCTGAATCTCACTTATAGCAGGTAATGTCCCCCTCAACCACTGAATCTCTCTTATAGCAGGACAATGTCTCCCTCAAACAATCACTGAATCTCTCTTATAGCAGGACAATGTCCCCCTCAAACAACCACTGAATATCTCTTATAGCAGGACAATGTCCCCCTCACACTCCCACTGAATTTCTATTATAGCAGGACAATGTCCCCCTCAAACAACCACTGAATCTCTCTTATAGCAGGACAATGTCCCCCTCAAACAACCACTGAATCTCTCTTATAGCAGGACAATGTCCCCCTCACACTCCCACTGAATTTCTATTATAGCAGGACAATGTCCCCTTCAAACAACCACTGAATCTCTCTTATAGCAGGACAATGTCCCCCTCAAACAACCACTGAATCTCTCTTATAGCAGGACAATGGTCATACTAGATTTCCAGCAGGATGTTGTTCAGGTAACGGACATTCATTTGTGTCGTAATTGTATTTGTATCAATGGCACCCCATCGAGGTCAGCTCCTTGGCGAGGAGATGGGGCTTTAGTCCAGCCACCAGAGGCTGGAAACTAAGACTGGTTGGACCCTCCCACATTCGGGCAGGACCACAGTCTTGCCTAGCAAGTAATGGTCCTGAAGTCAGCGACATTTGGCCAGAAGGCGCACCACAACAGTCAGAATGTCATGCATTATCGCACATAAATGTCTATATCTGCATTACCCCGTTATGGTGATGGCAGGAGTAACACCAGGCCCTATACCTCGAAAGGGCCCATCCCATGCGACTGGAGGTCCTCTTCGATTGCCTTGTGGAGCCAGGAGGCACAAGAGTAATATCACTGACCAACAAATATTGCCAACAAAAAGAGACACCACTTACAATAATGCCCTGGAATGTTGAGGGTGTAAATAGCAAAAAAGATGGCTTTAGCAAGAAATTAGAATTAGAGAACACCCTTCTTAAGGAACAGGTCAGCATTTACTGCATGCAAGAGACACACCTCAGCAAAGATACAGCCTTTAAAATTACAGGTTATCAGTGCTTTAGAGCTGATCAAGTAGACAAGAAAAGGAGGTATACTTACTCTAATCAAAAATAATATCAGCGCACATCAAACTGAATTATACATAGAGGGAGCGAAATACCAGATCATTACCTTCAGCTAAAGACCAAAAACACAGAATTTCACCTACTAAATTACTGTTGACCAAATGACCAGCCCCTTTCCCTGGACACAATACCGTACAGAGGAAGACTGATAGTATGTGGAGATTGTAATAGTCACTCACAAAGCTGGGGTTTTGACCACATGGATAAAAGAGGAGAAGAACTTGAAAGCTGGCAAGACGACAAATGTCTTCTATTGCTTAATAATCCACAAGATCCTCCAACATACTACTCAAGAGCATGGCAAACCACTTCCACGCCAGACTTGACATTGTACTCAAGAGCATGGTAAACCACTTCCACGCCAGACTTGACATTGTACTCAAGAGCATGGCAAACCACTTCCACGCCAGACTTGACATTGTACTCAAGAGCATGGCAAACCACTTCCACGCCAGACTTGGCATTGTACTCAGCAGACCTAACTTGGGAAATCAACAGAACATTGGGGAAGCAACTTGGTGGTAGTGACCACCGACCAGTCCTCCTTAGTATTAAAAATTAACTCACAGGGAATGCATGTAGACTTCCAAGATGGAATTATAAAAAAGCAAATTGGGGATTATTTAAACACAGCAGTAGCGTTTTAGCTGGACAAATAGATATGGAAGGAAAAGACATAAATGCCATAGTCAAAGAGTTCAATAAATGTATTCATCAAGCTGCCAAGGAAGCAATACCAAGAGGAGCACGCAAACAATACAAGCCATACTGGAGTGAACAACTAGAACTGCTGCAAGAGGAATTAGAAAAAGCACGGACGGAAGTGGAAATAACCCAAGCCAGAACATCAAAACAAACATCAACATGCAAAAGCTAAATTTCAAAGAGCCAAACTAAAAGTTAGAAGAAAGAGCTGGAAAGAGAAAACAGAATCCTTAAATTTTGAAAAGGATTGAAGAAAACTGTGGAATCTGGTCAAACAGCTAAATGATGAGGGAGCAGGAAGAAGCACAAACATAACACTCGTACAGAATGGCAAAATAATTACAGGAAAGCAAGCAGTAGATAATTTCACTGGGATATTTGCTCAAGATTGCAATATTGAAATTAGTCCAGAGAAACAGCGTACAGCACGGAGCAACCAAAAAAGTAAAGTGGAACATGCTCAGACTAGAATCAGTGATGAAAACAGCGCAGATGAAATTATGGATACATTGTTCACATATAGTGAATTGGAATTAGCAGTCTCTAAACTAAAGCTAAATAAGTTCCCAGGTATTGATGAAATATAAATGAAATGATAAAGAAGCTATAAACAACAGCCAGAAGGAAACTATTGGACATCCTAAATATTAGCTGGACTACTGGGGAAATCCTATAAATCTGGAGGGAATCAATTATGGTTCCTCTGCTTAAACCTGGAAAAGATGGAACAATACTCACTAGCTACAGACCAATTAGGAAATTGGAAATTGAAGATGCTTTCTAAGACAAAAAACCAGTACTAGTGGCATGGATTGATTTACAGAGAGCCTTTGATAAAGTATGGAAAGAAGGATTGCTTCAAAAAATGAGAAACTACAAGATAAGTGGAAATATGTACAGATGGACGAAAGCCTTTCTTCAAAATAGAAGAGCCAGAGTACAAGTAAATGGCAAAAAAAGTAGGAAGGTATTACTACGCCATGGAGTGCCTCAGGGAGGAGTTCTATCACCCACATTTTCCCTCATATTTTTATCAATTATCTAATGAAATAAATACCACGTGGAACTAGAGCGGCACTATATGCAGATGACTTAGTCCCATGGTGCACACATGAGATCGCCATGGTTGCCACAAAAATGCTTCAGAGAGTCATGGACATTCGACAATTGGGCTGACAAATGGTGTGTAAGTATCAATATAGAGAAGTCAGCAACAACCCTTTTTACACTTTCACCAAAACAAAGAGCAGGAAACATCTATGTAAATAAAACTGTCTTAAAGGTAGATGACCAACCCACATATCTTGGTGTAACATTTGATGCCAAAATGACATGGAAACATCATACCAGCAAAGCTGAAACAAAGACTAGAAAGAAGATAGCTATACTTAGGAAACTGAGTGGGACAACTTGGGGAGCTAATGAAAGAATTCTAAAAAATGTATACCAACAAGCCATTCAACCACACTTGGAATGTGGTTCTACAACATGGAGTTTATCATCAAACACTACACTACAGAACTTGGATAGAATACAGAACCAAGCACTTAGAATCATTACAGGCGCAATGAGATCCACACCAATCATAGAAATGCAGAATATCAAAGGGATGCAGTCATTGAAAGAGCGCAGGGATACTAAAATTATAATTCATGAAGAAAAGTTCCTTTCCCACCATAGCCCACCAATGAAAAAAATATTCCAGAATCTGTCACAAGGACGGCTTAAAAGAAGTAGCTTTATACATCAAGCCAAGTATCTACGTAGAAAGATATTGGAACTTTCAGAGGTAACAATACCACTGATATCTCAATCATTACACACCCCATGGGTAAAACAGACATACCTACAAGCGACCATCCAAACAACAATAACAGGTGTGTATGGGGATGAACAGCAGAATAATCTACAGAAAAGAACATCGGACAGGACCTCACACCCTATTGTAATACTTACAAATGCAAGATCAGTACTAGAGGCAATACAATCTAATTCTTCTTCTTCTTCTTCTTTTGTTCACTTGAAACATGTCTATATCTGTAATTCTGTCTCCTTAATGAAACTCACTGTCTTTTGTAGTTCATACAGTGTCCCATAGAGTTTTGATTCCAGTGTTGTTTCCTCTGGCCAATATGTCTGCCTCAGCATTTCATGCTCAGAACACTCTTGAAGTATATGTTTGGCACTCTGTGCTGCCTGTCCACATGTACACATGGCCGTGTTGCCAATCTTGAACTTTGTATACATGTGACTGCGGAGTCGGTTGTGTCCTGTTCTGAGACGTAGAATTATAACTTGTTCTGGTCTGTTCATAATGTGATAGTCATCTTGTGTTGGTGTTTGTGGCTTTCTTATTGACTTTATCATCTGTTTTTTCTGATGGTAGGTGATTGGTATATCTGGTTGGTCTTCGGCAGCACCTTCTTTAGCCAGTTGGTCTGCTTTTTCATTTCCTGGTATTCCACAGTGAGAGGGTATCCACTGCATGGTTATCCTATACTGGTAAGACAATTCACTAAGTAGTTTTTTTAAGTCTGTTAGTTTTCCAGACTGGAGAGCTTGAAGCACTGACCTTGCATCTGTCAAGAATACCACAGGCTGTAGACCAGAGTTGGAGTTCAGCAGTTTTTTAGCTGCCACACTACCGGGTAATTGCCTGGATTTCTGCATCATAATTATTGCAGAATTTTCCTGTCAGTGTTCTGATTGTATCTCTAGGCTTGTGTGGATATTCTATATATACACCTGCACCTCCATTCCTCACAGCATTCTGTGCTGACCCATCTGTGTACACTCTGACCCATATATCTTGTGGATATTCCTCATCCAGGAAACTGAGGGTGACTGTCATTCGCTGCACACTGTTCTGTTCGTCCTCGCTTAGTATTCCTTTCACATGGGTCTGAATGTATATTGGCATTCCATGGCTTTCACTCCACGGGGTTTGTTCTGGTACAGACCTTAAGGGGCTGTCAACTTCAGGTAGGTCTGTAAATTGTCTACGGAGCCGTTTAGCTTGATGGACAAAGCTGCTCCTTTTCTTCTTCTTCTTCTTCAGCGTTCATTCTCAAACTCCTGCTGGATCTCTCTAGTAGCAGATCCATTCTAGATTTCCAGCAGGATGTAGTCCAGAGAATGGAAATGCGTTGTGTCGCCGTTTAATTTGCGCCAATGGCCCGACACATCCGTCTTCGGCGGGGCTCCTTTTCAGTCGCCCCATTGCTAGATTTTGGAATCTTTCCTTCATTGGATGACTTGGCATACACTGAAACTTTTCTGCGTGAATTAGTACTTTTGTGTCTCTTCGTTCGCCAAGTGTTTGCATTCTTCCCATTTTCTGCATCTCTGCTATGGGTGTTGATTTCATTGCTCCAAACATTATTCTAAGTGCCTGGTTTTGCACTTTATCTAGATCTTGTAATGTGGTGTTTGATGCAGGACACCACGCAGCTGAACCATATTCCAGGTGTGGTCTTATGCCTTGCTGGTAAACTTTACTGAGTATATTTCCAATACAATCTAATAAACTACAAGGGTTAAAAGAATTGTTGTCCATAGTGCAACATTGGTGTAGAATTCTACTGTAATAGATTCCATCACACTGTGGAGTAGCAGGAAAATTAGCTGATCAACTGTCCGAGGAAGGTTCTAACATGCAACAGCCTGATGTAACAATCAGCTATCACCAAAAGAAATTCATGATAAAGGCACGTTCTAACATGCAACAGCCTGATGTAACAATCAGCTATCACCAAAAGAAATTCATGATAAAGGCACGTTCTAACATGCAACAGCCTGATGTAACAATCAGCTATCACCAAAAGAAATTCATGATAAAGGCACGTTCTAACATGCAACAGCCTGATGTAACAATCAGCTATCACCAAAAGAAATTCATGATAAAGGCACGTTCTAACATGCAACAGCCTGATGTAACAATCAGCTATCACCAAAAGAAATTCATGATAAAGGCACGTTCTAACATGCAACAGCCTGATGTAACAATCAGCTATCACCAAAAGAAATTCATGATAAAGGCACGTTCTAACATGCAACAGCCTGATGTAACAATCAGCTATCACCAAAAGAAATTCATGATAAAGGCACGTTCTAACATGCAACAGCCTGATGTAACAATCAGCTATCACCAAAAGAAATTCATGATAAAGGCACAACGAAAATCTAACTTACTTTCATGGGACAACTGTCATCTACTTAACAGACAAGAACAGGTCATCATATTTCGACTGAGAACTGGACACAATAGACTAAACAGCCTTATGTGTACAAAATGTAAAATTGGCACAACAACAAAGTGTAATTGTGGACATGCCAGCCAAACTTCAGAACATATCCATGCCAACTATGACACATTAAGGTGCACATACTGGCCTTCTGATATACCTATGAGTGTTAAACTCTGTGGTACGAAACAAGAAATGGAAAACACTGTCCAATTTATACAAGAAATAACACTGCAGATAGACATTATTAGCGAACTGTGCCCTTGTGGGCAGGCAGAACAGAGCACTGAACATATCCTGCAAGGCAGCAATACACTAAACCAGTTAAGGGAAGAACACTGGCCCACGGAGATGGATATCCACAGAAAGATATATGGGAGCACTGAGGAGCTTTCAAATACAGCAGCATTTATTAAGAAAACAGGACTTGCTGTGTAGACATGT
Organism: Meghimatium bilineatum; assembly: GCA_034231615.1. Lineage (NCBI taxonomy): Eukaryota > Metazoa > Mollusca > Gastropoda > Stylommatophora > Philomycidae > Meghimatium > Meghimatium bilineatum. The sequence goes on along the minus strand of CM067315.1, from coordinate 13,562,415 downwards.
CAAACTGCGAACGAGAAGACAAAGAAGAAGATTAGCGAACAAAAGAATAAAAAAAACTACACCCCATTTGCCACCTATCATAGCTGGGGTATGTAGGCCTTCATATTGACAGCTAGGGCCATGCTCAGGGTTGGAGCTCATTTGATTCCAGCTATAACCATGTGTAATGCTTGGTTCTCTGTATGCTGCACCAAATGTAAGGGAAATGTAATTGTACAGATGAAATACTGTGAGGTTTTTACAAGAGGAAAGTCTGGCAATCTTCTAATGCCATTTACCGAGAGTTTAATGATGCATAATGGTTGGTCCTATAGACCAAAAGTGAGACTTTCAGGTTTTTCAATATGCGAGTATTTCTATTATCTGTTAGACAAATAGTGAAAACTTCAGGCTTTCCATATGTGAGTATTTCTATTATCTGTTAGACAGACCAATAATGAAAACTTCAGGCTTTCCATATGTGAGTATTTCTATTATCTGTTAGACAAATAGTGAAAACTTCAGGCTTTCCATATGTGAGTATTTCTATTATCTGTTAGACAAATAGTGAAAACTTCAGGCTTTCCATATGTGAGTATTTCTATTATCTGTTAGACAAATAGTGAAAACTTCAGGCTTTCCATATGTGAGTATTTCTATTATCTGTTAGACAAATAGTGAAAACTTCAGGCTTTCCATATGTGAGTATTTCTATTATCTGTTAGACAGACCAATAATGAAACCTTCAGGCTTTCCATATGCGAGTATTTCTATTATCTGTTAGACAAATAGTGAAAACTTCAGGCTTTCCATATGTGAGTATTTCTATTATCTGTTAGACAAATAGTGAAAACTTCAGGCTTTCCATATGTGAGTATTTCTATTATCTGTTAGACAGACCAATAATGAAACCTTCAGGCTTTCCATATGCGAGTATTTCTATTATCTGTTAGACAAATAGTGAAAACTTCAGGCTTTCCATATGTGAGTATTTCTATTATCTGTTAGACAAATAGTGAAAACTTCAGGCTTTCCATATGTGAGTATTTCTATTATCTGTTAGACAAATAGTGAAAACTTCAGGCTTTCCATATGTGAGTATTTCTATTATCTGTTAGACAGACCAATAATGAAACCTTCAGGCTTTCCATATGCGAGTATTTCTATTATCTGTTAGACAGATTATAAAGTTGTGATGCAGAAAAAAAAATGAAACTTTGATTTGTCTTGATGATGTATAGTTATTTAAATTCTCAAGATTTGCCACATTTCAGACATGGGAATTGATAGAAAAGGAGAGATGTACCGTGGCCAGCCTGCATCCACCTATGATTCAGATGCTGTCATCTCACTGCGAGGATCTTTCAGAACCCCACTGGAGACTACGGCTTCTCAGCACCACTGGCTTTGTACGCCAGTCAGTGATGGATGCTATTGGCACGGTTACAGAGACTATTGCTGTCTGTTATTCGCTAATCGGTATGTGTTCCAGAGAGCAACGTGACGTCTTGTGTGATATGAAATATTGAAGCTAAATGTGAAGTATTTTTGAGCTGGAAGTTGTTTTTTTAAATGTGTGTTTTATTGTTGTGCTATGTGAAGTACTAGTATGCTGTGTGAAATATTAGTGTGCTATGTGAAGTATTGTGCTATGTGAGTATTAGGGTGATATGTGAAGTATTGTGCTATGTGAGTATTAGGGTGATATGTGAAGTATTGTGCTACGTGAGTATTATTAGGGTGATATGTGAAGTATTGTGCTATGTGAGTATTATTAGGGTGATATGTGAAGTATTGTGCTATGTGAAGTATTGTGCTATGTGAGTATTATTAGGGTGATATGTGAAGTATTGTGCTATGTGAGTATTATTAGGGTGATATGTGAAGTATTGTGCTATGTGAAGTATTGTGCTATGTGAGTATTATTAGGGTGATATGTGAAGTATTAGTGTGTTATTTTGCTTTATGAAGTATTATTGAGCTAGTGAAGTATTATTGTGCTATGTGAAGTATTATTTCGCTTTATAAAGTATTTTGCTATGTGACCTGTTATTTTGCTTTATGAAGTATTTTGCAATGTGAAGTATTATTTCGCTTTATGAAGTATTTTGCTATGTGAAGTATTATTTCGCTTTATGAAGTATTTTGCTATGTGAAGTATTATTTCGCTTTATGAAGTATTTTGCTATGTGAAGTATCATTGTAGTATGTGAAGTATTATTGCTAAACCTGTATATAAGGGCGTGGTTAACAAGCATGGTTCGGACATGTATGCAGGCACGATTCCTTGTCAAAAACAATACTGCAGGGAACTGTCGAGGATGGATGAAGCAGAGGAGGGCAAATAAAGGCATGGACAGACAACATCAAGGAATGGACAGGGCTAGATATTTCCACACTCATCCGCATCGCTGAGGATAGAATTCGCTGGAGGACTGTGTGCTGAAGCATCCAATGTGGTACCCCTACGACCCTGAAGGGTTACGGGTTCATTGATAAATTGATTGATTGATATAAGGGCATGGGTGGGATTTGGGAGGATCTATCTTCCCTTGTCCCTCCCTCTTCAACATGTTTGCTATCTGATTATGCCTGGTTCATGGCCACCATCCTGGTGTGTCCTGCTGGTAGGCCATCTCCATCACTCATTCATTATACTTATTAATTTTTGTTCAACAGCTGTTATGTGGGTCTATTTCCTACTTGTGCGACCATGTGGAAATTGGGGCCAGGCATTCTAGTTCAGTGTGCAAAGAATAGGGTTATTGTATTCTTCCCAGGTATGTCGCAGGTTGTGACTATGGAAAGCTGTAGGTTACGCTGACAACCTGTCACCTGGGAAAAAAATCATCATTATCAAATCATATCTCATTTTCTTATGAAATGAATATGAGAATCGCCCATGTGTTGTCAGAGCCCGAAAGGGGAGCAAAGAATAGCAACACTGTTTACCTTCCATGCATGTCGTACGAGGCGACTAAGGAGGTTATGGGATGGAGTTGACATCCCATATAGGGTCAGTGACCCGAAGCCATGCTGAAGTCGTATGTGTCAGGCCGAAAGGCGCAGATATCACAGCAATGCTGTAAACCATGACACAACCAATTCTGTTCTCCGGACTACATCCTGCTGATCTGCAGGAGCTTGAGAACGAACTCAGAAGAAAAAGAAAATGAGAATGATCGGAGAGTAGAAATTTACAATGGATATACTTCCAGGTTCACGCTGGAGTCAGGAAACGAAAGAGCTGACTCATTGGCAGGCAATGCTGCGATTGACAGCACAGTACTGAGAAGAGATAAAGCTGACTTATTGAAAGCAGTCATAAATTCATGGCAAAATGAAGATGTTGAAAACGAGACTAAAAATGTACATACCGGTATTCAAAGAATGACAGAAATTGAAGTGATTAGAGGGAGGAAAATGTACTATTTTTGGAAAGAACCAAAAACCACGTAATCAACACCTGACTGGGACTGTGAATCTACATACTCAAATGGCTGCTGGAACAGAGAGTAGAGCACTTATGGGAATGTCCTGTGTGCTATGAAGCTAGTTTCTAATCAAGAATCAAGTCTCAATTTCTGACTTTTGTCTTAATTTCTTCTTCTTCTTCTGCGTTCATTCTCAAACTCCTGCGAGATCTCTTGTAGCAGAACAATGGCTGTACTAGATTTCCAGCAGGATGTAGTCCAGAGAATGGAAATGCGTTGTGTCGCCGTTTTATTTGCGCCAATGGCCCGACACATCCGTCTTCGGCGGGTTGTCTTCATTTAAAATCCCCATGGATGCTGAGGAGATGCAGGCCAGCAGACATTGCATCTATGTCCTTTTGTGGCAGACTCCTAGGCCCCCTAGGTGACGGGTAGTGCTAAATATGCCATTACTGCATATGGATCAACAAATCTGACAGAAAAATGATGAGATAATTATCCCAGAAGTGTGTGGTATTCTCATAGCAGGATGTGGTAATCTTCCGGCGTACTGGACAGTGTTTCCCGTCGGGGACTAAATATGCATTCATAAAGTTCCCTTACACAACCATGTCTTTGAGATAACCTGACATGAGTTCAGGTGTCACCTCACTTTCACAACTGAAAAGATCATGTTATTTTATCTGAAAGACTGTGCTATCAAGAACTACCTGCGCACATTTATCATGTTGCACACATCTACCTGCGCACATTTATCATGTTATTTTATCTGAAAGACTGTGCTATCAAGAACTACCTGCACACATTTATCATGTTGCACACATCTACCTGCGCACATTTATCATGTTATTGTGTCTGAAAGACTGTGCTATCAAGAACTACCTGCACACATTTATCATGTTGCACACATCTACCTGCGCACATTTATCATGTTATTGTGTCTGAAAGACTGTGCTATCAAGAACTACCTGCACACATTTATCATGTTGCACACATCTACCTGCGTACATTTATCATGTTATTTTATCTGATAGACTGTGCTTTCAAGAACTACCTGCACACATTTATCATGTTGCACACATCTACCTGCGCACATTTATCATGTTATTGTGTCTGAAAGACTGTGCTATCAAGAACTACCTGCGCACATTTATCATGTTATTTTATCTGAAAGACTGTGCTATCAAGAACTACCTGCGCACATTTATCATGTTATTTTATCTGAAAGACTGTGCTATCAAGAACTACCTGCGCACATTTGTCATGTTATTTTATCTGAAAGACTGTGCTATCAAGAACTACCTGCACACATTTATCATGTTATTTTATCTGAAAGACTGTGCTATCAAGAACTACCTGCGCACATTTATCATGTTATTTTATCTGAAAGACTGTGCTATCAAGAACTACCTGCGCACATTTATCATGTTATTTTATCTGAAAGACTGTGCTATCAAGAACTATCTGCGCACATTTATCATGTTATTGTGTCTGAAAGACTGTGTTATCAAGAACTACCTGCGCACATTTATCATGTTATTTTATCTGAAAGACTGTGCTATCAAGAACTACCTGCACACATTTATCATGTTATTGTGTCTGAAAGACTGTGTTATCAAGAACTACCTGCACACATTTATCATGTTATTTTATCTGAAAGACTGTGCTATCAAGAACTACCTGCGCACATTTATCATGTTATTTTATCTGAAAGACTGTGCTATCAAGAACTACCTGCGCACATTTATCATGTTATTGTGTCTGAAAGACTGTGCTATCAAGAACTACCTGCACACATTTATCATGTTATTGTGTCTGAAAGACTGTGCTATCAAGAACTACCTGCGCACATTTATCATGTTATTGTGTCTGAAAGACTGTGTTATCAAGAACTACCTGCGCACATTTATCATGTTATTGTGTCTGAAAGACTGTGCTATCAAGAACTACCTGCGCACATTTATCATGTTATTGTGTCTGAAAGACTGTGCTATCAAGAACTACCTGCACACATTTATCATGTTATTGTGTCTGAAAGACTGTGCTATCAAGAACTATCTGCGCACAGTTATCATGTTATTGTGTCTGAAAGACTGTGCTATCAAGAACTACCTGCACACATTTATCATGTTATTTTATCTGAAAGACTGTGCTATCAAGAACTACCTGCACACATTTATCATGTTATTTTATTTGGAAGACTTTGCTATCAAGAACTACCTGCGCACATTTATCATGTTATTTTATCTGAAAGACTGTGCTATCAAGAACTACCTGCGCACATTTATCATGTTATTTTGTCTGAAAGACTGTGCTATCAAGAACTACCTGCACACATTTATCATGTTATTTTGTCTGAAAGACTGTGTTATCAAGAACTACCTGCGCACATTTATCATGTTATTTTGTCTGAAAGACTGTGTTATCAAGAACTACCTGCGCACATTTATCATGTTATTGTGTCTGAAAGACTGTGCTATCAAGAACTACCTGCACACATTTATCATGTTATTGTGTCTGAAAGACTGTGTTATCAAGAACTACCTGCGCACATTTATCATGTTATTTTATCTGAAAGACTGTGCTATCAAGAACTACCTGCGCACATTTATCATGTTATTTTATTTGGAAGACTTTGCTATCAAGAACTACCTGCGCACATTTATCATGTTATTTTATTTGAAAGACTGTGCTATCAAGAACTACCTGCGCACATTTATCATGTTATTTTATTTGAAAGACTGTGCTATCAAGAACTACCTGCGCACATTTATCATGTTATTTTATCTGAAAGACTGTGCTATCAAGAACTACCTGCGCACATTTATCATGTTGCACACATCTACCTGCGCACATCTAAAGGGATTGCTTCATCATCATCATCCTACTTATGCTAGTGGATCATTACATCATGCAAACATGTATTTCCGTGGTGGCAGTCAGTACAGTCTCACAATCCTAACTCGTGCAAACGTAGTCAAAGTACCAGCACAATACAAGTTGTACCATTCACATTGTACTGGAATGGTACTATACATTGGAGTGATGTCTAAAACTTGAACGGTGACCTTTTTTTAACATGTAATTGTAATAATAATAATGGTTATATTGGTCTCCATTTTTCAGAGGCAGGCATTGTTTCTCGACTGCTTGTGACTGCTGCAAATGCAGCGCTCTACACAGAGGGATGTGTGGGCGACCTTACCAACACTGTTAGAACGAAGTTTGATACAACCAGCAAAACAGCAGCTAAAGTAACAAAGGTACAATACTAAACTTGGGGTCAGTTGTAAGGAATCTGTTAGCTATTTTTCAAGTAAATTGTACAATCATTATTTTAGTCAGTCTGGAGACTAGTGTTGAAGATGTATGATAATGGGGAGACTAGTGTTGACGTTGTATGATAATGGGGAGACTAGTGTTGACGTTGTATGATAATGGGGAGACTACTGTTAAAGTTGTATGATAATGGGGAGACTACTGTTAAAGTTGTATGATAATGGGGAGACTACTGTTAAAGTTGTATGATAATGGGGAGACTAGTGTTGAAGTTTCAAGTTAAATTTCAAAATAAAGTCTAATATTTGGGATATCATGATTATCTGCAGATGCTATTTCAAAATAAAGTCTAATATTTGGGATATCATGATTATCTGCAGATGCTATTTCAAAATAAAGTCTAATTTTTGGGATATCATGATTATCTGCAGATGCTATTTCAAAATAAAGTCTAATATTTGGGATATCATGATTATCATACAATTTGGCACACCATAACTAACAGCCTAAGTTACTGTCAGATATTTTATTCTATTGCCAAGTTGTCTTGTGCCTGTTTCAGATGGGAGAAATCCTTCTTCAAGGCAAGCTGGTGGTCAGAGAATACTACAATGATCCAAATTTAACTAAAGTAGCCTTCACACAAGATGAGTTTCTGCTGACTGGAGACCTTGGTTTTTATGATGAGCACAGTAAGTTGACAGTTGATGTTTCTACATTAAGAAATCATTGTCATTATACCGGACAATATGAAGGCTGTGGACAGATATGATAACTCAAACAACATAGAATAGACTACAATTGATAATAGGTAATCAATCCAGCAAAACTGTGATCAAACAAGTGAAACGTGCAACAAGGTAATGAAGTTTTGCTAATCACTGGTAACACACATACCGGTAAATGGACGTTTCGATCAGAAAGCCTTTATCAAGAACAGAACATAATGCACAATGAGTAAGAAACAGCACTATTTTCGTATAATAGTGACTAGATGGGATAGATCCAGAAGTCTAGAAGATATAAATGATGAAAAAACTCGAACAGGGGCTATTCAACTATATTTACTCGGGGGCCAAAATGTCGAAAATATGGGTCATCTAGGGTCAGATTTATAAAAAAACACATTGAATGATTTTATACAATTAGGTTTTTTTATAACTTTATTTCACTGTTTTAGTGATGATCCTCGGGCCACTTGCTAGGCCTCCGCGAACCGGATTTGGCCCGTGGGCCACCAATTGAATAGCCCTGAACTAGAAGGATATATATGGAGCAAAACATAACAGAAAGTTGGTAGACTATCACTGGATATTGGAAAAAGAAAACAGATAGAAAAGTGATAGAACTTAATACGGCTATCACATCTAGCCATTATTATGTGAATGTGTGCAGTGCCATTTACTACTTGTCATGTGTAATGTTGTGTTCTTGCTAAAGGCTTTTTGGTTGAAACATCAATTTGTTTGTGTTACTATTGATTAGCAAAACTTCATTGCTCTGTTCCAAGTATCGTTTGTAGCATAGACTACAAGGACAATAATCTCTTTAATTTATAAAGCTGATAATGTCAGGCTTGACGTATCAATATATTTTTGCTGTTTGTTCACTGTCTTGTATTTTCTTGAAAAAGACTTTAAGGTTGAAACATTGAAAATGTCGTGTATACTCTTATTTGTATTTTTGTCATGACAATTTTTGTCATACTCCATAGTCTGTACGTTTACTGTAAAGTTTATCAAACTTGTGTTCTACCTAAGTAGTATTGACATGTATTCAATTGAAAATGGATGTGTTGGGCCATTGGCGCAAATTAAACGTCAGCACAATGCATTTCCATTCTCTTGACTACCTGCTGCTGGAAATCTAGTATGTTCATTGTCCTGCTACAGGAGAGAACCAGCGGAAGCTTAAGAATGTATGAAGAACAAGAACATTGACATATATCAGTACAGTATCTCCTCATTGATTGGGTTCTTTGTGTACGCTGTTTGGATGAGAGCTGTGTGGATGAGAGCTGTGTGGATGAGAACCGTGGAGCAGTTTTTGAGTGAAGTGAGCCTTAGTTAGGGTAGAGTGCAGGATAGAGAAGATTGACATGTTTTTGTTGCTACTTTAAGTGCTGAGGTTTTCATGTGTGTGTTGACAGGGTCTGGAGAGGGTGTGTTGACAGGGTCTGGAGAGGGTGTGTTGACAGGGTCAGGAGAGGGTGTGTTGACAGGGTCTGGAGAGGGTGTGTTGACAGGGTCTGGAGAGGGTGTGTTGACAGGGTCTGGAGAGGGTGTGTTGACAGGGTCTGGAGAGGGTGTGTTGACAGGGTCTGCAGGGGGTGTGTTGACATGGTCTGGAGAGGGTGTGTTTACAGGATCTGGAGTCTAGAGGGGATGTTTTGACAGGGTAGGAGGGGGTGTGTTGATACGGTCTGAAGGGGATGCGTGGACAGGGTCTGGAGGGTGTGTGTTGACTGGGTCTGGAGGGTGTGTGTTGACTCGGTCTGGAAGGGGATATGTTGATGGTCTGTGTTGACAAGGTCTTGGAGGGGAGCAAGAGGGGACTAAAGAGGCTTTTGGAGGAATTTTACTGTCTAGTAGGGTCAAAGTGATCCAGTATTCACGCTGAAGTCGCAAGTGTACTGCAGAAAGGAGCAGATATCCCAGCATTCCTGTAAACCATGACACTAAATATTCCATTCCCCAGACTGCTGATCTGCAGGCGTTTTAGAGTGAACACAGAGGAAGAAGAATACTTATGGTATTGCATCTTCTTTCAATTACGGTTGCTGCTATCACACAATGCCTTGACTTATTAACTTCTTCTTCTTCAGCGTTCATTCTCAAACTCCCGCGGGATCTCTCTTGTAGCAGGACCATGGTCTTATTAGATTTCCAGCAGGATGTAGTCCAGAGAATGGAAAAGCGTTGTTGCTGTTTTATTTGCGACAATGGCCCGACACATCCGTCTTCAGCGATGACTTATTAACTTACACTTGACAATTGTCAAATACCTATCAACAAGATTTGATCTATCTAGAACTTAATAATTGATCTATTTCAGACCGTCTTTTTGTTCTGGGAAGAAAATCTGAAGCTATTATTCGAGGGGAAACAGCTATTTTCCCGAGAGATATTGAAGAAAAGGTGAACCAGTGTCCAGGAATATGGAAGGTCAAGGTCGTATCTATTAAGGATGATAAGGGAATTATACAGGTAACTAGATTTTTGTCAACAATTATAATATCTTGATGATTGTGTGATCAATGCTGATGTGATCAATGCTGATGTGATCAATGCTGATGTGATCAATGTTGATTGTGTGATCAATGCTGATGTGTTGAGTGATGATGTGATCAATGATGATGTGTTGAGTGATGATGTGATCAATGATGATGTGATCAATGCTGATGTGATCAATGATGATGTGTTGAGTGATGATGTGATCAATGATGATGTGATCAATGATGATGTGATCAATGATGATGTGATCAATGATGATGTGTTGAGTGATGATGTGATCAATGATGATGTGATCAATGATGATGTGTTGAGTGATGATGTGATCAATGATGATGTGATCAATGCTGATGATGTGATCAATGATGATGTGATCAATGATGATGTGATCAATGATGATGTGATCAATGATGATGTGATCAATGATGATGTGATCAATGATGATGTGATCAATGCTGATGATGTGATCAATGATGATGTGATCAATGATGATGTGATCAATGATGATGTGATCAATGCTGATGTGATCAATGATGATTGTGTGATCAATGATGATGTGATCAATGATGATTGTGTGATCAATGATGATGTGATCAATGATGATTGTGTGATCAATGATGATGTGATCAATGATGATTGTGTGATCAATGATGATGTGTTGAGTGATGATGTGATCAATGATGATGTGATCAATGATGATGTGATCAATGATGATGTGTTGAGTGATGATGTGATCAATGATGATGTGATCAATGCTGATGTGATCAATGATGATGTGTTGAGTGATGATGTGATCAATGATGATGTGATCAATGATGATGTGATCAATGATGATGTGATCAATGATGATGTGTTGAGTGATGATGTGATCAATGATGATGTGATCAATGATGATGTGTTGAGTGATGATGTGATCAATGATGATGTGATCAATGATGATGTGATCAATGATGATGTGATCAATGATGATGTGATCAATGATGATGTGATCAATGATGATGTGATCAATGATGATGTGATCAATGATGATGTGATCAATGATGATGTGATCAATGCTGATGATGTGATCAATGATGATGTGATCAATGATGATGTGATCAATGATGATGTGATCAATGATGATGTGATCAATGATGATGTGATCAATGATGATGTGATCAATGCTGATGTGATCAATGATGATGTGATCAATGATGATGTGATCAATGCTGATGTGATCAATGATGATGTGATCAATGATGATGTGATCAATGATGATTGTGTGATCAATGATGATGTGATCAATGATGATTGTGTGATCAATGATGATGTGATCAATGATGATTGTGTGATCAATGATGATGTGTTGAGTGATGATGTGATCAATGATGATGTGATCAATGATGATGTGATCAATGATGATGTGATCAATGATGATTGTGTGATCAATGCTGATGTGATCAATGATGATTGTGTGATCAATGCTGATGTGATCAATGCTGATGTGATCAATGCTGATGTGATCAATGCTGATGTGATCAATGTTGATTGTGTGATCAATGATGATTGTGTGATCAATGCTGATGTGTTGAGTGATGATGTGATCAATGATGATGTGATCAATGATGATGTGTTGAGTGATGATGTGATCAATGATGATGTGATCAATGATGATGTGATCAATGATGATGTGTTGAGTGATGATGTGATCAATGATGATGTGATCAATGATGATGTGATCAATGATGATGTGATCAATGATGATGTGTTGAGTGATGATGTGATCAATGATGATGTGATCAATGATGATGTGTTGAGTGATGATGTGATCAATGATGATGTGATCAATGATGATGTGATCAATGATGATGTGATCAATGCTGATGTGATCAATGATGATGTGATCAATGCTGATGATGTGATCAATGATGATGTGATCAATGATGATGTGATCAATGCTGATGTGATCAATGATGATGTGATCAATGATGATGTGATCAATGCTGATGTGATCAATGATGATGTGATCAATGATGATGTGATCAATGATGATGTGATCAATGATGATTGTGTGATCAATGATGATGTGATCAATGATGATTGTGTGATCAATGATGATGTGATCAATGATGATTGTGTGATCAATGATGATGTGTTGAGTGATGATGTGATCAATGATGATGTGATCAATGATGATGTGATCAATGATGATGTGATCAATGATGATGTGATCAATGCTGATGTGATCAATGATGATGTGATCAATGATGATTGTGTGATCAATGATGATGTGTTGAGTGATGATGTGATCAATGATGATTGTGTGATCAATGATGATTGTGTGATCAATGATGATGTGTTGAGTGATGATGTGATCAATGATGATGTGTTGAGTGATGATGTGATCAATGATGATGTGATCAATGATGATGTGATCAATGATGATGTGATCAATGATGATGTGATCAATGCTGATGTGATCAATGATGATGTGATCAATGATGATGTGATCAATGTTGATGTGATCAATGATGATGTGATCAATGATGATGTGATCAATGATGATGTGATCAATGATGATGTGATCATTGATGATGTGATCAATGACGATGTGATCAATGATGATGTGATCAATGATGATGTGATCAATGATGATGTGATCAATGCTGATGTGATCAATGATGATGTGATCAATGATGATGTGATCAATGTTGATGTGATCAATGATGATGTGTTGAGTGATGATGTGATCAATGATGATGTGATCAATGATGGTGTGATCAATGATGATGTGTTGAGTGATGATGTGATCAAAGATGATGATGTGATCAATGATGATGTGATCAATGATGATGTGTTGAGTGATGATGTGATCAATGATGATGTGTTGAGTGATGATGTGATCAATGATGATGTGTTGAGTGATGATGTGATCAATGATGATGTGTTGAGTGATGATGTGATCAATGATGATGTGTTGAGTGATGATGTGATCAATGATGATGTGATCAATGATGATGTGATCAATGATGATGTGATCAATGATGATGTGTTGAGTGTTGATGTGATCAATGATGATGTGTTGAGTGATGATATGATCAATGATGATGTGTTGAGTGATGATATGTTCAATGATGATGTGTTGAGTGATGATATGATCAATGATGATGTGATCAATGCTGATGTGTTGAGTGTTGATGTGATCAATGATGATGTGATCAATGATGATGTGTTGAGTGATGATGTGATCAATGATGATGTGATCAATGTTGATGTGTTGAGTGATGATGTGTTGAGTGATGATGTGATCAATGTTGATGTGTTGAGTGATGATGTGATCAATGTTGATGGGATCAATGATGATGTGATCAATGATGATGTGTTGAGTGATGATGTGATCAATGTTGATGTGTTGAGTGATGATGTGATCAATGTTGATGTGTTGAGTGATGATGTGATCAATGTTGATGGGATCAATGATGATGTGATCAATGATGATGTGTTGAGTGATGATGTGATCAATGATGATGTGTTGAGTGATGATGTGATCAATGTTGATGGGATCAATGATGATGTGATCAATGTTGATGTGTTGAGTGATGATGTGATCAATGATGATGTGTTGAGTGATGATGTGATCAATGTTGATGGGATCAATGATGATGTGATCAATGATGATGTGTTGAGTGATGATGTGATCAATGATGATGTGATCAATGATGATGTGATCAATGATGATGTGTTGAGTGATGATGTGATCAATGATGATGTGATCAATGTTGATGTGATCAATGATGATGTGATCAATGATGATGTGTTGAGTGATGATGTGTTGAGTGATGATGTGATCAATGTTGATGGGATCAATGTTGATGTTATCAATGATGATGTGTTGAGTGATGATGTGATCAATGATGGTGTGATCAATGATGATGTGTTGAGTGATGATGTGATCAATGATGATGTGTTGAGTGATGATGTGATCAATGTTGATGGGATCAATGATGATGTGTTGAGTGATGATGTGATCAGTGATGATGTGATCAATGATGATGTGATCAATGATGATGTGTTGAGTGATGATGTGATCAATGATGATGTGTTGAGTGATGATGTGATCAATGATGATGTGTTGAGTGATGATGTGATCAATGATGATGTGATCAATGATGATGTGTTGAGTGATGATGTGATCAATGATGATGTGTTGAGTGATGATGTGATCAATGATGATGTGTTGAGTGATGATGTGATCAATGATGATGTGTTGAGTGATGATGTGATCAATGATGATGTGATCAATGATGATGTGTTGAGTGATGATGTGATCAATGATGATGTGTTGAGTGATGATGTGATCAATGATGATGTGATCAATGTTGATGTGATCAATGATGATGTGATCAATGTTGATGTGATCAATGATGATGTGTTGAGTGATGATGTGATCAATGATGATGTGATCAATGATGGTGTGATCAATGATGATGTGTTGAGTGATGATGTGATCAATGATGATGGGATCAATGATGATGTGATCAATGATGATGTGATCAATGATGATGTGATCAATGATGATGATGTGATCAATGATGATGTGATCAAAGATGATGATGTGATCAATGATGATGTGATCAATGATGATGTGATCAATGATGATGTGATCAATGATGATGTGATCAATGATGATGTGATCAATGATGATGTGATCAATGATGATGTGATCAATGATGATGTGATCAATGATGATGTGATCAATGATGATGTGATCAATGATGATGTGATCAATGATGATGTGATCAATGATGATGTGATCAATGATGATGTGATCAATGATGATGTGATCAATGATGATGTGATCAATGATGATGTGATCAATGCTGATGATGTGATCAATGATGATGTGATCAATGCTGATGATGTGATCAATGATGATGTGATCAATGCTGATGATGTGATCAATGATGATGTGATCAATGCTGATGATGTGATCAATGATGATGTGATGAGTGATGATGTTATGTTAGCTAAAATGATTAAAGTTAGATGTGGTCCAGATATTTACATGGTTTACAGCTTAACTGTGGTATCTACATCTTTAAGCCTGACACATCCGACTTCAGCATGGATTATGGGTCACTGGCTCTCTTTGGGATGACACATCCAAATTCATCCCCAAAACCTAATTAGTCGCCTCTTATGACATACATGGAAGATAACAGTATTGCTAGTCTTTGCTCCCATTTCAGTCCCAGTCAACACATGGGTGCTGAAGTGTGTCAACATGCCGAGATGAAAACCAACCTCATAATAAATCTGACAAAACCATTGAAATTGGAAGTGTCTGATCATTGGTGCAATTCAAACAGCGACACAATGCATGTCTATTCTCAGAACTACATCCTGCTGGAAATCTAGTAGGAACATTGTCCTTCTACAAAATATTGAGTGGCAGTTTTGGAATGATTGTTAACAAGCAAATAAACTTTGCACAAACCAAAATAAATCTTCCAGAGCAGATAAATATATCTATAAATCATAATAATTGAACACATAAATCAGAAATCAATGATTCAGATATCTGTTCAACTCTTCTGTTTGATTTTTGTCTTGAAATGTTCTATCACTACAGATTGGTCGACAAATCTAACAGAAAATGTTGTTCTATCACTACAGATTGGTCGACAAATGTAACAGAAGAATGTTTTTCTATCACTACAGATTGTCAACAAATCTAACAGAAGAATGTTGTTCTATCACTACGGATTGGTCAACAAATCTAACAGAAGAATGTTGTTCTATCACTACAGATTGTCAACAAATCTAACAGAAGAATGATGAGATAGTTGGCCCAGAAGTGTTTGCTCTGCTCCTGGCAGGATGTGGTAATCTTGGATACTGACCTCCAGAAAATGTTTAGTAAGAAACAACCTTAATCCCAACCCTAACCTTAATACTTAGCCCTAACACCTATCCCAATTGCTAACCATAACTCATAATCGTAATCCTAGCCCCTAAGATCTAACCCTAACGCAAGATGGAACACATGCGGTTGACAATTTTACTCCACGATGACGTCATCATTAAGTGTGTGAAATTATGCGTATTCATTCATTTTCCTTTTGCGCTGAAGTTAGTGCATAGGGCAGAGGTCAGATCTCTCCAATTCTGTCTGTTCAAAGCTATTCTGTGCAGTTCTTGAATAGTATGGATATTGGTTGTTTTACTTTCTCTAAGTATTGTTCTTCTGAGTGTTTCTTATGGTCTACCCTTTGCTCTTTTGCCTGTAGGTATCCATTCAAGAGATTGGTGGTGTATTCTGTTGATGTCTGCGTGTAGGACATGCCTGATGTAGGACCAACGGCGTTTTCTGATAGCATCTGCGATGAAATTTTGATGAAATCTTCTCTGATTATATCATTCAATTTGAATTCACTCCAATGGGTGTTAGTTATGGAATTATGCATATAATGTGTCATAATTGCACACATTACAAACTAAAAAAACAGCACAATTTGTTGATGTCCAACAATTGTTTGGTCTGCTATCATTGTACCCAGGAACCATTGCTTTCAATAATAGAATACATACCGTACTTTTAATAATGAAGCGATGAAAACTTGCATGGTTTGGGCATGACATGATTCGTTGTAAAAAAAATGATCCTACAGGAATAGTTGAAGGTGGAAAAAAGCAGATGATAACAAAGAAAAGCACGGAAAGACAACATCAAAGACTAGACAGGTCAAAATTTTTCCTCATCCGCATTGTTGAAGAAATCGCTAGAGGGCTCTATGTTAATGCATCCAATATGATAGACCTATGATCCTGATGAGTTTTGGGTTTGTAGATTGATATATAGACAGATATTGTATTAAATGCAAATTCTTATATTTTAATGTTTATTTGTTCTGTAGATGTGTGCGTGCGTAATCCCACGAAGCCACGATTCATTGACTATTGACCGTGTGAAGGAGTTCTGTCGGTACCAGTTGGGTGGAACATTCGATGATGACCTCAATCCACACATGCCATCTTACGTATTCTTTTTCGAAGACTTCCCAATACTAAAGGGAAAAGTCAACAGAAGGATGCTGGCTTTCATGGCTTCAGAAATTGTCCACGGAAATCCCACATTTGAGTACTAAACCTGTATGATATGCAGACATTAAATACATGTCGAAGATATTTACTGATAATAATCTGGTTTATAATTATTCTCTCATATTTTTCTTAGCATTTGATACCATGAATGCTAATTGCTGTAGAAACAGTTATTTCTCTATTTATTTCTGACCCTTTTCTGAGCATATATCACAATAGCATTGGGTAACTGGACCCGATGGACCGCTGTCCTGATCAGCAACATTGTCTGAGCATATATTACAATAGCATAGAGTCAAACCCGATAAATTACATAATCTTGGGGTCTTTGTTACCTCTAATATTTTATGGTAGTGTGTCCTGATATAACCTAATTGGATTTTGTCCGCTGGTTGAAAGGGCACGCCTCTCTAAAAGAGAGGCAAACTCATTAACCTATCATATCAAACCCGATGGACTCGTGAATCAGCAACCAACCTGTCGATGGGCCGCTGAATCAACCATCAGCTTGTCCATGGACCGTTGAATCAGCCACCAACTAGTCGATGGACAGCTGAATCAGCCACCAACCTGTCGATGGACCGCTGAATCAGCCACCAACTTGTCCCTTGTCTGAGAATATATGTCACACAATTTGATGGCCTTTTGCCTCATAACAAGGTCAGGAAATAATCCAGTGTAACATTTCAAATGGACTATGATGCCTTCTAAATTTTACACGATTGCTTGCCTGTCCAGATTTAATGAAAAAAGTACCTTGCCCATTTGCACTAATCCTCACTTCCTGCTCTGTTGATTAGTTCCCAGGGAAAGGCAACTCCCAACAAGCAAGATTGAAAACAAGCAAAACTGCAGAAGATGGTTGAATACATCATCAACAGCCGTATTCACACAATAGTATTTGATTAAAGGGCACGACTCCTTGCACTGCTGGATCAGCAACCAGTCTGTTATTTGTCTTTGCATATATAATACAATATTTGTGCTTGCCGAAGACAGATGTGTTGGACCATTGGCGCAAAATAAGGTGACAAAATGCATTTCCACTCTCGAGACTTACATCCTGCAGGAAATATAGTTGGGCAATTGAACTGGTACAAGATATTGATCCAGTGGGAGTTTGAGAATGAATACTGAAGAAGGGTCAATGGACATGGAATTCTGGATTGTTAATTAGTTTGTCCCTGTTCTCCAGGTGCAGATCCCTAGTTGTTGTAGGTTTTCTTCTGTGTTGTCTATCCATCCTCTTGTTAGTTTATCTCTTGGTCTCACTCCTTTTACCTTATTTCCATCATCATCATCATCAAGTGCCGTCTCCGCAACGAAGGTTGGCTGCAACGTATCTCCAACATCTCCTGTCTTGGTGGTGCACTCTGCTAGACTGTAACCTGTCCATCGTGTAATGTTACTCTCCCACTTGTATCTCTGCCTACCTCTTGCTCGCTTCCCTTTGACTTATTTCCATAGACTTATTTTATCAGTCTGGTGTTCTCCATTTTTTCGATATTGCCCAACTATCTGAGAATATTTGTTTTCAATATGGTTCAGGTGGATGGCAGTTTTTTCTTCTTCTGTGTTCATCTAAAACTCCTGCAGATTATCAGGCTTTAGTCCAGAGAAAGGAATGCATTGTGTTACGGTTTACAGCTCACCTGCGCTTTTTCAGTCTGATACCTCCGATTCAGCATACTTTGTGGGTCGCTTTGACTCTTTATGGAACTTGACATCCAACTACATCATCATCATCATCAAGTGCCGTCTCCGCAACGAAGGTTGGCTGCAATGTATCTCCAACATCTCCTGCCTTTATCTTGGTGGTGCACTCTGCTAGACTGTAACCTGTCCATCGTGTGATGTTACTCTCCCACTTGTATCTCTGCCTATCTCTTGCTTATGTACCTACATCCAACTACCCCCGCCCCCAAATAACCTTAGTCCCCTTCTACGACATGTGGTGGCAGGTAGTACCAGTGCTTCTATTGTATTGCTCACCTCTCAGGCCCGGCATCACATGGGCAGAATGGTAGATTGTATAAATTATGAATTTCTATGTCCTGTCAAATTCACCATATGTGATTCACCATATATCTAAACGTTCATTTTTTAATATGTGCACATATTCTTCTCAACACTAGCCATTGTCCCTTATAATTTGTGTGGTAAACTGTGGTATGTGTGCCTTTTGGTTGAGTAGATCCTACATTTACTTTCTACAATTTTTGTCTTTGATTTTCTTCAGAATGTTTCAGTTGACCTTATCTTTTGTATTTTGTACAGAATCTTTCAGTTGACCTGGTTTGTATTTTGTACAGAATATTACAGTCGACCTTGTGTTTTGTATTTCTACAGAATATTACAGTTTTGTATTTTCTACAGAAAATACTCAAGTTTCATTAAATTGCCTCAATTAATTTCTATTGTTTTTCTTTATGAAATTATTCTATATATAAAATTTTGTGTCAACATACTGAATTATAGAATTATTTTCAGCTGAAATATGGAATGATCGTTCTGGTAAGTTGACACGTTTGCTATGCCTAACATTTCTTAGTCTCTGATACATTTCTGACAAGTCACAGCATGACTATTTTGTGTTCACACTTCAGTCCCAGCTAATGGGTGATGTTCATGGATAATTGTATGCTTAGTGTGACATTTGTGGCTGATTGAAATGATTTCTTCCTTGCAAAATTTGAGGTTTGTTGTAAAAATTGATCATAAATTTTGAAATTTGTGCAGTAAGTCCATAATTAAGATGTATTACTGCTGTTTTTGCAGTAAGTCCATAATTAAGATGTATTACTGCTGTTTTTGCTCTGTGAAATATTCAAGATTGATTGATTGCAAAATCTCTATAACATTCATTCTCAAACTCCCATGGGATCTCTCTTCTAGCAAAACAATGGTTCTACCAGATTTTCAGCAGAAATCTTGTTCAGAGAATAGATATTGTTGTGCTACTGTTTTATTAGAGGTAATGACTGGACACATCCGTCTTCAGTTGTGTTTACAAAATGATATAATATATGAGGTAGACTGCAACATTTAAGGTTAATAGCAAGCGGCAACATGTGGTGTCTCTGCCGCGTTCAATCTTCCCAAACTAACAATCTTATAAGTTTGTTCCTTCAGTTTTTACCTGGAACAATATTTGTCAGGACGGTCGCACTCCTGAAGTAAGCTCTTTTAGAATGAGTCTATCCAGTGTGATGTCATGTTTGTTAATTATGAATGAGACAACATTATGTTTTATTTACGCAGTAGTGAAGTTATGAACTTGATTAGGTTATGTTTTCTGTGTTTGTGTCTACTACAGCTTTCCATGATCATGATGGTCGAAGGCATCAGATTGGCTTAGGGAATAAGCTTTCTTTGCTAGTGGATGAGCTTTGTAACCATTTCATGATTGATGTTTGCATCAGACCACGAGGTGATGTTTGCATCAGACCACGAGGTGATGTTGGCATCAGAGCACGAGGTGATAATGATGATAAATAGTTCCTTTAGCTGTGAGAAGTTAGCTCCTGACAAAAGCACAGGTCCTCATCAGTTGAGCATCCTCAAAGCAATACCTGGAGTTGTATAAGGTGTGGTATCTCAACGGGTTAGTTGTGTAGGGGAAGGGGATTTATGGACGGATTATTTCCAGAAGAGAGACGTTGCGGCAGTGTGCCCAGAATCATCACATCCTGCTAGGAGATCAGCATGGACTTCTAGGCCGACTATCTCATTGTTCTTCTGTCAGATTTCAGAGTATGAGGTAACTCATAAAGAATACAGGCATGATGCTGACCACATCATCCCTAGGCATACTGTTATACTGTTGGTCAATTAAAAATATAGACCTAACACCATGTTTCCCAATACAATGATGTGAACCAGTGCCATCTGTTGCCTGCTGACATCCCATTAGAAACCATCACTGTTTTGTGACTGACTGCTTACTGTCTTCCGTGTTCGTTCTTAAACTTCTGCAGATTAACAGGATGCAGTCTGGAGATGGAATGTGTTGTGTCATAGGTTAAAGCTTGGCTGAAATATTTGTAACTTTCTATCTGACTTCAGCATGACTTCTGTGGCACTTTGACCTGCTCTAGAATTAGATAGCCATCTATTCTTCTAAATTTAGTCAATTCATATGACCTGCATGTCAGGTAAAAGTGGTGCTATTCTTTGAGTCACTTTAACGCTCCGACAACACATGGCTCACCACTTATGTGTCCAGTTATGAAACTGGCTTAAATTGTGTAGGTCAGCGTCTATCTTTTGAGATCAATGCAACTTGCCGTTAAAACATCTCCTTGGTGCGAATACTTTCTCTTCCACAATGAAGCTAGACTATATCGTAGCTGAGGAATTTTGTCACTATATGTCATCTTTGAAGTTTCTCATTTAAATCTTTCAGTCTTTTCTCCAGACATACGATGGAATTTAAGCAATGTATTTAGTTATCACTTTTGATTTTGTTGCTTCTTCTTCTGCGTTCAGGATGTGGTCATGCTATACCGTCAGACCTGTCGTCAAGAAGAAGTCCACTGTCTTCTCCAATTCAGAGCGGCTGCCCCATAGCTTTTGCCTCAAGTCTGTATCCTCTGGCCAGGTCTGCTGTCTCTGCTCTTTGTTGGGCAGTCCTGAAGTATGTGTTCTGGAGTCCGGGTTCCGGATCCACATGGACATTCATCTGTGTATGAGATCCTTAATCGATAAAGGTGACCCAACAATCTGCAGTGGCCTGTTCTAAGGTGAAATATTGTGGTCTGTTGATATCTCTGGAGGAGATGTATTGCATCATGTTCGTATTCCCCTTCCGTTTCTTTCTTCCACTTTGCTGAGTATGTGTTGCGGATTATTGTTTTTACTTCTCCGTAAGACAGTGGGTGTCTGTGTTGCTCCATTTCACTTCCTGCCTTTGACAGAGCATCCGCTTTCTCATTTCCCATGATTCCACAGTGTGATGGTATCCACTGAAGGGCAATAGCTGTTGATTTTTGGATCTGTCTTAGGTAATGTCTGATGTTGTACAGAAGGCTTTCGTTTCTGTTGCTCTGGATTGATTCCAGTAGGGATCTGCAATCTGTGAATATGGCTATCTTCTTTGATCTTGGCAGTCCTGGTTCAGTGAAGGCTTTCAGTGCTTGATGGAGTGCAACTGCTTCTGCTCTAAAATTAGAGGAGTATTTCCCGGTTGGAAAAGCTTTTGATATTGTCTTCCCATCTTTGAGTCTTATAAAAATTCCACCTCCTCCATTCCTTACTGCTCCTTCTGCCGATCCATCTGTGTAGACATGTGTCCAATCCTTGGGATTGTATTTTATTTCTATCATCTCCAGTGTCAATGCTTTTAGTTGAGGTGGAGTTTGGTATTCATTATTAATTATTCCAGGAACCTGTGTTATTATGGATACATTCTGGAGACTATTGCCTTGCTCTTCAAAGTCCGTTAGTGTTTCAATTTCATTTGGGAGGTTTGTGAGGATTTCTTTATGTTGTTCATGGATAACTTTAGAGATGTGACAGAAGCTTGTTCTCTTCAACCTGCTTGTGGTTGATCTAGAAATTTGCGCATACATCGGATGGTTTGGCATGCGCTTAATTTTTTCCCTTTGAACAAGCACTCTTTCTTCTCTTCTGTCATCCAGTGGGCAGATGTTTGCATGTTTTTCCATTGCGTGGATTGGAGTGGTTTTCATCCCTCCAGAGATAAGTCGAAGTCCTTCATTTTGTACTTTAGATAGGCGATTAGTATTTGTTTTTGATGCTGATGCCCAGGCTGTCATTCCATATTCTACTACAGGTCTGACTGATTTTGATGCTGTTTTTTAAAACTGGTTTCTTGATTAGGAACAAGCATCAATAGCACTTTAAGATATTCCTATAAGTGATCAGCTCCATAAGCCACCTGAGAGTGTATATGCTCAGTGTTCTAGTCAGTTCTATAAGCCACCTGAGAGTATATGCTCAGTGTTCTAGTCAGTTCTATAAGCCACCTAAGAGTGTATATGCTCAGTGTTCTAGTCAGTTCTATAAGCCACCTAAGAGTGTATATGCTCAGTGTTCTAGTCAGTTCTATAAGCCACCTAAGAGTGTATGTGTTCAGTGTTCTAGTCAGTTCTATAAGCCACCTTAGAGTGTATATGCTCAGTGTTCTAGTCAGTTCTATAAGCCACCTGAGAGTGTATATGTTCAGTGTTCTAGTCAGTTCTATAAGCCACCTGAGAGTGTAAATTGCTCAGTATCCTAGCCAGCCCCACAATCCAAGAATGTAAATTGCTCAGTATCCTAGCCAGCCCCACAATCTAGGAGTGTATATGTTCATTGTTCTAGTCAGCTGTTCGTTCTTCAAATCTTTCCTAAAAAGTTCCTTCTCCCCTTGCTAATTCTTATTGTTGTAAATTATATAACTAGCGGGATGTCGCTTAAATACTTGCTTCAACTAAAAATATTCTTTGGGCTACCCATAAATAACGTCAACAAGTTTGTGTAATATTTTGATACCCTGGTCAACAACTGTCAAGAATTCAGGGACCCTCTTTGCAATATTGCTTTTATTTTTAAAATAATAAAAATATATTTTTTTGCAGAAGTACTAAACAAATATTTTGCCCTCAAATTTGTGGATCAACGTTTTTCAAATTCAGACAATTTAATCAGTGTATAAAAACGCTATTGTTCATGTCAACTTGTGACAATCCACCTACATGTCACACTCTTCCTCCCGCAGTCCCATAGTTGATGTAATTAATGGATGGCCTCTGTTTAGATTTCATCCTGATTAAAGGATCCTGCTCTTGTTAACTACTATTTTGTTAACTCACACAAGATGAACTGAATGTCAATACATGCTTCAACTGGTCATATTCTGTTTAGATTTTGTCCTGATATTATTATAATAATCTATGCGCTTATTGACAACTGTTGATTATTTTTTTTCATGTTTGGATTTGTAGAATTTTGTTTTACCAAGGATTCAGGTGCTATTATTAAAGGCTTGTATTTCATGAACTGTTGTTGTCTTATTTCATTATGTTGTTGCCTAAAAATTGAATGTGTGGATTGTTACAGAATGTAACAATGTGTGGATTGTTACAGAATGTAACAATGTGTGGATTGTTACAGAATGTAACAATGTGTGGATTGTTACAGAATGTAACAATGTGTGGATTGTTACAGAATGTAACAATGTGTGGATTGTTACAGAATGTAACAATGTGTGGATTGTTACAGAATGTAACAATGTGTGGATTGTTACAGAATGTAACAATGTGTGGATTGTTACAGAATGTAACAATGTGTGGATTGTTACAGAATGTAACAATGTGTGGATTGTTACAGAATGTAACAATGTGTGGATTGTCCTGACTTAAATGACAGTTTTCTTCAGTAATAGATATAATTATCAATCAATTAATCAAGTGACATACCGAGTGGCATAGGCGATCATGCTTCTCCACAACTCTCTGTCTCTTTTGTTAAGTTCAGTTGGTGCCTTCTTTTTGTGCCAATTAAATGGCACTATGGATTGTCACAACTCATTCAAAAATGTATCTGTCTCTTCTCCCCTTGATCTTTCCGGTGATTATTAAATGTTCCAAGTTTTAATTTCCTCATCACGTGCCCTAAAAATCTTGACCGTTTGCTTCTAATTTGTCATTTTACTCCAACATCTCTGAGGACTTTTCATGGAATGGAATTTTCTTCATTCTTAAAAATCACATCTCAGTTTCCTCCAGCTTATCTTTGGCACTTTTGTTTACTGTCCATGCTTCACTTCCATAAAGAAGGATTGGCTCAATATAACATCCTAGCACTCTAATATGTGTATGCATTGATATTACTCCAGTGCATAGAATGTTATGGTTCTAAATTTGAAGTCCAGAGAATGGAGATGTGTTCTGTTGCCATTTTATTTGCGCCAATGGCCCAATACATCTATTTTTCTGCTTTGTCTTGGATATAAAGGGATTTATGTGGAGGTGCTCTCATTTCATGGTTAGTTATCTATCTTTGAATACAAGAACCCGTCAAAGACAGATGTGTCGGGCCATTGACACATAAAACAGCGCACTTCCATTATTTGAATTATGTCCTTCTGGAAATCTAGTAGGACCATTGTCCTGCTATAAGAAAGATCTAGCGGTAGTTTGAGAATGAACTGAAGAAGAAGAATACAAAAACAGAGTGCAGATTAGTGTTTTAACTCTGAAACTCACACAGAAGTAATGTACAACCTAATCAGTAAACGTGTTCAATTGTCATAAGAAAGACCACAGAATAAAAAACCCTAATCCAACGCTCACACATATTCAACATAACAGTAACTAGAATTTTGTAGATAAAAAAAATGACAATATAAATTCAGTAATGTTTATTTATTCTTCAACATATCATATACTCAATAATGAAAGAATAACAGGCATAAAGAAATGTTTTAATTATTAATTA
This sequence comes from Meghimatium bilineatum, assembly GCA_034231615.1. Taxonomy (NCBI): domain Eukaryota; kingdom Metazoa; phylum Mollusca; class Gastropoda; order Stylommatophora; family Philomycidae; genus Meghimatium; species Meghimatium bilineatum. The sequence goes on along the minus strand of CM067315.1, from coordinate 13,536,968 downwards.
AAGGCAGCAACATAGACTAAAATGTTTGAATTTTCAGTGAATGCCATAGAAAAAAAAGATTGCGTTATAATGGCATCACAATAGTGCAGTCCATCTTTATGTCTTGGGAGTTGGTAAATTAAAAACATACAAATTGTGATTTTTATAGTGCTATAAATATTGTTTCAGAACTCTTCTACTTTAAAAATGTGGTTTTATAACGTATGCTCATCACCATCATCTGAAAGAGAAGGAACTCTTGTCAGAAATGTACCACTAAGTGTTCAGAAATATTACTAGATCTAATCAAATTTTTGCTTTATGACTCTTCTACTGAAATTGTGGTTAGAAATCTTCTACTGAAATTGTTGTTAGAAATCTTGTACTGAAACTGTTGTTAGAAATCTTGTACTGAAACTGTTGTTAGAAATCTTGTACTGAAATTGTGGTTAGAAATCTTGTACTGAAACTGTTGTTAGAAATCTTGTACTGAAATTGTGGTTAGAAATCTTGTACTGAAACTGTTGTTAGAAATCTTGTACTGAAACTGTTGTTAGAAATCTTGTACTGAAATTGTGGTTAGAAATCTTGTACTGAAACTGTTGTTAGAAATCTTGTACTGAAATTGTGGTTAGAAATCTTGTACTGAAATTGTGGTTAGAAATCTTGTACTGAAATTGTGGTTAGAAATCTTGTACTGAAATTGTGGTTAGAAATCTTCTACTGAAATTGTGGTTAGAAATCTTGTACTGAAATTGTGGTTAGAAATCTTCTACTGAAATTGTGGTTAGAAATCTTCTACTGAAATTGTGGTTAGAAATCTTGTACTGAAATTGTGGTTAGAAATCTTCTACTGAAATTGTGGTTAGAAATCTTCTACTGAAATTGTGGTTAGAAATCTTCTACTGAAATTGTGGTTAGAAATCTTGTACTGAAATTGTGGTTAGAAATCTTGTACTGAAACTGTGGTTAGAAATCTTGTACTGAAACTGTTGTTAGAAATCTTGTACTGAAATTGTGGTTAGAAATCTTGTACTGAAATTGTGGTTAGAAATCTTGTACTGAAATTGTGGTTAGAAATCTTGTACTGAAATTGTGGTTAGAAATCTTCTACTGAAATTGTGGTTAGAAATCTTGTACTGAAATTGTGGTTAGAAATCTTGTACTGAAATTGTGGTTAGAAATCTTGTACTGAAATTGTGGTTAGAAATCTTGTACTGAAATTGTGGTTAGAAATCTTGTACTGAAATTGTGGTTAGAAATCTTGTACTGAAATTGTGGTTAGAAATCTTGTACTGAAATTGTGGTTAGAAATCTTGTACTGAAATTGTGGTTAGAAATCTTGTACTGAAATTGTGGTTAGAAATCTTGTACTGAAATTGTGGTTAGAAATCTTGTACTGAAATTGTGGTTAGAAATCTTGTACTGAAATTGTGGTTAGAAATCTTGTACTGAAATTGTGGTTAGAAATCTTGTACTGAAATTGTGGTTAGAAATCTTGTACTGAAATTGTGGTTAGAAATCTTGTACTGAAATTGTTGTTAGAAATCTTGTACTGAAATTGTGGTTAGAAATCTTGTACTGAAATTGTGGTTAGAAATCTTCTACTGAAATTGTGGTTAGAAATCTTGTACTGAAACTGTTGTTAGAAATCTTGTACTGAAATTGTTGTTAGAAATCTTGTACTGAAATTGTGGTTTTAGAACACTATTACTAAGAGTAAAGATTATTGTCTAGTATTGACCACAGACGTTATTACTGAATGATATCCCAGAAAGTTTAGATTTAGAAACAATCAAATAACTTCTTGAAACTATTTTATATTTCCTAAAACAAATAAATTTTCTAAAACATAAATAAATTTTCTATTTCCTAAAATAATCAAATAACTTCTTGAAACTATTTTCTATTTCCTAAAACATAAATAAATCATGAATCTGTTGAATTTTTTTATCAATAACTTTATTATATATAAATCATGAATCTGTTGTATTTTTTTTATCAATAACTTTATTACAATATAACAATAACTACCTGTATGATGAATTACAACATGTATTAAAAAATAACAACTGATGTCCTTGTATATTAAGTCCTAGGATGATTGAACTAATTGCACATTATAATAAGTATTATCATTGCTACATTTCAGCCCAATCTGGTAACATGGTACTCAAAGAGATTCAATCACATAAAACACATTGAAGGCTATCTCTAAGGACTCTTTAACATTTAATGTCTCTGCCCTATGTGGTACACTCAAATTAGGATTTCCTTTTTCCTCACATATTCGTCATCTTCTTCTTCAGCGTTCGTTCTCAAACTCCTGCTGAATCTGTCTTGTAGTAGGACAATGGTTCTACTAGATTTCTAGCAGGATGTAGTCTAGAGAATGGAAATGCGCTGTGCCGCCGTTCTATTTGCGCCAATGACCTAACACATCAGTCTTTGGCGGCTCTCATGTATTCAATACTGTTATATAGCTCTTTACACAAAAAATACAACGGCCAGTTTGCACTGCTAAGACCAAAACAAAATTACTGTTTACTTCTCACTTGCAGTGTTATCTGCGTGTCATGACCAATTCCTTAAAGAATGTTTTAAAAACATTTGTCCCTTCACATTTGAAATATTGCGAGTGAATTATGAAATACTGGAATATGACCTATCATAATTGGCCAGTGTTCAGTTTGCCCTTTGGTCCAGTATGACAAATTGATGAATATATTGTTCAGATACTCCATACAAGAGCATAGCTTTGATCTTTCAGCCAGTCATTGTCTTGCCATCGCGGCAGAAAAGAGTAGGACTTCATCAAGTCTTGATAGTCCCTGATAGTCTTAGCTGTACGATGGTGTCCCAGCAGCAAAGATTAAATGCAGGACAACGAGATCTGAAGTCTATCAGATGATGCCTTTAAAACCCACAATGAGATTTCTTGGCAAAGTGATGATAAGCAGAATCCCATGCCTGTAGCAATGTCGAACTGCAGCATGAGGCGTTAGAAGTTTATCCTTCTGAAACAGAGAAACAGGTTTTTCTTAAATTTCAATCCTATATAAACACATGTGCAAGTACATTAAACTTCACTCAGTCAATAAACATATACATTCTTATGTAACTAATTTCTTCTTTCGTTCGTTATGCGATATGCTTGACATTCTGGTAGTTGTGGTGAGCCTTCTGGTCAAATATCTCTGACTTCAGCATGGTAACTTGTTAGGGAGGACTGTGATCCTGCCAGAATGTAGGAGGGCCCGGTCAGTCCTAGTTTCCAGCCTCTGCTGGCAAAGCCCAATCTCATTTGTCATCAACTCTTAACTTTCATTCATTCTTCACTCATCGTCATAAGAGTTTCAAGACTTAGGGATGTGGTGGTCTTCCATGAACTGTTCTCTAGCCACTTGTCCTGGGACAGAGATGTGGTGGTCTTCCATGAACTGTTCTCTAGCCACTTGTCCTGAGACAGGGCCGTAGAACTCAAATATATTTCTGATAATCACCATTTTTTCTTGTGGATGCTGTACAATGGGCAAATCTGTAGAATATTTTCTGCTTTATGTAGGTTGCCCACAGACACACACTACTTGTAGAACACAGGGTAAGGAAATAAAAGATATACAATCCTCTACCCCCTTTTTTACATTAGCTCAACTACTTGATTACTGATGGCCAAGATTGGGGATTTCCCTGGCGTAGACGTAAAGCCGCTTGCTGGGTGCTCAAGAAGCCATGGATTCACATCCAGCTTGTGACGTCTTGGTTATAAGGTGGATTTTTGGGAGCTCCCTTGGGATTATCACTTGAAACAACAGCGTTAGTTGTTCTGAGTAGTACTCTCAGCAGGCCATGCCACATCGTTGAGATTAGCGGAGTATATACAGGGTAATCTGAGTACAATTGTTAGTCCTCTACAACTTTTAACCTTTTTTTTTGCCAGCAGAAAAAAATTTTCCTTGAAACAACAAGGTGAAGCTTTATATATGCCCCCCCCCTCCCGTTTTCATAGTTGTATTGATAGCTCTAAGTGTTTCACTTTTTGTATTTTTCTGATTTATGTTAGATAAAGTTGTTATTGCAATGGTTTCCTAGTTCTTATTCCACTAGTTGTCCGAGTTCTTATTCCAGCTGTCCGAGTTCTTATTCCAGCTGTCCTAGCTCTTATTCCAGCTGTCCTAGCTCTTATTCCACTAGTTGTCCTAGCTCTTATTCCAGCTGTCCGAGTTCTTATTCCAGCTGTCCTAGGTCTTATTCCAACTATCATGGTTCAATTTCAAATATGCAGTCAAATGTAAGAATGTCTCAGATCACAAATAGGTTCCAGGTTGACCCTACCTAAGCTCATATCCTCATTATATCCCTCAGCATCGGGCCACACCCAGGCTGTGTTGGTTTATTCTCTTGCTGCATGCATAGCACTCGTATCTAGAATATAACGTAATGGTTTACGCGTAATATTGGTTTTTTGATTGCTAGTTTTACTGAAATATGAATCAAACAAATGTACTATTTCCATCGAAGAGCCTACAAGTGATGTCACAGTTGTGTTTTTTCCCCTAAAACTTTAGCAGTAACAGTAACTACCAGTATGTGATCAAAATTATTTGTTTTAATAGCTATCATGCTATGTTTTTCTGCACAAGAAAACATTTGGCCTATCAGCACAAATAAACTACAGCCCAGCATAAAGATGTAATCTATTGCTGAAAGATCATCTCCAAATATATAAAAGTCCCCATCCAAAAATCTACAAGAATATTCTTATTTTCCATTATGTTCTACTAGCAGTACCACCTTCTATTGAAGAATATTCTGGGAGATGAATATAATTACCTGATAATGAAGATGAAAGTTGCATTCAATCAGGGAGACAAATTGAACATGTCTGAGACGTGTCACTGTACACACAGTTTTTATAGAACTCTGCCACTGTTTCATCCTCAACACTTGTGTCTCCCTCTGGGTACTGGAAAAATAGAAACAAATAATAAACATTAATATGGAATACTTTGATTAAAGAAAAAAAAATAAGAGGTATGTAGAGCCTAATTATATGAAAAATGATAAAGATGGGTGAAATATTTATGTTTCGTATATTGTCTTTCCCCAGGTGAAGGATTGTTGATCGCATTCACACTTGCCATTAAGCGTAGGGGTGGTATCTTAAGCTGTCGTTCAAGGCCAGATGTGTTGCCGAGGTTGCATTTAGTCCATGCTTGTTCAAGGTTAACTTAATGTTTTCAATCCACTGTTTTCTTGGTCTACCTTTGGCTTTACTCCCGGATATTCTTGTATTATATACTCTTATTGGTATTTGGTTTGGCTTCATTCTCATAAGGTGACCGAACCATTTTACTTGCAGTCTCTCAATATGTTCGATACATGATATTATACCAACTCTTTTCCTAATTTCTTCATTTCTTATTTTATCTAGTTTGGTAACCATTGCAGCTTTTCTCAGACACTTCATATATTACCATTTAAAAAATGTAATCATGTCTGTTTGGAGAAATCTGAAGAAGGATCAGTTACGTCTGTCTGGAGAAATCTGAAGAAGAATGAGTTACAAGTCTGTCTGGAGAAATCTGAAGAAGAATCAGTTATGTCTGTCTGGAGAAATCTGAAGAAGAATGAGTTACAAGTCTGTCTGGAGAAATCTGAAGAAGGATCAGTTACAAGTCTGTCTGGAGAAATCTGAAGAAGGATCAGTTACAAGTCTGTCTGAAGGAATCTTTACAAGCATCAGCTACATGTCTGTCTAGATAAATCTGTACAAGCATAATCTACAAGACTGACCTGCAAAATGAGGCAGCTGACATCTGATAAAGATGATGCCCGGCCACTGACCATAACTGCATTATCAGGAGCATTAGCTCGGGCTGTGACAATACTCGCAAGTTTTATTATACTGTCCACCTGCAAAATAAAAAACAAGAAAATTGTTTGGTTAATATCATTCTCCCTGTATACAACTTAGGCAAAACAACCAGTAACACAAGCAACCAGTAACACAAGCAACCAGTAACACAAGCAACCAGTAACACAAGGTATAGATATCTGAAATCATATTCAGAAATTTAGACCAGTCTTCGATTTAAAGACTAGGCCTAGCTGTAATTTGAAGATGCAAAAGATGAGTTGTAAAACCATAATGATCATATTCCTTCTTTGCAAGCAAAGATGAGCATGGCATTTAAAAAAATAAAAATAAAGTTAGGTTTCATTATTTATGAGTCCTCCGATGGCTGGTAAGTCTGTCCGATGGCTGGTAAGTCTGTCCGATGGCTGGTAAGTCTGTCCGATGGCTGGTAAGTCTGTCCGATGGCTGGTAAGTCTGTCCGATGGCTGGTAAGTCTGTCCGATGGCTGGTAAGTCTGTCCGATGGCTGGTTAGTCTGTCCGATGGCTGGTAAGTCTGTCCGATGGCTGGTAAGTCTGTCCGATGGCTGGTAAGTCTGTCCGATGGCTGGTAAGTCTGTCCGATGGCTGGTAAGTCTGTCCGATGGCTGGTAAGTCTGTCCGATGGCTGGTAAGTCTGTCCAATGGCTTTTAAGTCTGTCCGATGGCTTGTAAGTCTGTCCGATGGCGTGTAACTGTACACACAAGATCTCTGTTACTGGGCTCTGGCAAGATCTGTTACTGTATGAGCAGGAATGTAGTAGGTCTTGTGATGAAGTCTGATCTCTCCGTTTTGTTTTGTCTCTTTTGAATACCCGCACTGATCTAACTATTCCTGGCTGGGCGTTCAAAGACTGGTTTCCCAATGAGCTTGGATCAATCCTGCAGTGCTTGAGAGATGTCCTTCAAATTAAGTTCTTGAAACATGGTAAACTGATGCAACCAACACATACCATTCTCTGTCTTGAGACATGGTAAACTGATGCAATCAACACATACCATTCTGTCTTGAGGCATGGTAAACTGATGCAATCAACACATACCATTATGTCTTGAGACATGGTAAACTGATGCAATCAACACATACCATTCTCTGTCTTGAGACATGGTAAACTGATGCAATCAACACATACCATTCTTTGTACTACATCCCCCCAACCTGCAAGAGTTTATATGCAGAAGAATATTGGATACAATCTCCATCATCCTGAAAGTAATTCTGGCATGCTGATGTTCGTCCATGGCTTCTCCTGATGTTATGCATCTAAATATAGTGTCCTACATCCTTCCTCACATCTCAGTGTTGTTGCCAGAAGAATATCAATTCCGGTGGCCAAAATACTGGAATTTATTTTGTCAGATTTTCTAACCCTAAATGGTACATGTTAGGCAAATGCTGCCTTATTGTGTGCTAGCAGTCCATATTTTTAATAGTAGGATTTCAGTGAGCTTCCACACTGTGGAGATAAAAAAATGTGAAGTATCTGCTAGTGCTAATTCGATCTTCCCCCCTAAGGGTGTTCCAGGGGAGAGGGCCTCTCAGTGCCTTACGCACAGATCGATGGATGTGCGTTTAGTGAATGTTCCTTTCGTTAAATAATGTATATGATTAGTTCCATAAAAAATGGCACATCTGCTTAACATGAACCAAAAAGTTAACTTATAACCACAACCAATAAAAAGCAAACAACAGATGTCTAATATATTAGTTCTTAAAAAGGATGGGAAATGATGAAATAAGAGTAGAGTAGACTGACAGTAGAGGACATGTTGGGGGGGGGGAGAGGTGCAATTCTACATATTACAAGATGACTAACAGCGAAACAGCAAGTAGGTCAATGAATAACCTGTATATTGCTGATCAATAAGTCAAGTTTTTTTAGCTACTGCATATGATTTAATTTGACCTCCGGGAAGCTGATCTTGGGGCCAAGGGTAAAACTGTATTTGTTTAGATGTTTCAGTAATATATATAATGTAAGAATTCGGAAAATCTTGTCCTTGTCTGTTTTACAAACTTGCCCTATTGGTCGGTAGATCGATCATGTTGACAAATGTAAAAGAAATACTATATATTTTATGTGTAATATTGTTTTTTTTTTATTGCTAATTTTACTGAAATATGAATATAACAAATATACTATTTCAATCGACAGCCTACATGTGATGTCACAGTTGTGGTTTTCCCCAAAAACTTTAGTGGTAACAGTAACTATGTGATCAAAATTGTTTGTGTTTTATGAGCTATCATACTATGTTTTTCTTCACAAAATTACATTTGGCCTATCAAAAAAAACAAAACACGTTTCTTAGGCAATCAAAATATTTAGCAAATCAGAGCATTGCTTTTAGTTCTAGACATTTGGCCAAAAAGGTGGGGAAACCCCTTCCATATCGATTTTCCACAACTTTCTCAACAAAAATGAGAAAATTACACAAAAAAAGACGGGCGAAAGATCTATTTTTAAAATTTTCTTTTTATGTAAACCTCACTGAAAACGTATCTACGACCCGAGATTATTTCCTGTCAAAACCTATCTTGAATGGGACAGTAGAAGATGCTGTGGAATGAAAAAAAAGAAAATCATGGCTGGTAAGGGTGTTTCTACTTTCATTCTTCTTCTTCAGCGTTCATTCTCAAACTCCTGCTGAATTCTCTTGTAGCAGGACCATTGTCCTACTAGATTTCCAGCAGGATGTAGTCCAGAGAATGGAAATGCGTTGTGTAGCCGTTTTATTTGCGCCAATGGCCCGACACATCCGTCTTCGGCGGTACTTTCATTCAAATTGGTGAAGATATCGTGGAGGGACTGTGTTCGAATGCAGGTAGTAGACCTACGATTATGAAGAGTGAAGGGTTATGTCTATATCATAAGCTATGCGTTTTATAGTAGACCTTAATTTTTAGAACTAACATTTATACAAGCAATAGATTTGATTGCAATGCAAGGACCTTATAAAAATTTTTAACATACAAAATATTGACTTACAATCTCGTGATTTAGATTGACGTTAATCTAGATTAAAGTCGCAGGGAGCAATGTGTACTACTAGTACGAGAAACATTTGGATACAATATCTCGGTGAAAGTTGAAAGGAAACGTGATTGTGACCAGCTTCTGTAAATAGGCCTATAGGGCATATATCGAGTCATGCCAATAGGCTATGCCAGAGCTCAGACTCGATTTAGAATATCAAATTTTGACGTCTGAAATTGTTTAGTCTGTACGTGATTGCTCCGATCTAGAAAACTGTATAATTTTATTCGCCAATGACCGAAAATATTTTGAACTGAATGAGTTAGTATTGCTGTAAGTTGCTATGTAATCTTGCGATAAAGAGCGCTAAGGTCATGTACCGGAAATGTTTGTTTACATGCCCAAGTTACGTGCTGGCTGAAAATAGGTCACAAGGTGAAAGGTGAGCGGTAAAAACCAATGAATGTGCGTAATTAAATGAGGAACAGGGAAAACCACATCGTGCGTGACCTTGCTAGCGTCTTGTGATGCCATCAAAAGCATAAAACCTACGTTTACAATGTCCGAATTTGTTTTATGTGCAACTATTTTGGGACAGAATTAAATATTAACACAAAATAACATATTTATACGGTCATCATAACGATGTAACCCCGCCCTGTATGATAAACGAGCTTGTGCACGCAAACAAGCGGGAATAAAGTCCCGTGTTAATAGTACATATCTGCTCATAACTATAATTTTGGACGAAATGGTCCATAGATTTAAGGTTGGAAAGAAGTGTAGTCACTATAAATATTTCACAGAAGTTTAGTGCAGAATGGGCAGTTGTGCGACAGGAGCTGTAGATACGCATCTTAGAAATTCTATATCTGGTTGAGCATCTTTCAGTTTTCTTTAGAAAATTATGATAAAACATAGTGGTATTTGAGTGGGAAAGACCGTTTTTTATTATGATAAAACATAGTGGTATTTGAGTGGGAAAGACCGTTTTTTTTTATTATGATAAAACATAGTGGTATTTGAGTGGGAAAGACCGTTTTTTTTATTATGATATAACATAGTGGTATATTCGTGGGAAAGACCAAGTGCACGGATACTGTGTGTGTCCGGTTCTGTGGCAGCGTGGTTAAGTGCACGGATACTGTAGGACATTATTATTCAACTATTGTTAAATGTTTACGTACACTAATACATCCAATCGCATCGCCAGTACAACGTGGACGAGCGGCTTTTGAATTTACAGCAGGTTCAAGCGTACCGAGTCCGTGAGACAACTAATTAAAGGAGCAGAGGGGAACTGTCAAATTGTTTTCCATTCATTTAAACTCGGATATCCTGGTCCCAATTAATTTAGTCTCACTGTTCTGCTCCAGGTGTGAAGCAGCTTTCAAACATTCCTTTTTCAATGTTGTTTCCAGTCCAGAGCCTGGCTGGTAATATTGTCAGGCTTCTTTCTGAGCACATGTCCTATCCATCTTCCTTTTCTTGATTCTTAATTAGAAAACTGGCCTCATAGCACGTGGGGCATTCTCATAAGTGCTCCGCCCTCTGTTCCAGCAGCCATTCGATTCAATGGTGTTTCGAGTCCAATGCCGCCGAAACAGATGTCGACATCAGGGCACAACTCTGGCCCTTGCAACAGGTTTCTTTGTTGTTCCGCCCACCCACGCCGTGCCCGTAACTAGTTCAAGCACAACGTCCTTCGTTTTTACCTTATCTCTACCTCCACCGTCAGTCAACTTGTGTGTTCTCATATACAAACTCATTTGATATGAACTCTGGCCATCTAAAGCCACACAAACGACTGAGCCATTTGTTGATCATTTTTCTGTAAAAGTGTACTGTATAGTTTTATGTTAAAGTGTACTGTATAGTTTTGCTAAAGTGTACTGTATAATTTTTTTTCTGTTAAAGTATACTGTATAATGTTCCTCTACTATCTGACATTGTATCTGCTGCCTGGGAGTCACACTTTTTGATTCATTCCTCCTGCCACGCCTACAAACTAATCCTGTCCCGTCTTACGAACATTGACGTCAGCGATTGAATATAACTAGTGGAGTTAAGCAAGATTTATGTCATGCAGACGTTACCAAGGACTGTTGGTTTCTGCGCAACACGTGCCCGCAACAGAAGTCTACTATCAACATCATCATCATGTGTTGTGCCTCGGGGTACAAATATTACAATAGATCCTCCTTTGATTATTTCAAATTTCAATGTGCTCCACTCCCTCCCCCACTCCCATTTTTGTTTCTTTCTTTTAAATTTAAGCTTTCTCTAATTCGTTTATGAAAAGAAAATTAACTGTGAAATAAAATTTTCTTGAATGTCTGAAACCGCCGAAGACGGATGTGTTGGGCCATTGGCGCAAATAAAACGGCAACACAACGCATTTCCATTCTCTGGACTACATTCAACTGGAAATCTTGTAGGATCATTGTCCTGTTACAAGAGAAATCCAGTGGGAGTTTGAGAATGAACGCTGAAGAAGAATGTCTGAAAACCTGGTAAAGTGACCATGACAGACTGCTCTGTACCTCGCTACCACAGAGCTGGACATATGAGAAAACCAAAGTAAAATGACATCAATCTTCTACATCTTTCTAGCCCCTGTGAGTGTATATACATAGAGGATGAAAGAGACAGCGTGAGTGTAACAAGGATGGTTACCTTGATTAAGCGGATGTCGTACTCTCTACAGAACGCCTCGATCAGCATGTGGTGTATGTGTGTGGACACGTCCTGGGGGTTGACATCTTCTGATGGTAGAATACACAGCATCACCTTATAAGGGTCGCTGTTGGAGGTAAATAAACAGGATATCAGCACACTAACAACATTCACTAGACCATCCAAGTAAATACGACAGACTAAACATACTCGGTTCCAAGTAAAGGTCACAGACTAAACATCTTATGTGTTCAGGGTAAAGGTCACAGACTAAACATCTTATGTGTTCCAAGTCAATACGACAGACTAAACATCCTGTTCCAAGTAAAGGTCACAGACTAAACATCCTCGTGTTCCAAGTAAAGGTCACAGACTAAACATCTTATGTGTTCCAACTAAAGGTCACAAAACTAAACATCATCTGTGTTCCAAGTAAAGGTCACAGACTATACATCCTCGTGTTCCAAGTAAAGGTCACAGACTAAATATCCTTGTGTTCCAAGTAAAGGTCACATACTAAACATCGTCTGTGTTCGTTCTCAAACTCCGGTTGGTTTGACACATCAGCATGAAACATCAAACGTAAGCATGGCTTTTAAGGTACTTTCACTGGTTTGGTGGTAACAATCATTGGCATGGTTGTTCAGTCACTGGCATGGTGGACCAGTCACTGGCACAGTGGGTCACAGTCATAAATTATATTATTTGTCCTATTTCCGGCACAGGAGAGTAAATCAGTAATGCATTGCAACACGGCGAATTTGGATCTCTGGACTACGCCCTTGCAGACGTTTGAGAACAAACGTGGTGTCATCACATTTGAATTAAAACCAGCCGATGATAATTGTATAACTAAACAAAAGAGTTAAAAATTATAGGCTTACATGAAAAAAAAATATAACGAAACAAATTGTAAAATAACAATTTATTGTTATATCTGAGTATTTTGTGAGCATGCCGAAACATTCTGCTATGCCGGACTATTTGTATACGAAACTCTCAGGGACAAGACTGACGCACGAATGTGAATTTTTATTTCAACAGAATCAGACTAGAAATGCTCTTTTATGTTGCAACAAATAACACACTTGTTATTTGCATGGTCCCGACAACAAATTCATAACAAAATTCCTGACATACTGGCCGTTCAAAATTCCTCCCGCCGTAACCGCGTATTCTGTCCCTCAAATCTGATACAGTTCTGTGGTTGTAAGAGAATAATTTAACAATGACTATTTGATATCTTTTTTTCGTGCGTTTCATTGGCTGTCGACAACAAGTGACCAATGAAATCACGGAAAAGTTAGAATAAGCATCACTTTTAAAGGATGACGCAGAGTCTACAGGAATGTATTATAGAGAAGGTACTCGGTTCTGTACAACGGCTGATATCGTCTGCTAGAGCTCGCCACCGCTCTTTTCCACAAACACGTTGGGACTTTTCAACGCACGTTTTCTAAGCGCACGCTTTTTAAGAAACATAAACTCCATGTTCTTGGTAACATGGGGATGTTTATCCACTGAAACAACACAGGGGAAACTATCTGTCGTCTGCTTGTATGATCTTTTGTTTATTTGTAACACAATTACCTCTGTCACGGGACATCTTGACGTAACATCTCAGTTTCACAATCATATTTACTATTTGTTCAAAGTTTATTTTTTTTAAATCCACGGCGGCACAGGACAGGGCTTTGGAGGTCTCTAGGAAACAGTCAACAATCAGCTCTCTGTTGTGTCACAGCAAAAAAAATAAATGTCTCTCATCCTCGCAACGTGTACCGTTTTGCCCCTCTGACCAGGGCCCTCGTGAGTTTGGGGCCCGTAGGCTGTTGCATAATTTGGCTAGGCTGAAGTTTACCACTACGAAAGAATAAACTAAATAATTAGGTTCTTGTTTGCAGTTAGTGCCTACGTACGTATTTTATGGCTAATTAATTAAATATTATATCAATTAATTATTTTGTATATTCATTTTTAGGGTTAGGGTTAATTATGTAAAAACTGATAAATATAGCCAAAGGAGATCTCTCTAGTTTCCCAGAGATTGAATGTCTGTTCTTCTTCTCGTTCGCAGTTTGACATGTCTACACAGCAAGTGGAGTCTATTCATAAAAGCATTGATCGTTTCTCTCTAGTCTAGTTTATTTATAGCACAGTTTTTACTAGCACAGATAATATGTAGGGCTATCTTTAAGAGCAAAAATGTCAACATAGACACTAAAGTTGCATTGTACAAGACTTATTATTCCATCATTGTGCTACCTGTGCCAAACTTGAGCAACGACAGCTCAAGACAAAAGAAAAATAGTAACAGCAGAAATGACATTTCTACGAAGAATACCCGGAGTGTCATTAAAAGATGGAATTAGAAATTATAACATCAGACAGATAACCAAAACAGTAGAATACATCAAGAGTACATCAATAATACAAGACTACATCAATCATACAAGAATACATCAATCAATCAAGAATACATCAATATTAGAATACATCAAGAGACAACAGATTACGTGGTTTTCACACACGTCCAGACTACCAACAGATAGTATGCCACAAATAGCCATGACACAGACACCACGGCTATGAAGCCGGAGAAAGACCATGTAAAACATGAAACATGGACAGAAATCATAGAGGCTATGGGAACAAGTCCACAAACAGCAGACAGGGAGGTCATCTCCAAACAACTCTTCTACCCCTTATGTCACGAGGCACAAAATGGTCTCAGCGTATAGATAGATCAATAGAAAACTTGTGTAATTCAAGATTTAAAATACTTTCTTAATTATTTGTCATGATACAATTGGATAAAACTGAGGGCAGGTACAGAACAAAGTGCATTCAACTTACATTTCAAGTTGAAGAGCAGGTACAGAACAAAGTGCATTCAAAACTTACATTTCAAGTTGAAGAGCACAGTCGTGTACACCACACGTCAGACGACCCTGCTCTAGAGCTTGCCATACAACTTCCTGCAAGGTTTCTCCCATGTTAGCACCTTTCGTCCTGATTGGAAAATATATATATATCAACTCACCTGCAAACTTTGTACATATATATGTGTATCATGTACAGAAGCTACAATATCAATGTATATGAGTTATACCCAAGCTACAATATCAATGTATGTGTTATACCGAAGTCACAATATCAACGTATGTGTTATACCCAAGCTACAATATCAATGTATATGTGTTATACCCAAGCTACAATATCAATGTATATGTGTTATACCCAAGCTACAATATCAATGTATATGTGTTATACCCAAGCTACAATATCAATGTATGTGTTATACCCAAGCTACAATATTAATGTATGTGTTATACCCAAATCACAATATCAATGTATCTGTTATACCCAAGCTACAATATCAATGTATATGTGTTATACCCAAGCTACAATATCAATGTATGTGTTATACCCAAGCTACAATATCAATGTATGTGTTATACCCAAGCTACAATATTAATGTATGTGTTATACCCAAGTCACAATATCAATGTATGTGTTATACCCAAGTCACAATATCAATGTATATGTGTTATACCCAATCTACAATATCAATGGAAGCGTATCCACTACAGGCCGTTGCTACTCGACGAGTAATGAATTTTTACGCACCACTGACACATCCAAATGCATTGCCAGTACAATGTGGACGGTGTGCTGTCGAACCACGAGCAAGTTCGCTGAATCCGTGTTTGTAAAACGAACATACTACTCACTGTACCATACAGCTTGTACATATAGCGTGTCTGGGTCGCAGGGATAATATATGTACACATAGCGTGTCTGGGTCGCAGGGATAATATATGTACACATAGCGTGTCTGGGTCGCAGGGATAATATATGTACACATAGCGTGTCTGGGTCGCAGGGATAATATATGTACACATAGCGTGTCTGGGTCGCAGGGATAATATATGTACACATAGCGTGTCTGGGTCGCAGGGATAATATATGTACACATAGCGTGTCTGGGTCGCAGGGATAATATATGTACACATAGCGTGTCTGGGTCGCAGGGATAATATATGTACACATAGCGTGTCTGGGTCGCAGGGATAATATATGTACACATAGCGTGTCTGGGTCGCAGGGATAATATAGTGGAAACTTCAATACACAGAGCCCTCTAGTATCTTATTAGTGGATGCTTCAATACACAGAGCCCTCTAGTATCTTCTTAGTGGATGCTTCAATACACAGAGCCCTCTAGTTTCTTCTTCGGCGTTCGTTCTCATACTTCTGAGAATTAGCAGATTGTAGTCCAGAGAACGGAATGCTGTGTCATAATTTTCGCTGCGATATCTGCGCCTTTCTGTCTGACACATCCGAACTCAGAATAGTCTATGGGTCACTTTGACTCTGTGAGACGGGACAGTCAACTCCATCCTAAATATCTTTAGTCCCATCTTACAACATGCATGGCAAATAATAATATCGCTATTATTTGCTTCACTTTCGTGTTCAGGAACGACTATTTCAGACGGTCACGGATCAGGGAATACGGGCGAGTTCTACAGAGTTGCAGATAATGTCAACAAACCGTAAACAGTCCAGTCTTTAATGTTGTATGTCCACGATATTCGTTGTCTTCCTCTGCTCCTTCTACCCTAGACAGTTCAATGCAGGATAATTTCTGACAGGATACGTCGGCTTACATATTCTTCTTCTTCTGCATTCGTTCTCAAACTCCTGCAGATTAGCAGGGTGTAGTCCGGAAAACTTAATGCGCTGTATCATGGTTTACAGCATTGATGCGATATCTGCGCCTTTCGGCCTGACATATCCGACTTCAGCATTGCTTTGGGTCACTGACCATATACGGGATGGGACGGCTAACACCATCCCATAACCGCCTTATACGACATGCATGGAAGGTAAATAGTGTTGCTATTCTTTGCTCCCCTTTCGGACTCCGCCAACACACGGGCGGCCTGTAACGCTGCATTCGAAGGCATATGTCCGTCTCTCCATGTCTTTAGATTATAATCAGATCACCCACAGTGCCTATCTCTCGCATAGCCAGCGTAGAGCACAACAGAAAGCACTAGTGAAGTTATAAATTATCATATTCGCTTTATGTAAACATATTCAAGATTATAAACCAGCATTCTACAATGAAACATCAACAAAGATTGGTTATTAACACTAAAAACGAACACGTGCTAAATTTACTTACATATTCAATGTGTGTAATCTGCAGTGTTTCTGATAATGAATTGAATTCACTTTTTGATATTCCAGTGTGAGATATAATGCACAGATTGAAGTACAAGTTCCAAACTTCACAGACACTTAACTACAAGAAGCATTAAGGTTACAGCATTAACAAAGAATAAACTTGTGCGGATGAACGTGGAAAAACAAACCCGGATACTCTACTCTGAATCAGCGAATGAAACATCAGCGCGAGATGTACTGGCAGCTGACTGACTCAGCCAATAAAAATACTTGATTTTTCCACGTGACTCAGACAGGCTGACTGGAAAGCGGGAACTCCGGAATGACTAGTCTTCAGATTCAGGTATCATATGCACTCTAACAGCTGAGCTGTTTTGAGGTCAGAGTTCAAGTAGGGTTGTCCCTAGAATGGTCAGATGTACAAGGAAAGATATTAAAACATATTTATTTACAAACGACAGGACGAAAATTTTATCGGAAAAACATAACTCGTAAAAGTGCATCGATTATGTAAAACAACAAGGTAAATTAACTGTTTTATAGCGGACAATTCAAATGATTGTTACTTACATCAGATCCACTGAAGCCGGGTACAGTATTGTAAATGGTGGTATTCGATCATCGTTACAGAAGCAGACGATGAGTCATTGATATTGACTCACAATAGCATTTGTATTATTGAATGGTAAAATAGGGCTTACTTCACCAAAGACGATTACAAAACAGGTGGATTTTAGCCACTGTAATATTGAAGGTGGTCATACGTCTAATGCTGGGCTAAACATTGTAGAGGGCGCATAAACTAAACAGTGTAGAGGGGGGCTCATACATTAAACATGTAGACACTAATACATTAAACTCAGCCGAAGACGATTGTGTCGGACCATTAGCGCAAATAAAACGGCAACAAAACGTATTTCCATTCTTTGAACTGCATCCTGCTGAAAATCTAGTTAGACCATTGTCATGTTCAATAGAGATCCAGCGGGAGTTTGAGAATGTACGCGGAAGAAGAAGAAGATATACTAAACAGTGTAGAGGGCCCATACACTAAACATTATAGAGGGCCCATACACTAAATATTGTAGAGTGCAAATACACTAAACATTGTAGAATGCTAATACACTAAACATTGTAGAGTGCTAATACACTAAACATTGTAGAGTGCTAATACACTAAACATTGTAGAGTGCTCATACACTAAACATTGTAGAGTGCAAATACACTAAACATTGTAGAGTGCAAATACACTAAACATTGTAGAGTGCTAATACACTAAACATTGTAGAGTGCAAATACACTAAACATTGTAGAGTGCAAATACACTAAACATTGTAGAGTGCAAATACACTAAACATTGTAGAGTGCTAATACACTAAACATTGTAGAGTGCTAATACACTAAACATTGTAGAGTGCTCATACACTAAACATTGTAGAGTGCAAATACACTAAACATTGTAGAGTGCTCATACACTAAACATTGTAGAGTGCAAATACACTAAACATTGTAGAGTGCTAATACACTAAACATTGTAGAGTGCAAATACACTAAACATTGTAGAGTGCAAATACACTAAACATTGTAGAGTGCAAATACACTAAACATTGTAGAGGGCCCATACACTAAACATTGTAGAGTGCAAATACACTAAACAGTGCAGAGGGCTCATACACTAAACATTGTAGAGTGCAAATACACTAAACATTGTAGAGGGCTCATACACTAAACAATGTAGAGTGCTAATACACTAAACATTGTAGAGTGCTAATACACTAAACATTGTAGAGTGCTAATACACTAAACATTGTAGAGTGCAAATACACTAAACATTGTAGATGGCCCATACACTAAACATTGTAGAGTGCAAATACACTAAACATTGTAGAGTGCAAATACACTAAACATTGTAGAGGGCCCATACACTAAACATTGTAGAGTGCAAATACACTAAACATTGTAGAGGGCTCATACACTAAACATTGTAGAGTGCTCATACACTAAACATTGCAGAGTGCTCATACACTAAACATTATAGAGGGCCCATACACTAAATATTGTAGAGTGCAAATACACTAAACATTGTAGAGTGCAAATACACTAAACATTGTAGAGGGCCCATACACTAAACATTGTAGAGTGCTAATACACTAAACATTGTAGAGGGCCCATACACTAAACATTGTAGAGTGCAAATACACTAAACATTGTAGAGTGCTCATACACTAAACATTGTAGAGTGCTCATACACTAAACATTGTAGAGTGCTCATAAACTAAACATTATAGAGGGCCCATACACTAAATATTGTAGAGTGCAAATACACTAAACATTGTAGAGGGCTCATACACTAAACATTGTAGAGGGCTCATACACTAAACAATGTAGAGGGCTCATACACTAAACATTGTAGAGGGCTCATACACTAAACAATGTAGAGGGCTCATACACTAAACATTGTAGAGGGCTCATACACTAAACAATGTAGAGGGCTCATACACTAAACATTGTAGAGGGCTCATACACTAAACAATGTAGAGTGCCCATACACTAAACATTGTAGAGTGCTCATACACTAAACATTGTAGAGTGCTCATACACTAAACATTGTAGAGGGCTCATACACTAAACAATGTAGAGTGCCCATACACTAAACATTGTAGATTGCTCATACACTAAACATTGTAGAGTGCTCATACACTAAACATTGTAGAGGGCTCATACACTAAACAATGTAGAGTGCCCATACACTAAACATTGTAGAGTGCTCATACACTAAACATTGTAGAGTGCTCATACACTAAACATTGTAGAGGGCTCATACACTAAACAATGTAGAGTGCTCATACACTAAACAATGTAGAGTGCTCATACACTAAACAATGTAGAGTGCTCATACACTAAACATTGTAGAGTGCCACATTGTAGAGCACTCATATACAAAATAAATTGATACTATATCTTATTCCGGATGCAACTATCAACCAAGTATTTTTGGCAGTAGTGATTTTATGTATTTGCATAATTTACGTTGCCAGTCTTTACGTTTAGTAGTTTGCGATTGCTTATGGGTGATCTGATGCACAATTGCATGTGAAATTGAATATCTGGTACATTGTACACACTCCGTACAAACACACGGAAATCAAAATCTCACCCTCCTCTCACAATAATCAATCAATCAATTGCCATGTCGAGAGGCGTAGGCGATCATGTTTCTCTAAAACTTCTTGTCTCATGTGTTTGTAATAAGTTCAGTTGGCGATACTCTCGGGTACCAGTGACAGCACATCCAGCAACTTCTATCTTTGACTTCCCGTGTTTCTTCTTCCCTTAATTTTTCCTGTAATTATTATATGTTCAAGTTTTGCTCATATGACATGCCATAAACATCTTGACTGTCTGCTTATAATATTTGCTATAATTTGTCTTTTTACTCCCGCATCTCTCATGACTTCTACACTAATTGTCGTGGTTGTCCATAGAATTTTCATCATTCTTCTTAAAAACCATATTTCAATAATAATAATAATAATAATAGTAATAATAATAATAATAATAATAATAATAATAATAGTAATAATAATAATAATAATAATAATAGTAATAATAGTGTAAAACAAATAATAATAAGCATTATTATTAAATATATTTTTACAATTGACCGAATAATGGACTGAGAGCTCGAGACAAGATTTGTCTCCTCGCATTGAAGCAGAACACAGACTGCAGAAAGTACCACTCAATGAAGCAGCTAACACACTTCCGAAAGTACCACTCAATGAAGCAGCAAACAGGCTACCTAAAGTACAATTCATAGCTAATAACTGTTGCTTCAAGTGATTCTTCTTCTTCTTCTGTGTTCGTTCTCAAACTCCTGCAGATTAACAGGATGTAGTCCGGAGAACGGAATGCGTTGTGTCATGGTTTACAGTATTGCTGCGATATCTGCGCCTTTCGGACTGACACATCCGACTTCAACATGGCTTTGGGTCACTGACCCTATATGGGATGGGGCATCCAACTTCATCCCATAACCTCCTTAGTCGCCTTTTACGACAGGCGTGGAATGTAAACAGTGTTGCTATTCTTTGCTACTCTTTCGGGCCCCGGCAACACAAGGGGGGGGCTTCAAGTGATAATCATCAGGCATCTACGAGAACATTCACATTGCAAGATGTCGCCAATGGGATTCGAACTCGTAACCTCTTGAACAAAAAGCCAACTACGTGAACTATGAATTTAAACCAAATTGGAAACACAAATCTTATCCCAATGGAAATAAAAAGATAAATAATAAGTACAATCTTCATACCAACATTCATTTATCAATGTCAGTCATGGATACTACCAAAAGAACAAGAGGGAAAACGTACTACATGTGAAATGAGATGTCTAAGAAACACATAAAAGATAATAAGACAAGAGCCGACAGACAGATGACAGACAAGAGATGACAGATAAGAGATGACAGACAAGAGATGACAGACAAGAGACGACAGACAAGAGATGACAGACAAGAGATGACAGACAAGAGACGACAGACAAGAGCCGACAGACAAGAGATGACAGACAAGAGATGACAGACAAGAGATGACAGACAAGAGATGACAGACAAGAGATGACAGACAAGAGATGACAGACAAGAGATGACAGACAAGAGATGACAGACAAGAGATGACAGACAAGAAACGACAGACAAGAGATAACAGACAAGAGACGACAGACAAGAGATGACAGACAAGAGACGACAGACAAGAGATGACAGACAAGAGATGACAGACAAGAGACGACAGACAAGAGACGACAGACAAGAGATGACAGACAAGAGACGACAAACAAGAGACGACAGACAAGAGACGACAGCTCTGGATAATATTGTTTATCTTTTGTCTCCGGTAATTATAGTCCTGTGGATTCTATGCAATAATCCTTCGAACACGTCATTTGACTTTTCCTGTAATTTTTCAATGGTCACTTTATATATAAGTTATGCCGAGAACCAGTGAAAATCACGGAAAAAAGCTAAAAAAACGTCACTTTAAAAAAATTATAATGCGCCGTAAGTCCACAGGATTTTAATTGGCGAGAGACTTGAGCTTGTCTGGTAAATTGTCAATGTAATTTATCTGTAAACTACTTGTGACGTTACAAACACGAGTGTTATACGAGGGCAGTAAATTCTTCCTAGCGAGGTTGTCGATAAGTACCACAAGTACCACATGGCATATGGAGTGATTTCAAACGTCATTACCTCATCATTTGAAATCAACACCACACGCTGGAATACACGTAACTTTTATAACGCACTCAACAGTATAGATTAACATTTACCGCTTCCTCTGTCAGGCAACTTACGCCCCCATGTTTGCCTGCAATATTTTTTCTCTCCTGTTGCTAGTGCACTGCGTGACCCTTCCAGAGTAGCTGGGAGTGGAAATTGGGTGAGTAGTATATGTCACACACCTCCTCCTCGGTTGCTACAACTATATCGCCGCTGTGTTCAGGATGTTACTACACTTTCTTCAGGGCGTTGTAACTTTAGAACTATGTAATTTCCTGACCGAAAGGTGCAAATTTTGCAGTTTCACTCTATATCGGGGGGGGGGGGGTTACTATCTTACCGAAATATATGTTGAAGTTGTTATAAATGGATGATTTATCGTCATACCTGCATAATTATAACATCTTTTTAGCGCACGTTCTCAAACTCCTGGATGGATCTCTCTTGTAGCAGGACAATACCTCAACTATATTTCCAGAGAACAAATATGCATTTGTATTGTCATGTTAATTGCTGTAATAGCCCGACACATCTGACTTTTGCGAGTTGTAACTAATTACCTTCAGCGTATTTACCAGTTATGATGAACGGTGGACGGCTGTAATCATGTCGATTGTAGACCAGCCGTACGTTGCAACATATTTATGAGCATTACTCGTACTGCACGTTGGTAACAAATCTGAATGCTAACCACGATAAAAATTTTCATGCCGTCTATTTCGCTATAGATTTGGTATCTTATTTGAGTAGAAGTCTTCCGTATTATAGATGAGCAAGGATAGTTTCTTCTCTTTCTTTATCCTGGTTTCTGGTCAATCGTTTTAAAATCAGTCACTGACCAGTATGCATTGTGGCGTTCTGAAAGGCACCAACAAACGTTCACCACATGGTTCGGTCAAGATTGTGGTTTTATCGATTTCGGAGAAAAATAGTTAAAATAGCAGCAACGTTCTTGCGGAACGAAAAAAGGCAGGGCTTAAAACTATCTCGTGGCTCATTCTGGTATTACATTTGTAATAAAAGTTCGAAAAAATTGGAAAAAAAATGTAATGTTTAGATTATTCAGAGGTCAGACAGGCAACCTCGGTTCTGTAAAAATCAAGTCATTGATCCGTTTGGCTAGATGACCCAAGTTCGAGTTAGCTCACTGCTTTTGATTGGTAAAAACTCGCCGACGACGGATATTTCGGGCCATTGGTGCAAATAATGGGGGCACAATGCATTTCTATTCTCTGGTCTACATCCTGCTGGAAATCTAGTAGTTTCATGATCCTGCTACAAGGGAGATTCAGCGGGAGTTTGAGAATGAATGCCGAAGAAGAAGAAGAAGATTGCTAAAAAACATTGCTGGAAATGTTGAAAATAGTGATATGTCGTAGGTGCTTCACATCGTTGTACTTGGGGTTACTCCATATATACACCGTCCCTCTCAATGAAGAAGAACACAATCTGCCGAAAGTACCACTCAAAGTAAATAACTGTTGCTTCAAGTGATATTGATCAAGCAACTCCGAGAAAAATCACCTTGTATGATGTCGCCAGTGAGATTCGAACTCAAAACCTCTTGAGCACAAAAGCCAACAGCTTATGTACTATGTCAAAGACATATCCCACAACATTTCTAGAATATTCTTTACAGTATAAATATATTCTAGCCATACATGGTGAAAATGGTTTACTGCACGTTACAATAAGTCAAACTTGAAAACATAAGTTAAACTTGAAAACATAATTCTAATTTGAAAACATAAGTCAAACTTGAAAACATAAGTCTAATTTGAAAACATAAATCAATCTTGAAAACATAAGTCAAACTTGAAAACATAAGTCTAATTTGAAAACATAAGTCAAACTTGAAAACATAAGTCTAATTTGAAAGCATAAGTCAAACTTGAAAACATAAGTCTTATTTGAAAACATAAGTCAAACTTGAAAACACTTATAGTACTGTAAACGAACTCACAGCAATTGTTTACCGCCACGTAACAAATCCCGTAACACATCCTTGTATCTAGATATTCATGACTGAGACCAGAAAGGACAAAACGCATGACTAATGAATGCTGGACGTGTAGAGAATATCATGGGCAAATGCCCGCGTGTTGCCGGGGCCCGAAAGGGGAGTACAGAATAGCAACACTGTTTACCTTACATGCATGTTGTAAGAGGCGACTAAGGAGGTTATGGGAGTTGGCTGTCCCATCCCATATAGTGTCAGTGACCCAAAGCCATGCTGAAGTCGGATGTGTCAGGCAGAAAGGCGCATATATCGCAGCAATGCTGTAAACCATGACACAACGCATTCCGTTCTCCGGACTACATATTGCTAATCTGCAGGAATTATGAGAACGAACGCAGAAGAAGAAGAATGGGCAAATAAGATTCTTCAAGACGCCAGCCTCACAACTCACTGTCTATCACAACATTTAAGAATTACCTGGAGAAAAATATGTTTACTGAATATTACAAGTGTATTAGGTTCAGGCACGACCGACCTCAAGTCACGACCTGTGGACTGATGACCTAGAAGGCCAGTTGTGATTATTGTCCCGAGTTTCATTAATCGGCCTTGGTTATTTTTGGCTGGCGACTCCAAATATATAAATAGTGTTCAATGAATAACGAAACAATAATCGAAATAGTACCGAATGAATGCCGGGTTTTTTCCAGTTAGGTCTTTATTACAGTCGATGGTCACGGTTCAGGCATACGTAATATGTTAAACAAAATTAGTAAATGTTGTATATTAATGCGTCTATATAAGGAGTGATACGTAATTCTCTATAACGTGTAGTTTGCAGTGTAAGGTATTTATTTGTCAAACAACAAATATTGCTTAGGTGAAGTAAAGCGGAATCAATGCTGAAATGTGTAATTTTAGAAAACTAAATACTGTGATACTAAATACAGTGAAACTAAATACTGTGAAACTAAATACTGTGAAATTAAATACTGTGAAACTAAATACTGTGAAACTAAATACAGTGAAACTAAATACTGTGAAACTAAATACTTGGAAAATAAATACAGTGAAACTAAATACAGTGAAACTAAATACTGTGAAACTAAATACTTGGAAAATAAATACAGTGAAACTAAAGACTGGGAAAAAAATACAGTGAAAATAAATACAGTGAACATATACAAGAACAATATATCCAGAATAAATGCACAAACATTTGTTGTATTTGCCTATTTTTTTCTAAAAATGTGTACAAATGTAAATATACGCAGAGCACCATATACGACCGTAGATATGATTACATTTAAGAGAGAGTTTTACTTCAGAAATATATGTATTTCAAGTAATATATGTATATAAGTATAAGTATATGCCAAAATATAAGTATATGCCAAACATATACTTCAAGAGTGTTCTGAGCATGAAATGCTGAGGCAGACATATTGGCCAGAGGAAACAACACTGGAATCAAAGCTCTATGGGACACTGTATGAACTACAAAAGACAGTGAGTTTTATTAAGGAGACAGAATTACAGATATAGACTTGTTTCAAGTGAACGAAAGAAGAAGAAGAAGAACTTCAGAAAAAAAAAAATAGTAATTCGTCGGTTTTCGTATGTAAATGTTACTATTTGATGGGAAATTTTTATTTTTTTAAATGAAAAATTACTAGGAGAGGGATTTTTTTTACCGACCTTTTGGTTAATAAAAGTCATGTTTATATTTGTTAAGAGAGAGGGTTTGAACGCCCCAAACCCTCCCGCCGTATCTACCGGCGGTATCATGTAACATATTGAAAGTTTAGAGGATCTCTAAAAGAAACCTGACGTTACAGGGAAACAACTCTTAAAATTGTAAACACAAAATAGGCAAGATATATAAGTCTAATCGATTTGTTATAAAAAAAACCAAAACAACTGCAGTGTAATATAGGATTAGTAACCTAAACCAAATTATGCAGAAAGAGATATATATGTCTAAATATATGTCATCGTTATACACAGTACAAATATGAACCAGATATTGCTTCAAAGTGACTTCTGTACAATACATATCCTTCTCCATATATATATATATATATATATATATATATGTCTTGCGGACTTGTCATACCAGTTGGCTGATTTTTTGACTGATTCGCGTGTTCATTGATTCTTGATTAGAAAACCGGTCTCACAGCATGTGGGACATTCCCATAAGTGCTCCGCCCTCTGTTCCAGCAGCCATTCGACTCGATGGTGTTTCGAGTCCAATGCCGCCGAAACAGACGTCGACATCAGGGCACAACTCTGGCCCTTGCGACAGGTTTCTTTGTTGTTCTGCCCACCCACGTCGTGCCCGTAACTAGTTCAAGCACAACGTCGGCCTGTCTGAACAACATGGTAACTGTTATCGAAGGTTACGACTACGGGATTGTATAGATGACGTGCCATTAAGCTTCTATCAGAAGATAACCTCAATATAACGGCATGCCATCTACTAAAGTTTTCTGTTGCATGGTTGGTTTGTCTAGTGAGCCATTGGTGAAACTCACAGACGCAACTGCATCGCGTGTTCATTGAATGCCAACACATAGTATATAATAAGGGAGCAATGTTATGAAAAGGCCTTTATCAAGATTACATATACAAAATAAAACGACCAGCAAGAACGACACAGTTCACGTTCACATGGCGGAATTAAATGTAATGCGTTAAAATGTGACTACATAAATTCGGCGATGAGAACGTCAACTGTGCCGTTCTAGTTCGTCGTTTTATGTTGTGTATCTAGTCTTGGTATAGGCCTTTTGGTAGATACGTCGATTTGTGTATGCTATTATATGTGTTTCCAAAGGTTAAATAGGGCCAGTCGTATCAGCCAAGATGAGTAGCACAGCCCGCAGGACTAATATCTGAAGAAGGATGTGATACATCTATGGTAACCACAGCAACAGCGGTATAGCAAACAGGTTTTAAAGAAACGTTACAAATAGCAGTTTCTTTTTCTGCGGTTGTTCTCAAACTCCTGCAAATCAGCAGGATGTGGGCCAGAGAACGGAAATTGGTGTATCATGGTTTACAGCGTAGCTGCAATTTCGACCGGACTCATACGACTTTAGCAGAGTTTCTGGGTCACTTTGTCCCAATATGGTATAGGATAGCCAACCCCACCCCAAAACCTCCTTAGTCGCGGGACCCATTTGTAAATGGGGAGAGGGGGGGTTTAGAGGTATTCAACGCCCCCTCCGCCTAGCAAATTTGAAACATGACTTTTAGTGCTAAGAAATTAACTAAAATGTCGATAACCCCCCCAAAATTTTTTTCACAATAAGGTTTACAAATTTCCCTTGAAATAGTGAAATTTACACACGAACGACCTTTTTTTGTGTGTATAAAAATCCCTTCCTTACAGTAAGCATATCTACGGTCCTGCGTAGTCGCTTTACAACATGCTTGACGACAGTGTATCTATTCTTTTCTCCCCTTTCGATCCTTGGCGGCACACGGGAGACCGACCAATAATAATGAATAATGAACTGGCATCCTGGTTTCGGTTGAGGAACTGCGTGTAAACAAAACTTGAGTTATGGGACTTGGAAAAACCAGGAAGAGAGCAGGAAAATGTGTAGTCTATCAAGGTGTGATTGTCCTTTGTAAACCAGGATGTTTAAGTTAGAAGCTATGCTTACTAGACTGAAAACAAAATATTTGATGAGAATACGACAAAAAAAAGGGACAGCTAATATTATGCACGATAGAACGATAAAAGATACTAGGTACTCATACCAAATGAAGAATTAAAAAAAAATGCACAAAGAGACATGCCAACAAGAAAAAAGTTGTACTTCTAATAGAAATGATATTTGTAAGGTCAACTAGTACCGAATTGTAACCTTGAGATAAGGTGACAGACAAATTCTAGGTATCGATACATATGTCTTCTTTGTGTCTATTCCTTTTAGTTTCGTGTGGATAATGTGCTGTAAATTGTGACGGAATTAGGAGGATTCTATCCATCCATATATAAACCCATAACCCATTAGGTCGTAGAGGTACTAAAATTGCATGGACATCACTCCGTCAAAGATGGATATGTCGTGCCATTGGCGCAAATAAAACGCTGACACCACGCATTTCCATTCCTAGACTACATACTGCTGAAATTTTAGTCGGATCATTGTCCTGCTACACGAGATAACCAGTGGGATTGTGAGAGTGAAAGCTCAATAATAAGGATGAAAGACACACATAGTCTTCCAACTATTTCTATCAGTATGAAAGACACACATAGTCTTCCAACTATTTCTATCAGTGACGCGGATGAGTGCGGTCAAGTCTTGATATGCTCAGTCTTTGATATTGTCTACTCATGATTTTCTTGTCCCCTGCTTCTTCAAGCTTCAACTGTACTCTCGAATATTGTTTTGTACAGGGAATCATATCGGCATACATGTTCAAACCGTGCAAGTTTTTATCGTTTTACTATTGAAAGTAATGATTCTTGTAAGACTAATGAATAAAAGATAATAATTTTTGGTACAAGTTAAGCAAATGTGACCACATTATGTGATCAGTCGAACGTTTAAATATTACGTTTAGTTTCATTCAGATTTTGTGACCTAGCTGACTTCGGATTAAAAAGTCGCCAGGTATGCTTCGAACTTCGCGCTCTATACTGAGAGCCTCCACCCCCATCGTCCCCCAGGGTCATCCAAAGGCGGAAAGGGGGTGTGTGGGAAGGCTCTCAGTGTGGAGCGAGCAGATCAATGGATCCGCAAGTAGACTTATATTTATCTATGTTCCTTCAGTGCCGAACACGGTGCATAGGGCAGAAACTAGATATTCCAGTTCGAGGAATGTTATGCTACTGTGTGTAATTCTTGCTTGTTGTTGAGACCCATAGTCATACCCACTTTGATGGTTATTCTGCGAAGAGTCTCTCTTGGACTTCCTCTTTTTCTTTTGCCATCTGGTACCCATTTTAGTGCTTGCAGTGGCAGTCTGTGTTCATTAATTCTAAGTACATTTCCTATGTAAGTCAATCGTTTTCCTCTTTTAGTAACGTATTGCTGTTTGTGTCTTCTCTTACTTGCATGTTAGACTTGGAATTCTTTCCAATCAATATTTAAGAGTCTAAGTAGACTTAGCTTCTGTGGAATGCATCTTTATCGATATTTCGTTTCGTTAAATAAAGTACGTATTTGTTTCGTTAAAAAAGAGGCCACATTTGCTTAATCTGTATCAAATTATAAAAAAACACCCCATCATCATACTGTGTATTTTTCTACTTTTGTGCTTGTTCTCAAACTTCATTAGATATCAGTATTAAATCTTAATGACGGAATGAGGTGTACCTTGGTTTACAGCGTTGCTGCAATATCTGCGTTTTTTGGACTGACACGTCGATGTCAACATTTCTTCTGAACAACTTTGACCCATTGTTGGCAGCCAACTCCATCGCCAAATCTTGTTCAATTCTAGAATCCATCAGGAGTAATCTACTAATTTACTCGTATCTGGCCTGTTTCTTCTATGAGACCTGGATCCCCGGTATTTTGATATTATTCTTTGTCCCCCCCCCCTCCATGGGCCCTTGATTATAATGCACAAACAATCCAACATAAATGGAACTGTTCTGTTTGACTGTGTAGATGTGTGCAACTTTGAACTAAGTTAGTTATGTTATGTTGTCGAAGTCAGTGCCGTTCTTTACTCTTAGTTTGTTGTTATGTTGTGTTCTTGATAAAAATCCTTGATGAAAATATCGATTTATATGCATTTTAATGTGTTTTTCCAACAATTAGCAAAACTTGATTACATTGTTTTCACATTTGCATGTTGGACTACAGTTTTGATACATACGTTACATAGTACAGATATATTGCCATACAATAAAATATGAACAGTTTATGAATTCTTTGCCTGCCACTCATACCTAATTTATCGCCCCCCCCCCGCCCGATATCATTTTCTCTACGCCAACTAAACTATTCATGTAATTTGTTCTTAAATATTTAACTACTAGATTTTGTGTTTCGACTCGACTGTGCAGCCATATTTTTGCAGAGACGGCATCTGATGATGATGATAACTATTGGGGATCTCCCTGGCTGAGTGGTTAATATATTCCATTTGTTCTCAAAGGTTCGAATTTTGATTGATCGTGACGTGTTGTTTACTAATTTACGTAGATTTTTTTTGGAGTTTACCGGGGGGTTTATCGCTTGAAGCTACGGAGTTACGTGCTAAGAGTGGTACTCTCGGCAGGATGCGTGTCGCTTTGTTGAGTAGAGAAAAGTACGTGTAGGGTAACCCGAATACAACGAAGTCAATCCTCTACACCTTGTGAATGATTAAAAAAAAATTTAAGCGCAGAATGACAAATGAAACTTTTTTTTGTTTCTTGCAAGTGTTGTATACAGCAGGTTTGTCGGCATATAAGAACTAATGGCTAATGAGAAAACATTCTTCTAAAATGAGTCATATGCCTTGTCCTGTAACTTTTCCAAATCTGTAACTTTTTACAGACAATTTAAAAATTTAGACTTTTTCAAAATTTATACTTTTTTTTTAGATTTAGACTTTTTCAAAATCTGTAATTTTTTTACAATTTTCCTTTTCCTGTAACTGTCATTGTCATCATGATTATACTGTGTGTCGACAGCCAATGAATGTAACGGGAAAAAAATGATTCATTTTAAAAGTTTGTTTACCCATTAGCCATAATATCTTATAATGTTGATGGTTACGTATAATGTATTTAAAGACAATAAATTTATGAATGAATATTACCAGTTAGAAAGTCATCGTGTAAGATTGTGCGTATTCAGTTAGTGTGTTGTTATTTCTTGGCAGTGAAACGTATGCACATAAAATTTGGTGTTGTTTTACACCCGGGTGTAGTGGGTACTGCTGACGAGGTGAGGCGAGTGCAAGGTAATAGTGGTGTTATAACTATTGAAAAGTAAGCAGAGACCTTGTAATGTACTGCTTTACCTCTGTAGAGCGTTTAGGTACAGGCACACCTGCGTACATCACGCAGATCGCGCACGAGTCTGGCATGCAGACACGTTTACTTTAGCAATATTAGAAAAACTGTAATGGGATAGCAAAACTGAGCCAGCACCGTCTATCTCGGCCATGAAATACCAAAAGGGAGTGGACAATATTTTGTTACATCAACCCGGTGAATGCGTATTTTTCGTACCAATATTTTTTTGAACTTAGTTTACTCACGCCAAATAGCCCACTCACCGGAAACTCCTCATCGTAAAACTGGTTCATAAGTATTTGACCCAAGTTATGTCCTCACAACAGCAGGTATAAGCAATAAATCATGTACAGAAATTCTATCATGACTGGATTTTTGTGTGGAAAATATGGATATCACAACCATTATCATTGTTCTCTTGAGCAGCATATAAGATCTTATATATGGGGGGGGGGGAGTTGTGAGGCCATAACTGACTATACCACTCATTTAATCGTTTTCGTAATTACTGGGTTTTTTTGGGGCGTTTTTGATTATGTTTTTTTATTTTTAGAAAGTAATAAGGGAAAATGGGGGGGGGGGGGGGTTAATAAGGTTTTGTTGGCATCCTAGTACTAAATTTTTTTTTGGGGGGGGGGTGAGGTGGTTAATCACATTTTTACTTGCATTCTAGTACAAAATGTTTTTACTTACATTCTAGTACTAAATGTTTTTACTTACATTCTAGTACTAAATGTTTTTACTTACATTCTAGTACTAAATGTTTTTACTTACATTCTAGTACTAAATGTTTTTACTTACATTCTAGTACTAAATGTTTTTACTTACATTCTAGTACTAAATGTTTTAACTTACATTCTAGTACTAAATGTTTTTACTTACATTCTAGTACTAAATGTTTTTACTTACATTCTAGTACTAAATGTTTTTACTTACATTCTAGTACTAAATGTTTTTACCTACATCCTAGTACTAAATGTTTTTACTTACATTCTAGTACTAAATGTTTTTACTTACATTCTAGTACTAAATGTTTTTACTTACATTCTAGTACTAAATGTTTTTACTTACATTCTAGTACTAAATGTTTTTACTTACATTCTAGTACTAAATGTTTTTACCTACATCCTAGTACTAAATGTTTTTACTTACATTCTAGTACTAAATGTTTTAACTTACATTCTAGTACTAAATGTTTTTACTTACATTCTAGTACTAAATGTTTTTACTTACATTCTAGTACTAAATGTTTTAACTTACATTCTAGTACTAAATGTTTTAACTTACATTCTAGTACTAAATGTTTTTACTTACATTCTAGTACTAAATGTTTTAACTTACATTCTAGTACTAAATGTTTTTACTTACATTCTAGTACTAAATGTTTTTACCTACATCCTAGTACTAAATGTTTTTACTTACATTCTAGTACTAAATGTTTTTACTTACATTCTAGTACTAAATGTTTTTACTTACATTCTAGTACTAAATGTTTTTACTTACATTCTAGTACTAAATGTTTTAACTTACATTCTAGTACTAAATGTTTTTACTTACATTCTAGTACTAAATGTTTTAACTTACATTCTAGTACTAAATGTTTTTACTTACATTCTAGTACTAAATGTATTTACCTACATCCTAGTACTAAATGTTTTTACTTACATTCTAGTACTAAATGTTTTTACTTACATTCTAGTACTAAATGTTTTTACTTACATTCTAGTACTAAATGTTTTTACTTACATTCTAGTACTAAATGTTTTTACTTACATTCTAGTACTAAATGTTTTTACCTACATCCTAGTACTAAATGTTTTTACTTACATTCTAGTACTAAATGTTTTTACCTACATTCTAGTACTAAATGTTTTTACTTACATCCTAGTACTAAATGTTTTTACTTACATTCTAGTACTAAATGTTTTTACCTACATTCTAGTACTAAATGTTTTTACTTACATTCTAGTACTAAATGTTTTTACTTACATTCTAGTACTAAATGTTTTTACTTACATTCTAGTACTAAATGTTTTTACTTACATTCTAGTACTAAATGTTTTTACTTACATTCTAGTACTAAATGTTTTTACTTACATTCTAGTACTAAATGTTTTTACTTACATTCTAGTATTAAATGTTTTTACTTACATTCTAGTACTAAATGTTTTTACTTACATTCTAGTACTAAATGTTTTTACTTACATTCTAGTACTAAATGTTTTTACCTACATCCTAGTACTAAATGTTTTTACCTACATCCTAGTACTAAATGTTTTTACTTACATTCTAGTACAAAATGTTTTTACTTACATCCTAGTACTAAATGTTTTTACTTACATTCTAGTACTGAATGTTTTTACCTACATCCTAGTACTAAATGTTTTTACCTACATCCTAGTACTAAATGTTTTTACTTACATTCTAGTACAAAATGTTTTTACTTACATCCTAGTACTAAATGTTTTTACTTACATTCTAGTACTAAATGTTTTTACCTACATTCTAGTACTAAATGTTTTTACTTACATCCTAGTACTAAATGTTTTTACCTACATTCTAGTACTAAATGTTTTTACTTATATTCTAGTACTGAATGTTTTTACTTACATTCTAGTACTAAATGTTTTTACTTACATTCTAGTACTAAATGTTTTTACTTACATTCTAGTACTAAATGTTTTTACTTACATTCTAGTACTAAATGTTTTTACCTACATTCTAGTACTAAATGTTTTTACCTACATTCTAGTACTAAATGTTTTTACCTACATTCTAGTACTAAATGTTTTTACCTACATCCTAGTACTAAATGTTTTTACTTACATTCTAGTACTAAATGTTTTTACTTACATACTAGTACTAAATGTTTTTACCTACATTCTAGTACTAAATGTTTTTACCTACATTCTAGTACTAAATGTTTTTACCTACATTCTAGTACTAAATGTTTTTACCTACATTCTAGTACTAAATGGCGTGTTTATATTTTCTAAGAAGGGGATGTTGAATGCTTCCCCGTTTATTTACGGACTTGACAGCATACACTGCCGGATTAAACTTTGTTCAGGTCTCTAGATAGTTGAAAGTACAGAGAAATCTCCTCACACTCTAGATAGTTGAAAGTACAGAGAAATCTCCTCACACTCTAGATAGTTGAAAGTACAGAGAAATCTCCTCACACTCTAGATAGTTGAAAGTACAGAGAAATCTCCTCACACTCTAGATAGTTGAAAGTACAGAGAAATCTCCTCACACTCTAGATAGTTGAAAGTACAGAGAAATCTCCTCACACTCTAGATAGTTGAAAGTACCGGGAAATCTCCTCACACTCTAGATAGTTGAAAGTACGGAGAAATCTCACACTCTAGATAGTTGAAAGTACAGAGAAATCTCACACTCTAGATAGTTGAAAGTACGGAGAAATCTCACACTCTAGATAGTTGAAAGTACAGAGAAATCTCACACTCTAGATAGTTGAAAGTACAGAGAAATCTCACACTCTAGATAGTTGAAAGTACAGAGAAATCTCACACTCTAGATAGTTGAAAGTACAGAGAAATCTCCTCACACTCTAGATAGTTGAAAGTACAGAGAAATCTCACACTCTAGATAGTTGAAAGTACAGAGAAATCTCACACTCTAGATAGTTGAAAGTACAGAGAAATCTCACACTCTAGATAGTTGAAAGTACAGAGAAATCTCCTCACACTCTAGATAGCTGAAAATACCGGGAAACCTGCTCACAAATTATAGCAGAATGTTTATTTAATCTTAGACAAACAAAATAATTTAATAAAACAACTATATAACACACAAATCAAATGTTCAATATTCTGCCGAAGATGGATGTGTTGGGCCATTGGCGCAAATAAAACGGCAACACAACACATTTCCATTCTCTGGACGACATTCAACTGGAAATCTTGTAGGACTATTGTCCTGTTACAACAGAAATCCAATGGGAATTTGAGAATGAACGCTGAAGAAGAAGAAGAAATGTTCAATATATACTTGAAATGTAGTGCTCTAGAACACGATCCTCATTATTTCTGATGTTCGCTGCACTCGTTTACCAAACGGTTTCGTTTAACACAGAAATCAAATCGGCCTAAAGTCCGCGGTTATGCATCAGTATAAGAAGGTACATTTGTATTGTCACTCCTGTATTGTTGGTTAGAATTGTTGGTAAGAATTGTTGGTTAGAATTTTTAGTTAGAATTTTTAGTTAGAATTTTTGGTAAGAATTGTTGGTTAGAATTTTTGGTTAGAATTGTTGGTAATAGCGTGGACAAAACTATCGCCGTGGATAGTACTACAAAACAGATTTCAAGCATGCATACTAAGTGACTCAATAAATAGTCTTCGCAAGGTTGAATAGGAGTCATCCGAAGGTAATGGGCGGAGTTGGAAGGACAACCTGTTACTAGAAATTTCATTTTATTTTCATTTCATTTTCGTTTTCGACAAGCGGGTGTTAATTGTAAAGGGCAAGCTGATAAGCTGGCGAACAAGATTAAAATTGGTAGCGTATCCTATTCAAGATTGATGGGATCTGAAGTAGTCTGATACATAGAAAGAGAAAATAGATAGAAAGAGAAAATAGATAGAAAGAGAAAATAATAGATACAAGAAACAACTGTTAATCAACACGTAACTGGAACTGTCAGCAGATACACACTTTACTGATACAATGATCGGAGTATCCATGGACGTGTAGTGAGTGTTGATGATAATAACCTGCGTAACTCATAAACACTGTTAGACATAAAACCAAAACGTGAACTTAATTATATTTGCAAACTGACAGAAGGTGACAAACTGTAACGGGAACCAGATGTCTATAAGCGTATCTCACCTGAGCTGTTTACCTATAGATGACATTAAGACAGTTTCGTCTCTTAAGTTGTTTATGGGTACACGCCATTAAGGCAGTCTTTCTTGAAGTTGTTTTTGGGTATATATCATTTTTCTTCTTCTTCTTTCGTTCACTTGAAACATGTCTATATCTGCAATTCTGTCTCCTTAATAAAACTCACTGTCTTTTGTAGTTCATACAGTGTCCCATAGAGCTTTGATTCCAGTGTAGTTTCCTCTGGCCAATATGTCTGCCTCAGCGTTTCATGCTCAGAACACTCTTGAAGTATATGTTTGGCACTCTGTACTGCCTGTCCACATGTACACATGGCCGTGTTGCCAATCTTGAACTTTGTATACATGTGACTGCGGAGTCGGTTGTGTCCTGTTCTGAGACGTAGAATTATAACTTGTTCTGATCTGTTCATAATGTGATAGTCATCTTGTGTTGGTGTTTGTGGCTTTCTTATTGACTTGATCATCTGTTTTTTCTGATGGTAGGTGATTGGTATATCTGGTTGATCTTCGGCAGCACCTTCCTTAGCCAGTTGATCTGCTTTTTCATTTCCTGGTATTCCACAGTGAGAGGGTATCCACTGCATGGTTACCCTATACTGGTAAGACAATTCGCTAAGTAGTTTTTTCAAGTCTGTTAGTTTTCCAGACTGGAGAGCTTGAAGCACTGACCTTGCATCTGTCAGGAATACCACAGGCTGTAGGTCAGAGTTGGAGTTCAGCAGTTTTTTAGCTGCCACAGTAATTGCCTGGATTTCTGCATCATAATTATTGCAGAATTTTCCTGTCGGTGTTCTGATTGTATCTCTAGGCTTGTGTGGATATTCTATATATACACCTGCACCTCCATTCCTCACAGCATTCTGTGCTGACCCATCTGTGTATACTCTGACCCATATATCTTGTGGATATTCCTCGTCCAGGAAACTGAGGGTGACTGTCCTCCGCTGCACACTGTTCTGTTCGTCCTCGCTTAGTATTCCTTTCACATGGGTCTGAATGTATATTGGCATTCCATGCCTTTCACTCCATGGGGTTTGTTCTGGTACAGACCTTAAGGGGCTGTCAACTTCAGGTAGGTCTGTAAGTTGTCTGGTATATATCATTAAGACATTATTTCTCTTTAATTGTTTATTAGTTAGTTAGTTAGTTTGTTAGTTAGTTAGTTAGTTAGTTAGTTAGTTAGTTAGTTAGTTAGTTAGTTAGTTAGTTAGTTAGTGGTTGAATCGTTTTCACTGCACTCCGGACAAGTCCATAGGCGCTCAGATTTCTCCTTGAGTGTATCCGCCATTACACGTTGACTGACCGTCCCAGTATGTCGTTGATTGACCATCATTCTTTCTCGCCCACGAAACCGCTCCTTTCTAGCGACACAAACATTTTGTTTATAGATACATGTCATTAAGACAGTCTTGTCTCCTACGTTGTTTATAGGTATATGTCATGAAGACATTCTTGTTTCTTGATAATAGACACATGTCATGAAGACAGTGTTGTTTCTTGATAATAGACACATGTCATGAAGACAGTCTTGTTTCTTGATAATAGACACGTCATGAAGACCTCTTGTTTCTTGATAATAGACACGTCATGAAGACAGTCTTGTTTCTTGATAATAGACACGTCATGAAGACAGTCTTGTTTCCTGATAATAGACACACGTCATGAAGACAGTCTTGTTTCCTGATAATAGACACATGTCATGAAGACAGTCTTGTTTCCTGATAATAGACACATGTCATGAAGACAGTCTTGTTTCCTGATAATAGACACATGTCATGAAGACAGTCTTGTTTCTTGATAATAGACACATGTCATGAAGACAGTTTTGTTTCCTGATAATAGACACATGTCATGAAGACAGTCTTGTTTCCTGATAATAGACACATGTCATGAAGACAGTCTTGTTTCCTGATAATAGACACATGTCATGAAGACAGTCTTGTCTCTTAAATTGTTTATGGTTAATGGAAGGGTTGACCCCCACACTACCACATCACACCCCTCCCCTCCCACCCAGCAAATCTGAACATGACTTATAGTACTAGGAACTTAACCGAAAGGTCGGTTACCCCCCACCCGTACCTACTTTTCGGTCGAATGTCTTCAAAATTCCCGTCAAATAGTGAAATGTACACACGAAAAGGACGAATGACCCCTTTTTAAAAAAAACAAATGTATTTACCCCCCCCCCCCTTTAAAAAAAGGTAATCATATCCTCGATCGCCCATGTTTTTCCGGGGTCCGAAAGGGGAGCAAAGAATAGCAACACTGTTTACCTTCCATGCATGTCGTAAAAAGCGACTAAGGAGGTTATGGGATGGAGTTGGCTGTCCCATCCCATATAGGGTCAGTAACCTAAAGCCATGCTGAAGTAGGATGTGTCAGGCCGAAAGGCGCAGATATCGCAGCAATGCTGTAAACCATGACACAACGCATTCCGTTCTCCGGACTACATCCTGTTAATCTGCAGGAGTTTGAGAACGAACGCAGAAGAAGAAGAAGAAGAAGATATCCTTTATTGGGCTCTACCCACGAAATTTACATTTTGAAACCACGAGTGACAGTGAACTCAAACTGTGGCGTACCGGTGTGCGAACGACAGCCACTTAACTGTAGTAATGATATTTCTCTAGTGGTAATCTTCAGCTACAGCAAACAGAAAATTAGTACATCAATCATCATATTTTTGGTCTTGTTTTGGGCGTATAATACAGATTTAGCATCAGTTAGCAAGATTACCTGGCTATTCTACGTCCGTATGCCATTTATTAGCCTTTATTCGTGCAATCTATTGCCTGTTTCTCACATATAAACAGTATTAATAATATCGTTATGTTGATTACGAAATATCATAAACGATAAATTTGTGTTGAGAAGTTGCCGTTTCTTATTGTGCCGTTTGGAGAAAGCGGTAGAGTTCCATATTAGACAGAAAAGTGGACTGTTGACCTGGTTTTGTTAAGTTTAGTCGAGTTTACATTCCAGTGTGAATTCTGGAACGCACGTATATGTTATCACTTTCTGACTCGTGTGGTAATAACTGTAACACACTGAGCAGACGGCGAGGGGTTACAACATCGTCCACGCAAATCTTGAAACCATATGCTTTTCATTCTTTGTATTTAGTTTTTCGACATAATAATATTTCTTTGTGTAAGCCGAGCTGTGTAACTATAGTATCATGTCTGCACACAACGTTCTAACTTGAAGGTAAAGGTAAGTCTCATGGCAGCAACCTGCCGTTGGGGATGAATATAATTCATCATGTACTAAGCCACATCAACTATAAGGGGGGTAGCAAGTTCCCTTTCTTGCTGTCTTTACCTCTTACCTCCCCTAACTCATGACCAGGTACTCATTTACAACTGAGTCGACTAGAGGAGTGGTCGTATCAAGCGAGAAATCACAACCCGGACGTTTTTATTCGTTGTCCGGACGTGGTTTCGAACCAGGCACGCTGTAACCCGGAGATAGAAAGTAAACTCACTATCAAACAGGCTACTGCGCTCCAAAGAAGAACAGTCAAGAATAATGGAGAAGTACAGTCTGGAAAAAAATATCTTGTGATCAACTTCGATTAAAAAAAAGTATGCAAACGTGATATCCATGATACATCCATTGATTTGGTATCATGAGAACAGATTGACGTGGGTCGTGTTACATACATGGGAAACAGCAGGAATGGTATAGTAAGGTAATTAAAGTAAAGTAACCCATAACATTTATTAATGCCGTAGGGGTGTGAGATGTTAGCGATCTCATATTTCAGAGGCTCTGCAAATGAGGGCGGTAGCCATCTCCTCTTCCTCGCAGTCTTTACTTCCTGGATTAATCCGGTACCCATTTAAGGCTGGGTCGAACTGGGAGCCGTTGCGATTTGAAAAACATTTCCGCCTCAACTGGGGGATGAACCCAGGACCACCCAGGAATGGTATAAAGACCAAAGAAAAAGTGACCGCAGATAGTTCTAGGGCTGCTCGTATAAGAAGACACACAAAAGTACAAGATGGTACAAGTGGGCCTGTGATGCATTTTACATACTTTGAAAGAGTTTTTCTAATCTAGATGGTACAAGTGGGCCTGTGATGCATTTTACATACTTTGAAAGAGTTTTTCTAATCTAGATGGTACAAGTGGGCCTGTGATGCATTTTACATACTTTGAAAGAGTTTTTCTAATCTAGATGGTACAAGTGGGCCTGTGATGCATTTTACCTACTTTGAAAGAGTTATTCTAATCTAGATGGTACAAGTGGGCCTGTGATGCCTTTTACCTACTTTGAAAGAGTTATTCTAATCTAGATGCAGGAAAGTCGATCACCCAAAAGACAATTACCAATATCTCGACAGAGCAGAGCAGGTTATTATCTTCCGCCTCAGAACAGGACACAACAGATTAAATAGCCACTTAAGTAGGCTAAGATTGGTTCCATCACCACTGTGCCCGTGTGGGCAGGCAGCACAGACCACTGAACATATCCTGCAAGACTGCAATACACTAAACCAGTTAAGGGAAGAACACTGGCCCACATATATGGATATCCACATAAAGATGAATTGGAGCACTGAGGAGCTTTCAAATACAGCAGCATTTATTAAGAAAACAGGACTTGCTGTGTAGACATGTCAAACTGCGAACGAGAAGATGAAGAAGATCTAGATGGTACAAGTGGGCCTGTGATGCCTTTTACCTACTTTGAAAGAGTTATTCTAATCTAGATGGTACAAGTGGGCCTGTGATGCCTTTTACCTACTTTGAAAGAGTTATTCTAATCTAGATGGTACAAGTGGGCCTGTGATGCCTTTTACCTACTTTGAAAGAGTTATTCTAATCTAGATGGTACAAGTGGGCCTGTGATGCCTTTTACCTACTTTGAAAGAGTTATTCTAATCTAGATGGTACAAGTGGGCCTGTGATGCCTTTTACCTACTTTGAAAGAGTTATTCTAATCTAGATGGGTGGGTCTTATGAGATAAAATTGCATATTTTATTTCTTATAACACAACAATGATACTATCATCCGGATAGATGTCAGATACTGACATACACACACACGCACGCACGCAGGCACACACACACACACACACACACACACACACACACACACACACACACACACACACACACACACACACACAGAGAGAGATGGAGAGAATATGTAACAATTCTTAGCTTCTTCTTCTTCTTCTTCTTCTTTCGTTCACTTGAAACATGTCTATATCTGTAATTCTGTCTCCTTAATAAAACTCACTGTCTTTTGTAGTTCATACAGTGTCCCATAGAGCTTTGATTCCAGTGTTGTTTCCTCTGGCCAATACGTCTGCCTCAGCGTTTCATGCTCAGAACACTCTTGAAGTATATGTTTGGCACTCTGTGCTGCCTGTCCACATGTACACATGGCCGTGTTGCCAATCTTGAACTTTGTATACATGTGACTGCGGAGACGGTTGTGTCCTGTTCTGAGACGTAGAATTATAACTTGTTCTGGTCTGTTCATAATATGATAGTCATCTTGTGTTGGTGTTTGTGGCTTTCTTATTGACTTGATCAACTGTTTTTTCTGATGGTAGGTGATTGGTATATCTGGTTGGTCTTCGGCAGCACCTTCCTTAGCCAGTTGGTCTGCTTTTTCATTTCCTGGTATTCAACAGTGAGAGGGTATCCACTGTATGGTTACCCTATACTAGTAAGACAATTCGCTAAGTAGTTTTTTTCAAGTCTGTTAGTTTTCCAGACTGGAGAGCTTGAAGCACTGCCATTGCATCTGTCAGGAATACCACAGGCTGTAGGTCAGAGTTGGAGTTCAGCAGTTTTTTAGCTGCCACACTATCTCTTGCATGCCAAACTGCATGGATTTCAGCATCATAATTATTGCAGAATTTTCCTGTCGGTGTTCTGATGGTATCTCTAGGCTTGTGTGGATATTCTATATATACACCTGCACTTCCATTCCTCACAGCATTCTGTGCTGACCCATCTGTGTATACTCTGACCCATATATCTTGTGGATATTCCTCATCCAGGAAACTGAGGGTGACTGTCATTCGCTGCACATTGTTCTGTTCGTCCTCGCTTAGTATTCCTTTCACATGGGTCTGAATGTATATTGACATTCCATGCCTTTCACTCCACGGGGTTTGTTCTGGTACAGGCCTTAAGGGGCTGTCAACTTCAGGTAGGTCTGTAAGTTGTCTACGGAGTCGTTTAGCTTTATGGATAAAGCTGCTTCTTTTCAGTCTCCTCATTGCTAGATTTTGGAATCTTTCCTTCATTGGATGACTTGGCATACACTGAAACTTTTCTGCTTGAATTAGTCCTTTTGTGTCTCTGCGTTCGCCAAGTGTTTGCATTCTTCCCATTTTCTGCATCTCTGCTATGGGTGTTGATTTCATTGCTCCCAACATTATTCTAAGTGCCTGGTTTTGCACTTTATCTAGATCTTGTAATGTGGTGTTTGATGCAGAACACCACGCAGCTGAACCATATTCCAGGTGTGGTCTTATGCCTTGCTAGTAAACTTTACTGAGTTTTTCCACTGGCTCCCCATGTGGTTCCACTTAGTTTTCTCAGGACAGTTAACTTCCTCCTGGCTTTTGTTGTTGCTTTGTTTATGTGCTGCTTCCATATCAGTTTATCATCAAAAGTAACTCCGAGGTATGTGGGTTGTTTTTCTTCTTTCAAGAGCTCTCCATCTATCTTGATATGACCGGCTTTTTGTTTTGGTAAGAGGGTAAAGAGTGTAGTGCTGCACTTATCTGTGTTAATGCTGACGTACCATCTATTAGCCCATAAGGTTAGGACATCGATAGCTCTTTGTATTTGTTTAGTGGCCACTGTCGCATGTTCTTCTGTGCACCATATCACCAGGTCGTCAGCATACATTGCCACTTTGATCCCATGTGGTAGTTCAGCAACTAGGTCATTGATGTAAACCAAGAAAAGTGTGGGTGACAGGACTCCTCCCTGAGGGACTCCATGACGCAGTAAAACTTTCTTGCTCTTGCGACCATCTAATTGTACCCTGGCTCTTCTATTATACAGGTATGCTTTTACCCATTTGTATATTCTTGAGCTAACCCTGCAATTTCGCAATTTCTTTAGGGGCCCTTCTTTCCAGACCTTATCAAATGCTTTTCTGAGGTCTATCCATGCTGCTAGTACCAGTTTCTTCTCTTGGAAGGCATCCTCAATCTCTTGGGAGAGGTAGGTTGCCTGATCTTCAGTAGAGTAGCACTGTCTGAAACCTGCTTGCTGTGATACCAGAAGATTTTCACTTTCAAGGTACCACTGCATCCTAAGATTGATAATGCGTTCCATTGTTTTGCATAGACAGCTTGTGAGGCTGATGGGCCTGTAGTTGGAGACTGTGTTGCCATCTTTTCCTGATTTGAGGAGTGGTATCATTATTGCTTCTCTCCACGCCTGTGGTACATTACCTGTGGACCAGCTTGTGTTAAAGATCTGCAATAGCTTTGCTCTTGCTGCAATTCCCAGGTTTCTAATCATTTCATTGGACACTCCATCAGCTCCAGGGGACTTTTTCATTTTCAATTTGGATATTGCATGCTCCAGTTCTCTCATTGTGATTGGTGCCTCCATGACTTCAGGTATAGGTTCGCCTTGTCCAATGTTTTGCTGGTTCTCTCGAACCTCCTGTTGTTTGTCTGGGCTGACTTTGACGTTATTGTCTTCTGCAAAGTAATGAGCTGCATGTTTACCTGTTAAAATGTTTCTATCTTTATAAAGTGTGATCCTGGTATTTCTCCCTGTACCTTCATCATTTAGTTGTTTTACAAGTTTCCATAATTTCCTAGTATCTCTTTCTAGGTTCAGCGACTCTGTTTTTTCTTTCCAGCTGCTCCGTCTGGCTTGTAACTTGGCTCTTTGAAATTTAGCCTTTGTTTGCTGATATTTGTTGTGATGTTCTTGGCTAGGTTTGTTCTCAGCCTGCTGTCTAGATGTTTCCATCTCATTTTGCAGCTTTTCCAGTTCATTATTCCAGTAGGGTTTGTAGTTCTTGCTTGCCTCCC
Organism: Meghimatium bilineatum; assembly: GCA_034231615.1. Classification (NCBI taxonomy): domain Eukaryota; kingdom Metazoa; phylum Mollusca; class Gastropoda; order Stylommatophora; family Philomycidae; genus Meghimatium; species Meghimatium bilineatum. Next base: position 13,493,117 of record CM067315.1, on the reverse strand, counting down.
TGGGTATGGTTTTACTAGCAGCATGTAGTATACACCTATTAAATTCACTCACTGCTCTATTGATGTCTTTGTCCAAGTTCATGTCCTTAGCTAGAACACTGGTTAAATGCTGGTACATTTTCCAGTCTGCCCTCTTATAGTTCCACCTAGTGAGCGTGCTGCTGTCCTTGGTAAATTCATTGTGGATTTCCAGAAATACTGGTCTGTGGTCAGTACCTCCAAGCTGCTTTCCAACGACACGTGTGATGTTCTATTCCAGGCCTGGTGAGTGGAATGCCAGATCTGGTGTAGAGGTGGTGTGCCATGCTCTCGAGTAGAAGGTTGGTGAGTCTGGTGATTGGTTAATAAGGATGAGATTATTTTCATCCTGCCAGCTCTCAAGTTCCTCACCTCTGTTGTCGATATGGTCGTAGCCCCAGCTCCGAGAGTGGCTGTTGAAGTCACCACACACCATAAGTCTCTCCTTATCTGGAATTGTGTCTAGTGCCAATGGTTTATCATTTGGGCAGTAGTAGTTCAGGAGATGGAATTCTGCACTGTCTGTTTTTAGGTGGAGCATCTGGTATTCTGCCCTTTCCATATATACTTCCAGCTGACATGCGCTGATATTGTTTTTAACAAGTGTCAGAATTCCACCCTTTCGCCTGTCCTTTCGGTCAGATCGGTAGCACTGGTAGCCTCTGATTTTGAAGGCTATGTCGCTGCTGATGTGTGTTTCTTGAATACAGCATACATTAACTTGTTCTTCACTGAGGACATTTTCAAGTTCAAATTTTTTGCTTTATCCATCTCTTTTACTGTTGACACCCTCAGCATCCCAGTGCATTATTTTTATTGGTCGTTTGCTTGTTTGGTCAGTAGCTCTATTCCCTTGCCTCCTGGCTCCTCGAGGCAATTGAGAAGGACTTTCAGTAACTGAGGTTGGGCCCTTTCGAGGTATAGGGCCCGACACCGTCCCTGCCTGAACGTCCGCCACAGGGCAGGCACCATAACTTTGTATAGATACAGACATGTTTCCATTGTGTTTTGTGCGTGGCATCCTGATTATCTGTGCGCCTTTTGGCTGGATGCCTCCGTCTTCAGCACTCTGCTTACTTGGGCAGGACTATGGTCATGCTCGAATGGGACTGCCCGACCAGTCTTAGTTTCCAGCCCCTGATGGCTGAACTAAGCCCCATCACCACTGCACGGTGCTGGCCTTGATGGGGAATGCTTAGCTGTCTAGTGTCTTCATTACATGTCATGTTATCATTACAAAGACAAAATCGTGCTATTCTACTGATAGAAATCTAGCTACAGCTGACACTACTTTGCTTCTTTAGAACATTGACAATCTTCTTGGAACAGATATTGCTTCGTATTAGAAATGAAATTGATCTATTCCGTCATTCTGTACAAATTAACGTTATATTTCTATTAAAAAGTCTCTTAATAAATGTCTTCTCTAACTCGTGATGTGTTTATATCTTCCCGTAACTAGTGATGTGCTTATATCTTCCAGTAACTCGTGATGTGTTGATATCTTCCTGTAACTCGTGATGTGTTTATATCTTCCTGTAACTGATGATGTGTTTATATCTTCCGTAACTCGTGATGTGTTTATATCTTCCTGTAACTGATGATGTGTTTATATCTTCCCGTAACTCGTGATGTGTTTATATCTTCCTGTAACTGATGATGTGTTTATATCTTCCCGTAACTCGTGATGTCTCTGTCTTGTAAAATACGCATACATCGCAACCAAGCTGTAAACAATGACACTACACGGTCCATTCTTCAGTCTAAATTCTGCTAAAAGCCAAAAATTTTGAAAATGACCGATAGAATGCACCACCGAAGGCAGGTGTATCGGGTCAGTGGGACAAAGAAAACGGTAACACAATGCATTTCCGTTCTTTTGGCTAAGTCCTGCTGGAAATCTAAAAGGACAATTGTCCTGCTAAAATAGAGATTCAGCGGGAGGGGGGAACAATTATCCTGCTACAAGAGAGATTCAGCGGGAGAGGGGAGAAAGGGGGGGGAATTGTCCTGCTACAAGAGAGATTCAGCGGGAGGGGGGACAATTGTCCTGCTACAAGAGAGATTCAGCGGGAGGGGGGATAATTGTCCTGCTACAAGAGAGATTCAGCGGGAGGGGGACAAAAGATTACAGGTAATGTTAATACAGTGCTACATGTAGTTATAATATTCGGCCTAGCTACACATACTGTTAATACAGCGCTACATGTAGCTATAATATTTGGCCTAGCTACACATACTGCTTCTTCTTCTTCTGCGCTCAGCATCTGCCGTCATGTTACATTTTAAGGCGGTCGTCAGGGTGAAGTCCAATGTCTTCTTCAGGTCAGAGCTGCTGTCCCATAGTTAAAGTTAACCCATAGAATTTATTAATGCCGTAGGGGCGTGAGATATTACCGATGAGGGTGGTAGCTATCTCCTATCCCTTTCAGTCTTTTTATTTCCCGAATTATTCCGGTATCCAATTAAGGCTGGGGAGCCGCTGCGGTCTGAAAAACATTTCCTTTTGGAATGAACCCAGAGCCACTCTTATGCGAAGCCAGTGCACTAACACTTGACTACGCGGCTGTCCCATAGCTTTTTCCACAAATGTGTATCCTCTGACCAGATCCGATGTCTCTGCTCTGCGTATGTTGGACAGTCCTGAAGTATGTGCTCCGGATACACAAAAGCATTCATCTGTAAGATCCTCAGTCGGTAAAGGTAACCCAACATTCTGCTGTGACCTGTTCTAAGTCGAAACACTGTGGTTTCTTGGTATATTTGAAACTGATGTATTGCATCGGGTTTTCCTGAACCCTTTCCTTCCCTTCAATTTGATTATATGTTATGTTAATACAATGCTGTATGTAACAATAAGGAATAGCATAATATATATAGACATCCAGGGTTTTTATAAAAGAAAAATCATAATGCAGGAGACGGGATTTGAACCAGGTCTGATCAGAAAGCAACTACGCGCCTTGCAACTTCAATCAACACGCTTTCCGACTTCTACCATAGAGCATCCCTAAAAAAATAAAGTCGCGATTTTAGTCAAGATTTTCAAAGTTTTTCTGGATTATAATTTTTCTGCAATGTAGTAATAATATTATATAAAGTTGAATGTAATATTAATACAAAGTCACGTGTAGTTATAGCAGAGCTATATTACATGAAGTTACCATCAAATATGTTACATGAAGTTACCATCAAATATGTTACGCGAGGTTACAACAGAGCGACAGTAATGCAGACAATCCAGGAAATAAATGAGACAAATAGTAACAAACGAGTTTAAAGCGAGGGTGTTAACCTGAGCAAGACATCAATTACATGGACAACGTCAACTGATTAGAGGTACTGCACGTAGTGGCACACGTGAGTATCTAGACACGTGTACGATACAAATGTGCAGAAATGAGGATTGGGTTAGAAGTAACAGTCAATCAATGTTTATGACTCTTAACTCAGCAATTTGTTGATTTCTTAATTCAGCACTTCTTTGATTTCTTAACTCAGCAATTCTCTGATTTCTTAATTCAACAGTTCTCTGATTTCTTAACTCAACAGTTCTCTGATTTCTTAACTGAACAGTTCTCTGATTTCTTAACTCAACAGCTCTTTTATTTCTTAACTCAGCAGTTCTCTGATTTCTTAACTCAACAGTTCTCTGATTTCTTAACTCAACAGTTCTTTTATTTCTTAACTCAACAGTTCTTTTATTTCTTAACTCAACAGGTCTCTGATTTCTTAACTCAACAGTTCTCTGATTTCTTAACTCAACAGTTCTCTGATTTCTTAACTGAACAGTTCTCTGATTTCTTAACTCAACAGTTCTCTGATTTCTTAACTCAACAGTTCTTTTATTTCTTAACTCAACAGTTCTTTTATTTCTTAACTCAACAGTTCTCTGATTTCTTAACTCAACAGTTCTCTGATTTCTTAACTCAACAGTTCTCAGATTTCTTAACTCAACAGTTCTCTGATTTCTTAACTCAACAGTTCTCTGATTTCTTAACTCAACAGTTCTCTGATTTCTTAACTCAACAGTTCTCTGATTTCTTAACTCAACAGTTCTCTGATTTCTTAACTCAACAGTTCTCTGATTTCTTAACTCAACAATTATCTGATTTCTTAACTCAACCGTTCTCTGATTTCTTAACTCAACAGTTCTCTGATTTCTTAACTCAACAATTCTCTGATTTCTTAACTCAACCATTCTCTGATTTCTTAATTCTTCTCTGATTTCACGGAATGCACATTTATTAAATAAACTCACTTTTGATATAGCTGCTTCTTCTCCTTCTTCATTCGTTCTTATACGTCTGCATATTGGCACGATGTAGTCTAGAGCGTGGGATTTATTGTGTCACAGTTTACAGTTTAGATACGTGCGATATCTGTGTCTATCTTACACATCCGACTTCAGCATAGTGTCTGGATCACTTTGACTATCTATGGGGGTGAGACATCTAACTCCACCCCAAAATCTTCCTAGTCGTCTTTTATGACATACACGACGGGCAATAGTGTCGCTATTATTTTCTCACATTTCGGGCTCCGGCAGCACACGACGTTAACTGCTGAAATAAATTCAGAATATTTTAGGATGTGGTGTGTATATTCTGGCAGTAGAGAAAAAATAGCAGTAGCGTGGCTCTCGACAAGACAGCCCTCCTAGCTGAATTAATTTGAACCCTGTTCGTTACATTTTCGATTATTGTTTGACTTTTAATGTATCGCTATTTACATACTTGGAGTTGCATGCCATAAATAGCCATGGCCAACCAATAGATAACACACAAATGGAAAACTAGTTCATGTTTACGTTTTAGTTGACAGGTCTCATTTACCACGACGGTCGCGCATGTAGTATCTTAGCGGCTGTTCATAAAGTACGTCAACAATTAGTTGGGTGAGAGGGGAGGGTGGCGTTTCTAGAAAAAGTCTGAAAATTGATGGACATAAGCACATAGGTGTACAGTAAATTGGTATACATAGCACATAATGTGTACAGTAAATTGAATGGTTAAAGTTCTCTTAGAGATTTATCGTTGAGACCCTAGGCCCTGAAAGGAGAGTAAGGGATTTCAACGCTCTTCACCTTCCATGTCTATTGTATGAGGCAGCTATGGAGGTTATAGGATGGAGTTAGTTGTCCTATCCGATAATGGGTGAAAGTGATCTATAAGCTATACTGAAGTCGGATGCTGCATGTCGAAGAGGCATATATCGCAGCAGGGCTGTAAACTACGACACGATGCACTCCATTCTCCGGACTGCGTCTGCTATTCTACGGGAGTTTGAGAGCGAACATAGGAGAAGATCACATTAGCTGCGAGCAGGTAACTCTTGACAACAATTTTCTTTTCTGACAAGAGTACATGTTCTTCCCAGTTGTATAACTGTGATAACACCAGCTATTTATAATTCAAGGGGTGTAGAGACGTTGAAGCGAGCACCTGCTGGCGTCGCTCGACAGAACCAGGACTCATACTGGTTCAGACCTTGATACTCCTCCTCGCGGAGTACCCCGGGCAACAGAGCAATCTGGCTAAGCTATCAAGGATCCAACGATCTCCAGCTGAGGTGGGAACCTGCTGTGGACTTGGAAACTTTCAAGAGAGAATCGACTCTTCTTATCCACAGTACGTCCCGGGATCAAAAGCAAGCTTCAGCAAACTTTCGACAGCCTTTTCGTCATTTTCGCCAAGGCTCAAGGTCCGCACCCAGCGTTGTGATATAACCAAAAAGTCATTCTTAGGACTAGGTTGAAAGCGACGTGACTAGGCATCCCGAGATGGCCTAGTCGAATCCAGCACTTAAGAAACAAACTTTAAAATTCAAAGGAATGGGTGTGTAAAAATAGGGGGGGGGATTTTATGGATGAATATTTCGTTCCCGAAAGTAGATATACCAGTGCGCCAGTATCCAAGGATTAGCAAATCCTGCCAGGAGCACAGCACAGTTTCTCGTCCAACAGTGACCGAACGGCTTTATAGGAGACCTGTCTTCTAAAATGTAAACATGACTAGGTTTCCGATTTCCATTGAAATCTATTGGTCGGATGTTTGTGTCATTCGTGTCTACCTATATAAATACTGACCAACGAAATTCACGAGAATAATATAAAACTTCACGAATGGGGTCCAACTTAATTTAGTTAACAGGTCTTCTACCGCAGTCCAGTCACGATCCAACTATGTCATCCTCAGTCATCTGTCAGATTTGTTGACCCACATCATCAGTCATCTGTCAGATTTGTTGACCCACATCATCAGTCATCTGTCAGATTTGTTGACCCACATCATCAGTCATCTGTCAGATTTGTTGACCCACATCATCAGTCATCTGTCAGATTTGTTGACCCACATCATCTGTCATGACACATTTAGCATTCCCTGTCACTTAGGAGACTTCGAAAACATGACAAAGGTTTAATGTTAACTATCCCAGATCTATCCATCACCCATGGTGTTTTCTTTGGTAAAAGATACAAATCTCTCCACCAACCATGGTGTTTTCTTTGATAGAAGATACAAATCTCTCCATCACCCATGGTGGTTTGTGTGGTAAAAGATACAAATCTCTCCATCACCCATAGTGTTTTCTTTGAAAGAAGATACACATCTCTTCATCACCCATGGTGGTTTGTGTGGTAAAAGATACAAATCTCTCCATCACCCATGGTGTTTTCTTTGATAGAAGATACACATCAGAAATTCAGACAAGATATGACGATGATGTTTTTGTCATAAGTGACAGGCTGTTAGAGTACTCCCCTTTCACTTTTCTTTCCTTTGTCGCCTTTGGTTGAGAAAAGAAGGGATTCCGTAAAATAAACAACAAACTTTGCAGTTCTTGTAGTTATTGGTGTTCCCAGCCGGGGCTCAACTCTGCTGTCGAGTATTTTCTATACCGGAATCATGCTCGCGGAGAGAAAAGGTTCAGTGCCCGATGGGCGCAGGCACAACTGCCCAGACAAGCTTTGTTCAATTCGAGAACAAACTTCTAGTCTCTGGTGCTCATAAATATGTGTATAGACTCAGACTGGTGAACGACACTTCGGCTAAGAGGGCTAAAAATACAAATCAAGAAGTGTAAAATCAATAATCGTCGAAGAGGGCTGGATCCTTAACAACATTCTAACAGGAACGCTGTATTTTTTGAGCATATAAATAGACATAACAGCATTGAAAGATTAATAGCTGAAGGCAGTGTTAACGGCAACAGGGGAAGAGGGCGCACAAAACGACATTGTGCAGTGATATATCAGATTGTTTAAACATGTTTCTAATTGCGGCAGGTCAACTCGTCCATAACCGCGTATTTTTAAAAGAATACATAAGGAAAATCACGTTTTGGAAATAATATGTCACATGATGATGATATATATACAACTATTTTCAAGAAATTTTTAGTGTTAAGAAAACAACACTAAATAAAACAACATATCAGAGACACATAGAAAAGTCACACACAGGCTGGAAATAACGGGGGAAAAACCCACCTATTTCTGATAGATTGGGGAGCTTACATGCAAACCATAAAACAAGTCTACTTAGGTCATATTTGTCAAATTCTGGAATATGGATTGGGCACATGCGCAAACGGAAGGAAATTTCAATCTACAGAAGTTGGACAAAATTCAGAATACAGTTTCTTAATTATTACCGGAGAACTAAGGAGCACATTTATAACGGCAATGGGAACACCAGAATGATTAAAAAAAAAATTCGAGTAGACCGCAGTGATGAGAAAATTAAAAATAAAATTATTAAAAACATAAACATAATTCTGTGTATGAGGAAAAAATAATGAACTAACAACAAAAATTGCCTGAAAAGACTAGACTCCAATCATCTAAAAAATATGAAATAACAACAAAAATTGCCTGAAAAGACTAGTCTCCAATCATCTAAAAAAATGATAAGAATCGATGAAAGTAACTACACAGAACGCGGAGTAGAACCATATTACAAAAATCATAAACACCTCACCCACATGTACAGTGCGATCCCCAGACATTGAGAACAGAACTATGAAAATACCTGCTGTTCTCAAGGTAAAAACACACAAATATTCCGTTTGCTGCATTACGGGTTTTCTTTAATAATAAATTCTCGAACATTCTATATTATGTTATTTGGAGCTCATACAAGAGACTTCCTAAAAAAAATACCCAGATTACAGCAAATGTAGCCAAAATAAATCCAGCACCCCAGACGACGGTCAAAAACCCCAGATCTAGTTTTTTTAAAAACTAACTGTGGCATCGCTGGTATAATAATTAGGTAATTGGGCACGTTGTTTATTCCAAAACGAGACATTCCACTTCTGAATGGTAGGAAAATTATGGCGCGGGGTAGTAGGTCACGGTATAAATATATTCCAATTATGAAAAAAGTGCACAAGGAAACTTTGAATGAATGTCAAAATATTGCACTGTTCGGTTGCTAGGAGATCGCATAAACAACACATATTGTTGTTTACAATTTATTCACAAGGTTGGTGGGAAAGCTTTATCAATCACTTATATAATCAGAACTGTACTTACAATTATAAACATATACACTGTTGATATAATCGTGAATATACTTATAAATAGTATAGCAAACATGAACATAATACAATTTTTCTTTGTCTTATTCAGCGTCCATTCTCAAACTCCCGCTGGATCTCTCTTGTAGCAGGACCATGGTCCGACTAGGTTTTCAGCAGGATGTAGTCCAGAGAATGGAAAGGCGTTGTATCGTCGTATTATTTACGCCAATAAAGCGACGCATCCGTCTTCGGCAGTACTAGTAGATTATGTGACTATTTATATATATATATAGTTTATAATTTAATTTTTTTTAACTATTAAAAAAATATTCATAACAAAATATTCAAATAAATGTTATCACATTTCAAGGTTCAATACAGCGTTCAGTGACAAAATCACGTGACAACATACTAACATTTTAATTGCATACGCTATTGCATAGAGCGTCAATGACTCAGAAACGTAAAAATACGTTACTTCAGGGACTCTCATCGCGTAACTTTAGGGACTCTCATCGCGTAACGCACAGAACGTTGGCTGTGTCGGTATATGCGTATTTATCGAAATTTCGTTCCGTTTAATTATGTTAGATTTTTATTCCGTAGAAACTTGGTCATTGATCCTTGCAGAGTACCAATTTCAAATATTGACCATAAATGCCTCACTTGTTTTGTGCAAATTGGTTACGTGTTCAATTAGGGGTAGAGGTTATACCTCAAGAAAAGGTATTTCGTGTTCACTTACTTCTTTTTCATATGAAATTTGATGACCTTTTGTGAAAAAAACACACATTAAGTGCGGTCGTACCCACAATTTGCTAATTGGGGGAGGGGGAAGAAGGAAGAGGTCGGGGGTGGGGATTGACTCCAAAACCTTGTTCCGAAGAACACGCAGCAATAGTGACCAAGTGAGGTCCGATGATGATGATGACCATACTAGGAGAAAATAATCCCTATTTTAAAAAAGTAAAACAGTAAAAAAAACAGCACAAAAAAACAAACATTAACAGACAAAAACACACAATAAGACTGGAATAACTGGCATTGTGGGAAATATGTGACACTTTGTTACTTTCCGTAAAGCGAACACAAGCCACATGCTGTCATACATACAGTGTTTAGACACACACGCACATACTCAAGAACACACACGCACACAGGTACGCGAATGACTGACATAGTTGTTTGAAATCTTTGACACATATTTTATTTCCAGAAAGTAGGGACATGGTCTTAACTGTGTGAAACAAACATGGAAATCGTTGATTGATCCGACATCTATTAATTTATACGAGATTACTCGTAATCTAGGTCGATCAATCACGTATCTTGGACTAACATAGTCATATACGTGATTCAACAGAGATATCACGTCTTATACGAGTATGGGTGTCGCCTCAGTTACTCACCCTCTGATTTTGAGGATTTCAAAAAAGGTCAAATTAAAAAAAAAATTTAAATAGAAATTTGATACATTTCTGTTCCATGTAATTGTACTTACGTAAAACACAGGTTTATATAACCGCTTCACTCAGACACGACGGACTATAACTAAAACTAGTGGATAATATGTGCACACAAGAAAACATACAAATTATATTCAACGTTTCAACCACAATGTCTTTATCAAGATACACACAAAACATCAAAAGACGACGAATGGAACAATTATCACAACATACAAACGTATCCAACGGAAATATGGAAATGAGATGCCGGAAGATCAGGAAGTACATAAAAAACGTAAATATATGTGGAAACGAAACGAACAAAAAGATGAGTAAATGACGGAACAAAAAGAATAAAGACAAAGACCACGCCAACCCAGTACTAGATATAAGAGTGGTCGGAATTGAGTCCAAAAGCTTGAGTGTATCCAATTCAAAAATGATACGATTTTCTAGAGCGTAACTAGATCTATCATCGGCGGTGTTTCCATGTAACACCCTTGCAACACGAGTTATGTTGATGCATTGCCAGTCCTCCATTTATGGTCGTAAATATATTTCCGTTAACAATAGACACGTGTTTCCATCCATATTCATAAGCGCATAACCTAGGTTCGTATCTTCATATGTGCTTTCCCAATTTAGTACATTGTTTATTTCGTTTGTTGTCTTTTGTGCTGATGAAGACTTTAAGTCGAAACGTCTTTTGCCGCTGTGTCTCGTTGCTAGTTTGTTTTAATGACTAATGTGTGTAACAATTGTTCCTATTTCTGTTTATTTTGACATTTGCATTGTGTTACCCCAGCCCCCGCCTCCCATTTCCAGTTTCGGGCTGTTTACTGACACTGAAGCTCTATCTCTTTGTCAAACCATCCATCCTAATTCTTGACAAAATTTATCGACATTCCCTTCCGTCATCCTCTTCAATGTGTGGTTGCGCTTTTGAACGACATTGTGACCTCTTACTTATTTGATTGCCTATCATAAACGTGCTGTCTCAAGTCCTGTGCCACTTAGCTCGGCACTTTCCGACTACAAGCATATGATGCATATACGAAAACTGGTTTTTCGGAGGACTTCCAGCAAATTTGTTCTTTTTTGATGACCACGAAGAAAGTATTGTAGCATCAAAATACACATACACACAAGCATGCACACACATACATACACACAAGCACGCACACCCACATACACAGAAGCACGCACACCCACATACATACAAGCACGCACGCACACACTCGAATGACTGACATAGTTATCTGAAATATTTGACACATATATCGGCTTGCGGAAGTAGGGACATAGTTTCTGTTTCTGTCCGTGAAATCCACATTGTGAGATGATTGACTGATTGGACATATGTTGATTTACTTATTAATCTTCTTGGTAAGTCGAACATACAACTATCTACCTAGACACATGCTCGTCGTCTATGCAACGGCAACGGAGAGGGAAGGGTTCAAACCCACACCAGCGGATCTCGTCCAATGTAATGACATATTTATCGAAAAGATACCCCGTAATTTGTTGATGATCTCTCGCTTATGGACTCTCACTTTCTTCCATTTGTAACGTTATATCTACGACCCCGACTGTTTACCCCCATTTTTCACCTGTTTTTACTGGTTCTCACTTTTCTTATTTTTTTCTCTCCCCCTGTGTCAACTAGTTCTAATTTCATCATATTTTTCTCTCCACCTGTGTAAACTAGTTCTAATTTCCTCATATTTTACTCTACCCAGGTGTCAACTAGTTCTAATTTCCTCATATTTTTATTCTTCTTGTGTTTTAACCAGTTCTAATTTTTCATCTTTTCTTCTATTTTAACAAGTTCTCATTTTCTAATATTTTACTTCGTCACCTGTATTAACCAGTTCTCATTTTCTAATATTTTACTTCGTCACCTGTATTAACCAGTTCTCATTTTTCTAATATTTTACCTCGTCACCTGTATTAACCAGTTCTCATTTTCTAATATTTTACTTCGTCACCTGTATTAACCAGTTCTCATTTTCTAATAATTTACTTCGTCACCTGTATTAACCAGTTCTCATTTTCTAATATTTTACTTCGTCACCTGTATTAACCAGTTCTCATTTTCTAATAATTTACTTCGTCACCTGTATTAACCAGTTCTCATTTTCTAATATTTTACTTCGTCACCTGTATTAACCAGTTCTCATTTTCTCTTCTTTTTCTTCTTCTGTTTTAACCAGTTCTCATATTTTTCTTCTGTTCTAACTAGTTCTCATTTTGTCATCATCATCTTCTGTTTCAACGAGTTCTCACTTTTTCATCATATTATTCTGTTTCTGCTATTTCTAATTTTTTTCGTAATTTTCTTCTTCTGTTTTAACTAGTTCTCTAGTTCTTATCTTTTTTCTTCTGTTCTCACCTGTTCTCATTTGTGCATCAGCTTCTTCTGTTTTAACTAGTTCTCACATTTCATCGTGATCACCTTTTGAGATGAACCTCGATTAATTCTGTTACAGAACAAGTGCACTAACAGCTGTCCCATCATACATTCTGATTTTGTTCTTCTTCTGCGCTCGTTCTCAAACTCCTGCAGATTAACAATATATTATCTGTAGAACAGAATCAACATTGTCACCGTTTACATAATTGCGCATTTCGGCATGACACATCAGACTTCAGCCTAGCTTCCGTGTTTCTTTGATCTTTTGTGGGATAGTCAACCCCACATCCAACTACGTATCGTATTACAAGTTACCATTCTAATGTTCTACTGGTTAAAGTTGGTACAAGTTACCATTCTAATGTTCTACTGGTAAAAGATTGTACAAGTTACCATTCTAATGTTCTACTGGTTAAAGTTGGTACAAGTTACCATTCTAATGTTCTACTGGTTAATGTTGGTACAAGGTACCATTATAATGTTCTATTGGTTAAAATTGGTACAAGTTACCATTCTAATGTTCTATTGGTCAACGTTAGTACAAGTTACCATTCTAATGTTCTATTAGTCAAAGTTGGTACAACTTACCATTCTAATGTTCTGCTAGTCAAAGTTGGTCTAATGACTATTGGTTACAAGTGTATGCTCTCCGTGAAGATTGGTTATAAGTGAATGCTCTCGGTCAAGAGACGCCAATTGTAATGAAGATTCAAGTTTGAATAACACGTTTGCCCTTGTGTCCGTAAAGGGCGAAAGAATACCAATACTGTAGCGTTCAATGCATGTCGTAAGATGTGACTAATGAATTTTAGGGAGTTAGCTGTTCCATCGTAGTCAAAGAGGTTTTTTTAAAAATGCATGTTGATGTAGGATGATGTGTCAATATTGACAAATTATGAAATTGCAGCTACGCTGTAAACCATGATACAATATATTTCGTTTCTCATGTTGAAATACTGCTAACCTGCTGGTGTGAAAACGAACGCCTAAGAAGAAGAAGAAGAACGCTTAATACAATGTCATTGATGACAAAGCACATTCGCCGTATTACTGGGTATAGTTCCACGTTTTATCATTCCCATACAAGGTATCGGTTAACTGAAAAAAACCTTGTGATAATGTAACCGTATACGGTAATTTACGGCAAACGAGTGACCATATCAGTTCATGACGACGCGAGGGAAACCATACGTGACCAGATATAGGTCGATCGTTATTTTATGAAGTGTCACTCAGAAATCTTGACAGAGATTTTCAATTTATGAAATAGGTGACATCATTTTTTTAATCCAGAAATATGATCAAAGTTTATTAAATCTGAAACTTGTAATCATAATTATTTTCTATGATGTCATTGATGCTGACGGTAATGTTGATGATGATGGGGTTCGTGATGATGATGATGATGTTCATGATGATGATGATGATGTTCATGAAGATGGCGTTCATGATGTTGATGATGTTCATGATGATGTTCATGATGTTGATGATGATGTTCATGATGATGTTCATGTTGATGATGATGTTCATGATGATGTTCATGATGATGTTCATGATGATGATGATGATGATGTTCATGATGATGATGATGTTAATGATGATGTTCATGAAGATGGCGTTCATGATGTTGATGATGATGTTCATAGTGATACTGCTGTATTGGAATAGGAATACTGGTGTACTGAATACTGATGTGCTGGAATACTGCTGTACTGGAATACTGCTGTGCTGGAATACTGCTGTACAGGAATACGACTGTACTGAATACTGATGTGCTGAAATACTGCTGTACCGGAATACTGCTGTGCTGGAATACTGCTGTACAGGAATACTGCTGTGCTGGAATACTGCTGTGCTGGAATACTGCTGTACTGGAATACTGCTGTACAGGAATACGACTGTACTGGAATACTGCTGTGCTGGAATACTGCTGTGCTGGAATACTGCTGTACTGGAATACTTCTGTGCTGGAATACTGCTACACTAAGAGACTCCTCGGGGACCGCTATACACCCATAAAGCAACTTTAACAAAATCATACTTGTGAGACAATAACCCCCGCCGAAGACGGATGTGTCGGGCCATTGGCGCAAATAAAACGGCGACACAACGCATTTCCATTCTCTGGAATACCTCCTGCTGGAAATCTAGTAGGACTGTGATCCTGCTGTAAGGGAAATCCAGCAGGAGTTTGAGAATTAACGCTGAAGAAGAAGAAGACAAGAAACCGTATACAAGTGTAGATGTCATCGCGACTACTTAACTGAGGAGGGTCTATGGTTATGTCAGAAATACTACACGCTGTTAAGAGCTACCAGCACACAGATCAATGTATTACTTCATCATCGTAATAATCACCAACCTCGTCATCATCATCATCATCATCATCATCATCATCATCATCATCATCATCATCATCAACATCATCATCATCATCATCATCATCATCATCATCATCACCATCATCATCATCATCATCAACATCATCATCAATGATCAGTCATCAGCAATTCCAACAACAGAAACAACGATAAGAATAGTAAAACAATAACAATATCAGCAGCAACAACAAGCAACAATAACAACAACAACAAGCAACAATAACAACAACAATAACAACAACAAGCAACAATAATTACAACAACAAGCAACAGTAACAACAACAACAAAAAAGCAACAGTGACAGCACATTTTTCTCTACCACCACAGCGACACGTAAATGTTCCAATAGGTCAGTGATTATAAACCCGATTATAAATAATGTTAGACCAAGTAAATAGGGAGGTTGATAAAAGGGAGGTTGATAAAAATGAGGTTGATAAAAAAGATGGTTGATAAAAGGGAGATTGATAAAACTGACGTTGATAAAAGGGAAGTTCATAAAAGGAAAGGTGATAAAAAGGAGGTTGATAAAAATGAGATTGATAAAAGGGGGGTTAGAATTGTAGTTTTACCCCTCCTCCCCACTCTAAAAAAACCACCCTTATATAATAAAACACGACATTTACTAAGAAGGAGGTAAACCATTCTTAGAAAATCTCCCCCTCCTTTATTCCCTCTTTACCAAAGTCGCATTTTGAAGTTCATAAATAAATGTCATAGCCAGCCCCGTCACCATCCCGTACCAGTATGTGTTCTAATTTCTGTCACATAATGTTTCACAACTCAGGTCAAGGTCCTGGACTACAGGTAGCTTACAGGTAACTATGTTTGTATCTGAAAACAGGAACTCAACCTACTAAATATTGGCAAGGTCTCACGCAATGTTCGAGTCTATAGTCCATTTACTAATTCATAAACAAGGTTGGAAGCGATTTTTCCGAAACTATTTGTTATATCGCAGAGATTTTCGGCATACAACTTTTGATTATCAATGACGCTATAGAAATATTTGGCTATTTTGGAAAATGTATCGGGTTTTAAAAAAATCCCTCTATAGGTTATAGACCTATCAACCTCATTCAGTTGTACAGTACATAATATACCGTTTTCTGTAGTAAACATCCGCCTTATTTTTAAACATAGTTTCTTAACAGTGAAATAACAAATAAAATTGGAAGTGTATCCTATCAAGAACGCAGCCAATAACCCAGCATTTTTTGACTAGTGATTTTCTGGGTAATATAAATACGTTTAGCAGTTTGCCATTGCTTTCTGAACGATCCGCATGGTCAAATGCCCGTGACGGGGATCGAACTCGGTACCTTGGCCGTCACAGGCGCGATCTGTACTACTTCGCCACAGAGTCGGACAGTGAAATATTCCTAAAAAATAACAAATCTCGATTTCTACGGTTCATCCAATCAACCACCAGTACCAGATGGCATTAGTCGGAGAACGGATGAGGAGTTGGGGGAGTTGGCGGACATGTTCAATAATAGCCTTCTAAAGGGCACAGTGAAAGAAGACTGGTTGCACAGCTATTTAGTTCCACTACCAAAATCTGGGAAGAACTACACCAGGATACAAGACTACAGAATAATAACAATGCTGAATACGACAGGCAAGCTTTTGGAAAAAAATTGGTCTTTCTGTATTTTCCCTCGAGATTATGCAAGTCTCCAGGCTTTATTTCCTTCTCTTTTTAGATATAGTTTGCTACATTTTCCTCTCCAAGTCCTTTGTTTGTTTTCCTTTGTAATATATCTTACTTTTGCTGTCCATCTGTTGTATTATGTTTTGTTTGAGGCAGTAGAGGGTTTCTCAGACTTCTTCCTGGGATTTCTCTTCTCTGTGACTGCTTCAGCTAGTTCAGGTGTCCAATATTGTTTGTATTTCTTGACCATTCCCCTTTAAATACATTTTAGCGGCTGCTAATGTTATGGTGCAGATTTTGCTGTATGTTACGTTCATGTTGGATTTTCTGCTCATTTCACTGAACCAAGCATTAGTTCATTGGCTGTACCTGGCCCAGTTGGCTTTCTTAAAGTTGCAAGATGGCTTTACAGATATGTGACATCTGTGGTGTGGTGAAAGCTGCTAGGATTGGTCGGTGGTCACTGCCCACATTATCTAGGACTTCGATGGTGCTGTTGTATGCTATGTCTGATGAGACAAATGTCAGTTCCTGCCGACTGGTCGAATTGTGTGCCCTGTGTATAATAGTATAGTAATATTCTATTGTTATTGAGATTAGAATGTTGCATGCTGAAAATCAATGCGATGTAACAGCTAGTTTCCCTTCCAACCATGATTATGATATAGTCTGCTCATACTGCATGACTGTGTATTAGCTATTAAGGTTAGACTATTTAAGCAGAACTCTTCCAGAAATAATGATACAAATAAACTCACGTGTTGTCGGGTCCGAAAGGGGAGCCCGAAATAACAATACTTTTATCTGCCATTCGTATCATACGAGGCACCTAAGGAGGTTTGGGGAAGAGTTGGCTGTCCAATCCCTTAGAAGGTCAAAGTTTCCAAATAATAACATGACTGTATGGTGACTATTCATTTGTAAAAGTTCCACAGAGCTTTATCTTTATAATAACGTTTTACACATACCTCCATCTTTACAATAACGTTTTACACATACCTCCATCTTTACAATAACGTTTTACACATACCTCCATCTTTACAATAACGTTTTACACAGACCTCCATCTTTACAATAGCGTTTTACACAGACCATCTTTATAATAACGTTTTACACAGACCTCCATCTTTATAATAACGTTTTACACAGAGCTCCATTTTTACAATAACGTTTTACACAGAGCTCCATCTTTACAATAACGTTTTATACAGAGCTCTATCTTTACAATAACGTTTTACACAGAGCTCTATCTTTACAATAACGTTTTACACAGAGCTCTATCTTTACAATAACGTTTTACACAGAGCTCTATCTTTACAATAACGTTTTACACAAGCTCCATATTTACAATAACGTTTTACAATAACGTTTTACACAGGCTCTATCTTTACAATAACATATTAATAAGTAAGAGGTATTTTCTTAAAGTCTTGCTTCTCCCACGTGCGTTCTCAAACTCC
This sequence comes from Meghimatium bilineatum, assembly GCA_034231615.1. Classification (NCBI taxonomy): domain Eukaryota; kingdom Metazoa; phylum Mollusca; class Gastropoda; order Stylommatophora; family Philomycidae; genus Meghimatium; species Meghimatium bilineatum. Next base: position 13,475,213 of record CM067315.1, on the reverse strand, counting down.
TGCAGCTTTGCAAGATGTAGTCTAATTAACGAAATGCATTGTGTCATGGTTTACAGTGTAGCTACGAAATCTGCAAGTTATGGCATAGCATATCGAGCTCATAACACTTCCGCATGTCTTCTGGGTAACTGACTCTCTCTGAGATTGAGGCAGTCAAATCCATTTGTAAAACATACTTAGTCGCCTCTTACCACGTCCACTGCTAGCAACAGTGTCGCTATTCTTTACTCCTCCTTTCGGTCCCAGAAAGACGCGGGCATCGTGATCATCATCTCAGCGTCATTCTTAAATTTTCTTCACTCCCACTGGTGGTTGCTAAATTCAATTCACTCTCATTTGTGGTTGCTAAGTTCTCTTAACTCTCATTTGTGGTTGCTAAGTTCTCTTAACTTTTACTTGTGGTTGCTAAGTTCACTTCACTCTCACTTGTGGTTGCTAAATTCACTTCACTCTCACTTGTGGTTGCTAAATTCACTTCACTCTCACTTGTGGTTGCTAAATTCACTTCACTCTCACTTGTGGTTGCTAAATTCACTTCACTCTCACTTGTGGTTGCTAAATTCACTTCACTCTCACTTGTGGTTGCTAAGTTCTCTTAACTCTTACTTGTGGTTGCTAAGTTCTCTTAACTCTCACTGGTGGTCGCCAAGTTCTCTTAACTCTCACTTGTGGTTGGTAAGTTCTCTTAACTCTCACTGGTGGTCGCCAAGTTCTCTTAACTCTCACTGGTGCTCGCTAAGTTCTCTTAACTCTCACTGGTGCTCGCCAAGTTCTCTTAACTCTCACTTGTGGTTGAGTAATGCGGAATAATGTTCAATCCTCTGTACAACGCAGACACCCATTTATGAAGTGCTAAGTATGATTAAATGGCATGTCTATACATTATGGAACAGAATACAGATTGATTTAAGACACACACGAACTCATCAGAATATGATGATACAGTGATAGATTGGCTTATATTTACAAATGCTACTTCTAAAGTTAGGAACCTTGTGGACGACACGAACGCCTAGAATATGTCTTTAAGATCACGTGGTTGTTTTCATTTATATGCGTTACTTAGTTACATGCGGTGATGTCATAGTATCATTTGTGTTATACAGAAGCCGGATGTGTCAGGCCGAAAGATATTACAGCTAAGATGTAAACCATGACACGGGACATTTCGTTTTTTTCTACTAATTTGCAGGAGTTTCAGAACGAATGCAGAAGAAGAAGGCATTTGCCCATCGGCCAGCATACCCGATTTTCACATCCACTCGTTATTTGTGGTAAGAAATAACAATTACATTCATGGTTCATTCAACTACCAGGAAGAAGTGTACCACGGCTCATGCTCCTGGAAGGTCGAAAAATGGCGCCATCGCTACAGAGCAAATGTGGTAGGTGGCGCTAGTCAGGCAGTTTCTGGTCAACCTGAACGGCTTCTGGTAAACTGTTATATGGCTCTGGCTGGCTCATAAGGGGGCTGTCCATAAATTACGACAATTATAGGGGGGGGGGGAGTGGGTGGAACTGAAAAAGTATGACAGTTATTGACATGGAGGGGGGGGGGAGATGGTTACCTTTAGCTAATGTGAATTTAAAAAAAAAAAAGTTATGTTGTTTGTTAGCACTTTTTCTGCAAAAAATATTTTTTCTGGGGTGGGGTATGTTTGAAAGAAGGGAGGAAGATATTTGGGGACCCAAGTAAGCAGACAAGGGGGGGGTGGGTGCTTTGGATTTTTGGCAAATTATTGATGTGGTGGGGGGGGGGTGTACAAAATTCCCCCACCCTCCCTAAAAAAAGAAGTTAGTGTAATTCATGGTCAGACCCTAAACTCAACTTTAACCTTTAAGTCTTGACTTAATTACCCCCAAGTCTTAAATAGGATGGTAGATTTTACATGCAAGTCTTAAATAGGATGGATTTTACATGCAAGACTTAAATAGGATGGATTTTTACATGCACGTCTTAAATAGGATGTTAGATTTTAGGTTTCAGACCTTCTCCCTTTAGAATATAGAACATTATATTCAATACTACAGAACAAGGAAAAAGAGAGGGTAAATTACATAAACCTCCTCCCTTAGGTTAACCCACTTTTCCCGAGAAAACACGTTTCAAAATCCTTCTCCCTATGAAAAAAAAAAAGAAAAAGTTTTTAATTTAAAAGATGGTAAAATAGTTCCTCAACCATAACAATGTATTTATCCAAGTTTTTTTTAAAGGCCCTTGTTGTATTATGTGTGAATATGTTCCTTATATTGAAATTCCCGCCGAAGACGGATGTGCCGGCCATTGGCGCAAATAAAACGGCGGCACGACGCATTTCCATTCTCTGGACTACATCCTGCTAGAAATCTAGTAGGACAATCGTCTTGCTACAAGGGAGATCCAGCAGGAGTTTGAGAATGAACGATGAAGAAGAAGATATTGAAATTCTGGTTACCTTCAATGTTGCATTGAGAAAATTAGCAACTGTAGAGGGCGCTGGATATCAGTGAGTTAATTGTTCATTGTAGAACATTCATATGAATCAGCGGGATACATCGATTAATACAATGATTCTCAACTTGGGCCATATGAATCAGCGGGATACATCGATTAATACAATGATTCTCAACTTGGGCCATATGAATCAGCGGGATACATCGATTAATACAATGATTCTCAACTTGGGCCATATGAATCAGCGGGATACATCGATTAATACAATGATTCTCAACTTGGGCCATATGAATCAGCGGGATACATCGATTAATACAATGATTCTCAACTTGGGCCATATGAATCAGCGGGATACATCGATTAATACAATGATTGTCAACTTGGGCCATATGAATCAGCGGGATACATCGATTAATACAATGATTCTCAACTTGGGCCATATGAATCAGCGGGATACATCGATTAATACAATGATTCTCAACTTGGGCCATATGAATCAGCGGGATACATCGATTAATACAATGATTCTCAACTTGGGCCATATGAATCAGCGGGATACATCGATTAATACAATGATTCTCAACTTGGGCCATATGAATCAGCGGGATACATCGATTAATACAATGATTCTCAACTTGGGCCATATGAATCAGCGGGATACATCGATTAATACAATGATTCTCAACTTGGGCCATATGAATCAGCGGGATACATCGATTAATACAATGATTCTCAACTTGGGCCATATGCAAGTCTTAAATAGAAGACTTGAAAACGAACCTCGAAGAAAAATTGTGAGAACGGGAAATTACAGACCTGTCCAGGGGGGGGGGGATAATGAGGTGACCACGTGGAAAATAAACAACAAGAATTATAGCGATACAGCGTGAACAAATTTAAATTAAATTATATAATTTCATAATTTTATTTAGGTAATACACTTGTGAATGTTATAAATATAATATGGACCTCACCAAATATTTCTTAAAAATAATCCTGCCCGCAGATGATCACAGACAGCGTCATGTTCTTGCACATGGTTTGAAAACCGATCCGTCCACATTGCACTGGCGATATGAGATGTATTAGTGTAACGTTTAAAATATAACAATATTTGAACAGCAATATTCTATACTGGGTATGCCCCTAGAATATTCTATACTGGGTATGCCCCTAGAATATTCTCTACTGGGTATGCCCCTTGAATGTTCTATACTGGGTATGCCCCTAGAATATTCTATACTGGGTATGCCCCTAGATATTCTATACTGGATATGCCCCTAGAATATTCTATACTGGGTATGCCCCTAGAATATTCTATACTGGGTATGCCCCTAGAATATTCTATACTGGGTATGCCCCTAGAATATTCTATACTGGGTATGCCCCTAGAATATTCTATACTGGGTATGCCCAGAGAGTGCATACTACAATTATTATAAATTATAACTACACACGCGGTTTCGTCTGTGGGTTCAATCAATGGCTCATATGACAAACCACCCATGCAACAGAAAACCTTAGTAGATGACAGGCCAAGATGACATAGAGACTCTCTTATGGAAGCTTTGTAGCATGTGTCATCCATACAATTATTCTTGTTCATGTGTTGTTGCTTTTTGTGTTCATTGTTATTAGTATATATGCATGCACCCTCTGTAGTTGGGAGAGAGCCAGAGATATACGGTGAAGCACTGGGGATGTGGAAACTGAGCACTGTTTTCCTATGGCTGAGTCCCGTCATAGTGGCACAGTGACTCAGGACATGACAAACCTTTTGCCGTGAACATTTGGTTGCGTGACTAGAGCTATAGATAAGTTCGGCATAACCAGTAGTCAATTGGTGGCGGGGAATGAGTGCAGTGAACCCTATCGTGGCTGCAATCGTTCCAAGCAGTGCATAGGTAGTAACCTACCTTCCTGGTGGTGTGATAGTTATTGTCTGGCTCTGGCCCGGAGAAGTTCGAAAATTGTGTAGACTTTCCAACACTATAATGCAATTTTAACCAAAAATAATTGGGTCAGTGGGCATGAGTTCATGGACCGCTGTAACAGCAACCAACCAGCCATAAATTATAACTTTATACCGTCATGTGTCAACATCTTTGATTGGATTAGGAGACATCCAATAAAACGCTTTCTAACAGTATATACAGTTCCGGTTTACTAAGTTGTTGATCGAGAAATAAAACAACATTAGTTTTTGTTAGATTCCTGAAGCAGCAGGCTATCGTGTATATTAAATGTTGGCAGCAGGGCAACTGCCCATTTTGGGCTTGCAGACCGGATTATATTTTTTTTTGGCCGGCAGGGGACTAAAAAGCTTTCTTTTTAAAAGTCGCAGCTGGAAGTAATTTTGTCTGACCTCTGTTGTCCCACATGGGACAGTACATAAAATACTTTTAGACCAGCCCATAGAAAAAGTAAAAAAAAAAATAGATGTACAGGTCGGATTTGACCTGCAGGCCCCATTTCCAATCATCCCTGTAATGCATGTGCTATCAGTTTTCTCATGTGCTATGAGACATGTGCTATGAGACATGTGCTATGAGACATGTGCTATCAGCGTGTCCTATCAAATGTTGCAGTACCTGAAGTTAGAAGTCTATAACCGGTTTCATGCACGTAAGGGAAACCCATTGTTGTTTCAAAGATGTACATTTAAAAGTGAAAAAAACATGCTTATTTTTCTTGTCTTCATTTCTCAAACTCCCACAGCGTGGCAGGCTGCTGTCCGAAGAACGAAATGTGTTGTGTCATAGTTTACATCTTAACTGCAATATCTACGTTTTTGGCTAGATACATCCGACTTGAGCATGACTTCTGGATCACTTTAACATCTATAGAGTGGAACAGTCAATTCCACCCGAAAACCTCCTTAGTCTCCTCTCCCGACGTGTATGACTGGTAGCAGTGTCACTATTCCTTGCTCTTCTTTCGGGCCCGGCAACACACGGGTGGTGATGTCTCGATCTTTGTACTTTGCTAGTAAGCAGCTGTAAGTTCACCGATCACTACCAGCTTTCAAGAAAACTTCACGGCAAGCTGTCATCTACCACGAATGTCATCTACCACGGAATGTCATCTACCACGAATGTCATCTACCACGAATGTCATCTACCAACAATGTTATCTACCAACAATGTCATCTACCAACAGTGTCATCTACCAACAGTGTCATCTACCAACAGTGTCATCTACCAACAGTGTCATCTACCAACAGTGTCATCTACCATGAATGTCATCTACCAACAGTGTCATCTACCAACAGTGTCATCTACCAACAGTGTCATCTACCAACAGTGTCATCTACCAACAGTGTCATCTACCAACAGTGTCATCTACCATGAATGTCATCTACCAAGAATGTCATCTACTAACATTGTCATCTACCAACAATGCCATCTACCAACAATGTCATCTACCAACAGTGTCATCTACCAACAGTGTCATCTACCACGAATGTCATCTACCAAGAATGTCATCTACTAACATTGTCATCTACCACGAATGTCATCTACCAACAAAGTCATCTACCAACAATGTCATCTACTAACATTGTCATCTACCAACAGTGTCATCTACCATGAATGTCATCTACCAACAATGTCATCTACCAACAAAGTCATCTACCAAGAATGTAATCTACCAAGAATGTCATCTACTAACATTGTCATCTACCAACATTGTCATCTACCAACAATGTCATCTACCAACAGTGTCATCTACCAACAGTGTCATCTACCAACAGTGTCATCTACCAACAGTGTCATCTACCAACAGTGTCATCTACCATGAATGTCATCTACCAAGAATGTCATCTACTAACATTGTCATCTACCAACAATGCCATCTACCAACAATGTCATCTACCAACAGTGTCATCTACCAACAGTGTCATCTACCACGAATGTCATCTACCAAGAATGTCATCTACTAACATTGTCATCTACCACGAATGTCATCTACCAACAAAGTCATCTACCAACAATGTCATCTACCAACAGTGTCATCTACCAACAGTGTCATCTACCATGAATGTCATCTACCAACAATGTCATCTACCAACAATGTCATCTACCAAGAATGTAATCTACCAAGAATGTCATCTACTAACATTGTCATCTACCAACATTGTCATCTACCAACAATGTCATCTACCAACAATGTCATCTACCAACAATGTCATCTACCAACAGTGTCATCTAGTAACAGTGTCATCTACCAACAATGTCATCTACCAACAGTGTCATCTACCAACAATGTCATCTACCAACAGTGTCATCTACCAACAGTGTCATCTACCAACATTGTCATCTACCAACAATGTCATCTACCAACATTGTCATCTACCAACAATGTCATCTACCAACATTGTCATCTACCAACATTGTCATCTACCAACAGTGTCATCTACCAACATTGTCATCTACTAACAGTGTCATCTACCAACATTGTCATCTACTAACAGTGTCATCTACCAACATTGTCATCTACTAACAGTGTTGTATTTGTGTGATCCGATCCCCATGAACTATAAGCACTATAGTTTTTGCACCCCTTGCGCAATTGGGGAGGGGTGAGTGGTGATTGGGAAGGTATTTCTTCCATAGGTTCATTTATTTATTTCATACCAAGAAGACATATTCAGAAGGACTGAAAACTTAACTGTACAAATGAAGTAGTTTTTACATTTTACTTTACATAAAATGTAAAGAGCACACATCAGGCACTAAACAAGATTGTGAACAAGGTCATATGCCAGATTGTAATAAGAAAGTCGTAAATAACTGGAATACATGTTTCCTATAAAATGTAGACATCAAGTACTCCGTGCACAAATATTGTCCCGGTCAAGGATATGAAACATGGACATGTTTGCATGTATCCCGGATGTCATCGATTCAGAAATATGCTAACAATTTCAGAGAAATGTTGGTTGCTATTTTATACAATAAATATAACGGAAGTTTGCGCCAGACGTTGTCATGCGCCGTTGTAATAATACAAATATCAGTTTTGCATGCCTTGTTTGGTTTCCGCTTAGTACGTTTCTATTTACCCCCTCGTTTGTTGGGTGAAAGTAATCCACGAGTAGGGTTTTTTTTCCAGAGCATTTCACAGTAGGGAATGAAGTGATAGGGACTTTACAGCAAACCCGTAGATTAGGAGGGGGTGAGGGGGTGGGGTGGGAGGATTTAGAGCGCTACTCTCACCTTTCAGGGAATAAAACTAATGGATAGCAAGAAACAAACAGGTAAGAGAGTAGTGACAAGATATACTCAGGTAAGAGAGTAGTGACAAGATATACTCAGGTAAGAGAGTAGTGACAAGATATACTCAGGTAAGAGAGTAGTGACAAGATATACTCAGGTAAGAGAGTAGTGACAAGATATACTCAGGTAAGAGAGTAGTGACAAGATATACTCAGGTAAGAGAGTAGTGACAAGAAACAAGCAGGTAAGAGAGTAGTGACAAGATATACTCAGGTAAGAGAGTAGTGACAAGATATACTCAGGTAAGAGAGTAGTGACAAGATATACTCAGGTAAAAGAGTAGTGACAAGATATACTCAGGTAAGAGAGTAGTGACAAGATATACTCAGGTAAGAGAGTAGTGACAAGATATACTCAGGTAAGAGAGTAGTGACAAGATATACTCAGATAAGAGAGTAGTGACAAGATATACTCAGGTAAGAGAGTAGTGACAAGATATACTCAGGTAAGAGAGTAGTGACAAGATATACTCAGGTAAAAGAGTAGTGACAAGATATACTCAGGTAAGAGAGTAGTGACAAGATATACTCAGGTAAGAGAGTAGTGACAAGATATACTCAGGTAAGAGAGTAGTGACAAGAAAGAAGCAGGGAAGAGAGTAGTGACAAGAAACATGCAGGTAAGAGAGTAGCGAGCTGTTTTTCCGAAGATGATATAGACCACCCCCACCTTTCGTCCACGAGTGAAGCGACAAGCTGTCGATGTCCTCCCCCCACCTCCCGAATGAAATAAAATCGTATATGCGGGCCTGCTGCGCAATAACTGCTTTTATATTACATGCAACTCCATTATTGCAGCTTGAACAAGAGTCACGTCTGCTCCGATCTCTTTCTTTCCACAGACGATCTCAGCAGCAGTGCACAAACTCCGTAGACGTGGCGACAGTTCACGGTTAAATGCCATTTTAAACAAAGAAATTGTCACTTATTTGTGAATTGTCTGGTCGAATAGTTAGAGCACTAGCCACACCATCCTGACTGCAAGTTTTCAAATAACGTTAGGGACTACATTTTTTCTATGTTTGGAGATCTCCATGCTGTAGTGGTTAAGCCGTAAACTTTGTGCTTAAGAGGTCGAGGGTTCGAATCTCGCTCCCGGCGTGCTGTATAAGCTGATTCTTTTGGAGATCATGAAAACAATCGCTTGAAAAACGGATTTACGTACTCTGAGTGGTACTCCGGGCAGGGGCTTTCGTTGACAGGTACAAACAAGCCCGTAGATAAGAAGTGGAAGGTATCGGGTGTTCAAACCCATCCTGCCTCTTAGCACACTGGAACAGGACTTTTAGCACTAGAAACGTGAACAAAAGGCGCGTAAAAAGGCCCAAAAAACCATCTGCACTCGAAGCGAATTTTCACATAAATAGTCATAAAATTGTACATAAACAAGGCGAATTTATACTAAAAAAACGCCATTGTGTTGCTGGGGCTCCAAAGGGGAGCACATAATAGCAACACTGTTTACCTTCCATGCATATTGTAAGAGGCGAACAAAGGAGGTTATGGGATGGAGTTGTTTGCCCCATCCCATAAAGGGTCAGTGGCCCAAAGCCATGCTGAAGTCGGATGTGTCAGGCCGAAAAGCGCAGATTCGCAGCAATGCTGTAAACCATGACACAATACATTCCGTTCTCCGGACTACATCCTGCTAATCTGCAGGAGTTTCAGAACGAACGCAGAAGAAGAATACTCAAACACGCGCGAATGACATTTGTTTAAAGTGAACTCTCCCCCCCCCTCACTTTAAGAGATCATATATACGACCATGGGTACAACGTATATATTCGATACCATGGGTACAACGTATATATTCGATACCATGGGTACAACGTATATATTAGATACCATGGGTACAACGTATATATTCGATACCATGGGTACAACGTATATATTAGATACCATGAGTACAACGTATATATATGTATGATACCATGGGTACAACGTATATATTCGATACCATGGGTACAACGTATATATTAGATACCATGGGTACAACGTATATATTCGATGATGATGATGTTCGTCCGTCGTGATCGACGATGACCAAAAACTCAACCATAATAATAATAATAATAAATAATAAAAATAATAAAAGTTAATAGTGCGTTTTTAAATGACTAGCAAGTCCAATGCGCGCACAAAATGTTCTTTTACAGAATTGACAACAATAGAAGGTATCTGTGTGAGGTTGAGATGTTTTTTCTTTTCTACGTGTCCGCTTCTGTCTTGCAGTTTCTTGTCTGAATTCTTCCGCCGCTAGTGCTCCCGTTCTAATGCTGTAACGCTATGCTGTTCTATCCTGAGCGAGGCTCTCCCAAGCGCCTGCGTCAATGTTAAGATGTTTCAAGGATGACTTGAGCGTGTCTTTGAAACGCCTTTTCTGTCCACCAGCTTTTCGAAATCCTGCCTTGAGTTCTTCATAATATATTTGTTTTGGCAAACGCGAGTTCTCCATACGCACAAGATGGCCTGCCCAGCGTGCCTGCGCCTTCATAAGTATTGTGTGGATGCTTATTGAGGTTGATTTTTCCAAGACCTCGTAGTCTGGTACTTTGTCCCACCAATGGATGTTTAGTAATTTACGTAGGCAGGTAAGAATGATTTAATTTTCTTGCATGTCTAGCATACACTGTCCACGTTTCGCAGGCGTATAGTAAGGTTGGTATAACAGCAGCATGATATACTTGTAGTTTGGTGGTTGTTCTTATACCTCTTCTGTCCCATACATTGTTGCGTAATCTGCCAAATACAGCACTAGCTTTTGCCAGTCTATTGTTAATTTCCACATCAATGTTGACATCGCGAGAGAGAGTGCTTCCAAGGTAAGTAAAATTGTCGACTACCTGCAGTTTTTCCTGATTGACGATGATGGAAGTAGCAGTATGTTGGCTATTTGATGTTGCTTGGTGCATGACTTCTGTTTTTTGTGTGTGTTAATAGTGAGACCAAAGTTGTTGCAGGCCTTTGAGAAGCGGTCTATGGTGCTCTGCATGTTTACGACAGAGTCAGCATACAATGCACAGTCATCAGCATAAAGTAATTCTCTAACAGTACTAGATTTAGTTTTCGTGTTTGCTTTTAGACGACGTAAATTGAAAAGACCACCATCTGTTCTGTAATTGATCATTATGCCTGCTATTTCATTACTATGGTGTGTTTCCGTTAACATGGCCGTAAATAACAGGCTGAAAAGAGTAGGGGCCAGCACACATCCCTGCTTTACACCATTTGTGACAGGGAATGCAGGAGATACTCCTCCGTCGCAGATAACACTAACCATCATACCGTCATGAAATTGTAGTATCACAGTGACAAGTTTTGGGGAGGCATCCGAACTTTGTAAGCACCTTCCACAGTCCTTCTCTGTTAACGGTATCGAATGCTTTAGTTAAGTCCACAAATGTTCACTATGTTGCTCTTGTGACTTTTCCTGAATTTGTCGTGCAGAGAATATCATATCAACTGTACCACGACCTGCACGAAAACCGCACTGACTCTCTGGGAGTAGCTCGTTTAATAGTGAATTATTTAATCTGTTGAGTATGACACGAGCGAGAATTTTACCAGATATATTCGATAGCATGAGTACAGTCTGCTGCATAGGACATTAAACGTAGTCAAGGAGATGTAATAAGTCTGGTATCAGATGTTAAACATTCTGGGGACATAAGACATGGTCGAGGAGATGATATGTCTTGGGTCAGATGTTAAACTTTCTGGGGACATGCTCGAGAGACGATAAAAGTCTGGCTCAGTTGGCAAACTGTTTGTGGACAACATTAAACAGACGTAGGCTGTGAAGTTAAAGATGTCCAGGCTCAGAAGTAACACATTTTGAACATATTAGAACTGGTCAAGCGGAATGTCTACGAATGAGTCAACAGTAGAAATGGACGTGTTTAGGGACATTAGACGTAGTCGAGGAGAGGACAAAGTTTAGGGACATTAGACGTAGTCGAGGGGAGGACAAAGTTTAGGGACATTAGATGTAGTCGAGGGGAGGACAAAGTTTAGGGGCATTAGACGTAGTCGAGGGGAGGAAAAAGTTTAGGGACATTAGACGTAGTCGAGGGGAGGACAAAGTTTAGGGACATTAGACGTAGTCGAGGGGAGGAAAAAGTTTAGGGACATTAGACGTAGTCGAGGGGAGGACAAAGTTTAGGGACATTAGACGTAGTCGAGGGGAGGACAAAGTTTAGGGACATTAGACGTAGTCGAGGGGAGGACAAAGTTTAGGGACATTAGACGTAGTCGAGGGGAGGACAAAGTTTAGGGACATTAGACGTAGTCGAGGGGAGGACAAAGTTTAGGGAAATTAGACGTAGTCGAGGAGAGGACAAAGTTTAGGGACATTAGACGTAGTCGAGGAGAGGACACAGTTTAGGGACATTAGACGTAGTCGAGGAGAGGACAAAGTCTGAAATCAATCTTATTAGACGTAGTCAAGGAGAGGACAAAGTCTGAAATCAATCTTATTAGACGTAGTCGTGGAGAGGACAAAGTATGCAATCAATCTTATTAGACGTAGTCGTGGAGAGGACAAAGTCTGCAATCAATCATAGTAGAAAAATTGTCTTGGGTTTATTAGACATACGTATTCAATGAGATAACAGAAGTTTGGGGGGGGGGGGTAATAAGTAGTCATACCATATGGGAATATTCCACATAGTCAATGGTATAAGAGAAGTGGGGGTGAATGGGGGGGAGGGAGGGCAATACTGTTTGGAAATATTCCACGTAGTCAATGAGATAACAGAATTGGGGAGCGGCAGCATCAGTATTTATAATGTTTAAGAATATTCCACGTATTCAACGATATTCTAATATTCAGGGTCAGTGAACTTAAACTGGGGGAAACCCTGATTTATATGGTAAACACAGTATCATAAACAATCATTGTGGTATGATTCATTCTTCTTCTTCTGCGTTCAGCATCTGTGGTCATGCTATACCGTCAGGCCTGTCGTCAAGACGAAGTCCACTGTCTTCTCCAGGTCAGAGCGGCTGCCCCATAGCTTTTGCCTCAAGTCTGTATCCTCTGGCCAGGTCTGCTGTCTCTGCTCTTTGTATGTTGGGCAGTCCTGAAGTATGTGTTCCGGGGTCTGGGTTCCTGATCCACATGGGCATTCATCTGTGTATGAGATCCTTAATTGGTAAAGGTGACCCAACAGTCTGTAGTGGCCTGTCCTAAGGCGAAATATTGTGGTCTGTTGATATCTTTGGAGGAAATGTGTTGCATCATGTTCGTATTCCCCTTCCATTTCTTCTTCCACTTTGCTGTGTATGTGTTGCGGATATGATTCATCAAGTATGCATCGAGAAAACACACATGTGTAGAAATTTTCATGCTTAAATGTTATGTATTTTACCGAAAGGTGAAATTATCGCAGTCAAGCTGCAAACTGTGATACATTATAAAAAAATCGCCTTTTCAGATCGAGCAAAGAGTATATTCTTAATGTATTTTCTTAATCTATATTGACATAGGTATAGAAAGTGATACGTATATCACATTGTTTTGTACTAACGGTACAATAGTCGCAGTTCAACCCTAATTTTTTTGTGGGGAAAAATATTGACAGAATTGTTGACGAACCACAGTGCACGGGTACCGCACATTTAATAAACACGACAGTGCATCGACTAACGGCACCATGGCTCATAACACAACCACTTTTCTTCAAGCCAGATTCAACTACGACATATTCTGCTATGACGTCATCATTTGTTGTGTGTGTAATTCGGCACGAGATTACCGTCAAGGACATGAAAACAAAGATACAACAAACCTGATAAACTATTTTCTCTTGATACGCAACGGTGGTTGAAATGCGATCATTGTACCCTGTAAATGTAGCGGTTAATTGTTTACTTGAATAGTTTTTAAAGTGAGATATATGGTGCCCCCCCCCCCCCCCCTGGGACCACATAGTTTTGGTTGGGAGCTAAAAAAAGACAAACAAAATGAACTATGATCGGTCACAGACAGCAAACTTTCTGAATTTATTTGAGAGATATAAAATAAGCTCAATACAAATAAGCAACAAAGAAAGTTGAGGGTCTCTATGTTTAGCTGGGGGGGGGGGGACGGGGGGGCTGATAGGGGCACGGAGACCAGTTGACAACAACTGATCTAGGTCACCCATGCAGACTATCGTCGACCTTGGACAGCAATCATCCTTCCTTTTGTGAATCGAGAGGAGTTTGAGAATAGCTCATACTCCGTTTCAACTTTGAAATCTCCCTCTACTTCTACCTTCGTTCTCAAACTCTTGCAGAATAGCAGGATGTAGTCCGGACAAAGGAATGCGTTGTGTCATGGTTTACAGCTTGAATGAGGTATCTATGTATTTTGACCCGACACATTCGACTTTGACATGGCTTATTCTAAACAATTTGCGTCTTCTTTTTGCTGATTGTTAGTTAAAGTTCACTGCACGCATCGGAAAAAGGAGCGGCACGCATACGAAAAAGAAGCTAGTTAGTTGTGCAGTTCCTTCTCTCAGTGTGTCGTAATTGTGTTATCTCTCCAGCACTGTAGCATCAATCCTAACTCATGGGAGACTACATCTCATGACAGTTCAGCTTGGCACACCCCAGAATCGGACTCGTCTAACTTTTACGAACTAACATATTCTAAACCAAATTATACAATACAAATATTTTTTTTTCCTACTTTTTCACAACATTTTTATTACCTTTCATGTCATGCTCATCTTCGCTTGCGAAGGAGGAACATCATCATCAATTGTATCATCTGTAAGAACAACTCTCTTATCAGGAATTTATTTATTCTGGTTCTGCCTTTCAATCATGGCAGGTAATAGTGTTACTATTCTTTGCTCCCCCTTTGGCCCCCAGCTATAGACGTGCGTATTCCTAAATAAGTGATGTAATAAATGATGTAATAAATGATGTAATAAATGATGTAATAAGTGATGTAATAAATGATGTAATAAGTGAAGTAATAAGTGATGTAATAGTTTCTTAGATGTAAGAGAATTCTTAATCTCTTAGCCCTTCTGAAGCATACAATTTAAAGATACCTTTTGACCATGTCAATTTAGTTAAGAAGCATTATATCGAGTGAAAGGAAAAACAGTAAAGAGATACACAATAGATGCAACAAAACATACCAGATCCTAGGACAGATGACACATATTTTTAAGAACAAAAATATAAACATAGACACTAAAGTTGCATTATACAAGACAATTATTATTCCATCACTATGCTACCAGTGCCAAACCTGGACAATGACAGCACAAGACAAAATAAAAATAGTGACAGCAGAAATGACATGTCTACAAAGAATACTCGGAGTGGTATTAAGATATATAATTAGAAACGATAACATCAGACAGATAACCACAACAATACCAGTATTGAAACACATCAAAAGATAACAGATCAAGTGGTTTTCACACACTTCCAGACTACCAACATACAGCATGCTACAGATGGCAATGAAACATAGACATACCGACTATAAAGCCAGAGGCAGACCATGTAAAAGATGGATCAATCAATCAAGTGCCATGCCGACTGGCGTAGGCGATCATGTTTCTCCACGACTCTCTGTCTCTTGTGTTGTCAATAAGTTCGGCTGGTGAGATTCTACCGTGCCACGATACAAGCCCATCTAGTAACTTTTCTCTTTGTCGACCTCTATCTCTTCTCCCTTTGATCTTTCCAGTGGTTATTAAATGTTCAAGCTGTGTTCTTCTCAGCACATGCCCTAGAAACCTTGACTGTCTGCCTCTAATGTTTGATACGATTGATCTTTTTACGCCAGCATCAATGAGAAAAAAATATGGATCACAAAATCAATCAATCAATCAAAAAGATGGATCACAGAAATAAAAAAAGCCACAGAAGCAAGATAATAAACAGCACATGGGAAGGTCATCTCCAGAGAGCTCGTCTAAACCTGACACCAGAAGGCATACAAGGGGTACAGCGTATAGATGATATATAGATAGATTTAGGTCAGTTCTACCTCTATACTTTCTCTATTGACAATAAGGTATCTAATTCTCTCGAAACATAACAAAAATTGGAATACATTCTCTCTAAACACCAGAAACACTTTTATTCCAATTGTCAATACATCTTCCATCATTTTCATGTAACGGCCATATCTATTTTAATGTTTATTTTTGTTTCATTCTAAAGATAATATAAGGGGAATTAATCGTACAAAAAATGTATGAGTAGAACATCATCAGTTATGTCCCATATATTTTATTTCCATAGCAATACATTTTTTTGTTAAGTAAAATATGACTTTTTACCTTCTCTATTCCCCCCCCCCCCCCACACAAACAATTGGATATTTGTGAGCAGCGCATGTTCCATACTGCACAATCAATGGCCAAGTATTTCTAGCTATTTGGATTGATCATGAAATCGATTTTTTGTTGTAGATGTTGTTATATCACAGTTTTTATCTGCAACATTGCCATCCACCAGATGAGAGCTAATCAAAGAGAATTTCCTTGCAGGATGAGATTGTTTGATACTCTGTTCAAATAGTCAAGCTATTTTAAACATCTACGTCTGGGGATTGAGTAGATAATCGTAGGAATGCGACTTTTTGAAACTCTGTTCACATGTCCAAGATATGATAAACATCCTATGTCTGTGGATTGAGTAAAGGTATCTTAGCACGCAGCTTATCAAGGTTAATAACCTTGTTCTGCCATCTGATGTAGGACTTCTACAAATCTTACAACTGCATCGACTAGATGAATAATCTTGTCAGGCGAAATATCACAGCCCGAATTTGTTTTACCCGGACGTGGTTTTGAACACGGCACTCTGTTATCTTGTGACAGTAAGCAAGGTCGCTATCAAATAGGCTACCTTGCCCCTTTACTATGTGTAACTGAATTTATATTTAAATTATTGCCCTTACCAGTCTTCTTCAACGTTCATTCTCAAACTCCTGCAGATTAGCAGGATGTAGTCCAGAGAACGGATTGAATTGTGTCATTGTTACAGCTTATCTAAATATCTGCCCATTTCGGCCTGGAACACCCGACTTCAGCATGGAGTATGTACAACTTTGACCCTGTATGGAATGGGACAGTCAACTTCGCCCTCTAACCATCTTTTTCGCCTCTTATTCTCTTGATAGGTAGCAATATTGATATTCTTGTTCTTTGCTTTCTGACTTCGACAACACACGACAGGTTCTCACTATTATTGAGTGCTTTTTTCTGCCATTACACCGCCTGTTCCCATTTTTATATGATAATCCCACCAACATAACAAATTTGCATTCAAACACCACGAGAACAATTATGTGGAAATATTAGTTTCAAACATGTATGATTCTACATTTGTACATGCGATTCAAGGACTCTCTCCAATTATACATGCGATTCAAGGGCTCTCTCCAATTATACATTAGATTCAAGGGCTCTCTCCAATTATACATTAGATTCAAGGGCTCTCTCCAATTATACATTAGACTCAAGGACTCTCTCCAATTATACATTAGATTCAAGGACTCTCTCCAATTATACATTAGATTCAAGGGCTCTCTCCAATTATACATTAGATTCAAGGGCTCTCTCCAATTATACATTAGATTCAAGGGCTCTCTCCAATTATACATTAGATTCAAGGGCTCTCTCCAATTATACATTAGATTCAAGGGCTCTCTCCAATTATACATTAGATTCAAGGGCTCTCTCCAATTATACATTAGACTCAAGGACTCTCTCCAATTATACATTAGATTCAAGGACTCTCTCCAATTATACATTAGATTCAAGGACTCTCTCCAATTATACATTAGATTCAAGGGCTCTCTCCAATTATACATTAGATTCAAGGGCTCTCTCCAATTATACATTAGATTCAAGGACTCTCTCCAATTATACATTAGATTCAAGGACTCTCTCCAATTATACATTAGATTCAAGGACTCTCTCCAATTATACATTAGATTCAAGGGCTCTCTCCAATTATACATTAGATGCAAGGACTCTCTCCAATTATACATGAGATTCAAGGACTCTCTACAATTATACATGAGATTCAAGGACTCTCTCCAATTATACATGCGATTCAAGGACTCTCTCCAATTATACATGAGATTCAAGGGCTCTCTCCAATTATACATGAGATTCAAGGACAATCTATAATTATACATTAGATGCAAGGGCTCTCTCCAATTATACATGAGATTCAAGGACTCTCCAATTATACATTAGATTCAAGGGCTCTCTATAATTATACATTAGATGCAAGGGCTCTCTCCAATTATACATGAGATTCAAGGACTCTCCAATTATACATTAGATTCAAGGACTTTCCAATTATACATGAGATTCAAGGACTCTCTCCAATTATACATGAGATTCAAGGACTCTCTATAATTATACATTAGATGCAAGGGCTCTCTCCAATTATACATGAGATTCAAGGACTCTCCAATTATACATTAGATTCAAGGACTTTCCAATTATACATGATATTCAAGGACTCTCCAATTGTCTCTAAAGAGCTTCCACATCGAGGTCACATCCTGGGACTCCTGTCGCTTAAAGTCGCAGTGTAACTCAACAACACGACCAGCATCAACTTTCACAGAAAACGTGCTGCGCGTATAGACAGAACAACAAACACATATACGCGTCTTTCTGATTGTACGTGTCCCGAATGTGGCATGGGATTCTATGTCAGGATTGGGCAGTTCAGTCATCCGCACACATACCAGAGAGTTGCAACAAAACAAGTCTGAAACTGTTACCATTATCGCCTACGATAGGCCGTCAAATTTATACACGAGTAGAATAGACGGCACATGCTATTTATCAATAAGCTCATATGAACAGAAAACTATAAAAAAATCAAACAATGTTTTAGTCAAATTTCAACAAGAAAATATTTAAAAGTAGAAGTTTAAAAAAAAAACAACTAACTAAAACATGTCAGTCAGTTCCTCTTTTGCCAAGTTTGGCACATAGGAAGGATGTCATAATTCTCCATGCCTGTCAGTCAGTTGTCAGGGATTGCAGGTCATGTGCATTTATGCCTGTTGATTTTAGTTCGTTCATGAATGTTCTTCTGAGCGTTGTTTTTGGTCTTCCCTGTTAAAACATGGCTAAATATTACAGTTGCTAATAACATAAATATTATGACCAGTGTCCTTTAAAAATGACACTTGAGAAATGTGAAATGTGTTAGGGGTACTACACGTTCAATAATATTAGAATATCAATTGTCTATACAGGAGATGGCTCATACAGTTTTGCACGACATCATTGCACTCCAGGCAAACTCATAGATCACCAGTCTTTACTAGCAGGTGACCAAGTGTCTCTCAAGTAGCAGGCGACAAAGTGTCTCGTCAAGTAGCAGGCGAACAAGTGTCTCGTCAAGTATGCAATCCATCTTCCCTAGCATGCGACCAAGTGACTCATCAAATAACCAGTTCATCTTCACTAGAAGGCGACCAAGTGTCTTGTCCAGTATGCAGTTCATCTTCACTAGAAGGCGACCAAGTGTCTTGTCCAGTATGCAGTCCATCTTCACTAGCAGGCGACCAAGTAACTCGTCAAATATGCAGTCCATCTTCACTAGCAGGCGACCAAGTGTCTTGTCCAGTATGCAGTTCATCTTCACTAGAAGGCGACCAAGTGTCTTGTCCAGTATGCAGTTCATCTTCACTAGAAGGCGACCAAGTGTCTTGTCCAGTATGCAGTCCATCTTCACTAGCAGGCGACCAAGCGTCTTGTCCAGTATGCAGTCCATCTTCACTATCAGGCGACCAAGTGTCTTGTCCAGTATGCAGTTCATCTTCACTAGCAGGCGACCAAGTGTCTTGTCCAGTATGCAGTCCATCTTTCTTGTAACAGATGAAATGTCCTACTTGATCTCTCTTGTAACAGAAGAATGGTCCTATTTGATCTCTCTTGTAACATAAGAATGGTCCTATTTGATTTGCCCCACCTCCCCCTCAAATCCAGAGAACATGGATACGTTCGGTCGCCGTTTTATTTGTGCAAGTGAAGATTTCAACCTCGGTGGATTTATGTTACATATATTTCAAAAAAGGATGGGCTCAAATTCCCGAAATCCGTAATCTCCTCCTGCAATTACGGACTTGATCTTGACACCTTGTCTATGAAGCAATGGGCGTGTTGTCTAAAAGGTAACAACATCGTGCATATGAGATTAAGCGAACTCTTCATAATTGTCTTGAGACTTACGCTCGTGTGATAATACAGGCCTAGTTGTGAACCGCAACCGATCTACAGTAGAAGACATGTTTTCTGAATTAATTAGACCACCATTCGTTCATTTTCTTGATTATTCCCTTGTTTTCTGTTGGTCAGTATTTATATACTTGGAATTACATTGCCAAAAAATAGCCAAGGCTACTGCAAGTATATAAATAGTAACCAATAGAAAGGGTGACAATAACAAAAAACGTACCAAATGTACGCCTGTTTCCTTTTTGCAGTTAGGTCTTATAGTACTGTCAATGGTCACGGTACAGGCCTAGTTATGAGCAGAGATAATAAAGAAGGACACGACTGACAGGAAAGACAACCCAGGGTATGAAAGCCTTGAGAATATTGATAAACATTTAGACCACAGAATTAACGTTTGTCATCAAATGCTGGAAACTTGTCCATAAGTTATCTGACAGCTGGAATCCGCTGTTTGTCATCGTTCATTCTCAACCTCCCTCCGGATCTCTCTTGTAGCAGGACAATGTTCTTATTTTTATTTCCAGCAAGATGTAGTCATGATAACGGAGATGTGTTGTATCGCCGTTTTATTTGGGCAAATATCCTGACACATCCGACTTCATCAGGCTAAATACGCAATCATCATTGTCGTTATAATTATCATATATTTTCTAGCGATTTCATCTATAATTTGACATTTATTTTGCTGTAGAAATATGTCAAGTGCAGGATGTCAAGTGCAGGATGTCAAGTGCAGGATGTCAAGTACATGGACACTAACAAAAGAGACAAGAGATAAAGTTTGCTATACTACGTATGAAATGAGATGTCTAAGAAAAACGGCACAAATACATAATGTGAGGAATAAAGAATTACAAGAACTGCTGCAACAATATACGTGGTCAAATATGTGGACACACAGACACTGAAATGGTACGGTCATTTAATGAGAATTAACCCTTATGGGTCAGCGGCAAGAGCATGCAACATGAGAATGGAAACAGCTAAAGGCAGAGCCAGAACAAAAAAAAGTGGTCTGAAGGAGTTACCAACGTCGTGTGAAGTCACAATATTACTGCACATAAATTGAAAAAAATAATTATAGTCCAAAAAGTGGTCGCCATTCAATCCTGTAACGCATAACAACAAAATCTGGAAAAATACAATAGATAGATAGATAGATATATAGATAGATGGATATGTTGTTTCTCCATTGTGAAATCCACTTTAAAAATTCGTTTAGAGATTATGGCCATGCCTACTAGTTCGTAGATGGCTAATAATGGCATATTTGAGTCGCACATATCCTGGACAGTTCGGGCATGGAATGACCACGGTAGACGGTATTTGCTCTACCCGTAGCTTTCTAGCCACTCTACGCTGTTGAACTGCTGCATTTCTCCTTTTTCCCACAAGTTTATGCGTCATGTTGATGTATTTTGTACAAGTTCTTCCTATGTAACTTAATTTATTTCAAAGGCTTTCAGTGAGGTATTTAACGAGTCTTTGTAGCAGTTCTTTTGGCCTCCTTGAGATCTTCTAGCACAAAATCTCTATAAGATCACTATATATATATATATATATATATGAACAGAATAGCGTTGAACAGACAGAATTGGAGAGATCTGACCTCTGCCCTATGCGCTAACTTCAGCGCAAAAGGAAAATGAATGAATGAATATATATATATATATAGGTAGATAGATAGAAATAGGGAACACTTTATTACACTGTCTAACGTACTCCTCTGGGAGATCATTTAAAAACTTTGGGGATCCAAATAACTTTTTTAAAGACCCACCTCTTCCACTGCGACAGGTGCACCTATGCCGCTGTAGTTCAGTGATGTATTCATTACACGAATTTTTTCATCATTTTAACAATTAATTGTGATACAAAGTTCGGCACTGTGGCGATGTGGTCCGGATCAGTTCTTGAAATTCTCGAACATATCAGTTCTTGTTACTGTAGAACAAATGAGTTCTTGAAATTCTAGACCATATCAGTTCCTGTTACTCTAGAACAAATAAGTTCTTGTAATTCTGAAACATATCCACAGATCCGTATATAAGGGGTGAGTTTGAGGGGCTAAATTCCCTCCTTAGGTCAACAATGTTTGAGGGACTCAATCCCATCCGTAGATAAAGAATATTTGAGGGACTGACTGCAGTCCTTAGGTAAACAATGCGTGCTACGCCCATGTGTTGTCGGGATCCGATAGGGGATCAAATAATAGTGACACTGTTACCTAACATGCACATCGTAAAAGGCAACCAATGATGTTTTTAAAGAGTGAAGTTTACTGTCCCATCCCATGAGGGACAAGTGACCCAGAAGCCATGCTAAAGTATCAGACCGAAAGGCGCAAGATATCGTAGTCAAGCTATAAACCATGACAACGCATTCCGTACTCCCGACAGGGCCGGTCTTAGGCCATTGCAACCTATGCGGTCGCAGTGGGCACCTCACTTCATAGGCCCATAAATTCATATTAGAATTTATTTTAATATCCTCTTCCCTACCCACACTGGGCACCGCGCAATCCGTTTCGCATTGGGCCCCTCAATTGTTAGAGCCGCCCTGACTCCAGACTACATCCTATTAATCTGCATGAGTTTGAGAACGAACACAGAAGAAGAAGAACATGCTATTTAATACTAAGAAACTTGTAAATACGAGAATTAACCCCCCCCCCCCCTTTCCATCAATATGAAATTTGTGTATCCCCATAGAAGATAATTAAAATCACAGAAAAGGGAAATATTCGGGACTTGTTTAAAATTGTGAAACACAGCACTTTCCCGTAATCAACGTCGTATCTACGGTTTTTGTCATGCTCAACTTGAACAAAGAGAAGTCAGTAAATACAGACTATTAATAACTCATTCATTGAGAGAATCACTTCCATGCAAGGCAGGAATTTTGAGATAAGAACGTGGAAACAGAACCACGTCATGGATAGAGATTTGTTGCAAGAACAATTGACGTTTATGTTAAACAGCAAACAAAACTCAACACAAAAAAGGAGGATTAAAAATCATAGTGGAATGACTTCAATGTGCTAGGGTTTCCACGTGTGTACTCCGGCACTCTCAGAGGAACGACACGCCACTTACAGAGAATGCTGCTCAATTGCTGTAGAGCGTTAAGTTGTTGACTAGCAAGACGAATGGAAACTTAGGTTCTAAATTCTGTTGTCAGTTGAATCTTGTTCAAGCATTATTCCCTTCTCCAGTCTAATCCTCAAACTGGTTTCCAGGAGGATCAAGTTTTTCAGGACATTCCTCTGGTTGCCTATAAGAGTGACAAAAATCTTAAGGACATCTTAGTTCACAGCTCTTATGTTCCAAACCATTTTGGCACGGTAGGTTGCAAACACAGTCGTTGCTAACATGTCCCTATGTAGTTAAGATCCGCTCTATTTCATTTTTCTAAGACCCATTTCACTAACGATGAGGCCTTTAAATGTGAATCCCGTGACGTCATTTATGTTATCATATGTAAATGCTGTGACAAGAAGTATATAGGCGAAACGGGCTTAAAATTGAGTGACCGCCTCTGCCGTCAATTTCATGTCATTAAATACAGCAAACCTACTCCTGTCGCCATACATTTCAATGGAGATGATCATCGTGATGCCCTTGTTATCCATGTCACTGCCATAAGAACCTACACCAGTGATGATAGAGCTTACTACGTCCTTTAAAATCGGTTTATATTTTAGTTGGGTACCCTTAAGCCTTAAAACAGTGGCCAAGGGAACAACATCATTTGAATTAAAGTGTTATAGAAGAGTTTTCAGAATACCATGGACAGCGAAGAAAGCAAACCAGGAGGTGTTACGAGCAATTAACGTCCAGGAAGGCTGGCTTCTGAACACTATATTAAAGAAAAAGCTAGTTTTTTCGGTCATATTAAGAGGCACGACGGCATGGAGAGAGTGTTACTGGAGGGGATGATAGAAGGCAACAGGGGCAAAGGCTGACCAAGACGCCGTTGTACAAAAGACATTCAAGAATGCCTGCGCATGTCACTGGAAGATGCAGGGAAACTTGCTCAAGACCGCGGAGAATTAAAGAGATCCATAGGAAAGACTACGTTCTGGAAAGAATATGTCACTTGATGATGACCCGTAAGCCTTTGTGCCTTTATATTCCGATCATTTATTTGTTTAAATTCTTGGTGGAGCTGTCCTTGTTTTAGTGCTGCCCATGTTATTTCCAGTTACATTAAAAAAATAATTCCGTTCTCATTTCCCTTTCCTTTTTAAAAAAAAATCCCACCATGACAATACTTGTGTACACGTGTGTTGTCACATTGGACGCCGTTCTGTTCACTGTTTGCCGTCTAGTGCTCCCGTAATAGTACCATTGTTTTTGTTGTTTTTATTGTTTGTGCACTGTTTGTATTGCATTGTCTTGAGAAAGACCTTCAGGTTGAAACGTTGAAAATGTCTTGCATATTGTCATTTGTATGTTTTCGTACCTATACTATATAGTGCGATAGACATAACTTGTATTCTACGAAAGTAGTATTGAAGTTTTGATGACACTTTCAACACAACGTGATAGTCATATTCCCATGTTGTTAGATTAAACCATGGTTTCCGCAAAAGACCTATGTGTCGGGCCATTGGCACAAATAAAACGGAGACACAACGCATTTCCACTCTTTTGACTACATCCTGCTGGGAATCTAGTAGGACCGTTTTCCTATTGCATTGTCCTGCTGCAAGAGAGATCCAGCAGGTTAAAATAAATGGAAGTGAGTTAGCACATGTGGAGAACCCTATATATCTAGGGGTCACACTAGACAAGCGACTCACCTGGACACCACACCTAATAACCTCTGAGCAAAAGCAACCAGGAGGCTATCTTTGATGAAGAAACTTGCAAGTACAAGCTGAGGAGCAAATGGAAATATATAGAAAAGTCTACATGGGTATAGTCATACCTGTAGTAGAATATGGAATGACAGCCTGGGCATCAGCATCAAAAACAAATACTGATCGCCTATCTAAAGTACAAAATGCAGGACTTCGACTTATCTCAGGAGGGATGAAAACCACTCCAATCCATGCAATGGAAAAACATGTAACCATCCGCACACTGGATGACAGAAGAGAAGAAAGAGTGCTTGTTCAAAGGGAAAAAATTAAGCGCATGCCAAACCATCCGATGTATGCACAAATTTCTAGATCAACCACAAGCTGGTTGAAGAGAACCAGCTTCTGTCACATTCTGTCACCATGAACAACATAAAGAAATCCTCACAAACCTCCCAAAAGAAACTGAAACACTAACGGACTTTGAAAAGCCAGGCAATAGTCTTCAGAATGTCTCCATAATAACACAGGTTCCTGGAATAATTAATAAGGAATACCAAACTTCACCTCAACTAAAAGTATTGACACTGGAGATGATAGAAATAAAATACAATCCCAAGGAATGGACACATGTCTACACAGATGGATCGGCAGAAGGAGCAGTAAGGAATGGAGGAGGTGGAATTTTTATAAGACTCAAAGATGGAAAGACAATATCAAAAGCTTTTCCAACCGGGAAATACTTCTCTAATTTTAGAGCAGAAGCAGTTGCACTCCATCAAGCACTGAAAGCCTTCACTGAACCAGGTCTGTCAAGACCAAAGAAGATAGCCATATTCACAGATTGCAGATCCCTACTGGAATCAATCCAGAGCAACAGAAATGAAAGCCTTCTGTACAACATCAGACATGAGCTAAGACAGATCCAAAAATCAACAGCTATTGCCCTTCAGTGAATACAATCACACTGTGGAATCATGGGAAATGAGAAAGCGGATGCTCTGCCAAAGGCAGGAAGCGAAATGGAGCAACACAGACACCCACTGTCTTACGGAGAAGTAAAAACAATAATCCGCAACACATACACAGCAAAGCGGAAGAAACAAATGAAAGGGGAATACGAACATGATGCAATACATCTCCTCCAAAGATATCAACAGACCACAATATTTCGCCTTAGAACAGGCCACTGCAGACTGTTGGGTCACCTTTACCGATTAAGGATCTCATACACAGATGAATGTCCATGTGGATCCGGAACACATACTTCAGGACTGCCCAACAAACAAAGAGCAGAGACAGCAGACCTGGCGAGAGGATACAGACTTGAAGCAAAAGCTATGGGGCAGCCGCTCTGACCTTGAGAAGACAGTGGACTTTGTCTTGATGACAGGTCTGACGGTATAGCATGACTACAGATGCTGAACGCAGAAGAAGAAGAAGAAGAACCAGCAGGAGTCTGAGAATGAACACTGAAGAAAAGAAATGGCTATATATGACAAGGCTATCGACAGTTGAGGTCTACGAGCAGACACAACAAATAAGTCGTTTACATGTTGTCGATTTTTTCTGGGAATTTTGTTGATGGGCGTTAGCAGGCGACACATATATACATTTTGTTGATGGGCGTTAGTAGGCGACACATAGTATATAAATTTTGTTGGCGGGAGTTAGCAGGCGACATATAGTATATACATATACACAGTGACCAGCGGAAATAACGACAATAATCTCAATCGTCACGCATGAAGGCTTGTTTTGATTCTGCTCATAGTCGTTAACTATCACAATCAACGACTCAATGGTTCAGGCAATCAGTGAGATTTAACGGTTCAGGCAATCAGTGAGATTTAACGGTTCAGGCAATCAGTGAGATTTAACGGTTCAGGCAATCAGTGAGATTTAACGGTTCAGACAATCAGTGAGATTTAACAGTTCAGGCAATCAGTGAGATTTAACGGTTCAGGCAATCAGTGAGATTTAACGGTTCAGACAATCAGTGAGATTTAACGGTTCAGGCAATCAGTGAGATTTAACGGTTGAGGCAATCAGTGAGATTTAACGGTTCAGGCAATCAGTGAGATGAGATTTGACGGTTCAGGCAATCAGTGAGATTTAACGGTTCAGGCAATCAGTGAGATTTAACGGTTCAGGCAATCAGTGAGATTTAACGGTTCAGGCAATCGGTGAGATTTCACGGTTCAGGCAATCAGTGAGATTTAACGGTTCAGGCAATCAAAGGTCGTATCAGTGAGTTTCAACGGTTCAGGCAATCAAGGGTCGTATCAGTGAGATTTAACGGTTCAGGCAATATAGTATCTGATCAGTGAGATTTAACGGTTCAAGCAATATAGTATCTGATCAGTGAGATTTAACGGTTCAGGCAATCAAGGGTCGTATCAGTGAGATTTAACGGTTCAGGCAATCAAGGGTCGTATCAGTGAGATTTAACGGTTCAGGCAATCAAGGGTAGTATCAGTGAGATTTAACGGTTCAGGCAATCAAGGGTCGTATCAGTGAGATTTAACGGTTCAGGCAATCAAGGGTCGTATCAGTGAGATTTAACGGTTCAGGCAATATAGTATCTGATCAGTGAGATTTAACGGTTCAAGCAATATAGTATCTGATCAGTGAGATTTAACGGTTCAGGCAATCAAGGGTCGTATCAGTGAGATTTAACGGTTCAGGCAATATAGTATCTGATCAGTGAGATTTAACGGTTCAAGCAATATAGTATCTGATCAGTGAGATTTAACGATTCAAGCAATATAGTATCTGATCAGTGAGATTTAACGGTTCATGCAATCAAGGGTTGTATCTGTGAGATTTCTTCCTACTGTCAGAAGCCAAGATTTAACGGTTCATACAATCAAGGGTCGTATCAGTGAGATTTCTTCCTACTGTCAGAAGCCAAGATTTAACGGTTCAAGCAATCAAGGGTCGTTTCAGTGAGATTTAACGGTTCAGGCAATCAAGGGTCGTATCAGTGAGATTTAACGGTTCAGGCAATCAAGGGTCGTATCAGTGAGATTTAACGGTTCAGGCAATCAAGGGTCGTTACAGTGAGATTTCTTCCTACTTTCAGAAGCCAAGATTTAATGGTTCAAGCAGTCAAGGGTCGTATCAGTGAGATTTAACGGTTCAGGCAGTCAAGGGTCGTATCAGTGAGATTTAACGGTTCAGGCAATCAAGGGCCGTTACAGTGAGATTTCTTCCTACTTTCAGAAGCCAAGATTTAACGGTTCGGATAGTCAAGGGTCGTATCAGTGAGGTTTCTTCTCACAATCAATCGCCACGATTCAACCGTTCAGGCAGTCCAGAATCTGATCAGTGAGATTTCTTCCTACTGGCAGAAGCCAAGATTTAACGGTTCATGCAGTCAAGGGTCGTATCAGTGAGGTTTCTTCTCACAATCAATCGCCACAATTCAACCGTTCAGGCAGTCCAGAATCTGATCAGTGAGATTTAACGGTTCAATGATACACAGAGTGAAATGATACAAAGAGTGGAATGATACAAAGAGTGGAATGATACAAAGAGTGGAATGATACAAAGTGAAATGATACAGAGAGCGGAATGATACAAAGAGTGAAATGATACAAAGAGTGGAATGATACAAAGAGTGAAATGATACAAAGAGTGAAATGATACAAAGAGTGGAATGATACAAAGAGTGAAATGATACAAAGAGTGAAATGATACAAAGAGTGGAATGATACAAAGAGTGAAATGATACAAAGAGTGAAATGACTCAGAGAATGAAACTCTTCATATTATGATGATGATAACTCTGGAGAACAGGATAGCAATTGTAGTTTCTATCATATTCACAAACAAGAAAAACATGTCGCTGCCATCTACCATCCGTCTTTTACACTACTCCCAATCTTCTTCATTGATCTTCCACCAATACGTCGTCATTTCTTTCATTCTCACTTACAAACACATCCATCTCTCTCTCTCTCTCTCTCTCTCTCTCTCTCTCTCTCTCTCTCTCTCTCTCTCTCTCTCGTTTTCTTCCCTGAAAAAAAACAACACATATTAACAATCCATATCATTAATTGCTGACGGTTACTCAGGAAACCGAACCAGATGGTCAGCGAGATAGCGAACTATGGATACCAGGATTAATATCATATACCCTGGGTACCCTGAGCCGGTCTAAGAGCAGTTATACCTGGCCACTCTCAACTTCACATCTCAAATTAAATATTCACCAGTTCTATCGTATTATGTCACGTGACATACCAGATGATGTGAAAGTTACAGGAGAGTAAAGAAATTGTAAAAATGTGAAAGAAGCAGGACTTGTTTGTCGTATGATATTTACTAGCGGACTTGTATAGCTACAGAAACAATTTCATTTATAGCAGAGTCTGCTAACAACAGAGACATTTTTATATAATAGTTTTTGTTAAAACATGATTGTAAGGCATCGGTTGGTAAGTATCGTATGTAATATAGTTTATAGCAAGTATCGTATGTAAGATAGTTTATAGCAAGTATCGTATGTAAGATAGTTTATAGCAAGTATCGTATGTAAGATAGTTTAAAGTAAGTATCATTTGTGTGATAGTTTCGAACAAGTATCATTCATGAGATAGTTTATAGTAACTATGATTCGTAAGAATGTTTATAGTATCATTTGCGAGATAATTTCCAGAATGTATCATTGTGCGAAATAGTTTAGAGCGCGTATTATTTGTGAATTTTTTTTATAGCAAGCATCATTTCTGACATCGCTTATAGCAGTATAACTGTAGATGTGATAACATTATACGTAATAACAGTAGATGTGATAACATTGTATGTAATATCAGTAGCTGTGATAACATTATATGTAATAACACTAGATGTGATAACAGTAGATGTGATAACATTATATGTAATAACAGTAGATGTAATAACAGTAGATGTGATAACATTATATATAATAACAATAGATGCGATAACATTATATATAATAACAGTAGATGTAAATAACATTATATATAATAACAATAGATGCGATAACAGTAGATGTGCTAACAGTAGATGTGATAACTGTAGATGTGATAACAGTAGATGTGATAACAGTAGATGTGATAACAGTAGATGTGATAACAGTAGATGTGATAACTGTAGATGTGATAACTGTAGATGTGATAACTGTAGATGTGATAACAGTAGATGTGATAACTGTAGATGTGATAACAGTAGATGTGATAACAGTCGATGTGATAACAGTACATGTGATAACAGTAGATGTGATAACAGTCGATGTGATAACAATATATATATATATATATATTTATTTATTTATATTTATATGGGAACAGTAAATACTCGTCTAACGGAACACTTGACTTCTCTACTTTCTCATAACGTCTCGAGTAGCCTGCCAAATGGATGTTATGTGAGTTGATAACGACATCACGTAAGTAAACAAAATGTCAAGACTGAATATTTGAGGTGCAGAAATATGGTGGTACATGAGGATATTACCGACATGCCACAAAACTGTACTGATGCTGTTCCAAAATCAGAAGAATTGATAGAAGGTAAGATATAAATGATATAAATACTATATTCCCGAGTCAATACTTTCATGTCTGCTTTCTATTGATGTTATCTATAGTAGACAGGTCGTTTGGTTTTGTTGATGTTAGTTTGTTATGCACTTTGTTGCAACTCCTGATTTATTTCTGTTTTTTCCCTGTCTTATTGATGTTATTGTTCGTTTCCAAATATCGTGCCCTCAATCTAATGCAATTTTATCAAAAACTATTGTATGTATCCTTTTAAATCTTTGCGTGTAGTCTTAGATTTTATATATGTCATGCCATGTGACGTATTCTCTCCAGAACGCGTCTTCCCACTGAAATCCCTGAACCCTTCTCTGTCTTGGGCGATGCGGTTTGCATTTTCTAACGATGTATTCATGTTTTCTTTAATGTCGTCAGTCCATAGTTTACTTGGTCTACCCTTCCTCCTCCTCCCGAGTGCTCTGCTCTCCATTATTTGTCTTTCTACACAGATTATATATATTTATGAAGTTAGACAAATGATTCCTATAAGTTCACAGGCATCTTTCGCTTTTCATGTTCTTTTTGCGCTGAAGTTAGCACATAGGTCAGATCTCTCCAATTCTGTCGGTTCGAAGCTATTCTGTGCCGTTCTTGAATAGTATGGATATTGATTGTTTTACTTTCTCTAAGTATTGTTCTTCTGAGTGTTTCTTTTGGTCTACCCCTGGCTCTTTTGCCTGTAGGTATCCTCACAGGCATCTATGATTGTGTATATTGGCGAGTCCCTCCGATGTATGTGAATATTCGCACAATACTTTGCCTATATATTAGGCTTTTACTGTATTACAACTCATTTTCGTGTCACTTAACTTTGGACGTGTAACGGTGTGGAGAGAAATTGTGAAATGACTGTTTAGAAATATACTCCCTCCTTCATAGAAAATTGAAAGATGTTAGGAAATCCCAAGAAACTGTAGACACATCAGAATGTTGCATATGAGATGTGAACTGCGTCTACTTGCTGAAACAAGTTCCGTCAGAGTGGAGTTTACATACCTTTCATACAATGATAATTGTGTAGTGATAGAGTGTCATCGAACGGAGAAAATAATATTGTACGTATTGCAATTCTTGAGTTGATATATCAATCCATTGTTCTAGTTGTTGATTTAAAGTAGTCATATATATATATCTATTGTTCTAGTTGTTAATTTGAAGTAGTCATATATCCATCCATTGTTCTAGTTGTTGATTTAAAGTAGTCATATATATATATCTATTGTTCTAGTTGTTAATTTGAAGTAGTCATATATCCATCCATTGTTCTAGTTGATGATTTGAAATAGTAATATATCCATCCATTGTTCTAGTTGTTGATTTGAAATAGTAATATATCCATCCATTGTTCTAGTTGTTAATTTGAAGTAGTCATATACCCATCCATTGTTCTAGTTGTTAATTTGAAGTAGTCATATATCCATCCATTGTTCTAGTTGTTGATTTGAAATAGTAATATATCCATCTATTGTTCTAGTTGTTGATTTGAAGCAGTCATATATATATATCTATTGTTCTAGTTGTTGATTTGAAGTAGTGATATATCCATCTATTGTTCTAGTTGTTGATTTGAAGCAGTCATATATATATATATATATATATCTATTGTTCTAGTTGTTGATTTGAAGTAGTCATATATCCATCTATTGTTCTAGTTGTTGATTTGAAGTAGTCATATATATATATCTATTGTTCTAGTTGTTGATTTGAAGTAGTCATATATATCCATCTATTGTTCTAGTTGTTGATTCGAAGTAGTTATATACTCATCCATTGTTCCAGCTGTTGAATATATATTTGTATTCTTTTGTCATCAATGTTGTTGTGTTTAGCAGAACTTCAAAAGGAAAGATCACTGAAATAACAAAATGAGTACACAATTGCAAATATAATAGATGCTGATTTCAGACAATATCCCTTTATGTGAAGTACTTGTCAATCTAAATCCGACAATATCCCTTTATGTGAAGTACCTCTCAATCTAAATCCGACAATATCCCTTTATGTGAAGTACCTCTCAATCTAAATCCGACAATATCCTTTATGTGAAGTACCTCTCAATTTGAATCGGATGAATCCAAAAGATTCAGAACTGTTATTAGCTGAATATACCTTCTTCAATATATCTTTCTATTAAAAGTATTCTTCTTCTTCTTCTCCCAGTGGGACAGTGTTCTTCACATTACTTTAAATAAGCACAATGATTTCTTGTGCACTGAAATTGTAAATAAATCTGGAAATATTATATTCTTTTCCGGTAAATCCATCTCAATCTATTGATCTGCCCGTTAAAAATGTATAAAATTATGAGCTTGTTTTCCTTCTAATGATATTGCATTGCAACAATGCATATGTAATGATTTAATAACATGTATTTTACTTATTAAGACACGCATGCCGTTGCGTCTGTGGGTCCCACCATTGGCTAACTAGACAAACCACCCATGCAATAGAACACCTTAGTAGATGACATGCCGTTATATTGAGACTTTCTTATGGAAGCTTTGTAGCATGGTATCTATACAATTATAGACCCCTTCTGAGTAGAAGACTCTTTCAATAGACGTTGAACTAAGCCGAAAGCTGAAGTCTCCCGGGTATAAAAGAAAGCTTAGAAAAACCAACCCATCGCACATAGGAAGTAAGAGCTACTCGCTCGCAATTCCTGGGGCTCTCAAGCAAAGAAAACATATGTACTAAAATTTATCGACATCAGTCCAATACTTTATGAATAATGAATGTTCACAAGAAGGCAGGAATTTCGGAGCGAAATATAATATTGCATATTAAGGTAGTCACACGAAGTTAGTTACAACACAATCATTTTCCCTTTGCGCTGAAGTTAGCGCATAGGGCAGAGGTCATATCTCTACAATTCTGTCTGTTCAAAGCTATTCTGTGCAGTTCTTGAATAGTATGAATATTGGTTGTTTTACTTTCTCTAAGTATTGTTCTTCTGAGTGTTTCTTTTGGTCTACCCCTGGCTCTTCTGCCTGTAAGTTACAACACACGCTCTATCTAATTATTGTTCTGCGTGCTCGGATAACACGGTATTCTGGGCATTTACAAAATTGCACGTGTGACTTTTGAGGTAATATATGATGACCTTTTTTAACCAGCAGTTTAGGGTTTTGTGTATAGACAGACAGACAGACAGACAGACAGATAGATAGATAGATAGATAGACAGACAGACAGATAGATAGATAGATAGATAGATAGATAGATAGACAGACAGACAGATAGATAGATAGATAGATAGATAGACAGACAGATAGATAGATAGATAGATAGATAGATAGATAGATAGATAGATAGATAGATAGACAGACAGACAGATAGATAGATAGATAGATAGATAGATAGATAGATAGATAGATAGATAGATAGATAGATAGATAGATAGATAGATAGACAAATAGATAAAGCGGCGGCCAATAGGTCAAGCATGCTTGACCGTGATTAGTTTTGGGCTTGGTCTATTATTGAAACCAGTACCAGTATTTTCTCTCCTACGGCTGGCATACTAACGACATTACAGTTGTACACCTTTTAGCGAAAGTGATTAAAAATACTGAACGTTTTAGTTACCACTGCCAAAGTTGGATGTATCGGATAAAGAATAAAACTGCAACACAACGCATTATATAAATAACCAGAATTGCGGAGGATGTCCGACAAAATGGAAAGTACCGCAGTAACCAAAGTAATAAGTGGTAAATTGGTCCCGATTGGACCGATACGTGGATAATTGTCCTTGTTCTTTTGTTATTTATTTATGTTTTACATCAATAGTTAGGTATTGACAGTAATCTTTTTTACTTTATTTAGGATTTAACACAATGCATTTCCGTTTTATGGTCTGTATCCTGCTGGCAATTAGTAGAGTATTGTCCTGCTATAAGAGAGATCTCTGGTCTGTATCCTGCTGGCAACTAGTAGATCCATTGTCCTGCTATAAGAGAGACCCCGTGGGAGTGTGAGAATGAAAGCAAAAAAACCTACCTTCTGTTAGCTTCCAAAACACAACTCTCGTTTTCGTTGACGTCAACTCAAAAGCACCCACCATAACTCTAGTTTTCATTGACACCAACCTACAGAAACCCACCATAACTCTCAGTTTCGTTGACGCCACCCCACAAAACCAACCAAAATTTTCGTTTTCGCCGATATCACCCAAAAAACCCTCCATAACTCTAATTTTCGTTGACTCCAACCCAAAAAACACCATAATTATCGTTTTCGTTGACGCGAACCCAAAATCCACCATAACATTTCACTAACATCATCCACACAAAAATCCACCATTTTTCTTTTCCATCCAGTGTTAAATGTGGCTGAAAGATGTTTAATTGTCGTCTGCGGATTCTTATGCCTGGTTGCTGTTATTATTCTCATCGACAACATCATTTTCATCTGGAGAAAACACACCAGGTTGAAATCTGCGGTGATTACATCGACCTGGCTGGTAGCCATGTGTCCAGTAAGTGCTTTCAGATTTTTATAGTTGTGTGGTTTTTCTATACTGTACTTAAGTTCGTATGTTATTGGGGCGTTTTCATATGCATTCATTCTTAAAATCCTGCAGATTAACAGGATGAAGTCAAAAAAATTAATGCGCTGTATAATGGTTTATAGCTTGACTGCACTAGCTGCACAATTATGTTTTAGAATAGAATTCCTTCTGGAAATCATGTATCTTTTTCACTTTGATCCTCTATAAGATAGAGAGCCAACTTCATCCCAAACCTCCTTAGTCGCCTCGTATGACATGTATGGAAGTTAACTAGTCTATAATCTTTTCTAAGGGCCTCGATAACACGTGAGTATACCATGACATAATAGGAGATCAAAGGATATTAATATTACCAATTAATATGCAAGCCGTGAGAATCGACTAAGGAGATTGAGTGTAGTGTTAGCTATTCCATCCCATGTGATGATGGCTTCTGAAGATCTGTGGAGTGGAATGAATGGATGGAATCAAGCCGTTTTATCTGCATCATTCCTCAAGCCACAACAAACTCCATTCCAGAGTAGAAGATTATTCCGATCGAGGCATTGCATACTGCAGCTACATACATCTAGGACATTGCATACTGCAGCCAAAGACATCTAGGACATTGCATACTGCAGCCACAGACATCTATAACATTGCATACTGCAGCCACAGACATCTAGAACATTGCATACTGCAGCCACAGGCATCTAGGACATGCAAATGCTATGGAAAATGGTCTGGGCGTGATTTTTCTGACAACAAAATAACGTATTTTGGGCATATCAAAAGATATAAGATTTTGTTGAAGACCTTACTTGAGGTTAGAGTCAAGGAGAAGCGAGCAGGAGATAAGCAGAGATACAAGTGGGAAACATCATGAGATGGACAGGTTACAGTCTAGCAGGGTGCACTACCAAGGCAAGCGACAAGAGATGCTGGGATTGCAACCAGCCTTTGTTGCGAAGACGGCTCTTAATGATGATAACATCATCATAGTCATCGTCATCATAATTATCATCATCAACATCACAATGTTTTTTGTTTGTTGTTTGTTTGTTTGTTGTTTGTTTGTTGTTTGTTTGTTGTTTGTTTGTTGTTTGTTTGTTGTTTGTTTGTTTGTTGTTTGTTTGTTTGTTGTTTGTTTGTTGTTTGTTCGTTGTTTGTTGTTTGTTTGTTTGTTGTTTGTTTGTTTGTTTGTTGTTTGTTTGTTTGTTGTTTGTTGGTTGTTTGTTTGTTGTTTGTTTGTTGTTTGTTTGTTGTTTGTTTGTTGTTTGTTTGTTTGTTGTTTGTTTGTTGTTTGTTTGTTTGTTTGTTTGTTGTTTGTTTGTTGTTTGTTTGTTGTTTGTTTGTTGTTTGTTGTTTGTGTGTTGTTTGTTTGTGTGTTTGTTGTTTTTTGTGTGTTTTTTTGGGATTTCATGTTCATCCTTTAAAATAAAAACAAAAAACAGTTTTTCATGCTATGCTCATCTTCGTTTGCGAAGGAGGAACTTCATCATCAATCATCGTGATGACTGTAGTTAAGAAAATTAGCGGACAAATTCCTAGCTTTCCAGTAAAATGAACCAAGACTCGAACGAGAAAGCATTGGCTATACAATTGACAGTACCCTGTAAGTCAATGAGTGGTGGCACCCACATTGGTGAGGGAAGAGTGCTTTTTGGAGGAACTGAATTCTGTACGACTTTTTGAGTGGTCGTTAGTGCTCTTTATATGAGCGATTCAGTACATGCAGTTAACCTATATCTATCAGTTCTTAGATCAGTGCTCCGTCAGTTCTTAGATCAGTGCTCCGTCAGTTCTTAGATCAGTGCTCCGTCAGTTCTTAGATCAGTGCTCCGTCAGTTCTTAGATCATTTCTCCGTCAGTTCTTAGATCAGTGCTCCGTCAGTTCTTAGATCAGTGCTCCGTCAGTTCTTAGATCAGTGCTCCGTCAGTTCTTAGATCAGTGCTCCGAGTTGGCTTATTTTGGAGCTGGTCCCATTCCATGAGCATAGAACATCCATTGTTTTAACGGCATAGCAAACACATGTGGTTGCGTCTGTGGGTCTCACCAATGGCCCACTAGACAAACCACCCATGCAACAGAAAACTTTAGTGGATGACAAGCCGTTATATTGAGGTTATCTTCTTAGAGAAACTTCATGGCACGTCATCTATACAATTATGCTTTTATTTTGTTGTTTAAATGTGTTTCATGTTTGCCTGAATATATATGTATGCACCCTCTGTGGTTAGGAGGGAGCCAGAGATGTACTGTGCAGCATTGGGGAGGAGGAAACTGACAGCACTGTTTTTTCCTATGGCTTAGACCCATCATAGAGGCACAGTGACTCAGGATGTGACCTTCCTTTTGACTTGAACATTTTGTTGCATGCCTGGAGCAATAGAGAAGCTTGGCATAACCAGTAGTCAATTGGTGGCAGGGAATGAGCACAGTGAACCCTATCTTGGCTACAGTGGCTAGGAACAGTGCATAGGTTGAAACCTACCTTCCTGGGGGTGTGATAGTTATTCTCTGGCTCTGTCCCGGGGTGGGCCGAAAATCCACAGCCTTCCCAGCAATATAACGCCATTTAATGGCATTAGGTCAAAGGTCATGAGCCCATGGACCGCTGGATCAGCAACCAATCAACCAACGGCATAACAAAACCGTATTGCTACATTGTTGGTGATTGTGTTAAAGTAATTTATTCCATCTCTCATAAATTGTCAGTCGTAGCGTTAACTTTAATCTATTCCATCCCTCATAAATTGTCAGTCGTAGCGTTAACTTTAATCTATTCCATCCCTCATAAATTGTCAGTCGTAGCGTTAACTTTAATCTATTCCATTCCTCATAAATTGTCAGTCGTAGCGTTAACTTTAATCTATTCCATCCCTCATAAATTGTCAGTCGTAGCGTTAACTTTAATCTATTCCATCCCTCATAAATTGTCAGTCGTAGTGTTAACTTTAATCTATTCCATCTCTCATGAATTGTCAGTCGTAGCGTTAACTTTAATCTATTCCATCTCTCATGAATTGTCAGTCGTAATGTTAACTTTAATCTATTCCATCCCTCATAAATTGTCAGTCGTAGCGTTAACTTTAATCTATTCCATCCCTCATAAATTGTCAGTCGTAGCGTTAACTTTAATCTATTCCATCCCTCATAAATTGTCAGTCGTAGCGTTAACTTTAATCTATTCCATCCCTCATAAATTGTCAGTCGTAGCGTTAACTTTAATCTATTCCATCCCTCATAAATTGTCAGTCGTAGCGTTAACTTTAATCTATTCCATCCCTCATGAATTGTCAGTCGTAGTGTTAACTTTAATCTATTCCATCTCTCATGAATTGTCAGTCGTAGTGTTAACTTTAATCTATTCCATCTCTCATGAATTGTCAGTCGTAGCGTTAACTTTAATCTATTCCATCTCTCATGAATTGTCAGTCGTAGCGTTAACTTTAATCTATTCCATCCCTCATAAATTGTCAGTCGTAGTGTTAACTTTAATCTATTCCATCTCTCATGAATTGTCAGTCGTAGTGTTAACTTTAATCTATTCCATCTCTCATGAATTGTCAGTCGTAGTGTTAACTTTAATCTATTCCATCTCTCATAAATTGTCAGTCGTATCGTTAACTTTAATCTATTCCATCTCTCATGAATTGTCAGTCGTAGTGTTAACTTTAATCTATTCCATCTCTCATGAATTGTCAGTCGTAGCGTTAACTTTAATCTATTCCATCTCTCATGAATTGTCAGTCGTAGCGTTAACTTTAATCTATTCCATCCCTCATAAATTGTCAGTCGTAGTGTTAACTTTAATCTATTCCATCTCTCATGAATTGTCAGTCGTAGTGTTAACTTTAATCTATTCCATCTCTCATGAATTGTCAGTCGTAGTGTTAACTTTAATCTATTCCATCTCTCATAAATTGTCAGTCGTATCGTTAACTTTAATCTATTCCATCTCTCATGAATTGTCAGTCGTAGTGTTAACTTTAATCTATTCCATCTCTCATGAATTGTCAGTCGTAGCGTTAACTTTAATCTATTCCATCTCTCATGAATTGTCAGTCGTAGCGTTAACTTTAATCTATTCCATCCCTCATAAATTGTCAGTCGTAGTGTTAACTTTAATCTATTCCATCTCTCATGAATTGTCAGTCGTAGTGTTAACTTTAATCTATTCCATCTCTCATAAATTGTCAGTCGTATCGTTAACTTTAATCTATTCAATCTCTCATAAATTGACACATTGGTGGTCACAAAATTAATTTCATTTTTATCTTACTCTCAGAATTGTCTCACAGCTTGTTGCATTGATAAACTTCATCTATTATATCTCAAAGGTTCTCCTATTGATAGTCACAACATTTAGTTAATCTATTCCCTCCCCCCTCTCACTGCCGGTTGCAGTGTTAACTTCAGCTGTTTCACACCCTTCATGAAAAATATGATGCAAGCTCTAAAACGTATTGATTTTCCCACCTACCAAAACACGTTTTTTTTTGCTCGTTATAAATTACTTTTGAAATGCTACAGCCAGATTTATTTTCGAAATACCCAGAAACTGATAAGATATGTACGTCACTCAAGGTTTGTCGCTACCAAGTAACTGGAAGAGACTTGTCAAACAGAGGGTGCTCCATTAAATACAGTAATCCCGATGTTAGAAAACAGACAATGACATTTGGGACATGTAAAACCTAAATTATTTATAGGCCTACGTTTACAAAATGGTTTTACGTCCTTTGTGAACATATGATTGCAAAATTAATTGTATCGAAGCAATACTTTTTAAAGCATTTTTGTTTACTTGACTTGTGATTTCACTGAATTTTTGGTGCCTAGTGTGTTCTTATCTTTCTAATAATGAGTAATGAATTTAGAGATGGATAACAAAAATAAGATAACAATTAGTAAAAGCACCAGTTGTTTTAACATGCAGTGGTTCTCAAGAATGTGTAGTCTGTGACTATTCATCGACATAACTCTACATTTATGTTTCTAGCTATTCCTACATATTCTATTTATGCATTTTGAGCTGTTTCTACAAATCATATTTATATATTTTGAGCTGTTTCTACAAATCATATTTATATATTTTGAGCTGTTTCTACAAATCATATTTATATATTTTGAGCTGTTTCTACAAATCATATTTATATATTTTGAGCTGTTTCTACAAATCATATTTATATATTTTGAGCTGTTTCTACAAATCATATTTATATATTTTGAGCTGTTTCTACAAGTCATATTTATATATTTTGAGCTGTTTCTACAAATCATATTTATATATTTTGAGCTGTTTCTACAAATCATATTTATATATTTTGAGCTGTTTCTACAAATCATATTTATATATTTTGAGCTGTCTCTACAAATCATATTTATATATTTTGAGCTGTTTCTACAAATCATATTTATATATTTTGAGCTGTTTCTACAAATCATATTTATATATTTTGAGCTGTTTCTACAAATCATATTTATATATTTTGAGCTGTTTCTACAAATCATATTTATATATTTTGAGCTGTTTCTACAAATCATATTTATATATTTTGAGCTGTTTCTACAAATTTTACTTTTATGTTCTGTGGCGTTTGTATACATTTTATTTGTATTGTGTACTGTTTCTATAGATTATATTTCTATGTATTGTGCCGCTGTTATATTCCAAGCTAATGTAGTGTGCTGCTGTGGATGAGAACTACAAGACCACATTAGAGACACATTGCAAATCATTAACATTACCAGCATCTTTATTTTACCCAGATCCTGGCACTGCTGGCTCTGATGGTGATGGTCGTACCAAACGCCTGCCTGTTTCGTGACGTCACAATATCAGTGTACGTTGAATAAAATATTTCTTCAAATATGATACATGAAAGTACAAACAAGGTTTAAAATAATATAATATTTAGCGAATAGGATTTGAACCAGGTCACCTCAGATCTCACACACTCGAGAACGTTTGAAATGCTATTTCTTCAATCTTCATACTACATTGATTTCTCTTATAGAGGTGGCGATCTATCTCACTGTCTCAGACACATAGTCATAAATATTTTCCATCCATGTATGTCGGAGAGGATCACATCTCTCGGCTAAACGTCATTCATGAAGTATTATGTTGCGCGCAGAATAAGTTAAGCCAAAGTAGCATAGGTCAAGTAAGGTCGCGTTACTTCTCCCACCCTCTCCCAAAAAAATACTTAATTATTAACTAGTATTGAGAAAAAAGATCAACTAATTCTCTTGATCATGAATGCCAGAAACATCCTGCAAAAAATACCTCAGACTCCCATGTTTATAACAAGACCACCAATGAAGATATTCTACAAAAAATACCGCGGACTCACATGTTTATAACAAGACCACCAATGAAGATATTCTACAAAAAATACCGCGGACTCACATGTTTATAACAAGACCACCAATGAAGACATTCTACAAAAAAACTAAACGGACACTAGTTCAGAAAGAATTAAAGAAATTACTTTCCTGGAAAGTGTGATAACCACTTCAATGTAAGTTGTAAACTTGAAGCACTTACCTTCCCACTCATCTCCAGGTTCTATGTCCCCTAAAGTACATACCCATTTCATAACCCCCATCTGTCTATGTCCCCTAAAGTACATACCCATTTCATAACCCCCATCTGTCTATGTCCCCTAAAGTACATACCCATTTCATAACCCCATCTGTCTATGTCCCCTAAAGTACATACCCATTTCATAACCCCATCTGTCTATGTCCCCTAAAGTACATACCCATTTCATAACCCCATCTGTCTATGTCCCCTAAAGTACATACCCATTTCATAACCCCATCTGTCTATGTCCCCTAAAGTACATACCCATTTCATAACCCCATCTGTCATGCAAAGCTATGACTTCCTCTTCTGTAATCTGTTTCCTTTGATTTTTTCAATATTATCATGTTATTATTGGTTCTTGTCAGAGTTGATGCTCAGGTATGAACGAGCAGGTGCTCAGGTATGAACGAGAACGCGTGAGAGGTGATGCTCAGGTATGAACGAGCACGTGTTAGAGTTAATGTTCAGGTATGAACGAGCACGTGTGAGAGTTGATGTTCAGGTATGAACTAGCAGGTGTGAGAGTTGATGTTCAGGTATGAACTAGCAGGTGTGAGAGGTGATGCTCAGGTATGAACGAGCAGGTGTGAGAGGTGATGCTCAGGTATGAACGAGCACGTGTTAGAGTTAATGTTCAGGTATGAACGAGCACGTGTGAGAGGTGATGCTCAGGTATGAACGAGCAGGTGTGAGAGGTGATGCTCAGGTATGAACGAGCACGTGTTAGAGTTAATGTTCAGGTATGAACGAGCACGTGTGAGAGGTGATGCTCAGGTATGAACGAGCACGTGTGAGAGTTGATGTTCAGGTATGAACTAGCAGGTGTGAGAGGTGATGCTCAGGTATGAACGAGCACGTGTTAGAGTTAATGTTCAGGTATGAACTAGCAGGTGTGAGAGGTGATGCTCAGGTATGAACGAGCAGGTGTGAGAGGTGATGCTCAGGTATGAACTAGCAGGTGTGAGAGTTGATGTTCAGGTATGAACGAGCACGTGTGAGAGTTGATGTTCAGGTATGAACGAGCATGTGTAAGAGTTGATACTCAGGTATAAACGAGAGGACAAATATTCGCTCCGTGTATCATGCTATGATAATCGAGCAGGAAGCTCACCACCACTATTTCTGTTTCTCTGCGGCATCCAAGAATGATACACATATAGCTTCACACCGGATCATGTTAACTATGTCAACCCGACTCACTATATAAGAGGTTTACTGGTGCATTATACTTCCGGTGTGTTTTCAAGATGGAGGAATGTTCTTCTTTTGTTCTTGGATTACTCGGTCGTTCGATTGTGTAAACTACTGCCAACGTAAAATCTACCACTTTTTATGAACCAGAACCATAGTTACTATTAAATCGACT
The DNA here is from genome assembly GCA_034231615.1 of Meghimatium bilineatum. Taxonomy (NCBI): domain Eukaryota; kingdom Metazoa; phylum Mollusca; class Gastropoda; order Stylommatophora; family Philomycidae; genus Meghimatium; species Meghimatium bilineatum. The sequence continues at coordinate 13,432,447 of CM067315.1, read as the reverse complement.
GTTGTCAGCATTAATAGAGAAGGCATGTCAATGAACCTAAACAACACCCAATTTCTGAAAGACCTGGCAACATAAAGACAGAAATGGAAAGCTTTAGTTTCTGCCCTATGCGCTGTCTATGGTCCTGGAGAAACACAACACAACATAACTAGTGCATGGTCATTGCTTTAACGAACTGATTGTGAGAGCTTAAGACTAATGAACTGATTGTCAGAGCTTAAGACTAATGAACTCATTGTGAGAGCTTAAGACTAATGAACTCATTGTCAGAGCTTAAGACTTTCTGCGTGCAGATAGGTGCTGATAAACTGTTAATATGAACTTTTCAGGATCCAGTCAGTCATTATGTACAAGTTTGTGCAACTCCTGAGCACCTACAGCAACAACATCGCCGGAATACGGGAACGAATCCTCGCAGAGAAGATTCACTTCAACGTCAGACCTTTATGTTGCTGTTTTACCTTTTTTCCTACAGCTGAAATAAACAGGTACAAATCTCTTTTCTATTGGGATTTATTAATGTGTCTTTTTACCTCTGTGTGTACTTAGGGAACTCTTGAATAATCAGGCAGAAGCCTTTTTTAAAAATCGAGAGTGGGTGTGAGGTTTCTTTTTTAATCTAGGTGTTAATGTGTATGTGTGGGAGCTTGAATAATCAGGCAGAAGCCTTTTTTTAAAATCGAGAGTGGGTGTGAGGTTTCTTTTTTAATCTAGGTGTTAATGTGTATTTGTGGGAGCTTGAATAATCAGGCAGAAGCCTTTTTTTTTAAATCGAGAGTGGGTGTGAGGTTTCTTTTTTAATCTAGGTGTTAATGTGTATGTGTGGGAGCTTGAATAATCAGGCAGAAGCCTTTTTTTAAAATCGAGAGTGGGTGTGAGGTTTCTTTTTTAATCTAGGTGTTAATGTGTATTTGTGGGAGCTTGAATAATCAGGCAGAAGCCTTTTTTTTAAATCGAGAGTGGGTGTGAGGTTTCTTTTTTAATCTAGGTGTTAATGTGTATGTGTGGGAGCTTGAATAATCAGGCAGAAGCCTTTTTTTAAAATCGAGAGTGGGTGTGAGGTTTCTTTTTTAATCTAGGTGTTAATGTGTATTTGTGGGAGCTTGAATAATCAGGCAGAAGCCTTTTTTTTAAATCGAGAGTGGGTGTGATGTTTCTTTTTTAATCTAGGTGTTAATGTGTATTTGTGGGAGCTTGAATAATCAGGCAGAAGCCTTTTTTTTAAATCGATAGTGGGTATGATGTTTCTTTTTTAAATCTAGGTGTTAATGTGTATTTGTGGGAGCTTGAATAATCAGGCAGAAGCCTTTTTTTAAATCGAGAGTGGGTGTGAGGTTTCTTTTTAAATCTAGGTGTTAATGTGTATGTGTGGGAGCTTTAATAATCAGGCAGAAGCCTTTTTTTTTAAATCGAGAGTGGGTGTGAGGTTTCTTTTTTAATCTAGGTGTTAATGTGTATTTGTGGGAGCTTGAATAATCAGGTATCTTTTTATTTTATTCCCCTCTTCATGCTGTTCTTCTGTATCGTCTTATTCATCACACATTTCATCATTATCTTTTTTTCCGTGTCTTCTTCCCGTTCTTCGTTTTCTTCATCGTTCCCCTTTTTCTTCTTCCCCTCCCCATCTTCGCATTCTTTATCTTGTCCAATTTCTTCAATTTTTCCATTCTTTTATATCTTTACCTTCAAAATATCATAATATTATTTTGTCCTACTCATTGCTTCATCTACTCCTTCATTGCTTCATCTTCTCCTTCATTGCTTCATCTACTCCTTCATTGCTTCATCTACTCCTTCATTGCTTTATCTTGTCCTTATTTGCTTTATCTTGTCCTTCATTGCTTTATCTTGTCCTTCATTGCTTTATCTTGTCCTTCATTGCTTTATCTTGTCCTTCATTGCTTCATCTACTCATTCATTGCTTCATCTACTCCTTCATTGCTTCATCTACTCCTTCATTGCTTCATCTTCTCCTTTATTGCTTCATCTTCTCCTTCATTGCGTTATCTACTCTTTCATTGCTTTATCTTGTCCTTCATTGCTTTATCTACTCTTTCATTTGTTTATCTTCTCCTTCATTGCTTTATCTTGTCCTTCATTGCTTTATCTTCTCCTTCATTGCTTTATCTTCTCCTTCATTGCTTTATCTTCTCCTTCATTGCTTTATCTTCTCCTTCATTGCTTTATCTTCTCCTTCATTGCTTTATCTTCTCCTTCATTGCTTTATCTTGTCCTTCATTGCTTTATCTTGTCTTCATTGCTTTATCTTCTCCTTCATTTGTTTATCTTCTCTTTCATTGCTTCATCTGCTCCTTTATTCTTCCTCTTCTCCTTCATCTTAGGGGATGTTAAAAAATTGCGCAAACAGAGGTCTGGAATCCTTTGACAGTTGTTGATTGAGGGAAGGGTAGAGGGGGGAGTGGTGATAAAAGTTGACGTCAATGAAATCGTTTTTAATACACAAATTAAATTGTGTGAAATTAAAAAAGAAAATTTGCAAAACGATGTGGTTTTTTTCCGCACTGGTTCTGTTTCTGTTAAAAACTTTTGTTTTGTGAGGCGTGGGCATAATCACTCAAGTCTTGGGGGTCATATGCATTCTTGACAAAACAATTATGAAAAACGTGTTGACATTATCGATGGACAGATCCCCCTTGTTATTTTCAATAGATCAAGTAAGGAATTGAACAACACGTCGGTCTTGTTTACTGAAATAATGTATGCGTGGACATTTTGACTATTAGACCTTACAGAATATATTCTTGAATTCAAGTCAAATCGGTACCCATTTAAAGGTTTTAAACATCAACAACCATTTTTGAATTGAAATATAATATTGATTAAAACACAATTTTAAAAGGAACATATTGCTCTAGTTATTGCTACATTGATTTGATGTTTTTCTTTTTCAGAACCAATATAAGGAGTCTAAAAATTATGGTACTACAGTATCCTGTTATTATGGTAGTGCTAACGAACGTCATAATGATCACGTGGTTGGATGGGAAATACATCCCAGGATCGGTTAGTTCTGCTATTTTTTTCTTTAGAAATTGTTACTGCTAGTTTGTTTGTTTGCGTTTATTCTCAAACTCCCACTGCATCTCTCTTATTGTAGAACAGTGATTCTGCTAGATTTCCACAGGACTTAGTCCAGATAATGGAAATGCGTTGTGCCGCCTTTGTAATGTGCGTCAGTGGCCCGGAAAATCCGTCTTCGGGTGACAGCCAGTTTAGAAATTATGGTCTTACACTGTGTTCCTGGATGGTTCCGAGGTTTTCTCTCAGAGCAAAGACTTGAAGAAATATTGTCTTTTAATGTATGACTCAGAAACATGGATAATGGACAAACAGGAGACAGAAATGATCCCTTTGGAATATGCACATATAGAAGAATAAGGAAAGCTTCATGAAAGGAGACAAAGAAACAACACTGTGTAGGAAAAAAGATATATTAAAGGAAATAAAAAAAATATAAAAAAATATTTAGGACACATGGAAATATCCAATAACTTGCTGAAGAACTTGAGGATATATTTGAAGGGAGACAAGCAGGTGGTAAGCAGAGATCTATGCTAGTCTGTATTGTCATGAGTTAGTCATTATATATTTTACTAAAACATCCTGTTATCTACGCACCGTTGATGATTTATCTCCACTTAGATTATGACTCATATGACTGTAATAGTCACTTACTATTACTTACTACAATTAATATTTCACTGTAGCTTTACCACTTGTCATTACTTGCTACAATTAATATGTCACTATAGCATTACCACTTACCATTACTTACTACAATTAATATTTCACTGTTGCATTACCACTTAAGAATTGAGCTGCCCTCCATAATTATAGATTTATTTCCCTTTAGACAACACCCATTGACCACCATCTCTGTACCCAATATGTTCCATTAAACCTTCCTACTCACAATTAGCAATAACAAATTTCAATTTAACATTGGTAAAGGTTTGGTAGCGTACCCTATTCAAGACGTAGCCATCAACCCAGCATTTTTTGAATATAGTGATTTTCGAGGCAATATAAATACATTCAGTAGTATTCCACTGCTTTCTGAACGGTCGGTCCGGATGCTCAAATGCCGGTGATTGAGATCGAACTCGGATACTTGGCCGTCACAGATGCACTCTGTAACAATTCGCCACAGACCTGGACAATTTAACTTTAGCTCTTAAGAAATTAGCGGTCCTCCCTAATAAGCGAATTATCTCCCCTTAGATAACACACTTTGACCACCATTGTGGTCAACACTTATAACAAGTCAGATAACATTACTTGACCACTATTAATAAAACAGTCATAATCCTAAATTAATATTTCATTATATTTTTGCGTCACATCACCCTCAATTAATCCTTTGTTGTCTTTGCACCAGGTTTTCCTTCTTTGCATTTCTTGCGCCACCCTCGCACTCAAATAATCAATATATTTTATTTGGTGTCTGAATTAATCCTTATATAAAAATGGGATCACACATATAAATATGTCCAAATGTGTTTGTTCAACTCACATATAAAAATGTCCAATAGTGCCTGTTCTATGAACAAATAAACGAACTACTTATACCACAATTTGTTCACAGTGGACACCTACCAATCTGTACCCGTATCTAAGTATCCTGAGATTGATATCAGTACTAAGTGCCATCTACTCTCTCAACATTTTGGTCGCCGTGTGCACGAAGGCCATGACAAGTCTCTACGTCAAGCACAAATTTAATGCTTTAAGTCTAAGCTTGGTTTTCTTCAGTGTACAGGTTGGTGTAACAATAGGTTAGTTGTTAAGAATACCTTATTTTGTAAAGAATACCTTATTTTTATTTTGAAAGCCAGAGGATATTTCGCTAGGCTATTTGGTGCCGTTGAACGGACTGGTTCAATTCCCGTTAGTCTCAACAATTTTTTTAAATTGTTCTCTGGCTTCCTACTTAAATTTACTTTATAAGCAATTATTTGAAGCAAAATTGTACTGTTTATATATGTTATCCATTTTTACAAGAAGAACTATCGGCCCTTGTATAACTAATACGGATATTAAATGTTATATGTTTGTTGTTACTGAGGATATTTCAATACCTGCACGGGATGTTTATTGTTGTTGTAATAGTCCTTGTCTCGATTGGTCCGTTCGGGTGACTTTGAGTGCACGCTTTGAATATCTTGACAAAATCGCATCTTTTTTGGAGATGCGGTTAGTCAAGTACGCAAGAACGCGTGTGCAATAGTTGCTAGGCGATTTGGTGCCGTAGAACGGACTGGTTCAATTCCCGTTAGTATCAAGAATTCTAATTTCGTAAGAATAGGTTAGTTTATCAGTCAATCAAACAAGTGACATGCCGAGCGGCGTAGGCTATCATGTTTCTCTTCTATTGCTAATAAGTTCAGTTGGTGACTTCTATTTGAAGTGAAATTTCTCTCTTTGTCTTCCTCTGTCTCTTCTCCCCTTAATCTTTCCGGTGGTTACTGAATTTTCAATCTTTACTATTCTCATTATCTGCCATAAAAATCTTGATTGTCAGTTTCTAATTTTCGCTATAATTTGTCCTTTTATTTCAGCATCTCTGAGAGGGTCTACGTCAGTTTTCTTGGCTGTCCATGGAATTTACATGAGTCTTCTTAAAAAATCACATTTAAGTTGCCTCCAGTTTATCCTGGACACTTTTGTTTACCGTCTATGTTTCTCTTTCATAAAGAAGGATTGGCTCAGTATATCATCCTAGCACTCGAAAAAAAAAATGTTGATTTGGTCTGTGCTGTCCTGTTCTTGATCTCATTGGAACACTTGATCTCATTGGAACACTTGATCTCATTGGAACACTTGATCTCATTGGAACACTTGATCTCATTGGAACACTTGATCTCATTGGAACACTTGATCTCATTGGAACACTTGACATCTGATGTTAAATTGAATATGTTAATTAGTAAGAATACGGAACTGAGATACACAAGGAGTATAGAAGATGGTTCAGAACGGGGAGATGTGTTCTTATTCCAATTATTTAAAATAATGCGCATCTTCTTACTGCTATCATGACTCGGAGTTTAAAAAATCGCAACGTCTGCTGTCGATGAATCAAAAGGGTTATCCGGGTTTGGAGGGGGAGTGGGAAGTATTTTAGTGACTAGCGTGTAGATCGTTGTATGCGACGGTTTATGCGTATTTAGCGAAAATTCGTTTCGGTAAATAATGTATGGTTTGTTTCGTTAAAACTGTGGGCACATAATGAACCCGTAATGAACCTAGATGATGGTTGAATACTGCAAAACCTACATTATTTAGAATTACAGTCTCGGGGGAAAGATATCAGGTTCGATCTCTATTTCGGTACAAAGACGAGTGCACGCGCGACATGCATGATACAGACATTGGTACAGAATTATGGGAACATGACGCCATGGACTGTGTTGTATGGAGGGGAAAGACCAAGAATGGTATAAAGACAAAGGAGAAAATAGTAGCACTTAGTTCAAGGGCTAAGACGACACACAATAACACACGATGGCACAAGTGAGCCTGGCATTCCTTGTACGTCGTGGATGATTCATTACAGCTCATATTGGTCTTTTGAATAATTTCTTTAATCGTCATAGATCATAGATTAGATTTCTTTTAGCACAACAATGATACTATAACCTGGATAGACGGAAATGTACCTACTACTACTACTACTACTACTACTACTACTACTACTACTACTACTACTACTACTACTACTACTACTACTACTACTACTACTACTACTACTACTACTACTACTACTACTAGTACTACTACTACTACTACTACTACTACTACTACTACTACTAGAACTACTACTACTACTACTACTACTACTACTACTAGTACTACTACTACTACTAGTACTACTACTACTACTACTACTACTACTACTACTACTACTACTAGAACTACTACTACTACTACTACTACTACTACTAGTACTACTACTACTACTAGAACTACTACTACTACTACTACTACTAGAACTACTACTACTACTACTACTACTACTACTACTAGTACTACTACTACTACTAGTACTACTACTACTACTAGTACTACTACTACTACTACTACTACTACTACTACTAGTACTACTACTACTAGTACTACTACTACTACTACTACTACTACTACTACTACTAGTACTACTACTACTACTACTACTACTACTACTACTACTACTACTACTACTACTACTAGTACTACTACTACTACTACTACTACTAAGAATGTTTTATCTTGTAAGAATGTTAATTTTTAAAAACCGTTATTTAACCATGTTTCATGATTAAAAGATCTGATATAACCAATTTGTACTGACGTCCGCGGTTGAAAGTAGCATGCCTCAACATACGAGATACATTGTTGCTTAACGAAAGCACGTTATTTGTAAAAATACGTTAGTTTGTAAGAAAAACTAGTTTTAAAAAGAATAACATATTCTTGTAAACTAACATGTTATTTTCTAATTATAAGTTAGTTTTTATGAATACATTAGTTTCTGACAATGTGTTAGCTTCTCAAGATTCTACTGGTTTCTACATATATGTTAGATTTTAAGGAAACGCACGTTCATTGCATTGTCGAATCAGTCTCTCTCGGCGATACGTGCAGCACCCTTGAGGTGTTGGTCAATCAGTATCTACTCTACGTGCAGCGCCCTTGAAGTGTTGGTCAATCAGTATCTACTCTACGTGCAGCGCACTTGAAGTGTTGGTCAATCAGTATCTACTCTACCTGCAGCGTTGGAAGTGTTGGTCAATCAGTATCTACTCTACCTGCAGCGCTGGAAGTGTTGGTCAATCAGTATCTATTCTACGTGTAGCGCTTGAAGTGTTGGTCAATCAGTATCTATTCTACATGCAGCGCCCTTGAAGTGTTGGTCAATCAGTATCTACTCTACGTGCAGCGCTTGAAGTGTTGGTCAATCAGTATCTACTCTACGTGCAGAGCCCTTGAAGTGTTGGTCAATCAGTATCTACTCTACGTGCAGAGCCCTTGAAGTGTTGGTCAATCAGTATCTATTCTACGTGCAGCGCTTGAGGTGTTGGTCAATCAGTATCTACTCTACGTGCAGCGCCCTTGAAGTGTTGGTCAATCAGTATCTACTCTACGTGCAGCGCCCTTGAAGTGTTGGTCAATCAGTATCTACTCTACGTGCAGCGCACTTGAAGTGTTGGTCAATCAGTATCTACTCTACCTGCAGCGTTGGAAGTGTTGGTCAATCAGTATCTACTCTACCTGCAGCGCTGGAAGTGTTGGTCAATCAGTATCTACTCTACGTGTAGCGCTTGAAGTGTTGGTCAATCAGTATCTATTCTACATGCAGCGCCCTTGAAGTGTTGGTCAATCAGTATCTACTCTACGTGCAGCGCTTGAAGTGTTGGTCAATCAGTATCTACTCTACGTGCAGAGCCCTTGAAGTGTTGGTCAATCAGTATCTACTCTACGTGCAGAGCCCTTGAAGTGTTGGTCAATCAGTATCTATTCTACGTGCAGCGCTTGAAGTGTTGGTCAATCAGTATCTACTCTACATGCAGCGGTATTTCAGTGCTTTCTAAATGAATTTGTGATTTCTTTTCGGAATGGGATAATACGGTTCAACCATTTGGAGACACTGAAACAACATTGGGACAGGTCTAGCAAACCGACAATGTAGAACTAAAACGCACGTAGAAAACGTGGAGAGTTCACAGAAGACAACGTTCAAACGTAAACAAACCAGCAAATTTGAAACAATAAGTATTTGTGGATTAAGAAACAAAGTAGAAGGTCTTAAAGAAGAAATAAAGAAACGAAATATTTAAATTTTAGGTCTGCCAGGCACCAGAATTAAAGGTATTGAATGTACACAACTGCATCTGGTTGGTTGGTTGGTTGCTGATCCAGCGGTCCATGGGCTCATGCCTTTTGACCTAATGCGATTAGATGACATTATATTGCTGGGAAGTCTGGATTTTCGGCCCACCCCGGGACAGAGCCAGAGAATAACTATCACACCTCCAGAAAGGTAGGTTTCAACCTATGCACTGCTCCTAGCCACTGTAGCCAAGATATGGTTCACTGTGCTCATTTCCCGCCACCAATTGACTACTGGTTATGCCGAACTTCTCTATTACTCCAGGCATGCAACCAAATGTTCAAGTCAAAAGGATTGTCACGTCCTGAGTCACTGTGCCTCTGATGGGCCTCAGCCATAGGAAGAACAGTGATGTCAGTTTCCACCTCCTCAGTGCTGCACAGTACATCTCTGGCTCCCTCCCAACCACAGAGGGTGCATACATATATATTCAGGCAAACATGAAAAACATTTCAACAACAAAATAACAGCATAATTGTATAGATGACGTGCCATGAAGCTTCTATAAGAAGATAACCTCAATATAACGGCACGTCATCTACTAAGGTTTTCTGTTGCATGGATGGTATGTCTAGTGGGCCATTGGTGAGACCCACAGACACAACCACATGCGTACAACTTCATCTAAATTACACAAAATAGAAAATTGTTCTTGTTGTATGTTTTATTGTTAGCTATTTTTTAAAATTATTAATGATAGGTAGGTATTCTTTGGTAATTATTTTACTTTTTTATTTTGAAAATTGTTCTTGTTTTATGTTTTATTGTTAGCTATTATTTTGTTTACTAATGATAGGTAGGTATTCTTTGGTAACCATTTCACTTCATTTTGTATTTCTTGAGTGTAAAATACTTCTGCAGTTATTACATACAATACATGTTTCTTCTTCTTCTACGTTCGTTCTCAAACTCCTGCAAATTAGCAGGATGTAGCCCAGAGAAGGGAATGCGTTGTGCCATGGTTTACAGCATTACTGCGATATCTGCGCCTTTCAGCCTGACACATCCGACTTCAGCATGGCTTTGTATCACTGACCCTATATGGGATAGCCAACTCCATCCCATAACCTCCTTAGTCGCCTTTTACGACATGCGTGGAAGGTAAACAGTGCTGCTATTCTTTGCTCCCCTTTCGGGCCCCGGCATCACACGGGTGATCAATACATGTTTTATTTGTATGATTTTTATTCATGTTAAACCTGGGGACTAGGTGTGTCCTTTTAGTACAACGACTGCACGCGACCAATGTTGATATATCTAATATCATTTTAAGTTGAATATCGTAGACAAGTTTCAAATGTTTGTTTCCTAGGGTGTCATCTTTGAAGTAATGGGAGCTAATGGCGTCTTCAGCTTCAGATATTGTGTCTCTGGCAGGATTATGGGTATTTGTAAGTAGTTCTTCTTATATGCACCCGCCATGTTTCTAAATTTTGAGTTTCGTAGAATACATTGTGTTTTTTCATTTTTAATCTATAGATGCAGAAGTGAACAAGCAAAAGCATTTCGTTTTAAATGGAAAACATTTATACCATTTTAAGTCTATATTGCACATGCTATAGATACGGAAGTTGACAAACAAAAACAAATCGTGTAAAATGAGGTATTTAAAAATGCTAAACATGTTATTATACTAGGCAGAGAAGCTACACTGTTAAAAATTTTTTTGTTTACTGCTCTACAATTTAGAGCTGCGACAGAGTATTGATTATTGAGCTGATTTCCTATTTTTGTGTCCAACTATATGTTCTTAGTAAACTGTGGTTTTTGTTTTATTCACCACGAACGGCTTACTAGTTGACAATTCAGTTAGTGGTAGAAGAGTTCTTTGGAGACAGTCTTTTTCTTTTCTCCATAGATGTTTGTTTTTTATTTCTATAATCCATGTGTAACATCGACTACCTCGGGATTTGTATTCATTGTGTCTGTGGGGTGCAAAGGGAACGCATTGCTCTAGGCGGACCCAGGGTTAGCAGATAACCAAGATCCCAAAAGTGCCTCCTCGTGGCGCACCCTGGTAACAGAAATACAGCGGCTAATGCTGATTCTGGCAAAACATTTTGGGGTTCGTGTCCGTGAATGTGGAGGTAACAGATGGAATGAGATTTGACTGCAAAAAGACAGTTAATAACTCCGACACCACTGTGCCAACACATGCAGCAACACTGTCGACACACAGTAAAGCTACAAAGTCTGGTAGAAGTATTGGATGGTGGCCAATGTAGTCGGTACGAAGCAGGCAGATGTTCCAATAAAATAAAAGCACAATGAGTACACTGAGAAATATGCACAGCGCTAGAGGGCAGCGTCATGTGTAAAAAGCATGGAAGACGGTTCGATGAAATTGGAACTAAAGCATTGTTTGCTCGAGACAAGCTTCTAGTTACCAGTGATCCCAGCCTGGGCCCAATTCTACTGTTGAGTCTTTCCTATACCGGAAGCGTGCTCGCGGAGAGAAAAGGTTCAGTACCGATGGGCACAGGCATAGCAGTCCGAGGTGACAAGCACTATTCAGCTCTAGAACAAAGCACAAGTTCCTAACGTTCCTAAATATGTGTACAGATTCAGACCTGGACGAGGGGCTCACGAAGTTGGTGAATAACGCTTCGGCTAAGAAGAGGAACGAGCCCGAGCCCAACTCTTCTGTCAAGTTCTTCCTAAACCGGAACCAGGCTTGAGGACGAGAAAAGGTTTAGTACCCGATGAGCACGGGCACAATACGTCTAATTACACTAGGCATGTTCACTGACTGCGGAACGTCTCGTGCAGGACAGACATGAAAGACAAACCGTCTCGGCATAGAGTCAGTACACATTCACCGTCTGGTGACAGATAGGAAGGCTGTCACAGGCTAGGGTAGCCCACCCGAATTGTCAAGGCATGCCGAAATCGGATGTGCTAGGCCTACAAGGCGCATAACAGTGGCACAACGTAATCACGCTCCCGGCGGAAATCGCACGGATATCCGTGCTGGTTACAATGGAGCGAACGCAAAACAAACAAACAACAAACAAACAAACATTGTGTCTGTAGGCCTGTAGAATTTCTTTTTGCGAAATGTTATTTGACGGTAATCTAGTGGCGTGTACAAATAATTTAATCTATACTTAGATTCTAACTATCTCTGTGACGCGTCTTTTGCAGAACGATGTTCTCATTGCCATCCTCTCGGTTTCTGTGCGAGCTGTCCATATTCTTCCCGTGTCATCTTCAGAAGTTTAATATTCGTTGTCCACTGTAGTCTTTGTCTGTCTCTTATTCTTCTTCTTCTTCTTCAGCGTTCATTCTCAAACTCCCGCTGGATATCTCTTTTAGCAGGATCATTGTCCTACTAGATTTCCAGCAGGATGTACTCTAGATAATGGAAATGTATTGTGTCGCCGTTTTATTTGCGCAAATGGCCCGACACATCCGTCTTCGGCAGGTCTCTTATTCTAATTCCTGGAATCTTTCCCTTCATGATTAATCTTTATAAGTTATTGTGTCTTTTTATATGTTCAAAATGTTAGTTTGCGTGTTGTGATAGTTTTGGTGAGCCAGTATGTTTATGTCTTTACGGACATCTGTTTTGGATCGTCTTTCTGTCCATGGTATTCTTATGACTCTTCTATAACATTTCATATTAAATACTGATATTTTATTTTCCATTGTGGATGTCATTGTCCACGTCTCACAACCATATGTTGCAACTAGAGAACTATAGTGTCTTCATATAGTTGTACTTTTGTTACTTAAATTACACGTTACAATTATTCTGAATGGAGAAACACTTTCAAAAGTTGACAACCTATACTATTTGGTAACAAAATGTTACAACAAAGTAACTTTCTACTCCGCTTATTTTGGCCCCAAGTACACTCATAAAAATAACAAAACACATGAAAATTAAAAAAAAAGTAATAAATGTGGCCAAAATGAGTTCAACATAAATAACTTAATATGGTTGTATGATTTGATGTAATTGAATATCTGCACACAGAACGGTGGACAGCGCATTCTGCATAAAAACATGGTCACCCCCACCCACCCCCCCCCCGAACAATACGTTCTTACTTAACGCATTGTATGCCACTTAAAGTTGGTGTCATTTGGGAGCAAAGAAAAGCTGTGGTGAAACCTCACCGCCTAACCTAACCCTAATATTGCATATAGGAATGACGATCCTCTTTGCTCATATTTCATAGGGACCATATTTCCTGACAGCAAATGAAAGACATACAACGTACAATCAAGTTTAATCAAAGACATACAAAGGATAAAAATGTTTAGTCAAAGACATACAACAGACAACCAAGTGTAGTCAAGACATACAACATACAATCATGTTTAGTCAAAGACTTATAACGGACACTCAAGTTTAGTGAAAGACGTACAACGGACACTCAAGTTTAGTGAAAGACGTACAACGGACAATCAAGTTTAGTGAAAGACGTACAACGGACACTCAAGTTTAGTGAAAGACGTACAACGGACAATCAAGTTTAATTAGACACATGTGCAAATAATCTTGTTTTTAAGACACAATTGACAAATAATGAATCAAGTTATTTGTATTTTGCAGTTTACGAAAATGTGGTCTTCTGCATGGAGATGTTTTTGCTGACGATTTTCAACCTATGGTCCTACCGCCGACCTTTAGGACCCCCACTAAATTTAACAGAGCTAGAAAAATCTAGCCTTCACCAAGTTACCCCAGATAACATCGCACGGGACAGACTGGCATTCGACAGCGACACATTTTTCAAAAGATTTTCTCATGCAAGCAAATATAATTCTACACTTGCAGCTAACAACAATTTAAATACTTGTCTAAGATCTATCTCAGCTATGATGAGCTCAAGCTCTGGTACCGCCATTCAAAAATATGGCACCATTCCAAGTCTTGTAATCGCAACACATCCTTGGAACACGAGTATGGACTTAGAACAAATCCATTTACGAAACGCAAGTTCAAATCTAAGCGAGATTGGAAACGGTGCCCATGATATGGTTAGTGAGTTAGAAGATCAAGGATTGAGTAATGGTTTTACTAGTGGTGAATATAAAACATATAGTCTCGATGTCAGGCTGTAACATACAATTGTAGCTGCTATATATATTCTCTATATCAGGCTGTAACATCCACTTGTAGTTGCCATATATAGTCTCTAGGTCTGACTGTAACATACACTTTTAGTGGCCATATATAGTCTCGATGTCAGGCTGTAACATACACTTTTAGTGACCATATATAGTCCCTATTTCAGGCTGTAACATACACTTTTAGTGACCATATATAGTCTCTATTTCAGGCTGTAACATACATTTTTAGTGGCCATATATAGTCTCGATGCCAGGCTGTAACATACACTTTTAGTGACCATATATAGTCCCTATTTCAGGCTGTAACATACATTTTTAGTGACCATATATAGTCTCGATGTCAGGCTGTAACATACAATTGTAGCTGCTATATATATTCTCTATATCAGGCTGTAACATCCACTTGTAGTTGCCATATATAGTCTCTAGGTCTGACTGTAACATACACTTTTAGTTGCCATATATAGTCCCTATTTCAGGCTGTAACATACATTTTTAGTGACCATATATAGTCCCTATTTCAGGCTGTAACATACACTTTTAGTGACCATATATAGTCTCTATTTCAGGCTGTAACATACATTTTTAGTGGCCATATATAGTCTCGATGCCAGGCTGTAACATACACTTGTAGTTGCCATATAGTCTCTATGTCAGACTGTAAAATTAACTTGTAGTTGTAACATAAAGTCTTCATGTTAGCCGGTTTCAGCTTGTCAGGTTCTAGCCAAGTTAATATTGAGCTTGATTACTGGGTTACTGGTGCCAGGTTCGAAGCCACATCCAGGCCAAAAAGTAAATAAATCCGGGTCGTGATTTCTGGTCCGACACGACCGCTCTTCCAGTCGACCCAGCTGACGCATGGGTTAGGGAATGTAAATGGGTACTTGAAGCATGGGTCAGGGAAGGTAAATGAGTACCTGATGCATGGGTTAGGGAAGGTAAATGAGTACCTGATGTATGGGTTAGGGAAGGTAAGCACAACATTAAAGCAACTGGTCTCCCCACACATAATAGTTGCTGCAGCTTAGTACATCTCCGACGGCAGGTTGCTGCCATTGGACCTACCTTTACTTTTACCTGGAGGAATAGTCAGAACCTGCTAAAAACTACAACATGCTTGCTGGCAGGTGTGTGACGAACGCACACACAAATATATATCAATAATCCTTCAGCGTCGAATACAGAGCAAAGGACAGAAACCAGTGCTCTCTAGTTTTTGTACGTAGCATAGGACAGAAACCAGTGCTCTCTAGTTTGATCGATGTGGATCTATTATATGTAGTTCTTGTATGTTTCTGAGATGCATAGTCATATCCTTTTTGAGAATTGTTCTGCGAAGATTTTCGTAGGGTTTTCCTCTTTTTCTCTTGCTATCTGGTACACATTTTAATGTTTGTAATGGAGGTTTTTTTAAATTAATTCTAAGTACCCGGTATACACCTGATATAAATTCACCTGTTTTTTAATTATTGTTGTGGAAACATTGTTATTTAGTGTCTTTTCGTATTTGCTTATTTGACTTAAATTCTTCCCAGCTAATATGAATTATCTAAGACATTTTCAAATGAATTCAATTCTTCTTCAGTGTTTCCGTTATTTCCCTGGATTCGCAATCATATATTAATACAGTTATTAAATCCAGTTAAATGGTCACAAACTGAAAGGAGTTAACGCATTCAAACATCTCGAGTCGCAAATATGTGATAATAGCAACTCGGGAAAGGTGATTAAGCTAAGACTAGAGATGGTGTTGGCTGCCATGGCAAGGTTGAATACGTATGTCAGAGTTCAGAAGTATGAAAAGTATCTAATTACAACATGGCCGGAATAGATCCAACAATCAGATGTGGGTCGTTATAACTCTTGTTTATTGTCTATCCCCAAGTCAATGATGGTTGATCCTATCCACACTTGCCGTTAAACGTGGGGGTGGGAGACCCAGTTGTCATTCCAGGCTAAATGGATCATCATCATCAAGTGCTTTCTCCGCAACGAAGGTTGGCTTCAACAGATCAACATCCCGGTCTCTTGTTTTGGTGGTGCACTCTGCTAGACTGTAACCTGTACATCTTGTGATGTAGCTTTCCTACTTGTATCTCTGTATACCTCTTGCTCGCTTCCCTTTGACTTTACCCTCAAGTACACCTGATCTTTATTTCACTTAGTAATTATTTCTTTATATTAAGTGTTTTTAGCACCTCTTTGTTTTCTTATCTTTCCATTATGTTCTCCCTATTCTTCCTATATACCCACGTCTCAAAGGCATAAATTCTGTCTTCTGTTTATTTAGTGTCCATGTTTCTGAGAATAGATGTAGCATTTTATAATTATCATTTCTAACTTGTTTATAATTATCATTTCTAACTTGTTTATAATTATCATTTCTAACTTTTTTATAATTATTATGATGGGCAGTGTCTGTTATACTCATATATGACCCCCCCCCCCATGGTTTGTATTATTTTCATTCTATACATTCCAGAAGATTAAGGAAATAAGAAACCAGGAGACTCATATAAAAGATGTACAATAAATGATGTATCCACAAAGAAAGTTGGATAAACACTTTGTCCCGTATCGTTGTCCACAGTAATACATTCACTAGTCAATTTAGCAGACACGTCCGGCTTCATCGTAACATTTCTGTGTCACTGGTACTCTAATATGAGCAGGGCCGTGCCGTGCTATGATGCGGAGAGGCAGCCACATCAGACACCAATCAAACTACTACATTGTCGAGGGCGGCATTTCGACAAAAAACAAATTAAGGGTGCATCATTTCGAAACTTGGACCATATTGAAAATATATACCACACGGACCTGAGTATGAGGTGGTCAAAATGTCCAATCTCATATAGTCTCCACTTATGACATGCAAGAATACAGTTTTACTAGTCCATACTCGCCTTTCGGGCTTCGATATCACGTAGCGATGGATGATATCCATCAATTAATAAAAACAATAACCCGTCAGAGTCGTAGGGATACGACATTGGATGTATTGGATACCACATTGGATGCATTGGATACCACATTGGATGCATTGGGTACCACATTGGATGCATTGGATACCACATTGGATTCATTGGGTACCACATTGGATGCATTGGATACCACATTGGATGCATTGGGTGCATTGGATAACACATTAGATGTATTGGATACCACATTGGATGCATTGGACACCACATTGGATGCATTGGGTACCACACTGGATGCATTGGGTACCACATTGGATGCATTGGGTACCACATTGGATAGCACTTGGATGCATTGGATACAACATTGGATGTATTGGGTACCATATTGGATGCATTGGGTACCACATTGGAAACAACATTGGGTGTATTGCGTACCATATTGGATGCATTGGGTACCACATTGGATGCATTAGATACAACATTGGTTGTATTGGGTACCATATTGCATACCACATTGGATGCATTGGGTGGCAACATTGGATGCATTGAGTACAACATTGGATGCACTGGATACCAAATTTGATACCTCAACAAATTCCTCCAGCAATGTGCATCCTCAGCGACGCAGATAATTGTGGAAAAATCTGGACTTCTTGTCTAGTCTCTGACCATGATTTTCTTCTCTCCCCCCCTTCTGCTTCTTCTACCTTAAACTGCATCCTGCAATATTGTTTTTTCATAGCAATCATGTCTGCATACATGTCCAAACCAAATACATCATCGTCTTTTACTTGTTGAAAATAGTGATTCTTGTGAACGCAAGATTTTCTGCGTTATTTCTTCATTAATTCATTTTCCTTTTACGCTGAAGTTAGCGCATAGGGCGGAGGTCAGATCTCTCCAATTCTGTCTGTTCAAAGTTATTCTGTGCAGTTTTTGAATAGTATGGATATTGATTGTTTTACTTTCTCTTAGTATTGTTCTTCTGAGTGTTTCTTTTGGTCTACACCTGGCTCTTTTGCCTGTAGGTATCCATTCAAGAGATTGATGGTGTATTCTATTGATGTCTGTGCGTAGAACATGCCCGATGTAGGACCAATTTCTTTCTTACATACACATTTATCTTATGCTATGTATAGGAAATCGCAAAATTCGCCTGTAACACTTGCAGTATTCGAAGGCCTGTATCCGTTTCTTTGTATTCACTAAATTTGAAAAAGAAAGAACACTGCGGACAATTTACAAGCGACGGAAGCTGAAGGACAAATCCAAAAACTCTCCTACCCCGAAACCTGCAGAGGAAGCAAACTCTCTGCACTCCTGCATACACTGCAATAGAGCTTTCCTGGCACTAATCGGTCTCATCGGGCATCTGCGAACTCACAAACCAAATTAGACAACCACAAATGTTCTTTTTCTTCTGGTTGTTCATTACTGTTTTTCCATGCTCATCTTCTCTTGCGAAGGAGGAACACCATCATCATCATCCACAAGTCAGCAGTGAGTGTCCTTATCTCACAACCAAACAACATAAAAGATATTAATGGTGAGTATACAATCTGATCTTCACGTCAAGGTTGATGTTCCCTCTCCATACTAGATTTAGTTTTCATATACTAGTCAATGCCATCTGCAGCAATATCTTTTTCAGTTGTAGATTTTCCATCACTGCATATTCTAGGATCCTAGCGATCATATGACAGCAACTGAAAAGTTCACGTAAATCCAAATTGACTTCAGCACATCTTCATAGATTCAAAGTCACCAACAGTTCATGCTCTAAACATAAAAACAAAATCACAACAAACTACATGTCTCACAACTTTATTCCAGCTAGCACCATTGGACGTCAGTGTAAGGAAATAAATACAGCCAATATTGCAAAAGTGCCATGTTTACTGTTTTTAGACAATCGACATAATCATAATACCTAATGTTTTACTTGTGTGAACAGATTGTTAACACAAACTTTATGAATAAATGCGATTATGTGCTGCTGCTTATTAATTTCGTGTACGATTTTTATACAATGTTCACTTATATTTTAGACTTGAAAAAAAAGATGTCTAGCTGAACTAGATTTTTTGTACATGACCCTAAAGTGATTATTCTAAATGAGAATATGAAGATTTGAAATGCACAAAAATAGGACTCGGATACAGGAGCTTAGATTGTGCACATAATATTCGTCTTCTTTGGTTTTGTGACACAGTCCGTGAAATTTTTTGACTGTTTGTTACGTTGAATTTATTTACTTGTCTCTCTTGAAGTGTCTGGGTGTTGTTGTTTGCTTGAGAACTTGTTTCATGCTGTCAACAACTGAAGAAGACATATTTGTATTACAATATTCGACATTATTATTTGGGAGACATTAAAATTGAAATAATCTTTATAATCTATTAACATTACACGTTTAGGTGCATTACGGGGAGATGTGTCTACATTTTTACCTAGCAAAATTTCGTTAAAGGCGCATACACCACTGCATCTATCTATTGATGTGCGCGCAACGCAATGAGAGGCCTACCTTTTCCACTCTCCTGGCATACCCTTGGAAGGGTGGGGGGGGGGCTCTCGTTGCGTGCATATCGAATTATTAGGTTCAGACTCTGGGTGTTTTTTTCTAATAACCAAGTCACGGAAGCTGTATGAAATCAAGCCTATTATATTAAATGCTGGAATGTGTGGACACATCTCCCCGTAATGAACCCACGTTTCTTCACAATCTTTTCATAAAGCTCTTAACGTGTAGATTTTACTTTGGGTAAAGTGGCGCTGGATGACAGTTATTTCTGGTTCACCATGTTGAAGTCTAGAAGAGTAGATGGGCGCCACTGAGTATGCCCACTGAATTGCTACCATTGGAATATCAGTATCATATGTATCGTGTCTTGTTTGTACAAATGTTTTCAAAGTGCAATCCATAGTTCACTGACGGTTTGTGGCATCTTATAATAAAGTGAAAATGTGGCTATGTCTATAATGATACATACAGCAGCAACAAAAAAAAAACAAGCATGTTTGACCGTGGTTAGTAATCAGGTTGGCGTCCAGTATAATGTGCGAAAATCAGTTCTGTCCTACTAGCATATTGGATACAAACGTCCACCGTTAAGTGGAAGTTGTAAAAGCATTAAATGAATGTTACTACACCGAAATTGGGTGTGTCGAACTATTGACGCAAATATAACGGTGGCGCAACGCTATTCCGCTCCAAGAACCACATTCTGCTTGAAATTTAGAATCACCATTGTTCTGCTACAAGAGAGATCCAGTGGGAGTTTGTGAACCTTTGTCCTATTACAAGAGATTCAGAAGGAGTTTGAGAACCATTGTCCTGCTACAGAGAGATCCAGTGGGACTTGAGAACGAACCAAAAAAACCCAAATATATACCCATAATCTCATAGACAAGCATCTACTCATACACATACATAAATATATTCTGATACACATGGAGCGCAGTGGCCTAGTTCAGAGTTTGCTTAATATCACTGAGTTATGGCGGTCCAGGTTCGAAACCACGTCCGGAAACAAATTAGTGCGAATCGTGATTTCTTGTCTGACACGACCACTTTCCAGTCAGCCCAGCTCTAAATGGACCAGATCCGTTCTAGCGGCACCGAATCGCCATGCAACTCAACTTAAGCAGGTTGATGTGGTTGGTCATGTACGGAAAGGCTGCTTGAGTTGCAAAGCGATTCGGTGCCGCTAGAACGGATCTGTTTCAATTCCCGTCAGCCGTAAGAATTATTTTAATTTATCCTCATGCTTCCTACTTGAATTTACTTATATAAAATAGTAAACCTTGCCCAGGCCAGCTTCTTGGTGAGTAGATGGGGGCTTACATACGCCACCAGCGGCTGAAAGCGAAGTCTGTCCTACTACACAATCTGCTGTAGCAAATAAAGGTGCTAAAGCCGGAGGCTACCAGCCAAGAGGCATACCACATCAATAAGAATGCCATGCAATAGCAATACATTTATGTGTGAGTTAGACTTTAGATATTGATATTTCAAACCAACAAAATTCGAAATAAGTGTTGCTGAAGCCCGAAAGGGAAGCAAAGAATAGCAACACTGTTGACCCACCATGTATGTCGTGAAAGGCAAATTAGGAAATTATGGGCGAAGTTGGCTGTCCTATCCCATTTAGGGCAAATGGTATCCGGAAGCAATACTGAAGTCGGATGTTTCAGGTCGAAAGTCAGTTATCGCAGAAAACCTGTAAACCATGACACCATCGTTCTCTTGGCTCTGACTCTGCTAATCTACGAGAGTTTGAGAACGAAAGAAGAATAAGAAGTACAAGGAAGCAAGCTAAAACAAGAGTAAACCACTCCCCCCTTCCTCTGTGTTTTCTTTTTAAAAAAAATGTTAACCCCTCTCTCCAACGGTTTTCTCAAAAATAGTCTCAAAATTATCACACGAACAATTAAGAAATTATCCCTTTTAAGTTAAAATTCCCTTTAAACAAGGGGCATCCACAACATTGCAATTTATACATCATGAAAGGAAACAAATATTGAGCTCAACACATCATCTCTTAGTTGGAAGCTAAAGGCATCCACATTTTTGTGTCCAAACGTTAAAATCGAAGAATGCATCCAGTCATGTATCTCTAGATAGATCATCCTCAATGCAAGTCCAACCATTTCTTCATAAATTTCTGGATTTCTTCCTCAAGAAATGCCTCAGTGTGTAGCGACTGAACACACTGTATTGGTTTACCTGTCTCATCTGGTTACCAGCATAATGTTCTTGTTTAGCCACATCCTTCTTTACAACGATATTCCTTCCTGTTGTCTGCTTAAAGTCGCAGATTCACAAGCATTTGCTATATCTGTCACTAGTCTTATCACCCTAACAACATTCAGAATATCCGTTCGATCAATTGCTTGTCCGGTTCTCGCGATCGCCGTACTAATATAAGGTAGATACATGATTATACTGGCACTACGGGTTTTGACACGACACGATAACAGTTGCTTCTAAATAAATATTGTCGGTAGTTCCTTCGTTGTACCAATTAGTTTTCTAGACATCTGTTGCTCTTTTGGTGGTCATTTGTCAAACTGGTTATAACGATATTGAAACAATTTGTTATCGGTATTGGTACATAATTTACGGTAACTCCCAGCAGTGTGGTGTGTATACAACCAACTGTTATCATGACGTGGGAAATCTGATATGTCATTGTTAAATAGAGATCCTTGTTCAAAAGCATGCTCTCAAGGCATACCACGCACATCAAACAGACGGAACGTGCCCAATGACACTCTGACGCATACATCACACACACACCAAACATTAGATGGAACGTACTTGCATTTGTTTCATAATAGTAATATTTATATCCTTCTGCACCCTTGTTTGTAACATTCTTCATTATATTGCCAGTTGGGTCTGAAAGTAAAAACACAGAGTTACTTGTACTTACTTGATCCAGCCTCAGTATAGTAATACTTGTATTGCTTGCTACCGCTCTGGTTAAACACCTGATTCATCACGTTACCCTCTGGATCTATAAATAAATTTATAACACGAGCTAACATCCCTGGGAACTATCACTTTCTGGTTCAAAATATCTATGACTATATGCAAGGGAGAGTACTTTATAGTAGCACAATTAACGTCGAGTTACAAAAAAAGAGACATACACGAAACAAAACATTGAACACTTTTGTAGATATTCTGTTGTGTTCTGTCAATTTTACGTTCAGTTTTGTTTCGTATAGATCTCTTCAGTTGTAGTATTACCTTTTTAAAAATTATTTCCTTCAAGTATTTGTGTTTGCATTGTTGTGATGTGATAATATACGCAGTATCGTCTTTTACTCGTCGTTCTTTTGGTTAAAACGTTGATTTATGTGTATTCTTCTTGTACTCTTCCAATGATTTGTTAAAACTCCATTACACTATGTATTAGATTTCTGCCTGAGTATTTATGAGGTGGGGGGGGGGGTGTTCTGAAATATGTGATTCATCAGTTCAGGTAATGAGTTACACAGGACTAGTAAATTAAGTCAGCCATTTTCAGCCCTTCCGTAGCTCCCTGGAGTCTAAAAAAACTGGCTGACTTTAAGCCATATTACTATATGTGACGGTCTATGGCTTTGTCGATAGCTACACCAACTGCTAAGATAACGTCAACCGTGTTTGACTACGGGGTTAGCTTTCATATTGGTGTTCAGTGCGCAGTAGGGGAACCAGCTCTGTCATACGGCTGACTTACTATCAATATGGCGTAAAAACGTCCAATATTCAGTAAAAGTGGTAAAATACTCAAAGTATTAGTTACTACGCCGACGCTAGATTTGTCGGACAATTGGCTCAAATAAAACGACGACACAAATCAATTCCGTTACATGGACTACATCCTGCTGGAAATCTAGTAGGGCAATTGTCCTTCTACAAGAGAGATCCAGCGGGAGTGTGAGATTATAAACTACATCTATATCTGATTGATATCGTTCAAATAGTGATCTTAAAATGTGCAAATATCTCAAATACTGCTATATCCCGTTAAGGAGTTGCAGGGAGAGATTTGTGTAGCTGTGTAATAAACGCCGCATGCTCTTGCTATCGCCACGTCATGTACAAGGTGCGTTTTTAAAAATTTATCCTCTAACAGAAATTATGAATATTATATCATCCCATAAAGGATATTTAAGTGGCCACGAGAAAGACAGATGTGTCAGGTCGAAAGGTGCATATAACGCAGCTAAATTATAAACCATAACAAAACGCATTCCATTCTCTGAGTTATATTCTGTAAATCTGATGGAGTTTGAGAACGAACTTAGAATAAGAAGAAGACCAGTGGAAATAAATAAATAAAATTGCATCGATTTTATCGCGTATTCCTAATTGTTATATGGATTTTATCGCGTATTCCTAATTGTTATATGGATTTTATCGCGTATTCCTAATTGTTATATGGATTTTATCGCGTATTCCTAATTGTTATATGGATTTTATCGCGTATTCCTAATTGTTATATGGATTTTATCGCGTATTCCTAATTGTTATATGGAATTTCCCTATAGTGATGTACATTTGTATCTATCTACCTGTGCTCCTTGAGCGCCGAATACAGTACATAGGGCAGAAACCAGAGTTCTCCAGTTTGAGTGATGTGATGCTACTGTGTGTTAATTCTTGTATGTTGTTGAGACCCATAGTCATACCCTCTTTGATGGTTGTTCTGTGAAGTCTCGGTCTTCCTTTTTTCTTTTTCCATCTGGTACCCATTTCAATGTTTGTACTGGCAATATGGTTTACCAATATTTAAGAGTCTTCCAAGACATTTATGTTCAAATGAGTTCAATTTCTTTTGTTATTTTGTTCAGCGCATTTGTCATTTTCCAAATTTTTCAACTATATGTCAATACATATTACATTGGAGTTGAACAATTGTAGATTGATACATTTACTTATTTTTTTAAAATTTTCAAATATTTGTTAGGTGGTGGATCGCAAATTGATGCCACGCAATTTCTGATAGATATATCTTTGGTATTTGTATCTGTTGCTTGAATATTTATGTGAAACGTTGTTTTAGTCTGTTTTCTGTATATTAGAGAAATTGCATTACTTCTCTTTGCATACCTAAAAGTTTAATGGTTTACGGTCGTAGTGGATCGATGTTACTGTGCCCATGTTTCCACATTTTACTCCCAATATTCTCTAAACATGTACATTATATTTTTAAGCATTCTATTTAGTATATCAATCAGTAAAACAATCAGTAGAGCAATAAATAGAGTAATCAATAGATCAATCAGTAAAGCAATCAGTAGAGTAATCAATAATTTGATCAGTAAAGCAATCAGTAGAGTAATCAATAATTTAATCAGTAAAGCAATCAGAAGAGTAATCAATAATTTAATCAGTAAAGCAATCAGAAGAGTAATCAATTAATTTAATCAGTAAAGCAATCAGAAGAGCAATAAATAGAGTAATCAATAGATCAATCAGTAAAGCAATCGGTAAAGCAATGAGTAAAATAATCAATAAAGCAATCATTAGAGAAAGCAATGGAACAATCAGTAAATATATATATATAATGACTTCCTGTCCGTTCCGCCGTTTCTGCTTTCCGCTAATCCAAGTTTTGAAGAGGGAGTAAGGCGCCACCGAGTTTATTTTTCCCATTAAAATGCATGACTGGAGTGTAAACATCAATATGTGCTTGGTTTGGACACGATTCACTTTCTAAAACTATTTTTCATGGAACAGAAGAGTGTGGAAGGAAAATAGGCGGTAATCCTGGATTCGCAACGTTTAGATGGCTTTTTGTGTTGATATATGCACTGTGACACCTTACGATCTTGACTTGTTATGGGTCGTTATTATTACTATTATTTATTATTATTATTTATTATTATTATTATTATTTATTATTATTATTTTCATTTATTACTATTATTTGTTATTACTATTATTTATTATTATTATTATTTATTATTATTATTTATTATTATTATTATTATTATTTATTAACTCTCTGAACCTCTCTCTGTCTCTGGCTTGCATTTTCTAGCGATGTATTCATGTTATCTTTAATGTCGTAAGTTCATTGTCTTCTTGGTCTGCCCTTTCTCCTCTAACCAGGTGCTCTACCCTCCATTATTTGCCTTTCTAAACAGGTGTGTCTCTTTATACGACCAAACAGGCGTAGTTTTCTTTTTGTTATTGTGTTTAGTAACCAACACTCTGGAATCTTCAATGTGTTTATAATATCTGAGTTTATGATTTTTTCCTTCCATGATTTTCTAAGTATCTCTCTGTAGCATTTCAGCTCGAGGGCGTTGATATTCTTTGCCGCTGTTTTACTTATGGTCTGTTTCACAGCTGTATGTTGCAACAGGAAAAATAAAAGTTTGTAACATTAGCACTTTCGTTTCTATTTTGTTGGTTTTCCATATGTTTTTCAAACGTGTTATTTTACAATTTTATTAATATCTTATTATTTATTATTATTATTATTATTATAACAAATGGCTAGATATATTAAGGAGATATTTAAAATGTCACAAGTTCTAGTATAAGACTAACTAACAAAATGTGGACATAGAAAACAACTTACCCATAAACAAAATTCTAGGAATATAGGAGCCATCAGGGCTAAGATCACTGCTTCTTGGGATATCATCTTCCTGGCGAACAGATGCAAATATATTTGTCAATATATTTATATATATATATATAACTACAAGGAAGTCAGAAATCGATACATTTCACCGCTCACCAAAATAAGAGTTCAGCTTTCATAAAAATTAACCCTTCATTACGTATACAAATAACTAGGTGTAAAAACATGTTATAAACTTACCAATTAACATTCCACCATTCACATCAAGCATCTTAATAACACTCCACCATTCACATCAAGCATCGTAATAACACTCCACCATTCACATCAAGTGTCGCAATAACACTCAACCATTCACATCAATCATCGTAATAACACTCCACCATTCACATCAAGTATCGTAATAACACTCCACCATTCACATCAAGCATCGTAATAACACTCCACCATTCACATCAAGCATCGTAATAACACTCCACCATTCACATCAAGTGTCGCAATAACACTCAACCATTCACATCAATCATCGTAATAACACTCCACCATTCACATCAAGTATCGTAATAACACTCCACCATTCACATCAAGCATCGTAATAACACTCCACCATTCACATCAAGTGTCGCAATAACACTCAACCATTCACATCAATCATCGTAATAACACTCCACCATTCACATCAAGTATCGTAATAACACTCCACCATTCACATCAAGCATCGTAATAACACTCCACCATTCACATCAAGTGTCGCAATAACACTCAACCATTCACATCAATCATCGTAATAACACTCCACCATTCACATCAAGTATCGTAATAACACTCCACCATTCACATCAAGTATCGTAATAACACTCCACCATTCACATCAAGTATCGCAATAAGCTTCTGTAAGACACCATATTCATCAAAAGACCACAACTCATTATTGTATATTCCATCTGAATATTACTTACTTCAACACTGATCATGATGAAGTCTGGAGCCATATGTTCAATCTCCCGACTATTTGCAAATCTTGGTCTCAGAGCTAACAGGAAAATAATAACAAGTGATAAATTCAAACAAGCTAACACGAGATGAAGCAATGAGTACACATATATGCTTCATAATATGGCTATAAAGTAATGCAATTTAAAACTAACCACGTGTCGCTGAGAAGTAATTATCACTTCATAATAATGTACTAGGATAGGACAATAATAAGACAAGGATGTATTTGATCACCAAGCCTATGGAATCAATGCCAGGACTTAGATCAGTGGGAAAACAATAAACAACCTGAGATATGCAGAAGGCACTGTCATTTTAGCAGAAAGTCAACATGAACTACAAAGACTAATAAATCAAGTCAATAATCAAGTAAAGTATATGGACTGGATATAAACATTAAAAATATGATAATCAGCAAAGTCACAGGCAGGTGCTAAATATAAACATACATGGAGAGAAACTACAAGTAGAACATTATCAATATGATTTATTATTATATATAATATTGGAACATTATCACAAATAATGGAAATTATTATATATAATATTGGAACATTATCACAAATAATGGAAATTATTATATATAATATTGGAACATTATCACAAATAATGGAAATTATTATATATAATATTGGAACATTATCACAAATAATGGAAAATGTGAAGCAGAAGTTAAAAAGAAGAATAGGAATTGCTTAAAGTACTTTCAATGACACAAGAAAAATATTAACATCTAAACAAATTGCAAACAAGCTAAATATTAAAATTATAAAATGCTACATCTATATCAATGTATGGCTCAGAAACATGGACAATAAACAAATAATTAGAAGACGGAATTGATGCCTTTGAGATGTGGATATATAGAAGAAGAAGGAGTACAGAATGGAAAGAGAAGAAAACAAACGAGATTGTAACAACACTTAACATGAAGAAAGAATTATTAAAAGAAATAAAGATCAAGCAAATAAAATATTTTGGACACATTAAAAGACATGACACCTTATTGATGACCCTATAGACCTTGAAGGTAGACAGAGATACAAGTGGGAGAGTAACATTACAAGATGGACAGGTTACAGTCTAGCAGAGTGCACCACCAAAACAAGAGACAAGGGATGTTGGAGATCTGTTGCAGCCAACCTTCGTTGCGAAGACGGCACTTAATGATGATTACTACGCGGTAGAAGTCTGATCAATTCACATCATTGCAACTTACAGCCACAGTCAATTCACATCATTGCAACTTACAGCCACAGTCAATTCACATCATTGCAACTTACAGCCATAGTCAATTCACATCATTGCAACTTACAGCCATAGTCAATTCACATCATTGCAACTTACAGCCACAGTCAATTAAGCAGTCGGCTACTTACAGCCACAGTCAATTAAGCAGTCGGCAACTTACAGCCACAGTCAATTACGCAGTCGGCAACTTACAGCCACAGTCAATTAAGCAGTCGTTTGAAGCTTGGAAAAAAAATTGCTGTATTGGAAACTTTGGCTGATGAAAACATCATTCAGGAAAATTAAAACCTAAATTTTAGCCAGGAGTCCACACAAAAATATCACTGAGAAAAAGACTACTTATTTCAATTATTATTGTTAACTCTAAAGATAGGAAATTCCCTTCGAGTGACTTTCAGTTGTTAATATTTTTGCTGAAAGTTACATGAAGTGGCTTTCCATTGTGGTTTCTTAGAAACAGCGCCTAAAACGTTTTAGTTGAGTGTACTAAAAGTTAATGATTGTATGAATTACCTTTGCATGCACGACACCATGGCTTATGGAAGACAATCATTGCTGGTCTTCGTCTGAGAAAGACAAAATTAATAACAATAATTCCAATGGACATTCACTGAAGTCTGTCAAATGAATCTGAACAAATCTCGTAATCAGACTTGTCTAAACAAATCTTGTAATCAGTCTTGTCTGAACAAATCTTGAAATCAGTCTTGTCTAAACAAATCTTGTAATCAGTTTTGTCTGAACAAATAGTGTAATCAATCTTGTCTGAACAAATAGTGTAATCAATCTTGTCTGAACAAATCTTGAAATCAGTCTTGTCTAAACAAATCTTGTAATCAGTCTTGTCTGAACAAATCTTGAAATCAATCTTGTCTAAACAAATCTTGTAATCAGTTTTGTCTGAACAAATAGTGTAATCAATCTTGTCTGAACAAATAGTGTAATCAATCTTGTCTGAACAAATCTTGAAATCAGTCTTGTCTGAACAAATCTTGTAATCAGTCTTGTCTGAACAAATCTTGAAATCAATCTTGTCTAAACAAATCTTGTAATCAGTTTTGTCTGAACAAATAGTGTAATCAATCTTGTCTGAACAAATTTTGAAATCAATGTTGTCTGAAGATAAACAAATCCACTTTGCAAATCGTTCTTAATAATCAAATTGTAAATAGTGGCTACTCTATTCTGCTTCAGTGTTGTGGAGGGAGCAAAGAATTGCTACATGAACATTTTCATGAATGTTATAGGTAGAGATTTTGATATGGGGATTACTATCAAGCCCAGTAAATTATGAACGTCACATAAACAAATGTTTAAACAGCAAGCAACCGGTGGGCGGGAGTGAGGAAAAGGGTGGGGGAGGGGGAGGGTGACATTATTTCAGATCTACTGTACTCGGTCGACTATCAATAACCCCACATGAGATCACGGTGACACACATGAGATCACGGTGACACACATGAGATCACGGTGACACACATGAGATCACGGTGACACACATGAGACCACGGTGACTAATTGATATCTTTACTACAATGATATTCTTCTTCTATTTCTTCACTTGGAATATGCTTGTATCTGAAGTTTTGTATATTCTATAAATCCGAGTTTTGCAACTGGTTCAGGGGTCGATCTCCAATCTAGGTCAGATCCTTGATTCGGAGATGGTGGGGTGGGGGGGGGTCTTAATTCAGCCAACAAAGGCTGAAAACTACGACTATCCAGACCCTTCTATAGTCGAGCAAGACAACAGTTTGCCCTAGCAAGTATAGATGCTGAAGGGGGGGGGGGTTTAATACCCCAACCCCTTTTATCTACAGGCCTGCAATGTTTATATCTAGTTATGATATAGGCCAAGGATAGGGAAAATACCACAGGCGGACCTAATCTGGCAGCAAGCCATTTTGACTGACTAACACTTTTAAAAATATAAAGTATCTCTCATGGTAGAACACGTTGTTTGAAAAAAATATAAAGTATCTTTTACACGCTGTTTGAAATCATATAAAGTATCTTTTATGATGAGGCGCTCTGTTTGAAAACATATAAAGTATCTAGGTGAGGCGCGCTGTTTATTAACCACGGACGTTAGTCCATATTCATTATACATCATAGTTTACCATAACAAATAATTGAGGTTATGATTCGGCAAACCACGACCTCCGATGAATACTTTTTTTAGCCTACCAGGAGATTTGAAACTACTATTTATATATTTGACTATTGACTCCATAAAAAAAAAACTACTTGGAACACCAAATAAATTCTACATAAATATTGGTACTTGTACGTGTAAAAAAACAACAACCCAGTTCGGAACGCCGATCTAAAAAGGTTGCTCACTTAAAAGTATATAATCAATGTATATGACTTTAACTTACTGTTCTTTAACCATTTTGTGTCCGTCCTTGAACGACACCCAATGAATGTTCTTGCCCCATGCTGAAAAAACAAAATGGTAAAGTTATAGTGACTTTCATATAATCACACAGCAGCCATTACGACGCCACTGGAGAACTCAACTATCAGTGTTGCATAGGTAGAAAAATCAACATAGTTACAGAAACACGGAATATAGTTAGAAGATCAATGACATGGAAACCACTAGGAATATGGTTCAAATCGAGCTTATTATCCGAAGCTACGCGGTTCCCTAAACAAGCCTGCACTTTTTCAAGATTGCAACGTATTTATCATCAAACTATCGCTTTCATAAACACTTAAATCATTACTCCATCACAGGACAGTGCTGTAGATTTTCTCAGAATGATGCACGTCTTAGAAATACCGCCTTTAATTCTGTTTTTTTTTTCAAAATGCCGTCTCCGACAATGTATTTTGATTGGTGCCGCCTGAAGAAGCTGCCTCTCTGCATCATAGCACGACAAGGCCCTGCGCCATCATAAACTTATAAAGGTCATGAGGCCATGTACCGCTGAATCATCGAATACATTTCTTGCATAATTTTTGTCAGTCCCAGCAGTATGTGGTCAATGATCAAACCATAAAGTATATAATATATAATATTAATATGATATGTAATATGATTAAATCACAAACCGCTAGTCATTGTGTGGTGGTGCTCAATATACTCAGGAGAGAACGAATATCTGTGGATATATCCAGAGTGCCATGATGATAATATAGGTATGTATAATGTAGGTAATTGTATGTTGTAAATACTCTGACGATTGTTAGATGGATGGATAAGCTACACACTGATGCTAGTTTGGTCTCTCATATGTAAGTCTATTTGTCAGATTACGCAAAAAAGTGAAAAATGCGCATCATTGCCCCCGGCTACCCTATCGGTTGCCCAACCAACAAACAGACCAATCAAATAATCAACCAATCAAACAACCAACCAAGCAACAAAACAACCAACCAGTCTACCAAAGAACTAACCAACCAAATAACTGCCCAAACTAGCCAAATAACCTGTCAGTCAGCGAACCAAATCACAAACAGTTAAGTAACCAGCCAAAGAACCCAGCGGTCACGCAAAAAAGCAATCAACTAAGCAACAAACCACAGTATCAACTAACTAACCAAATGACGCTGTGAAAATTAAAACAGCTAAAGAAACTATGGCATGGTAGTAACATAAGAACCAAGTTATGTTTATTACGAACATGGGTATTTCCTGTGTCGACATATGGATGTGAAGTATGGACACTAAATAAAACAGTGGCCAAGAGAATAACATAATTTGAATTAAAGTACCGCCGAAGACGGATGTGTCGGGCCATTGGCGCAAATAAAACGGCGACACAACGCATTTCCATTCTCTGGACTACATTCTGCTGGAAATCTAGTAGGACATGTCCTGCTACAAGAGAATTCAGCAGGAGTTTGAAAATGTACGCTGAAGAAGAAGAAGAAGAATTAAAGTATTGTAGAAGAGTTCTGAGAATACCATGGACAGCAAGGAAAACAAACCAGGGAGTGTTACGAACTATTAACGTCCAAGAAGACTGGCTTCTAAACACCATATTAAAGAAAAAGCGATTTTTTTTTCGGTCACATTAAGAGACACGACGGTATGGAGAGAGTGTTACTGGAGGGGATGATAGAATGCAGCAGGAGCAAAGGCCGACCAAGACGTCGTTGGACAAAAGACAAATAACACCTGCGCATGTCACTAAAAGAGGCAGGACAACTTGCTCAAGACCGCGGAGAATTCAAGAGATCCAAAGGGACGACTACTTTCTGGAAAGAATATGTCACCTGATAATGATGATAAAAAGTTATCCTGCAGATCTGCACACAGAGAAATTAACAGTAACCAAAGAATGCATCCAATGTGGCCAGCCGATTATGAAGTGTTCTGTTTTTGTTATCCAAACTAATTTCTCTAAATAATCCCAGATATTTTACCATAAGACGTTTAAAAAATCAAACATTTTTTTATATTATAAGCACCTGAGTACACTCGGGAATGAGACAGAGGTGTACTATCCCCCCCCCCTACTAGATAAATATCTGCACATCAAGGAAACACGATGTTGCTATATAACTAAATTAGTTAATTTTTTTCCAGGTTCAGGCGGTAGCTGCGTAACGACCGCCTTTGCTTATTTATTGTTACAAAATGATGAAATAAAATGATGTCCATCTCTTTAGCTGTGCGCAGGCAACACTTGACATTCGATAATATTTATGATAAAAGTATAGTCCCTCCGTAGTTGTGCGACAGAGGTGACACTCGATCTCGTATAATGTTAGTTGTCTCGACGGCATGGTTGTATTGGGGAATGGGGGGGAGAGGTCTAGGGATGCATATTTAGTCTCCGAAGGGATTTTATCTAGTGCGGTATGATCACGTCCTGTTATAAGTGTAGCATATGCATCTCAATCAACTAATTCATCATTCTTCTGTCAGCTTTATTTGACCAATCTGCATTTATCTTCTCCTCCACCCGACATAAGAGTCAGCCACAAAATTATAAATGTACACACCCCGACATAAGAGTCAGCCACAAAATTATAAATGTACACACCCCGACATAAGAGTCAGCCACAAAATTATAAATGTACACACCCCGACATAAGAGTCAGCCACAAAATTATAAATGTACACACCCCGACATAAGAGTCAGCCACAAAATTATAAATGTACACACCCCGACATAAGAGTCAGCCACAAAATTATAAATGTACACACCCCGACATAAGAGTCAGCCACAAAATTATAAATGTACACACCCCGACATAAGAGTCAGCCACAAAATTATAAATGTACACACCCCGACATAAGAGTCAGCCACAAAATTATAAATGTACACACCCCGACATAAGAGTCAGCCACAAAATTATAAATGTACACACCCCGACATAAGAGTCAGCCACAAAAGGATAAATGTACACACCCCGACATAAGAGTCGGCCACAAAAGGATAAATGTACACACCACGACATAAGAGTCGGCCACAAAAAATAAATGTACACACTCCAACATAAGAGTCAGCCACAAAAGGATAAATGCACACACCCCGACATAGGAGTCGGCTACAAAAGGATACATGTACACATCCCGACATAAGAGTCGGCCACAAAAGGATAAATGTACACACCCCGACATAAGAGTCGGCCACAAAAGAATAAATGTACACATCCCGACATAAGAGTCGGCCACAAAAGGATAAATGTACACACCCCGACATAAGAGTCGGCCACAAAAGGATAAATGCACACACCCTACATAAGAGTCGGCCACAAAAGGATAAATGCACACACCCCGACATAAGAGTCGGCCACAAAAGGATAAATGTACACACCCCGACATAAGAGTCGGCCACAAAAGAATAAAAGTACAATGTCGATCGGCCGCCATCTCTTCGTCAACAGTTGGGACCATGTGACAGAAGGTAAAATTATGAAGTACAGATAAAACGTAATGATGTTTTATCTCGTCATCTGTGATAGGTTGTCACCCTATTTACCACCCCCTTCAAGATTTTATTTATTAATTGTCTCCTACGACATGCATGGAAAGAAGACACTTCTTTGCAACCTGAATCATCGGAAGTTTCAAGTCCTGGTTGCCACGTGCTAATATTTAAAAATTAACCGACCTCATTGCACTCGCACAATCCAATAGGTTTCTTAAACAGATGCAGTTTTCAGTGCATCATCATAACCGTTATCGTCATGTGCCGTGCCGGGTAGTGCAGGTGGGGCTTTTATCCCGATAACATTTTATCAGTTGTACTGAGTATCAGTTTCACTGTTGACTCTCTACCATGCCAATAAGTTAAATTATCTATCTTACTATCTTCTTCATTTGATTCCCCCTGTCTCTTTCCCCATTACATTTTTCCTGTTTGTTACATTGTATTCCAATCCTCCACTTCTTATGATGTGTCCAGTAATATAGACTCATTTCTTTTTCAGTTGTTCTTTTGTTTTGTTCTGTAACTTTCTTTTTGTGTTAATGCCCCTCAGCATATCTTCATTGACTTGTTCAGTTATTTTTTCTTCTCTAGCCGTCTCTGGGATTCTCAGCATTCTTTTGAAGAATCACATATTTGTGGACTCCATATAGTTTTCCTTACTGTTAAGTATCATATCTGAAGCAAGTTTCTTACCGGCATATGGAGTTGCGAAATCAATTATAAATTACATTGATTGTATTTGGAATATACTATTATTATTAAACTAATATACAGCAAAATTTATCTATTCTTAATCTTGATTAGAAACTGGTTCACAGCACGCGGAGAATTCCAAGTGCTCCGCCCTCCGTTCCAGCAGCCATCACAGTGTATGTAGGCTCAGAGTCCTGGTCAGATGTTGACTGTGTGATCTTCGGGACTTTCCAAAAACGTTACTTTTTCTTCCCTCACCTCTAGATACTCCCCACGGCCAATTTCTAGTATAGGTCTCCGCTGTGACCTTTGTTCTACGTTCGAGGTATTACCTAACCTTTGCAGTGTTAGATAAGTTGCGTAAGATTATAGATTTTGGGAAGAGGGGCTAACAGGATTAGAATTGGTTTATTAATATTTTTGGGAGGGGGGGGGGAGAGAAGGGTTAGAATCAGTGTTTAGAATTAGTAATTAATTCTCTAAGAATTCTGGCCTAAGACGTGAATTGATATGATTGGTTGTTCAAGGGAAATCCTAGAAGTTAATGTAAACAGTGCGCTATTTATAGCCCAAAGGAGACTTATACTAGAAATTCACCACTCCCATTTCTAACATTCTCTGTATGTGTACGTTCTCAGCCTCATTGACATCTTCATCTTGACATGAAGTTATTACCCTACCCTGCCTTCAATCAATCAATCAATCATTCAATCAATCAAGTGCCATGCCGATTGGCGTAGGCGATCATGTTTCTCCACGACTCTCTGTCTCTTGTGTTGTCAATAATCTCGGTTGGTGAGCTTCTACCGTGCCATGATACAAGCCCATCTAGTAACTTTTCTCTTTGTCGTCCCCTATCTCTTCTCCCTTTGATCTTTCCAGTGGTTATTCAAGATGTGTTCTCAGCACATGCCCTAGAAACCTTGACTCTATCTTGCGCAGCATGATAAATTTATTACCTATTATCGTGAGATACTCATTTCAACCACGGACTCGAGTCCGAGTTGTTTATATCAGAACAGTGACCATTAAGAATTAATTAAGGACATGTATACTCACATTTTGCTTGGTCTGCGGCAGCAGACACACTGCCAAATAAAGCGGACGCAGCATATGAGATGAAAGATGCCATGGTTGAAAATGGAGCTCAGATGCAGTCGAGTTTTGCAGAAAAAAACACGCAGGTATTTAACTTCGTTTTCTCAATTGTTATTGCTGTCAATTCTCAGATGTTCTAAGCTAGACAAATAACTTCTTGATTAGAGCAATGCGTGTTGCTTTGGCTTGACGTGCCAATGGTGCTTGGCTGCCGGCTGCACTGACTGTGACGTGATTAGTGTTGCTACGAGACAATTTGTTGGCAAGTGACGTCAAAGACACATTTTCTATAGGCCGTTTTTGTATAACGTTGAGTAAATATAACTTTGGGTAATCCCTTTATTATAAACATGGTGGTGGTGTGCATGCTGTAGAGCGCATTGCCTGATTATCGTTGATTGTAGATTTCTGTGATCCATCACAGAAATCAAAGAAGCCACAGGAACAAGCTTACAACAGCAACAAGAAGGCCATCTCCAGAGAACTCGTCCACCCCTGACGCCGCAAGGCAAACAAGGGCCACAGTGTATAGATAGATAGATAGATCATAATCATCAAGTGCCGTCTCCGCAACGAAGGTTGGCTGCAACGTATCTCCAACATCTCCTGTCTCTTGTCTTGGTGGTGCACTCTGCTAGACTGTAACCTGTCCATCGTGTAATGTTACTCTCCCACTTGTATCTCTGCCTACCTCTTGCTCGCTTCCCTTTGACTTTACCCTCAAGTAAGGTCTTCAATAGGGTGTCATGTCTTTTAATGTGTCCAAAGTATTTTATTTGCCTGATCTTTATTTCTCTTAGTAGTTCTTTCTTCATATTAAGTGTCTTTAGCACCTCTTTATTTGTTTTCTTCTCTTTCCATGATGTTCTCCCTATTCCTCTATATACCCACATCTCAAAGGCATCAATTTTGTCTTCTAATTGTTTATTTAGTGTCCATGTTTCTGAGCCATACATTAATATGGAATAGATGTAGCATTTTATAATTCTCATTTTTAACTTGTTTGTAATTTGTTTAGATAGATAGATAGATAGATAGATAGATAGATAGATAGATAGATAGATAGATAGATTATGCGCCGTGGTCACAGTCTCCCCAAATAAATATCGAATTATATGCATACTGACGGTTCTCGTGGGTCGCTGATTGAAAATATTCATGTTATAGTAGGCTACCAATGAATGTGCACAAACATATGCGGCCAGAACAGAGCTCAATGTACGAACTTATAGTCAAGTTCATAACTCCACTGAATGTCAAAAGTGAATGTAACAGATGGTCATCATCGCTTGTGATGGACGAATAACAACAACACTGAATACCGAATTCTCACAAACGTATCCTGATGCATCATCAATAGTCATCATTATCAACTTCAGGTAGCATATCCTGAACAGGAAGTAGCAATCATCCCAGCCCTTCGAAATTTCTGTCCATCTTGAGCCAGTCTTCCTGCTTCTGGTATTGTCATGTTCAGAATATAATACTCTCGTGGGAGACGGGTTATGCAGTTTTACTGGATAACGACTGACACACTATCACTGTCGGATGCTTACGTGAAATAATATATACAGTAAAACACAGAATATAATAATACAAATGACAATACACAAGACATAATCGACGTTTCGAATCAAAAGACCTTTAGCAAGATACGCACATAACATAAAAACATAACAAGACGACGAGTAGAAATGACTACAGCACAACAGATGTGTCTGAGTGAAATATGGTTGTGAGATGCCGGAAGGATGCGAACAGGAAGTACACAGGGAAGATAATTTAGGTAGAACCGAAAAGAACAAAAAGATGACGTAAATGACGACACAAAATGAATAAAGACAAAGACCAGTCCGACCGAGAGCTAGGCAAAAGAGCGGTTGGGATTTAGTCCAAAAGGCTTGAGGGTACCCAACTCAAAAATAAGACGATTTTCTATGGCGTACCTAGATCTATCATCGATGGTGTAGGATCTGATGGCAGTGACCTGAATATCAAGTGCACCACGGTGGCCATCGCCGTTGAAGTGAATGGCCACAGGAGTTGGTGTTCTGTGTTTAATGGCATGAAGGTGGTAGCAGAAGCGGTCGCTAAATATTAGGCCAGTTTCACCAATATAATGCTTACCACAGTGTATGATCACGTAAATAACATTACGGGATTCACATGTAAAGTACCGAGGGTTTCTTCCTCCTCCTCCGATAGAATTAAACTTGTTCTTACCTTTCATCCCCATAACTCTACTGTCCGTCGAATTATGCTTAAACATTATTCCCTTCTCCAGTCTGATTCTGACACGCTTGCCGCTTTCCACGACTTACCTCTGGTGGCCTATAGGCGCGACAAAAATATGCAGGGCATCTTGGTCCACAGCCACCTCAGGTCTTCTGCTCCTGACCATTTCGGTACCATTCGTTGTCAATCTGATGTCAATTATGTATTAGAGTGACATGATGTCAATTATGTATCAGAGTGACATGATGTCAATTATGTATCAGAGTGACATGATGTCAATTATGTATTAGAGTGACATGATGTCAATTATGTATCAGAGTGACATGATGTCAATTATGTATCAGAGTGACATGATGTCAATTATGTATAAGAGTGGTCTGATGTCAATTATGTATAAGAGTGGTCTGATGTCAATTATGTATTAGAGTGACATGATGTCAATTATGTATAAGAGTGGTCTGATGTCAATTATGTATAAGAGTGGTCTGATGTCAATTATGTATCAGAGTGACATGATGTCAATTATGTATAAGAGTGGTCTGATGTCAATTATGTATAAGAGTGGTCTGATGTCAATTATGTATTAGAGTGACATGTTGTCAATTATGTATAAGAGTGGTCTGATGTCAATTATGTATAAGAGTGGTCTGATGTAAATTATGTATTAGAGTGACATGATGTCAATTATGTATAAGAGTGGTCTGATGTCAATTATGTATAAGAGTGGTCTGATGTCAATTATGTATAAGAGTGGTCTGATGTCAATTATGTATTAGAATGACCTGATGTCAATTATGTATTAGAGTGGTCTGATGTCAATTATGTATAAGAGTGACATGATGTCAATTATGTATAAGAGTGGTCTGATGTCAATTATGTATAAGAGTGGTCTGATGTCAATTATGTATTAGAGTGACATGATGTCAATTATGTATAAGAGTGGTCTGATGTCAATTATGTATAAGAGTGGTCTGATGTCAATTATGTATAAGAGTGGTCTGATGTCAATTATGTATAAGAGTGGTCTGATGTCAATTATGTATTAGAATGACCTGATGTCAATTATGTATTAGAGTGGTCTGATGTCAATTATGTATAAGAGTGACATGATGTCAATTATGTATAAGAGTGGTCTGATGTCAATTATGTATAAGAGTGGTCTGATGTCAATTATGTATTAGAGTGACATGATGTCAATTATGTATAAGAGTGGTCTGATGTCAGTTATGTATAAGAGTGGTCTGATGTCAATTATGTATAAGAGTGGTCTGATGTCAATTATGTATAAGAGTGGTCTGATGTCAATTATGTATTAGAATGACCTGATGTCAATTATGTATTAGAGTGGTCTGATGTCAATTATGTATAAGAGTGACATGATGTCAATTATGTATAAGAGTGGTCTGATGTCAATTATGTATAAGAGTGGTCTGATGTCAATTATGTATCAGAGTGACATGATGTCAATTATGTATTAGAGTGGTCTGATGTCAATTATGTATAAGAGTGGTCTGATGTCAATTATGTATCAGAGTGACATGATGTCAATTATGTATTAGAGTGGTCTGATGTCAATTATGTATAAGAGTGGTCTGATGTCAATTATGTATCAGAGTGACATGATGTCAATTATGTATTAGAGTGCTGTGTTTTAGCTAGTTGTGGTTTTCCCACAATTTGTTTTGCTGAGACACTCCTGTTGGCGTCAGTCTGTCATTCTGTGAACAGACAAGATGGTACAATCTGTGGCGTCAGTCTGTCATTCTGTGAACAGACAAAATGGTACAATCTGTGGCGTCAGTCTGTTATTCTATGAACAGACAAGATGGTACGACAAGTTGCCTGTCTAGGCATATAACCAAATTAGGTCAGGGTACAAAGCCAGAGGAAGACCACGGAAAAGATGGATAGAAAAGTCAGGGACATCCTGAACAAACACGGTCATAGCACAGCCGAAGCCACACCACTGGCTTTAGAACGCAAGCTCGAGCTCCAATCACCCATATGCTTAAAGGCAAGAGTGGATACAAACCACCTGGGGAAAGACAATAAACAATAGCAAACCTTGTTGTCACAAAAACAAAATGGCTAAATGTATTGGATATTTCTGTTTATTGAGCATGCTGGCTACAGATACGTTTGTTACAGACTCGTGGAGATGAAAAGATTAAACAAAATTAAAAGGATCATCTAATGGGGGACATTCTGGGGCTCTCAGTGGATAGTCCACAGAATGATGCATCCGGCAGCAGGTGCTAGCAACTGTGAAATACGTACTTCATCTTTATTGTTATTTATGCTAATACTGCTTATCTACCCCTATTTCGTTGTTCGCTACATTCCAACTATTTCATATTACAATATTATTTTTTCCCTGCTATAGAAGAACATGAGGTAAACATAAACATACAGGGAGAGAAACTACAACAAGTAAAACAGTATCAATATCTTGAACACATAGTCACAAATGATGGCAGATGTGAAACAGAAGTTAAAAGGAGAATAGGAATGGCTAAAAGTACCTTCAATGACATGAGGAAATGATTAATATCTAAACAAATTACAAACAAGTTAAAAATGAGAATTATAAAATGCTACATCTATTCCATATTAATGTATGGCTCAGAAACATGGACACTAAATAAACAATTAGAAGACAAAATTGATGCCTTTGAGATGTGGGTATATAGAAGAATAGGGAGAACATCATGGAAAGAGAAGAAAACAAATAAAGAGGTGCTAAAGACACTTAATATGAAGAAAGAACTACTAAGAGAAATAAAGATCAGGCAAATAAAATACTTTGGACACATTAAAAGACATGACACCCTATTGAAGACCTTACTTGAGGGAAAAGTCAAAGGGAAGCGAGCAAGAGGTAGGCAGAGATACAAGTGGGAGAGTAACATTACACGATGGACAGGTTACAGTCTAGCAGAGTGCACCACCAAGACAAGAGACAGGAGATGTTGGAGATACGTTGCAGCCAACCTTCGTTGAGGAGACGGCACTTGGTGATGATGATAGATGTAGGCATCTTTCCATGTAAAGTACCCAATAAGATATTCTGTACATCTGTGATTATTTGCATATTTCATACTATTTCTTTGTACTCTAGCAAGATATGTAAGGAAAAACTAGACACATTTTTCTGCAGGAACATAAATTATCGAAAATAACAAAAACAATTGAAAAATAAAAAGTTGCAAATGACATCTATTTAATTCAAATATTCATTTATGATGAAATGAATTTGAATATTCAAATTATAAAAATATAACATTTCTTTATGTTTTCACATATGCAAGTGGCCCCCCAGACTATATTTTATGAAAGGAAAAAAAATAACAGTTACTGCAACGTATTAGGAAACATATAGGCCTTACATATATAATACATATAGGTAATAATAAAGGAAAATAAGTTATCTTAATCTATCACGAAACATAGGCCTATAATATGAATACAAAACAGAATTACTAAATCCTATCATGAAGGAAATTAAAAAGGAGAAAAACAACAGGATTACTATATTCTATCAACAGTCTACAAACTATGAAGGAAAAATGGCAGGATTACTATATTCTATCAACAGTCTACAAACTATGAAGGAAAAATGGCAGGATTACTATATTCTATCAACAGTCTACAAACTATGAAGGAAAAATGGCAGGATTACTATATTCTATCAACAGTCTACAAACTATGAAGGAAAAATGGCAGGATTACTATATTCTATCAACAGTCTACAAACTATGAAGGAAAAATGGCAGGATTACTAAGATTACATTCTATCATGAATTATAAATGACAAACTGTAAGACCTCACGTTTCCCAGGAATAAATATAAATATAGGAGCTTTAGTTTGCATGCATCAAACTTGGTAATCACAAGAGGAGAGAGATAAGAAGCATTGTCAGCGCTTCACATCAGGTGTAACAGAGGATTATCTGACATCTGGTGTAACAGAAGATTACCTGACATCTGGTGTAACAGTTAGAGGATTTTAATTTTCAGTTGGTGTAGTTTTAAGTAAATTAAGGGCAAAGTATCCAGTACCCAAATAAGTTGATAGCTAAATAGCTGATTATCATTAATTTCTATAGTTATCATATAGGCATAGGCCTATATAGATGTGTTCCATAAATACGTGAAATCTTGTATAGAAAATATAGAATTAATTTAATACACAATGACCATTCATCGTCTTTCATGGTGTAACAGTGTCAGACTTCTGTTCTTGCAATTCTCTGGGGTGTAAATAGACAACTATTAACTAAGAACTAAAATTCTGGCATAGAATCCCCTGTGTAAGTTGCTGAAACTGTAGCTGGTGATGTATTTGGATTCAAGGACGTTCATGTTAAAGTTAGAAGTTGTGCAAAAAGTCAACATCACTCCAGACCAGAGGTTGGCAACACTTTGTGGTCCAGGGGCCCCCTAAAAAGGCTTTAAATCTTTCAGGACTTGATTATTTTTAGGTTTGGACCAAATTAATTTTTTAGGTGTAGAAAAATTTCCCTACATGTTTTTTTCATTGTATCCCTTGACATACTAATATTGATAAATAGTGTATGTGTAATATATAATTGGAAAGGGGGATGGATACAGAATATGAATATATAAGTACATTGATGATATTTGATTACTTCACAAGGTTAGAGTTAGTAAAACACAAAACAAGAAAATGAAAATGTTAATTTATTAGTATAAATATTTTGACGTACCCAAATGTATCCATAGTTAGAGCTGTTGATATCCATTTTTCTATAATGTTTACACAAGTATATCCAATTGGCTTCACTATGCAGTTTATTTGATGAATTTATATCAATAAATATGAAAGCTATGTACATCTTTCTGAATGACATTAGAAGCAAGAAAAATATGAAAATCGCATTTTGTGTTTGCTTAGCAGAACAATGAGTATATTGTCTGTTTGTTTCCACCAAAATCAATGAGATGGACAGCCCCCCCCCCCTGATACATTTCAAGCTCTGTATTTACTGGCTTTCTTCTGGCTTGGACAATAAAACAGCATCAAGATTGTTAGGTGCCTCTGATTCAAATAAACTTCAAATATGTCCTTGAAACTTGAAAGAGGCATAGGCTTTTCTGTGCGAGGGTGGCTCAGTGTGTAAAAAATGTGGGAGTTCATGAAGCCGCATAAAGCATTCACTGGTAAATCAATAAAAATTTGGTCCTGCCTAAAATTGATCCAAACCGGGGGGGGGGGGGGGGGGGGGTTCTTCTGTGTGCTTTTGTGGACCAAAAGTCTTTTATAGAATGTTTGGCGTCAAAACCCATGTTTATCAGGGTGGCGAGAAACTTCAATAATATATTTCAGTCAAGCGGAGTCCATTTCAAATAGGTAGAATATGTCCTTTGAGATCTTCAATTTCTGCAGGGCATAAGAATTGACATTTGCTATTAGATTGTTTATGATTGGTTCTGTCATCAAGGACAGCAAATACTGGAGAGGTGAGGCATTGTCAGGAAGGCCAAGTTTGCTGCCAGAATGTTATCTGTCTGAAGTGAGACACTCCTATACTCACTCATTCTAGGGTTTCACGCCACACAGCATCAGTCCTAGGACTAGCTTGTCTATTTGTAGTAGTTTGATGTATAGGCCTACTTGTAACATTAGTAGGCCTAAAAGTACCAACTAAATCCTCTGAATCAGAAGATTCCTCACTACTATTGGATGCTTCTTCAGAGGAACTGACATTCCTTGATCTAATGCAAGCAATTGCAAAATTTTTAATAAAACCTGTCTTAAGCCAGATTGCTTTGGTTTCTTACTTTTCGGCAAGTCCACATTAGGCCTATAATCACTATCTGAATCATTAGTATTCGATTCACTAATTAGCAAGCTCTGAAACATAACC
The DNA here is from genome assembly GCA_034231615.1 of Meghimatium bilineatum. Lineage (NCBI taxonomy): Eukaryota > Metazoa > Mollusca > Gastropoda > Stylommatophora > Philomycidae > Meghimatium > Meghimatium bilineatum. The sequence goes on along the minus strand of CM067315.1, from coordinate 13,388,400 downwards.
ATAGCTTGTTCTGCACTGTATTTGAAAGGGGTGGGCATTGCCATTTATTTATAAATAAATAACACAACATTGAGTTCAGAAATATTACTTTTTTTACACCACCCCTTTCTAAGGTTTAAACTCAGTAATGTTAAAGTTAGGAGAAGTTGCTTTAATCATCAACCTCACTGTCTCATTGATTTGACACCAGTGCCAAGGCAAAGTCGAGACTACTGAAAATAGTACAGGATGCAATATTACCAGAGTGTTCTCAGTGTCTTGTCATGTTCTATGTGATTAATTCAACTCTGCTCAGTGTCATATCTCTACCCACCTTGCAAGCCAATAGTATCAAAGATTGTATCAACGATTCTCCCAGAATGTGCCCCGTTCACATGTCACAGCTATTGAAATCCACATGTGAGAGTTAGATGACGGATGGGCTCAAGAGGATGAGAAAATGCATCCATAGGAAGCTGGATGTGTCCCATCACCAATGTAAGATTATTGATGAATAGTATCATCCACCATTCCAAATGAACATCCCAACCCCCCCACACCATCTACAATATTGCATACAATAGTTTATATTTATATGAATATATATATATTCATATATATATGAAGAAATAAATAAACAAGAGTCCTATATTCTAAGTGACTAGTAGCCAATTAATGTAATATCTAATTAAGGCCTTTATTAGGATATGGACACACAAACACAGAATAGGAATCACTAACATTTTTGTTGTTCTCACCTCTCTTCATGTTTTTATTGTACTCCTGTCAGCTGCCACATGATTGACATGTAGTCTTTGCTTCATTTGGTAGTTCCTATTATGCATTCTTCTGATAAAATGGTGCATCATAACAGCTGTGTTTTTCTGTGGCCATTTTATTGTGGGTGTTTTTGAGAAGAGTTGGGTACCGCCAGTGGCGTAGCGCGGGCCAGTGGCGTAGCGCGGGCCAGTGGCGTAGCGTGGGCCAGTGGCGTAGCGTGGGTCAATGGCGCCCGGAGCGGAACCATAATTATCCGCCCTTGTGACATTAAAAAAATATGTCAGTGATTGTGAAAGACTGGACGAAAATAAATTTGCTGCCCTCCCGATGATGCTGCCCGGGGCGGTCCGCACCTCCGCCCCCCCCCACGCCACTGGGTACCACCGATTTAAACACAGGCCCCCATTGAAATGTCATTTTGAGACATTCAGTATGAGGTATAAGCTGTATAAGTGTGCTGGGCATCTGTTGCTATGAACGTAAGACCAATGTGTTTGTACATGATAGAATTAATGTATTAGCAGGTCAATGAGAACCACAGCTAACAGTTGTGAAATTTCATAAACTTCGGTGGTACAGGCATGTGATGACACAGGTATTCTTCAAGGTGCAATGGAAGGAAGAAGAAGATGAAGAAGATATGGCTGGATAATATCAAGGACTAGACAGAGTGTGAAGATTCCAAACTCATCATGATGGTAGATAGAGATGTGTTGAGATCTTTCTGTACCAAATTTCTCAATGTGACACCACTACGACCCTGACAGGTTATGAGTTTTATTATTATTATTATTCTGTGTTTATTTGTCTCTATCTTGATAGAGATCTTTGTGTTCGCAACAATGATTCTGTGTACTTTTCCATGTAAAACTGCTATTTAAAAATTGTTATATATTGTTTTTTTATATTCACTTACCAATTGGTGCAAATTTTTACTGCAGTCTTCCATTCACTTAACAGCTAATTAACACACTAAAGAAAAGCTAAGTTAAACTAACCTTAACTTAACGAATGAACTCACTAACTAATTAACTAATTAAACTAAACTAAACCAATTAACAAACTAACTATAAGACATTGTACCAGATATAAAATCTATTCCCTACAGTTATTTCTGAATCGACAGGTTCAGTGTAGACACACATAAGACCTTGCATTTGTCTTCACAAAATGTGCATTTATTCACTTCATCAAACACATGCATGCACACACACATAAATACATATTGTTACTCACAACTATTTACCAAGTTCATACACCCATCATGTCCTCTCATAAGTAAAATTACATTGAGAAACTACCAATGCAGCATATCCAATTTGAGGAACAAAACGGGAGACAATGGAAGACATGAAACAATCTATAATGGAAACACATTAAAGAAATGTTATAAAGGAACATCAATAAAGTATATGAAGTGAATATATTGTTAGAAGCACAAGAGACATATTTACAGCTTTAATGTCAGATTTAAAATAACTGCAAAAGTGATATAGATTTGAACATTACAGCTTTTCCAATTGAGAGAAAGCTGACATTCTCAAGTCAGCCTGGCAACATAAATTTATTCTTGTCAGGCAGAAGACAAAACATTGACTTATTCTCGAGTCAGTTGTCAAGAGTCATAAAATTTACTTATTAAGCAGTCAGATGAGAGATGTTGACTTGTAGCCATACTTTGCATGAAACATTAGTTTTATCCACCCTGCTGTATGGTTACGAGATGTGGACATTCACTGCAAATCTAGAGAGAGGAATCAGGTTTTTGAACATAAATATTATAAAGAGATACTACAGATTTTCAAATGAAATGATATAACAAACGAATTTGTGAAAAATAAAATAAATATGTAAGCAGGATTTCAAGAATCGTTTATATAAACAGTTAAACAAAGAAAGCTGATGAGGTTTGGACTTAGGCCCTATCACCTGACAAGACTTCCTGTTTAAAACAATCTTGCAGGGGAGAGCATTGAGTGGAAGAAGTAGTGGAGAAAAGAGAAAGTCATGAATTGACACATCATGGAATGGAAGGATTTTAATTCTACAGACTTGTCTGCACTGCATAAAAAAGGAGAAAACAAAAAGCTCTACGTGCTGGTGCATACCCTGTAGTATCCTTACAACCCTAGAGGTTTCTGGGACACACTGCTGCTGCTTTACATGCACTAGATCTGAACATCTCACTAATATCTGATTAGACAAAACACTCCACCAAAGACAGATGTGTTTTTCCATTTTCTGGACTACATCCCGCTGGAAATCTAGTAGGACCATGGGCATGCTACAAGGGAGGTCTAGCAGGAGTTTGAGAATGAACGCTGAAGAAAAAGAGGACAAAACACTATGTAGCAGAAAACCTCTAATAGATGACATGTCTATATATTGATGTTTTTCTCTTGTGACAGCCACACAGCCCTGCATCTGCATCCAATTATGTTTCTGGACTATCAAAGTAGAAGGTTTCTGTTCAAAGCACTGCACAACTCTGAGAGTTGGAGTCTTCTGGGTATACAGAGTATACAATACAACACTGGAGAAACCACCTCCCCCAAATTGCACAAATCATACAAGAGCTCTATTGTTCATAATTCATGGAGATAAAAAACAAAATAAAACAGCAAGTAAGGAGAAACATTTGTGAAGGTCTGTGATCATCTTCGACAACCAGTATGATACATGATGATGATGAATCAAAGGTAACTACTTACAATGTATGCTGCAATATTAACTAATGTTCTACTTGAGGGCTACTGTAGCATTGAATTACAGCATTGACTTTTCAAACTAAACATCTTCAACTCAGTTTATCAATATTTGCAATAGACAACTACTTGAGGGCTACTGTAGCATTGAATTACAGCACTGACTTATACTAAACATATTGAGCTCAGTTTATCAATAATTGCAACAGACAACTCACAAAAACAATCTCAAATTTGTCCCTGACTGTAGTAAAGTTCTGTCAAGCATTCAACCTCATATAAGATGATTGATATATTCAGAGAACCTGTGTGCAAGTTCACATGCTCATAGACTGATATTTTCCGAGAACCTGTTTGCAAGTTCACTTTTCATGGATTCTGATATATTCAGAGAACTTCTGTGCAAGTTCACACATTCATTGACTCTTGGCAGTTCAAAAACTGACAAGAGCAGACTAAAAATTGCTGTCGAGCAAAAAAGAAATGATTAAACTTTAAAACTTGCTAAGCATTACAATTTATGCATAGGGCCTATAGTGACAACTACCTAACTCACTATTTGACCAATGAACTAACCAAATAGTAACAATATTCTCTTTATACTGACAGTAAAGTATGATCATAAGGTTTATTTTATTATTTTCAGGAGTAAAAATTTTACAATGTAGGCATTTTTTATTTTCACTGTAGACTTAGATAGTTCTGATAAATCACTCACTGTAATGAAAATTATAATTGTATTTAATTAAAGATAGGATTACCCATATATAAAACCCATATATTTCTTTATCAAGGTTTAGAAATAGATCCACCTTACCAACATTTAAGAATGCACATCATTTCACCAAGATTTAAAAAACAGAACATAAATAATATTTAGAAACACATTTGACCATGATTCAGAAAAAAACCCAGTTTGCTTGACCATAAAATAGAAAGGTCCTTTACTGGAACAAGATTTCAAAAATACTTTACTTGACAAAAGTTTAGAAATCACACTTCATTTGACCAAGATTTAGAAATATAATTCACTTCATCAAAATTTATAAATATACCTCTCACTATTACAAGATATAAATTTATTTCACAAGGCAAACAATTAAAATTATAAATTCACAGGATCAAACTTATTATTTATCAGACACTCTTAGAAATCCATATTAATAAGTTCAAAGGGTTCATCATGGAATGATATGCCAACATTTTTAACGAAACAAATCATACATTATTTAACGTAACAAACTTTCACTAAAGGCGCATACAAAGCTGCACTTCTTTGATCTGCACACAGAGCACAGAGAAGTCTCCCCCCCCCTGGAATACCATAGGAGGGGGGAAAGCTTTCAGCGTGTTGCGTGCACAGTGCACATTGAATTATCACAAGCAGACATTGCATGTTTGTTATCTTTGTGTCACGGAAGTTGTATCAAGCCTAATATTAAAAAGTTGGAATAGGTGGGCATATCATTCCATATACAACCTTCAAAGAAAGAAGTTGTCAGATCAAACCTACTGATCAGTATAACTTGATTAATATTCTTTGTGTTGAAGTCACTTTGATGTTCACAATTAGCTGTCCTTCACTGAAGATGCACACAGAACACTAAATAATTCATTGTCTTTATTTTCAATAATGATGATATTGCAATGGTCTATGGGGAATAAAGTTGTGCTGTGTCATATCTTTGTTTCTCAAAGGCGGTGATGGTGTATATAAGGAGGATATTTTTCTTATCCGAGCTGGTGGAGGAGTAGGTACTGGATAGAAAGATCTGTCATCTGCATCTACTGAATAGGCCCGTGGTTGCACTAGTCAGGACTTTTTGCCTTGAATAGATGCCAGACCACTTGAGGAGATTGTGCCATATGCTTGTGAGTAGCTACCAAAGATAGCTTTTGGTGCACCCGTGCTGGGATTGTTCACTGCATTGTTGAACTGTTTACGTCCATATACTGGTTTAGCTCGCATGGTACTTGCAGAGGTAGGGCGTTGACCAGGTACCTATAAATGTAAAATCAAATGTAAATTAATTGCTTAGAATGAAATTTAACTTATGTAGGACCTAATGTTTTATGAGATAAATATTTTTCTTAACAAGCTTCCACAATAATAATTTGTATGTGAACTGTTTTAGTAAAAGTAAAAGGTCACAGTAATATGAGTTATGAATCAGCACATAGCACACAGTTTCCCATAAGTGCTCGGCATAGGACCTATTATTTATATCAGTTGTATAAATATAACTGGTCGATAGAAATCCGAAATAACTGTGATTGGTCCAGTAGGGTTTATTTATTTTGCCAATAAATCGGTGATTGGTCTGGAAAAAGATAATTAAATATATTTTTGCCAAAAACATTTATAGAAAAAGTTATCTAGAGATAAATTCACAATTTCCCTCATTCTTAAATTAAATGATTTTGAATGAATGAATTTTACATACAAAATATAATATAGAAATGACTAACCAGGCGTGAGCTTGCAACCATCAAACCATTGCTTCCTCCACCCAATGGGCGCTCATCCCTTGTCATTACTGAATTGTTCTGGATTCGATTTGCTCCTGAGATAGGTCTCCCTATATCTCTGAGAACTGCAGGTGCCGAAGTTTGTCTGCTTTTCTGAGACAAGAAAGAATAATGTTCTTAGATAATGATATATTAAACTAATTAGGGAAACATTTAATGTACCAGTCTGGTAAAGATTTTCAATATTAATACAGATTAACATAATTCTGGAGCACATGGCCGTGTGGTTAGAATGCTGATCTCAGACCCTTGAGGTCTCAGGTTCAATCCACGGTTGGGGCAGGATTTTTATTTCTTTCAGGTGTACAATCAAAATCCTACCTGTATATGTTGCAGCATCTTCTATGGCAAAGTGGCCTTTATTTCCACAGCCCATAGAAAGCCTCCCTGCACTCCTTCACAGGAAAACATGCAGTAATAAAAGTAACATTTAATTTTGTATCTCATACAAACATATTGACATGCTATATGTAAATTAAATTTAATGTAGACAGCAGAACCAAACTCAAAAAGACAAAAAATTAAAAGCATGAAACATGGTTCCAGAAAGTTGTGTAACTGAAGCAACTCAAGGACACATATAAGGTTGTCTCAAAGGTATGGGTGTGTTTGGGGATGGAGAGAAGGTTTAATGGTTGCATGTTTAGTTTCTGAAGGGAGGCACTCCAGGATTACTATGTCCTATCAGAAGCACAGCACATACTTTTGGCTCAACCACTTCATCATTCTTATGTCAGATCTGTGGACCCCATTTGCAGCAATGGCACATCTACCCATCACCTAAAAGTCTTCTACACAAGGACAAAGGTGCAATGTTTGTTGGCCTGAACCTCTTTTCATCAAGTTGACCATTTGATAAAAAAATAAAATAAAAAATTTCAAAGCAGAGTGATGATTTTTTAACATGTGACGGCAAGCCCGTAGATACGGGGGAGGGTATTGGAAAAAAAACTTCTTAACTTAGAAAATCAGAACATGACTTAAGTTACCCTTAACTTAGGAAGTCAGAACATGGCTCAAGTTACCCCTAACTTAGGAAATCAGAACATGACTTAAGTTACCCTAACTTAGAAAATCAGAACATGACTTAAGTTACCCTTAACGTAGGAAATCAGAACATGACTTAAGTTACCCTTAACTTAGGAAATCAGAACATGACTTCAGTTACAGGTAAAATAAGACAAGCACCCAATTTTCTTTCATCACAATTATTTCAGGATTTTAAGCACTACAAACAAATATTAAGCTAGGATCTTACAGGTTAAGCAACCCCCTTCTCACTTTTGATTCTTTCAGTACTTCTTCATTAGTTTTTATAGTGTCCATGGTAAAATAATGTAAAATAGCCCACTAAACAGCTGTCATACACAGACCATTCACAGCTAGTCAGCAGATGGTGGAGATTGCCTACCAGTGGGCCACAGTGTGGATGCAGGGATGAACGCTGTAGACCAGGCATATTTGGATAGCAGACAGTTCAGGTGGTGAGTTCAAGTGTACATCAAACACTCTAGCCCAGTAATACAATCTATCTATGGGAAGGACACCCAAACAGAAAGCAGTCCAAGTCCACCAAAGTCAGAGTGGCACCAGCCCTTGTGGCATAGATTAATCAAGTGCTTGTACTTACCCTCCTAAACAAAGGAATACAGAAAGATGAAAGAATGAATAGTAACTGCACACATACAATTTGAAGACTAAAAATGCTGCTACTTAAACTAAAAATAGTGTCTTACACCATTGGTAGCTTGTGATGATTGAATGTTTTCTGTAGTTTGTTGTCGTAAGTGTGTCTTCTGCCTGTTTGGACCAGGAGGATGATTAACATGACTGTTCATACGACTTAATGCTGAAAGAATGTAAATAAAAGATTGGTATCAAGAGGCAACATAAATAGGATAATCTGGCCATTAGATAACATAAATATGATACTGTGTCCATTAGATAAAATAAAGAGGATACTCTGGCCATTACTTAACAGAAATAAGACAATCTGGCCATTCATCATCATCATCATCAGGTGCCATGCCGGTTGGCATAGGCGATCAATAATGCTCTCCACAGCTCTCTGTCTACAGTATTATGTATAAAAATCGTTATTGTTACTTTGCCATGACTGGTTGTCAAACTGTCTAATATTTTCTCACGTTGTCACCCTCTGTTTCTGTTGTCTTCAATCTTGCCTGTTGTGACTATGTTCTCCAAACCTGCTTGTCTCATGAAGTGGCCAAAAAATGAAGATTGTATTTTTCTTATATTATTGATTACGGTTCGTTTCGCATTTGACTCTTTCAGCACTTTCACATTAGTTTTTCTGGCAATCCATTATATTCTCAGCATTCTTCTATAGAACCACATCTCTACTGCTTCTAATTTCCCACTTTCTAGTTTGTTTATTGTCCAAGACTCGCACCCATATGTCAGTATAGGAGTTATATAGCACTGCATAACTCTCTTTCTCATCTCTAATGACAAGGTTATATTACACAATATATTTTTCATTTTTCTGAATGTTTTTTTTGCCTGTCCCATTCTGCTTCTTATTTCTGTTTAACTTCTTCCATCTGCTGTAATCATTGTACCTAAATATTTGAATATCTGGATCTGTTTTAATACTATACCATTCACTTTGATCTTGCAAGGTGTAGTATTTTGTTTCTTTGAAATAACCATTACTTCTGTTTTCTTGATATTTAGGAAGAACCATTCTCTTTACTTTCTGTGACTATAATTTGGCCATTAGTTAACATAAATAGGATACTCCGGCCATTAGAAAAGACAAATTGGACTATCTTAGAGATAAAATTGCCCCTTCCCTTTTGGTAGAGGTTTTTTGATGATCACCTTTTGGAAAAAAACAAAGATGGGGAGGTATTTTATCATCTTTTTGCTCAGTGTCATGTTATATTTTCCAAAGGGTGAGGTATGAAATCCCCCGTCCCCAAAATCCCCCTCTCCTATCTATGAAATTTCACTCGAATAACACAAACATATGGTTAGGGACCATCTGAGGTTCCCTTACGTATAAAATGGATCCACTGCACATTACTTCAGAATATTTCATATTCTAGGAGTTAAATAATGTCTTATAACTTGTCTTGTTTAGTTATGTCTTATGGACTTATGTCTAATGTCTTACTCCCTCATGTTTTATGTTTTGTTCAGTTATGTCTTACTGACACATATCTTATGTCTTGTTAAGTCATGCCTTGCTGATTCATGTCTCATATTTTTTTCAATTATGTCTCGCTCCATGTGTCTTATGTCTTGCTAAGATATGACTTACTGACTTATGTCTTACTGATTGTATCTTCTGTCTTGTTCAGTTATGTTATTATGATTCATGTCTTATGTCTTGTTTAGTATTATCTTACTGACTCCTGTCTTATGGTTGTTCAATTTATACCTTACTGACTCATATTTTGTTCACTTATATCTAACTGACTCATGTCTTATATCTTACTGACTCATGTCTTATATCTTGTTCACTTATATCTTTTGACATGTCTTATATATAATTCACTTATATCTTACTGACTCATGTCTTACATCTAACTGACTCATGCCTTATACCTTACCGACTCATGTCCTATATTTTGTTCACTTATATCTTCTGACTCATGTCTTATATCATGTTCACTTCTATCTTCTGACTCATGTCTTATATCATGTTCACTTCTATCTTCTGACTCATGTCTTATATCATGTTCACTTCTATCTTCTGACTCATGTCTTATATCTTGTTCACTTATATCTTACTGACTCATGTCTTATATCTTGTTCACTTATATCTTACTGACTCATGTCTTATATCTTGTTCACTTATATCTTACTGACTCATGTCTTATATCTTGTTCACTTATATCTTACTGACTCATGTCATATATCTTGTTCACTTATATCTTACTGACTCATGTCTTTATCTTACTGACTCATGTCTTATATCTTAATGACTCATGTCTTCATGTTACTGACTCATGTCTTATATTTTGTTCACTTATATCTTACTGACTCGTGTTTTATATCTTGTTCACTTATATCTTACTGACTCATGTCTTATATCTTGTTCACTTATATCTTACTGACTCATGTCTTTATCTTACTGACTCATGTCTTATATCTTAATGACTCATGTCTTCATCTTACTGACTCATGTCTTATATTTTGTTCACTTATATTTTCTGATTTATTTTTACATTGTGTTCACTTATGTCTTACTGACTCATGTCTTATGCTTGCTTAATTTATACCTTACTGACTCATATTTTGTCCACTTATATCTAACTGACTCATGTCTTATATCTTACTGACTCATGTCCTATATTTTGTTCACTTATATCTTCTGACTCATGTCTTATATCATGTTCACTTATATATTCTGACTCATGTGTTATAATCTTGTTCACTTATATCTTACTGACTCATGTATTTATCTTACTGACTCATGTCTTATATCTTACTGGCTCGTGTCTTATATCTTGTTCACTTATATCTTACTGACTCATGTCTTATATCTTGTTCACTTATATCTTACTGACTCATGTTTTATATCTTGTTCACTTATATCTTACTGACTCATGTCTTATATCTTACTGGCTTGTGTCTTATATCTAGTTCACTTATATCTTACTGACTCATGTTTTATATTTTGTTCACTTATATCTTACTGACTAATGTCTTATATTATGTTCACTTATATCTTACTGACTCATGTCTTATATCTTATTGACTCATGTCTTATATCTAGTTCACTTATATCTTACTGACTCATGTCTTTATCTTACTGACTCGTGTCTTATATCTTGTTCACTTATATCTTACTGACTCATGTCTTATATCTTGTTCACTTATATCTTACTGACTCATGTTTTATATCTTGTTCACTTATATCTTACTGACTCATGTCTTATATCTTACTGGCTTGTGTCTTATATCTAGTTCACTTATATCTTACTGACTCATGTTTTATATTTTGTTCACTTATATCTTACTGACTAATGTCTTATATTATGTTCACTTATATCTTACTGACTCATGTCTTATATCTTATTGACTCATGTCTTATATCTAGTTCACTTATATCTTACTGACTGATGTTTTATATCTTGTTCACTTATATCTTACTGACTCATGTTTTATATCTTGTTCACTTATATCTTACTGACTCATGTCTTATATCTTACTGGCTCGTGTCTTATATCTAGTTCACTTATATCTTACTGACTCATGTTTTATATTTTGTTCACTTATATCTTACTGACTAATGTCTTATATTATGTTCACTTATATCTTACTGACTAATGTCTTATATCTTACTGACTCATGTCTTATATCTAGTTCACTTATATCTTACTGACTCATGTTTTATATCTTGTTCACTTATATCTTACTGACTAATGTTTTATATCTTGTTCACTTATATCTTACTGACTAATGTCTTATATTTTGTTCACTTATATTGTACTGACTAATGTCTTATATTTTGTTCACTTATATTGTACTGGCTCATGTTTTATATCTTGTTCACTTATATCTTACTGGCTCTGGTCTGTCATGTTTAGTTATGTCTTACTGACCGGTTTCTTAAGCCCAAGTCTTGCTAAGGCATGCCCAACACAATTTTGACAAAAGTAGGATACTTCCTTACCTGAGAATGAAGATTGGTGTTGAGTTGTAGTATCACCCATTTGCCCATTCTTGTGTATGGGTTTTGGGGAAGGATACTTATGAGAGGAGATATAGTTGTCTTTTGGAGGAGGTTCAACAGGCGGGTAGTCTTGTTCATTATCTTGCTCTTGATGTTTTGTTATACTCCTGGCCTCAGCTCTTCGTCTTCTCCTTCGCTCAGCTTTCTTCTGAATTATCATCTGAAATGTAAGAAAACAGATGAAAAAACTATTACTACTAATGTCACCACCATTATGTGCATTACTGTTACATAAATGTTATTATCACTGACATCCGCATATTTCTACAAAAAATATAGAAAAGGGCAAATAATGCAGGAAATATTGAGAAGTGTTATTATTGCAAGAAATATAGAGAAGTGTTATTATTGCAAGAAATATAGAGAAGTGTTATTATTGCAAGAAATATAGAGAAGTGTTATTATTGCAAGAAATATAGAGAAGTGTTATTATTGCAAGAAATATAGAGAAGTATTATTATTGCAAGAAAAATAGAGAAGGGCAATTACATCATCACTTGTGATGGACGAAAAACAACAATTTACTAGGATATAGTTCTATAAGATATAGGCCTATAAGATATAGGCCTAATATCAAGCCTCTAAGAAAGAGAGCTGATAAGAATTTTTTAGAACAATAGGAGCCATGGAAAAAATGTGGACACAGCCACTGGTTTACAGAAATGAAAATAGACACACCTTTTCATTTTCTTTTCATTAATATCATAAATTTACATTTAAAAGTAAAAGTACTTAAATGATCTATTACTTGTTCCAGTGATGGATGTGTGACAAAATGTTTAAAAGTACTTAAATGATCTATTTCTTGTTCCAGTGATGGATATGTGACAAAATGTTTTAGAGAAAAAAAAATTCAAATCTGCCAAAATAAAAATGTATAAGGAAAAAGTTAATCACTGTAATCTATGGCAGCTCAATATTAAACCAAAAAAAAAAAGCAAATAGTATGCCTTCATCATTTATGCTTTATCAACAACTTGTGCTACGGAAACCTGTGTTCTATTTCAAAGTCAGGTGCTATTTTAGGATGTAGGTCTATCTATTTCTCTAACCAATCAATTTCAAAATCAAATGTAGTTTGAAATAAAAATTGCAAACATATTCAAAATTAGAAGTAATGATTGATTACAGAGGGTTAAAGATAGGATACACAACAGAACTGAGCAATGACCTCATACAATTTGCTTCTGTACTCATCAACTGTAAGTTGCACATCATCACTGAGAGGTGGAATTACATCAAAGTTCAAACTCATTTCACCAGATGGATTGTGAAACCTGCAAAATCCAAAAAGATTTTTAATATTACAATCATGGACATCTGAATCCAATAATTCACATGTGGACTAGTGCACAAGTAAGATACAACACAGAGTAAGCCTATGTATAATTAGTGTGCCATAAGAACTACTAGCATGCATACTATTTTCAATCTGGTGAGGGATTCAAAGCTGTATTATATTATATTTGTATACATATTTTAGCTGGTATGTCAAGACTAAATTTAATATGAGAAAACAAAATAGGCCCAAGTGTTAGAGTGAAAATCATAATTTATAACTTGCTAGTACTATCTATTATGCTGTATGGTTATGAGAGGTGGACGCTCACTGCAGACATGGAAAGACATACAGTCGCTCAAATATACGTGTTATAGATGAATTTTGTACATTTCCTAAAAATAGCATAAAACAAATGTACACTTAGGAAATAAAGTAGTGAGGCTCACAAATTCACAAGAATCATTATTTCAATAGTAAAACAATAATTTAAAATGTGCATTATTTGGAAATGGAAGTCGACAAGATTACCTGTTAAAAAACGATAATGTATGGAACAGTTGAGGGTAGAAGAAGCAGAAGGGGACAGAGAAAATCACAGGCAGACAATATTAAAGACTGAACTATTCAAAAATTTTTCATGGTTATCTGCTTAAAAGACATTGTTGTTTATTGATGTATCCAATGCAGTACCCCCTAAAACCCTGAAGGGTTGTGGGCGTATGGAAGAATGACTGTATTATATTTTTGTGTGTGGAACATCTGAAGGTCTCAACAGTACTTTCATCATATACCAGACCAATCATCAAGTATAGGACAACCTCTCTAAGTAAATGACATGCATATATAGTGAGACTTATCTCTTGTCAAAGCACTCAGCACTTCATCTGTTCACCTATGTTTTTTTCAGTCTAATGATGAAAGTATTTGTCATAACACAGGAACTAAATTGGCTGGAAACAAGTTTATTCACATGTCTGCATACTGAGTGACTCAATGAATATGATTCAGAAAATCAAAACAGGTGATGCACATAGGGGATAGGTGGAGTCATTTAGAGAGAGCTAAACTGTGGACCTCTCTGTGAAAAGTCACACTTATCTTTGTCCCCCCGCTACGTGGGTGTGGAGTGAAACAAATGGGATGACCATTTAGCCAGCCTTGCCACAATTACAGATGGTCTGCCTATGTACTGAGCATATATACTCAGTGCTCTTCGTGATTCCTCACGGTTGGAGGATTTTGAGATAAAGGAGCATGAGTCAATATTGAGAATGAGTGATTTGGGAGTGAGAATAGCTGTGGCCTTTAGAGAACCTAACAAAGATTTTTTTTTAAATCACTGAACCAACATAGAACCAGAACCATGAGCTGTCATACCCTGGGACATTACTGAAGTGGAGATCTGAGCACTTACGGGCATGTCCAGTGTGCGAAGAAAATAAACAACATACCTAACCTAACCAAACATGTTTTTTATTTTCTCTGAATAGGATGCCTCTTCTCAAGAAAGTTTAGAGACTTGAACAATGAGAGTTAGATCCTTTTGGATATGAAATAAGTTCCTAAGAAACTTTCTCATTATATAAAAGGATAAAAGAGTTCTAGAGCTCATAATTTCTGGAGATCCAAACAGACAAAGAAATAAAATAATCTCCATTTATTCTTTGCTCACTTTGACAAGTTCTTACAGTTTCTGTGCTGCTTATATAAAGTTCAGTAACTGACAATTAAAAGAAACGAATAGAAACGAAAGTGCTGATGTTACGAACTTTTATTTTTCCGGTTGCAACATACGGCTGTGAAACATGGACTCTAAGTAAAACAGCGGCAAAGAAGATCAACGCCTTCGAGCTGAAATGCTATAGAAAGATACTTAGAATATCATGGAAGGATAAAATCATAAACTCAGATATTATAAACACACTGAATATTCCAGAGTGTTGGTTACTAAATACAATAACAAAAAGAAAACTACGCCTGTTTGGTCATATAAAGAGACATAACTGTTTAGAAAGACAAATAATGGAGGGAAGGGTACCTGGGAAGAGGAGAAGGGGCAGACCAAGAAGACGATGGACTGACGACATTAAAGCTAATATGAATACATCGCTAGAAAATGCAAGCCACATCGCCCAAGACAGAGAGAGGTTAAGAGAGTTCATGGGAAGACAACGTTCTGGAAGGAATACGTCACATGACACAACTGACAATTTAGGCCAGAATATATCAAGCATGATTTGAATCCGATCATCCCTACTGGCAGCACCACGATAAGTGAGAGATAACACATTTTCTAACTAAGCAGCTTTCTAAGTTAGTAAATACTTTATCTTTCATTGCTGACAGTAGTGCTAACTAGGCAGATTGGGGTTGAGTTATGTTTATTATTTACTGATTTCTATCACAATTTCTTTAAGTTTCTTAATTATTATTAATTAAGCATGCAGCATGGCCAAAAGGTAAGATCATTGGTTTCACATTGTGATGTCTAGATATCGGCTCCTGGTATTGGGCTGGGCTTTTCTTGGTCAGAGGGTAAATTTAAAATCCATCCTGTAGGCCTAAGTGCCTACATGTTGTGGTGTTAGCAAGGGAATATTGCCTTTGTTTCTCCAAGAATATTCTCCAAGCAGCCAAAAGTTTCTACCTGCATCTCTCTAATGGGAAAACATGCCATAATAAAGGTATTTTTAAATATTTTTAATGAAGGCTGAAGCTTATGTTTTAATAATCGCTTTAACACAACATTTTTGGTCAACAATTGCATTTCTTCTTTGATCCCCATTCACTTAGATAGAATCTAGTGATGGAGTATGTTACCAGGACATTACTTTCTGGTGGAATAGGGTTTATGTCAGTTTTGGTTCAATGATGTTTTAAATTCACAGAGATGGTACTTATATAGTTTGAAAAATCTTACAATACAAACAGGCAACATGTAGCTTATTCTTCTATAGTTGTTCTCCAACTTCTGCAGATTAGCAGGATGAAGTCCAAAGATGGACTGTGTTGTATCATGGTGTACAGCTTGGCTATCCACATTTAAATCTAACACATCCAATCATAATGGCTTCTGTGTCACTGACTCTCTTTAGGATGACACAATCAATCTTACAATCTTATTCCCAAAAACTGCCAGTCACCACCTACAAAATGTATTGCAGATCACATTTATGCTATTATTTGCTCCCATTTCAGGCCCAGGCAAAACACGATCAGAAACAATTCTAAATTACTGACACTGTTGTTATATGTAATCAATCTGTGTGAATTGTGTCATGTGTAATCAATCTGTGTGAATTGTCACATGTAATCAATTTGTGTGATTTGTGTTATGTGTAATTAATATGTGTAAATTGTGACTTGTGTCATGTGTAATCAATTTGTGTGATTTCTGTTATGCATAATCAATCTATGTGAAATGTGACTTATGTCATGTGTAATCAATCTGTGTGAATTGTGTTATGTGTAATCAATCTGTGTAGATTGTGTTATGAGTAATTAATTGACACAGATTTAAAAGATAGATCCAGTGGCATTTTGAGAATGAGCAGGCAAAAAACTTTATTAAAAAAATATGTAATCAACTTGTTCATTTTAAAATAAATGTCTTAGAAAACTTTTAAATATTGGTTGGGAAGAATTCAAGTCAAACATGCAAGTAAGAGAATACACCAAACAGCTATATGTTTCTACACCAATGAGAAGAAAACAATGGACTTATATCGGACAAGTACTTAGAATGAATGAAAACAGACTGCCACTACAGTCATTAAAATGGGTACCAGATGGAAAAAGCAAAGGAGGAAGACCAAGAGAGACTCTTCCCCAAACAACCATCAAAGAAGGTATGACTATGGGTCTCAACAACATGCAAGAATTACACACAGTAGCATCACAACACTCAAACTGGATAGCTATGGTTTCTGCCCTATGTACCATGTTTGCTGCTGAAGTAATATAGATAGATAGATAGATAGAATCAACCTGTGTGAACTCTCTCAAGTGTAATCATTCTGTGTGAACTGTCTCATGCGTAAAAATGTAGGTGTGAATTTATAAACAACAATAAACGTTCAGTGATAATTTTCAGTGATAATTTTCAGATGTTACAACCTCTGAACATAAGGATGTCTGAGAGCATCATCAGCAGTAATCCTCTTGTCTGGGTTAAAATGTAACAACTTCTTCATCAGGTCAACACCATCAGCAGGGGCATCCGGCAACATCTCATCAAAAGGTTTTCTGTGCCTGGAACCAAAAAAGATGGATTTATTAATCGGAATCTTATCTGCATCTTTTGAATTCATAAAACAGCAGCAATTAAACCTTCCAATTCTTAATAAATAAAAATGAACTACATATTCATAATACAGAATAAATTAAACCATCGTATTTTTGAAAGAATAATCACAAATATATTCTTCTTCTGCATTCATTCTAAAACTCCTGCAGATTAGCAGGATGTAGTCCGGAGAACGGAATGCATTGTGTCATGGTTTACAGCATTGCTGCAATATCTGCGCCTTTTGGTCTGACACATCCGGCTTCAGCATGGCTTTGGGTCATTGATCCTATGTGAGATGGGATAGCCAACTCCATCCCATAACCTCCTTAGTCGCCTTTTACGACATGCGTGGAAGGTAAACAGTGTTGCTATTTTTTGCTCCCCTTTCTGGCCCTGGCAACACACGAGCGACAAATATATAATTCGGGGATCTCCCTAGCGTAGTGGTTAAGCTGTTCACCTTGTGTTCAATAGGTCATGTGTTTGAATTTGGCTCGTGTCGTCTTGTGTACAAGGTGGATTTTTTCGGAGATCCCTGTGGATTATCTCTTGAAGCTACGGAGTTATGTGCTATGAGTGATACTCTCGGCAGATGGCGTGCTGTTTCATTGAGAGAGACGGAGTATATATGGGAAAACGAGTACAGTGAAGTCAACCCTCTACGACTTTTCAACCCTTTCTTTCAATCACAAATATGTTAGCTTTTATGAGACATCTCAAACTCACATGTGAACTAGATCAAAGTGGTTTATTGCAGTGGAAATTGTGTTATTCATTATACACTGGCCATACTACTGAACATATAAACACATATAAACATATAAGGTGGGATTTTCGGCCCACCCCGGGACAAAGCCTGAGAATAACTATCACACCTCCAGCAAGGTAGGTTTTAACCTATGCTCTGTTCCCAGCCACTGTAGCCAAGATAGGGTTCACTGTGCTGATTTTCCGCCACCAATTGACTACTGGTTAGGGTTCACTGTGCTCATTCCCCGCCACTAATTGACTACTGGTTATGCCAAACTTCTCTATTGCTTCAGGCATGCAACCAAATGTTCAAGTCAAAAGGATTGTCACGTCCTGAGTCACTGTGCCTCTATGATGGGTCTCAGCCATAGGAAAAAAAACAGTGCTGTCAGTTTCCTCCTCCCCAGTGCTGCACAGTACATCTCTGGCTTGCTCCCAACCACAGAGGGTGCATACATACATATATATTCAGGTAAACATGAAACACATTTCAACAACAAAATAAAAGCATAATTGTATAGAGGACGTGCCATGAAGATAAGAAGATAACCTCAATATAACGGCATGTCATCCACTAAGGTTTTCTGTTGCATGGATGGTTTGTTTAGTGGGCCATTGGTGAGACCCACAGACGCAACCACATGCGTGAAATAACTATTAAATATAAATACTTTAGGACATAGCGTAAAACTTGCTATTGAAAAACAGATTTTCACAAGAAATTATTTGTGACTGAAAAATAAAATGTTCACAAACTCACCTGCCAACTGCAGATGCTGCTTTCTCTAACACTGAAGTCCCATAGGAAGACTTTAAGCTATCAATGTCTGTGAACCATAGAATATTGAGAATTCTCATGAAATATGTGCAACAAATATTAACGTTGTATTTCTAGTAAGCCATTAAAACTGTCACTCAGACTTGCTCATCCTGCCTGTAAGATCCATTTTTATAGTGACTAGTTAAACCACTAAAACTGTCACTCAGACTTGCTCATCCTGCCTGTAAGATCCATTTTTATAGTGACTAGTTAAACCATTAAAACTGTCACTCAGACTTGCTCATCCTGCCTGTAAGATCCATTTTTATAGTGACTAGTTAAACCATTAAAACTGTCACTCAGACTTGCTCATCGTGCCTGTAAGATCCATTTTTATAGTGACTAGTTAAACCATTAAAACTGTCACTCAGACTTGCTCATCGTGCCTGTAAGATCCATTTTTATAGTGACTAGTTAAACCATTACAAATATATTGAGTTAATATAACTGGAAAATAAAATTTAAGATTCTTCTGAATTCAAACACTTCTGTCTTGTTTCATCCTTTCACAAATCTAATATATTCTACATGCCTTCTACATCCAACCCAATATTTTTTATTTTTGTTGTCCTCTTCTCTTATGCTCAATGATTTTTTCAGTCCCATTTATCCGTCATCTTTTATCATCTCATTATAATCTCATTATTTTCTTCCATTCAAATTTTCATTTTTTATCCACATACAAGATTATCTTTTGTTTCTAGCTCATTTTTACCTATTTTTTAATACAGCATAATTATCATCATTTCTCATTCATACTATTATATCTTCTTATTCTCATTAGCTACTCTTTCAAGCATGCTTTTTTCTCTCTGTTACTAACCAACTTTTGATGGAGGTGGTATAGAAGCCATGATTCTCTCTATCTGGTTGAGAGTTGATGACCCTGGAAATAATGGCTTCCCCAGTAACATTTCACCAAGGATGCATCCTAAACTCCACATATCAACACCCTTGGTATACCTGGTGTTAATACACAGAAAATCAAAAAAAAACTGATCTACGTAACAAACAAAACAAATTATAAAAAAATTGTTTAAATGTATTAAATAATTTCCTTCGGAGTTAAAATCCCATCATTCCTACAAAATGACAGCTCTGGATGGAGGAATGATATGGGCATTCCTGTTTTAAAATTTTGTATTTACTTGATATTTTATTTGCTCACATTGCAAACATCTCCGAAATTGTCTATAAATATTTGTCTATAATTTTATATCACTAGTTCATTGTTTTTACGTGTATTTATGGAAAATTTGGTTAACCACGAGTCATGAACTTACATATAATTTTTATATGATAATGAGATGATGGTGTAGTCCTACTGGTAATATGAAACTTAACATATTTGATTAACAAGCAATACATTTCTCCAACATTTAATGCTGTGGAATCAAATAGTGATTGTAATATATGAATATTTATATATGAAAGTTCATATATATATATATTGTGATTATTTTAGAAACTATTAATAGATTATTTTTGATTCTTGATTAGAAACTGGCTTCACAGCACGCGGGACATTCCCATAGGTGCTCTGCCCTCCGCTCCAGCAGCCATCCCAGTGTATGTAGACTCATAGTTCTGGTCAGGTGTTGATTGTGTGATCTTCTGGACTTTCCAAAAAATTTACTTTTCCTCCCCTCACCTCTGAATACTCCCATTTCTAACATTCTCTGTATGTGTACGTTCTCAACCTCATTGACATCATCTGCATCTCGAAATGAATTTATTACTATCTTTATTAAATCTGCTTTATCTCTTCTCAGCAATGTGCTGTCTATCGCCGCATGGCCTGCCAGTAAGTCGGCTCTCTCGTTTCCTTTGACCCTAGCATGACCAGGGCAGAATATCCATGTAATGCTTTGGACAACTGAGTTGTTCAATAAGTCCCACCATTCTTTTCTTAGCATGAACTTTTCTATCTTGCGCAACATGCTTTGAGAGTCTGTGAGTATTACCATGTGTGTTGATGTATCAGTTATCAACCAATTAAGAGCTGCTGTAACTCCCTCTATCTCCATCCTCATGCTCGATGAATAGATTATTGTTATGAAAGAATATATTTTCTCATTGATTTTCAACGTACAATATGTGTCAATTTCTGTAAATTTTTGCTATTTTATTTAGAAAATCTGTATGAGATTACTTTCCAGATTACAGTAGATATGCATATATGTGGTAGCTTCAAACGTTCTCAAAATTAATGGATTATATAGAAATAAGTACACTGGAACACCATCACAGCGAATCCATTTTTAATGAATTACTCTCTTTAATAATTAATTTCAAAATCCCTGATTATTTTAACTCTGTCTTAATTTTAAAATTCTTAATATAACGCATGCATTTAAGTATATATTCATATATAGTGAACTGTGTACAATTTGTTTCTGGAAGCCCGGTCATGCTTAGATATGAGAAGCGTGGTAGCCTAGTTGATAGTGAGCTTGTTTGCTATCACCAGGTTACAGCATGTCAGGTTCGAAACCATGTCTGGACAAAAAAATCCAGGTTGTGATTTCTCGCATGATTGATAATATATACTTACCGTACTGCGCAAAACTGAAATATGACAGGTAAATCCAGAAACACAGTAATTAAGATTTGCTAATCTTCAAGACACACAAGGAACTCACAAGACACACAAGGAACTCACAAGACACACAAGGAACTCACAAGACACACATAATAACACACAATTTCTTGCTTGACACAACCACTCCTCCAGTCGACTCAGCTGTAAATGAGTACCTGACTCATGAGTTACGGGAGATAAAGACAGCAAGGAAGAGAACTGACCACCCCACCTAATAGTTGCTGCAGCTTAGTACATGAAGAGTTATCTTCATCTCTGATACCAGGATGCTGCCATAAGACCTACCTTTACCTTTCTGGAATAAAATTAGTCACTGAACTTTTGACCAGTGTGTGTTTGAAATGTTGCACAAAAGACTCCAACACCATGTGCACATGAGGCATTCAACCAGAAACAGTTTCTTATTCTTTACTTGTTCTCCAACTCCTGCAGTTTAGAGCAAGATTTAGTCCTGAGAACTTCATGAGTTGTGACATGGTTTACAGCTTATCTGCAATATTTGAAGATTTTGATCCGATATATCTGACTTCAACACATCGATTCTCTAATAAAGTCTGTTAATTATTTCAGGATTTCAGCTTCACCATTAATTTCACAGCTAATGGATCTGGGTCACATTTCCTGTCTCAGGTTTGTGCACTGGAAGCAGTCATGAAAGACATGCTTTATTGTCTCACATACACCCTGAAGTAGCAACACAAACTGGAATCACCTCTCTTGAATTTGGTAATACAGCAGATGAAAATAACCATACACTTGGTGGACAGTGGACTGTCCCTGGGGCATTTCCCTTATTCACGTCAGAGATGTAATGGGGAATACAATGTTAAACCCTTATTTTTCATTAACCAGTAGTGTACCCACAGATGATGTGATCATGCCCTCCGTCATTACTTTCCCAGAAGACCTGGAACTCATTTCCTATGGCTGGGTTGACCTAGGCGTCATTGGTTATTTACAAATATTTCCAGTTGAACTGAAAATTGAACCTTCATCATTCTGAAATGAATGTGCTGGGCTGGAAGGTGCAAATAATGTAGCTGTGCTGTGAAATGAGCAGTACAACATACTTCATGCTCCCTGCTGGAAATCACAGAAATTCTCGTCTTGGTTATCTGAGAGAAAACAAAGAAGAAGAATCATTGATCACCTAAGTAGGTACCCAGTGCACAAACTACTTAGTAATCTCAGCCTTGACTTGACCTGGAGGATGGTAGGAATTAGTGAGTGATCATCCAGAAATTAATAGAACTAACCTGTGAGATGCTAACAGTATTTCAGGTGCCCTGTACCACCGTGTCGCCACGTATTCTGTTAAATTTGGATCACCTGCTTCATCCATGGAAATCTGTGTCAATGATCTTGCAAGTCCAAAATCACACAATTTCACAACACACTCACTGTCAACTAAAATGTTGGACGGCTGAGGAGACATAGAATGCTAAAGATAACAAATTCTTTCCCTCGTTAATTAAAACTAAATCTATACCCATCAATAATGAAATAAATTAGTAAATCAATCTAAGAAAAAATTACTTGAAGGTTAAGTCGAAGTAAGGCAAGCAAGAAGTAGGCAAAGATACATGTGGGAGAGTAACATCACAAGGTGAACATGTTACAGTCTAGCAGTGTGCATCATTGAAACAAGAGAAGGGGATGTTGGAGGTCTGTTGCAGCCAACCTTCGCTGCGGAGACGACACTTGATGATGATGATAATGCCTATTCCATTTCTAGTCATAGTTTCATAACCTGTCCTTTCTCAAGTATTTCATTTGACATGTTATTGGCTTTGAAAGACAGCTAGCATGTATGACATTACAGACATTAGCATGAACATGAATCAAAGACAGCTAGCATGTATGACATTACAGACATTAGCATGAACATGAATCAAAGACATCTAGCATGTATGACATTACAGACATTAGCATGAACATGAATCAAAGACAGCATGAACATAAATCAAAGACATCTAGCATGTATGACATTACAGACATTAGCATGAACATGAATCAAAGACAGCTAGCATGTATGACATTACAGACATTAGCATGAACATGAATCAAAGACATCTAGCATGTATGACATTACAGACATTAGCATGAACATGAATCAAAGACAGCATGAACATAAATCAAAGACATCTAGCATGTATGACATTACAGACATTAGCATGAACATGAATCAAAGACAGCTAGCATGTATGACATTACAGACATTAGCATGAACATGAATCAAAGACATCTAGCATGTATGACATTACAGACATTAGCATGAACATGAATCAAAGACAGCATGAACATAAATCAAAGACATCTAGCATGTATGACATTACAGACATTAGCATGAACATGAATCAAAGACAGCTAGCATGTATGACATTACAGACATTAGCATGAACATGAATCAAAGACATCTAGCATGTATGACATTACAGACATTAGCATGAACATGAATCAAAGACAGCATGAACATAAATCAAAGACATCTAGCATGTATGACATTACAGACATTAGCATGAACATGAATCAAAGACAGCTAGCATGTATGACATTACAGACATTAGCATGAACATGAATCAAAGACATCTAGCATGTATGACATTACAGACATTAGCATGAACATGAATCAAAGACAGCATGAACATAAATCAAAGACAGCTAGCATATATGACATTACAGACAGTTAGAATGGATATCAATCAAAGACAGCTAGCCTAACATCAATCAAAGACAGCATGAACATCAATCAAAGACAGCTAGCCTAACATCAATCAAAGACAGCATGAACATCAATCAAAGACAGCTAGCCTAACATCAATCAAAGACAGCATGAACATCAATCAAAGACAGCTAGCCTAACATCAATCAAAGACAGCATGAACATCAATCAAAGACAGCTAGCCTAACATCAATCAAAGACAGCGTGAACATCAATCAAAGTCAGCTAGCCTAACATCAATCAAAGACAGCATGAACATCAATCAAAGATAGCATGAACATCAATCAAAGACAGCTAGCATGTACACAAATGAAAGATGATTAGCATGAAGATCAAGGACAGCATGAACATCAATCAAAGACAGCTAGCATAAACATCAATTAAATACAGCTAGAATAAACATAAATATCAAAGACAGCTAGTATAAACACAAATTGAAGACAGCTAGCACAAATATCAATAAAAAACAACTACTTAGTCAACGCAAGGAGAATGCACGAACCATTGTAGTGAAAATATGTGTCCCTTTTGATGATATGTCTTTCTTTCAGCTAATTAGTCAGCACAAAGGGGAATGCACAGGACTCAGTGCAAAGTAAAAATATGTGTCCCTTTTGATTTGGTCCATTATAAAAAAGGCAAACATTTTAAATCTGATTGAAAGATTTATAAAAACATAGCAGATAGTAACTTCCTGAAGTCCATGTTTAAGACAAACCCATTTTGAGAGCGACTCAGTGCTCTATATTTAACAAAAATAAACACAAACAAATTTGTGTCCTGTGATTTAAAAAATTGGATTTCATTTAGTAGTAGGCTTACACATTTTAAACATTGTTTTATGATGTGCAAGTCTCACAAATGAGTTAATCTTTGCTTGATATAGAATGCAAAATGAGTTTTTTTTTATGAATTAGACCAAGTAATAGTGCATATTTTTTGGAAAAAAATAAATAAATAAGAAGAGTGGGGTGTTTCCGTATAGTCAATATAGAATTGCGTAGAATTGAGCAAGGATTGTACAATCGAGGATTGTACCTATAGATAATCATCATAACTGATGTTTACTTTGATAAATGTAATGAAACTTTCTGTAAATATTTCAATATGGATATTTTCATTATGACTTGAATAGATTTTTGTAAGTTACTGATATTTTGGGTATATTTCATTAACTCTTAACAAACATGACTTTTTGGCCATTAAAAATAAATCTGGAGTCATTTTAGTAAACAAAATTGTTACATATTTAAATTAAATGATACAGTAATGTATCATATATCTATTTCTTCAGAATACAATGCTCTATGTATCCTTATCATAAATGTGATCTTTCGATAAAGGGTTAGTACATAGTTTAAAATTTAATTTTTAATACAAAATTGTTCTGAAATTAATAAATGGCACATGACAAAGAAAAAAATTCATATGAAATGAAAATCATATAGAAGTTAGTTTTTATTGTACCTAATGCATTTATTTAAAACATATAAGAAAATTACACCAATAGAACAGGAAATATAAATACAGTCTTCATAATGGATACTCTGAACGCTTCCTTGTACCAGGCAAGCAGGCCAGCATTGGCCAAAGACAATCTCCTCTTTATATATGTAAATTTATTTGCTTTATGGATTGTCGAAATTAATGAAATTGTTTTATTATCTATCCACTGTACTATTAATTGTTCCCCATTCCTCATAGCCCCTATTGTATTGCCTTTTTCAAATTCCTTCAAATTTTTAAGTTCTACAGGAAAGCCTTTCCTATTGCGTAACATAGTCCTACAAGCATGTAGGGCCTACGCCTACTTTCCATAAATCTTACAGTAACTGCACCAAAGTATAAATATTATCAAAGTAAACCCTATATCCCTGCCTCACTAATGGTTTTATCAAATGCATAACTACCCCATGAGCTAAACCAAACCCTCC
The DNA here is from genome assembly GCA_034231615.1 of Meghimatium bilineatum. Lineage (NCBI taxonomy): Eukaryota > Metazoa > Mollusca > Gastropoda > Stylommatophora > Philomycidae > Meghimatium > Meghimatium bilineatum. The sequence goes on along the minus strand of CM067315.1, from coordinate 13,362,302 downwards.
TACATTTGTATTACTATTATTCTTTCCAAAATAAATTTCAAAATCGTATGTGTAACCACAAATAGAATCAGCTTATACCCACAACTTCATCCCCCACTTTGTCGGTTTATCCTTCATCTACTGCCTAAATGGATATCTCCCCTTATTTCTAACCATTCTTTCATCAATAGCAATATTCTTATCAGGCTAAGATAATTTTTTTACATTTTGCTCTAATATATGTTACAAGCATCCTAACTTTACACAGTCTATCAGTTGATTTCTCCTATATGGATCTGACACTTTCAAAAAAGCTCAAGATCTAGGATCTTTGAACGTATCCCTAAACATAAAAGATCTAGCCCATAACCTATTTCACAATTCTTTTTAATTCAAGAGACACATCAAAATTTCATCACAGATGTTATCAGAAAACACCATTGGTCCTACATCAGGCATGTCCTACGCGCAGACACCAACAGAATACACCACCAATCTCTTGAATGGATACCTACAGGCAAAAGAGCAAAGGGTAGACCAAAAGAAACACTCAGAAGAACAATACTTAGAGAAAGTAAAACAACCAATATTCATACTATTCAAGAACTGCACAGAAGAGCTTTGAACAGACAGAATTGGAGAGATCTGACCTCTGCCCTATGCGCTAACTTCAGCGCAAAAAGAAAATAAATGAAGTATATTCAGCCCAGGTTGGTTCACATAGTCATTAGTATATTTACAAATCTAAGATACAACATCAAATGTAAACATAACTTAAAGAAGGCCACAGGTCTTGCAAACTATCTGGGATTCTCCCTAGTAAGAACTTGAGATAGCTGCAGTTGGAATGAAAATCAAAGAGAGACAGCTGTGATGAACTTCTTATTCAATGTTCAATCAATCAATAAACCCGTAACCCTTCAGAGTTGTAGAAGTACCACATTCGATGCCTCTTTATACAGATTCCTCCAGCGAATTCTATCCTCAGCGATGCGGATGAGTATGGAAATATCTTGCCCTGTCCATTCCTTGATGTTGTCTGTCCATGCCTATATTTTACCTCCTCTGCTTCTTCCACCCTCGACAGTTCCCTGCAGTATTGTTTTTGGCAAGGAATCGTGCCTGCATACATGTCCGAACCATGCTAGTTTTTGTCGTTTCACTATTGAAAGCAATGGCTCCTGAATACCTGCACACATCTCTACTTTATTTCTTACGTACACATTGGTCTTATGTTCCCTATAGGAAATTCGTATAATTCATCTGTAGCATTTGTACTCGAAAACCTGTAATCTTCTCTCCATGTCCGCAGTGTGTCCAACTCTCACAACCATACAACACAACACAAAGCACCAGCGACTTATACAGTTTGATTTTCACTCCAACACTGATGTTGCTTTTCCAAATCACAGTTAGCCTTGACAAAGACACTAAAGCCATCTCCAGCCTTACTTTTAGTTCTGCTTTTCATTTACCATCGCTGCATATACTGGATCCGAGGTATTTGAAGGTATTCACCTCCTCAAGCTTATGTCCATTCATTACGATATTAGTCTGTATTCAATATTAGAATGTTAGAATATGATGAATGAACTTACTTTGAGGTCCCTGTGAATAACATTTCCGCTGTGTAAATATTTGATGGATTTAAACAGCTGGTACATAACATACTGCTTGTGCACATCCTTCAAAATGTTCCCTCGCTTAATAACATTGTGAAGGTCAGTTTCTATGGAAGCAAACATCAACAAAAGTAAAAAAAAATAATCTTGCATTAAAACTTCAATAACTATCATGTCTACCAGCAAAACACGTTTTGGCTTTTATTTTATTAAAATCTATTAACATCTTGGTTATGGTGACCCTTCTTATTTTTCTGCCATTGTACTCAAACTCCTGCAAATTAGAATTGTATTCAAACTCCTACAGATTAGGATTGTTAGGATTGTACTCAAACTTCTGCAGTTTAGGATTGTACTCAAACTCCTGCAGATTAGGATTGTACTCAAACTCCTGCAGTTTAGGATTGTACTCAAACTCCTGCAGATTAGGATTGTATTCAAACTCCTGCAGATTAGGATTGTTAGGATTGTACTCAAACTCCTGCAGTTTAGGATTGTACTCAAACTCCTGCAGATTAGGATTGTTAGGATTGTACTCATACTCCTGCAGATTAGGATTGTACTCAAACTCCTGCAGTTTAGGATTGTACTCAAACTCCTGCAGATTAGGATTGTTAGGATTGTACTCATACTCCTGCAGATTAGGATTGTTAGGATTGTACTCATACTCCTGCAGATTAGGATTGTACTCAAACTCCTGCAGTTTAGGATTGTACTCAAACTCCTGCAGATTAGGATTGTTAGGATTGTACTCATACTCCTGCAGATTAGGATTATACTCAAACTCCTGCAGTTTAGGATTGTACTCAAACTCCTGCAGTTTAGGATTGTACTCAAACTCCTGCAGATTAGGATTGTATTCAAACTCCTGCAGTTTAGGATTGTACTCATACTCCTGCAGTTTAGGATTGTACTCAAACTCCTGCAGTTTAGGATTGTACTCATACTCCTGCAGATTAGGATTATACTCAAACTCCTGCAGATTAGGATTGTACTCAAACTCCTGCAGTTTAGGATTGTACTCAAACTCCTGCAGTTTAGGATTGTACTCAAACTCCTGCAGATTAGGATTATATTCAAACTCCTGCAGATTAGGATTGTTATGAGTGTACTCATACTCCTGCAGATTAGGATTGTACTCAAACTCCTGCAGTTTAGGATTGTACTCAAACTCCTGCAGATTAGGATTGTATTCAAACTCCTGCAGATTAGGATTGTTATGATTGTACTCATACTCCTGCAGATTAGGATTGTACTCAAACTCCTGCAGTTTAGGATTGTACTCAAACTCCTGCAGATTAGGATTGTATTCAAACTCCTGCAGTTTAGGATTGTACTCAAACTCCTGCAGATTAGGATTGTTAGGATTGTACTCATACTCCTGCAGATTAGGATTATACTCAAACTCCTGCAGTTTAGGATTGTACTCAAACTCCTGCAGTTTAGGATTGTACTCAAACTCCTGCAGATTAGGATTGTATTCAAACTCCTGCAGTTTAGGATTGTACTCATACTCCTGCAGTTTAGGATTGTACTCAAACTCCTGCAGTTTAGGATTGTACTCATACTCCTGCAGATTAGGATTATACTCAAACTCCTGCAGATTAGGATTGTACTCAAACTCCTGCAGTTTAGGATTGTACTCAAACTCCTGCAGTTTAGGATTGTACTCAAACTCCTGCAGATTAGGATTATATTCAAACTCCTGCAGATTAGGATTGTTATGAGTGTACTCATACTCCTGCAGATTAGGATTGTACTCAAACTCCTGCAGTTTAGGATTGTACTCAAACTCCTGCAGATTAGGATTGTATTCAAACTCCTGCAGATTAGGATTGTTATGATTGTACTCATACTCCTGCAGATTAGGATTGTACTCAAACTCCTGCAGTTTAGGATTGTACTCAAACTCCTGCAGATTAGGATTGTATTCAAACTCCTGCAGTTTAGGATTGTACTCAAACTCCTGCAGTTTAGGATTGTACTCAAACTCCTGCAGATTAGGATTGTATTCAAACTCCTGCAGATTAGGATTGTTAGGATTGTACTCAAACTCCTGCAGTTTAGGATTGTACTCATACTCCTGCAGATTAGGATTGTTAGGATTGTACTCATACTCCTGCAGATTAGGATTGTACTCAAACTCCTGCAGTTTAGGATTGTATTCAAACTCCTGCAGATTAGGATTATACTCAAACTCCTGCAGTTTAGGATTGTATTCAAACTCCTGCAGTTTAGGATTGTACTCATACTCCTGCAGTTTAGGATTGTACTCAAACTCCTGCAGTTTAGGATTGTACTCAAACTCCTGCAGTTTAGGATTGTACTCAAACTCCTGCAGATTAGCAAGGTCTAGTCTATTTTCCTGACTTCAAGATGAGATTCTTAAATCAACAAATTAAATCAACAAATTAAGAATAGGAATCTGCAGCTATGTCAATAAAGACAGCAGTAAAAAGGTCAAGCACATAGGACTGTGCTAGGTTTGAGGTTGGTGACCTGCATGCAGTACAGGCACCAGTTCTCATGTATGACTGGCCTTCCAGCAATATAGTTACAGACATCCACAGTTGAATAGAAGTTGAAAAACACTGAATATGTTAGTCATCATGGCTGAAACCAGTTATATCGGGTCATAAGTACAAATAAAATGGCGACACAATACATCTCTGGATTACATTCTACTGGAAATCTAGTAGTACCATTGTCTATTGCCTATTGTCTTTCCCCAGGTGGTTTGTTATCCACTCTTTCCGTTAAGCATGGGGTGATTGGAGCTCGAGCTTGCATTCTAAAGCCAGATGTGTGACCTTGACTGTGCTATGACAGTGTCTGTTCAGGATATCCCTGATGTTTTCTATCCATATTTTCCGTGGTCTTCCTCTGGTTTTGTACCCTGATCTAATTTTATTATATGTCTTTACGGGCACCGTGTCATGATGCATTCTCATAATATGGCCAAACCACTTGATCTGTTGTCTTTCTATGTATTCTGTACAGGGTATTATACTTATTTTTTCCCTGATAGCTTCATTTCATAATCTATCTAGCCTGGTGACCGCAGCAGCTTTCCTCAAGCATTTCATCTCACATGTCACTATATTTCTGTAATGTGAAGATGAGAGAGACCAGATTTGACATTGGTAACACAGTGTTGGTAGGAATATATTGTAGATCATTTGTCTTTTAACTTCCATCTTGATCTTAGGGTGAAGAAGTAGTGGTGACAGTTGGTATGTTACTGCATTTGCCTTTTGACATCTTGTTTATATTTATCTATTGAGGCTTCCATTTTCTGTAAAAATACTACCAAGATATTTGAACTCTGTTACTTGTTTTACTCCTATGTTGTCTATCTGTATGTCTAGTGGGCTCGGTGTTCTGCATATTTTCATAGTTTCCGTCTTTTGTGTATTGATCTTCATGTTATATTTTCTACATGTTGCAGATAGTGAGTTAACATGACTTTGTAGTTGTTCTTTGTTTTCCTATATGAGGCTCTGGTTGTCTGCAAAAAGTAGTTCATTTAAGTCATTGTTTAGTTGCTCTGAGAACCATTGTAGTTTGCACTGAGGACCAATAAGAGAGATCCAGCGGAAGTTTATTAATGAATGGAAAAAAAACTATTCTTTAAATAAAACTCAATGGGATAAAATAAACTTACCTATAAACACAAACACAAGTATCACCACTAGGAAACAAAGAACTTACCTATAAACACAAAGACAAGTATCACCACTAGGAAACAAAGAACTTACCTATAAACACAAAGACAAGTATCACCACTAGGAAACAAAGAACTTACCTATAAACACAAAGACAAGTATCACCACTAGGAAACAAAGAACTTACCTATAAACACAAAGACAAGTATCACCACTAGGAAACAAATAACTTACCTATAAACACAAAGACAAGTATCACCACTAGGAAACACAGAACTTACCCATAAACTCAAAGACTAAGTATATGTCCTTGTCATTCTCTGCTTTAATCACATTGTGCAGTTTAATAATGTTTGGGTGATCACCAAACTCTTGCAGGAACATAATCTCTCTAAATGTTCGCTGATTTGTAATAGAAGACGAAATAGTATAGTATTAACTTTGTAGCTAAATGCTTAATTAAAACAAGTTCAAACAAGTATGTAAAGTTATGTGAAATTAACATACCTGTCAACTTCCAGAAGTATAATTCTATTGTTCAGCCCAAAATAACCCTAAAATTCTTTATTTCTACCTAAAATTATGTTCACAATCATTATAAAGAATATTTTACTAAAAGCAGTGAATCAGTCTCTTACAGCGGAAGGATGTCAACAAAATAAAATTTGTCAAAAAACGCAGCCATTGTAAGGCGTAAAATATGTTTCAAAGACAATGGTTGAAGATTGGGCAAGAATGTTTTGGAAAGGGTGACAGGTAACAAATGATCTTCTGTGGCCAGGCAATGCATATATTGTTGTGTTAGAAGACAAAACTTTTGCACCACACAGGCAAGAATGTTAATGCAACAGAATGGCACTGTGCGACAGCATGCCAGGTATGTATTCTTGATGACTATATGCAGTTTATCTAGTATGTTCTTGTAGCCGATAGCTTTGATGTTCACACTAGGCTCTTTAAAGTTCACTAAAAAATGTCTTTGCTAAAAAAAAAATGTAGTAAGTATAACCTTTCCTGCAGAAATGTATGATTTGAATGTTTTGCTCTTTAGTGATCCAGAATGTGTTTCCATTGCATGCTGGGTGTGTTGCATGGCTCAAAGTTGTGACATAGTAACTGGTTGCATGCCACTACTCGCAACAGAAATGCATTACTCATCACATGGTAACACTGCAAATGGTTAAACTGCACCCCATTTGTTCTTCCTTATTATGTTCAGTCAATAACCGTAGTACCCATTGAGAACACACCTGATACTTCAGTTTCTTCTGAACAATCACTTGGGTTATTCCTAATGACAAACAAATTATACAGATAATATACAGACAGATGATGTTCAACATATATTGCTGCATTCATCGTGGTGATAGCTTCTTCTGCCACAACAACACATGCCTAACCCAGTCGTGGAAAATCATTTGATTCCTGTAATCCTTCCCAAACTATTCTTGCCAAATCATTCACTGTTGTCTTAGAAAAACATTTTCCATCATACATCGCCTGCAATCTTTGATGAATGTTGGTTGATTGATATCCTTCAGCTGTAAAAAAAATGAATAACTGCTCGTTAGTAAAATTTGGATGGATTCGTTATCACAGTGGCCCTGTTGTTGCCTGCCTGCACAGGACATTGAGAAAAAGAAGAGAATGACCATATGTTATTTGTTCATAAATGTGTACTTATTACTTCAGTGATGGTGTCTTAACACCCCTCACATAATGGCATAGAGTTCCAGTAAGTTATCAAAGTGAACATTTACATATGGCAATCAGTTCCAATATACATACATTTTATACATATAAAAAAGTACATGAGATATCACCAGCATGAGGAGAAAATAATTTTAGCAGATAGATAACTATTGAGTGTATGTTCCACCAATAAATTATCACCATTTATCACTTCTAGGTAAGATAACAATTGCTCTCGTTGAAATAGTAATTGAGAATAGCAGGATAATGAAGTATCAGACAAGGTGCAAAACTCAAATGATGATATTTTCTTCTGCAACAGACTAGTTCGTGAATTGGAAAATTTTGTCATGAAAAAAACATGCTTAACTTGTGCCCAAATAACTCCACCCGAAACAGAATTGCTTCAGTCTGTCTGTCAAGACGAATGAGGACATACAATTGAAACACTTATAATGATTTAATAAGGATGATTGAAGTTGATAATCAATGCAGAGTTGTTTTGGTAGGAAATCAAACATATTTAAAAAAAATAACATTCAAGTTGGAGTATTTTGAAAATCCTAAATGATGTCAAAATACAGAAATGTACAGAAACAGAAAATTCTCAAAATATAATGTCCAATAAACTGTGATTCTTCATGAAATAAACACAGTTTTAAATGATCAAAATTATAAATACTAGTATTCCTACAAAGGAAAGTATAATCATAATGTAGCAAATTGAATATGAACTAGGTCCACTCAGATAGTACCCACTTGTTTGCAACTTGAGTTAACACATTTTCCTTCTTCGACCTTACAAAAATAGAGATTCAGTGTGGTCAAAGACAGAAAACGTATTCACTCTCAAGTTACGAGGCAAGTGGGTGCCATCTGAGCAGACTTGGTTCAAATCCCATTTTCTGCATTATGATTTTCCTTTATTAATAAATTCTAGATGCTTCTATATTATATTAAATAAAAGTATGTAAATGAGAGAATTGAAAGTTTAGCAACGAGTAGCAACATTAACCAGACATTCAACTGTTTTCTAATCCAAAAACTTGATGTCTGACATTAACCAGATATTCAACAATAGCACTGTTTTCTAATCCAAAAACTTGATGTCTGACATTCTGCAACCTTTCTTAACATTCCAAGCAATATTTGGTAAATGATATTTCAACACAGTCAAAGTTATAACACCCAAAAAAACACTATAAAATTGTTGACACTGTACAAGATTGTAACATGGCACAAGTTACATGAGAGGTAAATAATTTTCCCTACCTGTGCATCAGTCTGATTTCTGAAAGCATCAAATATTTTTTTAACTGCAACAACCTCCCCTGATCGTCTGTCGATGGCCTTCCATACAATCCCATAAGCCTGCATATAAGAGACAGTTATTGTGTAATTAAAGTATAAACTGTCAAGGATTAAAAGATTAAAGATGTATTTAGATAATTTATGAATAATTTACTATAATTATGCACACAGTTCTTGAGAAAATATTGATTCACTTCATGTTATTGTTGCTAAATTAATAAGTTAATATTATTTCTTAATCTTTGTTATTTACTTTTCCCATGTCGCATGTGTCCCTGCATTTAGAGTGAGTTTAGAACAATTGTAAGTAAAATCTGTAAATAATGTTAATTTGCACAGTTCATATATGTCTCATTGTTGTCCAATATGTTATAAATTTTATAATAAGGGTGACTATACTTTATGGTGGACCTGAAATGTTAGTCTTTGCTTGGCAGATATATTCAAGTCAGTTTGAAATTATCATCACATTTTATCAGTTTGCAAAAAATTAATTTGTGACATGCATTTATTTATGTTTGAATCAACACAAATATTAATGGTATATGCAGTACATTTGCTATGTTGCAGGCCAATAGCAATGTAGGTGTATTTAACTTACATGGTGGGGTGCAAAGGGAACGCATTGCTCTAGGCGGACCCAGGGTTAGCAGATAACCAAGATCCCAAATGTACCTCCACGCGGTGCACCCTGGAAACAGAAATACAGCAGCTCGAGCTGATTCTGGCCAAATCATTTGGGGATCGTGTCTGAGAATGTGGAGGTAGCAGATGGAAAGAGATTTGCCTGCACAAGAGACAGACAATATCTCCGACACCACCAGCATCGCCACATATAGTGACACTGTCGACATACAGTGAAGCTAGTCAGTCCAGTGCGAACATTGGAGGGGCGGCCAATGTAAAATGCACGTAAAGGTAGATGCATGGCGAGAGATATAGATATCATACCGAGTACAATGAAACAATGAAAGGGCAGAACAGCGCTAGAGGGCAGCGCGAACTGCAAATAGAAAGTGAAAAGTCCCTAAGAAAGGGGAACTACAAGCTCCGTCAGCTCGAGTCTAGCTTCTAGTTACCTGTGTTCCTTACAGGCAGAGACCCAGACCCATTCATTGGCGTTTGGTAAAGCAAGAAGACCTAATCCAACTCTAATGTCGAGCCTTCCTAAACCGGAAATATGCTCGCGAAGAGAAAGGGTTCCGTACTCGATGCGCTCAGGCACAAAAGGGACAATGATTTAGCCCTGGCCCAACTCTACTGTCAGGTTTTCCTACACCGGAAATACACTTGAAGAGAGAAAGGGTTCAGTACCTGATGGGCTCAGGCGCTATTGGGACAAGGACGCTCAGCTCGAGAACAACTTGCTCTCAAACGCGTGGTGTGAGACTCGAACTTGGACAAGGGGTACACGATGTCGGTGAATGACACCTCGGCTAAGAGGGCGAAAGAGCCAAGGGTCCAACTCCTCTGTTGAGTTCTTCCCCCTAAGGAACCAGGCTCACGGATGAAAAATGGTTCAGTACCCAATGGGCACAGGCACAGCACATCCAATTACACGAGGCAAGTTCATAGACAGTGGAACACCTCGTTAGAGTCAGACGAGAGCAAAAAAAAATTGTCTGGGCGAAGAGTCTCCACTACGCGTGTCTGGAGACAGATATAGAGGCTGTCACAGGCTAAGGGTAGCCCACCCGAATTGTCAAGGCATGCCGAAATCGGATGTGCTAGGCCTACAAGGCGCATAACGGTGGCACAACATAATCACGCTCCCGGCAGAAATCGCACGGATATCCGTGATGGTTACAATGGAGCGAACGAAAAACAAACAAACAAACAACTTACATGGTTTGGACATGTAGGTGTATGTAGCTTGCATGATTTCAACATGTAGGTGTATTTAACTTGCATGTAAGTTGTTTCTAGCTCTGGCCCGGTCGGTTGAAAACCCACAGACTTCCCTATAACTATATAGGGAACTTTACTATAACGTTATTAAAAGACTGGGTCAAAGGGCATGGGCCCAAGGACCACTAGATCAGCAACCAAACACGAGCTGGTGCCATTGGACAAGGCAATAAAAGCTAGCACAAAATTTGCTCATTTTAATTTATTTTTAAATGTTAGGCTTACATATAAAGAAATCTTTAAATCTATTTTAAAGTGTCACTACTCTTTCTGACAATATGTTTTACAATAGTGCTGTTGAATAAAGCACAACTACTACACTGCACATCTGATTGAAAGAGTTGGCTCATTTTTTTACGATTTGGCTCCTGTTTCAACTCTGAAAATTTTATGGCACACCTAGATTAACTCCAAATCTATTATCCACTGCTATAATCTATCTATCTATTGTCCTTTCTCTGCTTATGCTGTGAGGAGTCGCAGGATTAAATGATGATTGGTTTTTGGGATATTACATGTTTGGTCACTTGATATGCAATAATACTGTGTCATGTCAGAATATTGGTAACTCCTTCAACCCACCTTTTTCTTGTCTTCCTCTGTATCTTGCTGTTTCCATTTTCATGTTGTATGCTCTTTCAGCTAGCCAATAAGGGTTCATTCTCATTAGGTCACCGAACCATTTCAGTCTCTGTTTTTCAATATGCTTGACCACTGATATTGTTCCAACAGTTCTTGTAATTTCCTCATTTCTCACATGAAAACTTACTACTTGTGAAATGAAATGTCTAATAACATCAGCAAACTGAAGAAGAAGAGATTGACTTCTCATTTCACACATAGTAAGTTTTCTCTCTTGTTCTTTAGTTATTTTCCATGTCTGACATTGAAAACATAATATTGGGATGAATATTGAATTTATTATTTGCCTTTTACTTTCCATCGGAATAGATGTGTGTTTCAAAATTGGTGTAAGTTAATAATTTATGATTTACCTTTTACTTTCCATCGGGATAGATGTGTGTTTTAAAATTAGTGTAAGTTCATAATTTATGTAGTTGACTCTTTGAATTCTTGTTTTGATCTCTCTTACCATTCTTACATCAATTGTAAAAATGTTTCTGAGATATTTAAATTCCTGCACTTGTTTCAGTAGTGATAATTTTATCTTTTTGTTGATTGTATTGGGTTTTTTGCCTATAGACATTACTTCTGTGTTGATCTTCATGTTGTGATTGAGGCAGCTATTGTTGAGTAGGGTTATGTGATCTTGCTGCTTTTCACTTGAACTATGAAAAAAGCACTGATCGTCAGCAAAGAGTAGTTCATTTAGTTAATTAGGATGGTAAGCGTCTGGTGGTGTTTCTACTGCTTTTGTAACATTATCCATATAAATAATAAACAATAATGGTGATAAGTCACACTCCTAATGTTCTTGATTATTGATTAGAAACTAGCTTCACAGAACATGGGGCATTCCCATAAGTGCTCCACTCTCCATTCCAGCAACCATCTCAGTGTAAGTTGACTCAGAGTCCCAGTCAGGTGTTGATTGCATGATCTTCGAGGCCTTTCAAAAGATTTACTTTTCCTACACTCCCCTCTAGATACTCCCAATTCTAACATTCTCTGTATGTGTACATTCTCAGCCTCATTGACATCATCTTCATCTTGAAATGAAATGATGCTAATTCCTGATATTACTGAAAACCACTATGTAAGTTCTGCATTTGTTCTAACTGCACTCTCACTATCTTTGTATATGATTCTTACACAATCTAATAATGTTTATTTTATTCCATACTTTTCTAGAACACTCCAGAGTAGTTCTCTATTTATTAAATCGAAAGCTTTCTCTTGATCTATAGTAGCAATATTCATTTGGTTTTTGTATTCTATTATCTTTTCACTAATTTATTGTCGCAAAAATATTTCATCTGTACATCCTCTTCCTTTTCTGAACCCAAAATATTCCGGACTAAGTACTGAATCCACAATAGATGTTATCCTTTTCTCAATAATCTTAGTGAACATTTTACTGACATGACTAAACAGGGAGATACCTCTGTATGTGCCCCCAATCTTGCTTGCTTTTTATATATTGAATTATATAGATACATAGATATTTATAGATAAAATATACATATAAACTGCTATAATAACATCCATTTTTCTTTGGGATTATGCTTTGTTATGTATTTAAAAATAAGGAATTTAAACAGAAATGACACCTACAATAGTCATTGACAAAAACAACAACTAGCACATGTCAGCAACTTTGAATATCGTGGGTCAACCATCAACACCACACAATATTTCTCAGCAGAGATGAGAAAAAAATTAGCAATGACCATACAAAAACATCACAGATGAAAAATCTATTTCAAGGGGCAAACAGAAAAACAAAGTTAGAACTATTAAGATACTATATTTTTCCAGTGGCAATATATGGTTGTGAGTCGTGGGCAATGACAGCCAAAGTGAAAAAGAAAATATTGGCATTCGAAATTAAATGTTATAGAAATGTCCTAAAAATATCATGGAAAGAAAGATGAACCAACACATGCATCTGCAAAGATCTTAGCATAGAGGAAGACTGGCTACTCTAAACTATAAAAAAATGCAAGCTAACATATATTGGACATATAAGGAGGCACAATGGTTTAGAGAGATTCATCATGGATGGAAAAGTTCAGGGGAAGAGAATAAGAAGCAGACCAAGACTATGATGGACACTGGATACTGAAGGCCTTTAGAAAATGACACTGGAAGAGGCTGGACAGCTTGCACAGAAATAAAAGGCTTCCAGTGTGGCAGTGAGGAATGTTCTGTAAAGGAATGTTCTGTGTTTACCAATGTAAAGTGTATGTATAATTAATATTACATAATCACCCCACCTGTTCAGTGTGTGCATACTGTACGTCCAATTTATAATTGTCCAAGATATTAAATATTACTGTGTAAAGTAGGTAAATTGGTAGGCCTAATTGTAAAGCAAATAAATAATAATGTACCTGGTACGTTATTTACTCTTGTTAGAAAACCTGGTCTCTCTCATCTTCACATTACAGAAAGATAGTGACATGTGAGATGAAATGCTTGAGGAAAGCTGCAGGGGCCACCAGGTTTAATAGATTACGAAATGAAGACATCAGAAACGATAGGTAGGTCCACAGAATTCATAGAAAGGCAGCAGATCAAGTGGTTTTGCCATATTATGAGCATGCGTAAGAACATGTTGTCCATACAGGCATTTAACAAAATGAGATCAGGGTACAAAGCCAGTGGAAGACCATGAAAAAGATGAATAGAAAACATCAGGGACATCTTGATCAAACACGGTCGTAGCACAGCCGAGTCGACACATCTGTCCCCTTTGTTGAACACAAGCTCGAGCTCCAATCATGCTTAACGCGGAGTTAACGGCAAGAGTAGATAACAAACAACCTGCGAAAGACAAAAGACTTTTTAAAAAAAACCACTTACTCCTTTTCCAAGGCGCTTCTTTATTTCATACTTTCTCGTTATATGAGACTCAACTTCGGTACTCATGTCTATTGGATTCCACACAAACTTGTTATAAAAAATACCGTCATGGACGACGGAAGAACAAATTAGAAAAGTAAGGTGAGAACCATATAGTTCAGGGTATTGAACACCATTCTTTTGATCCAAAAGTCAATTAAAACAATAGTCATAACTTATACATAATTTAAGTATATTGTATGTATGAATACGGTAATTATTGTTGTATTAAAAACTTTACAAATGAGTGTTATGCGCAGTCTAAGGTGAAGAATGTTGTATCATCAAAAGTTGTGTATTTATGTGTAGTTTCCATGGAGTTGAACTCTAGGGTTCAGGTGAAGCCAAAATACTAGTATTCTCTGAAACTAGTTATTTATAAATTATTTGGGACTCAATTCTATGCTTTTCACTTTCGTTGATAAATATGTTCTCGACTTTTCTTTGGACTGTTAGGAGAGTACAACATTTTCTTTTATTTCTCTTTTTACCATAGTCTTCCACATCATAGAATAGACCTGTAGACTTTTTATGTCGTGTTCTTTTTGTCATATCAAATGCAATTATTCGGTTTTATTTCTACGACTGTTAGCACTGAAACACTATTTATTACTATTACAATTTCAAATGGATCCCATTTGTTTCTGTGCTTTTCAATTTTTTCTGTTTTCTTTTGGTGAGGGTTAGACTATAAATCGATTTGTAAAATGTCGAGTATGAAAATATAGGCCTATGGATGTCGTCAGTTCTGGATTAGCCAATAACCGTTATTAAACCGTTATTACGTTATTAACGTAATAAAGCAGTTTAATCACACATCTGCTTAGGGCCCCAAGAAAACTAAACACAAGAGGAGTCCTACAGCAAATGTCCATACTAAAAGAAAATAAACCTTTCAGTTTACAAATTCCGAGACAAAACAAAGCTGAATTAAATTAGTGTGGAGACACTTTCTCACTTTAGAGACTAGACATAGGGCCTACTCGTTCTAGAAAGTTGTTACAGTTTCTACGACCTTATGACCGTTATTCAACTTCAAGAAAAACTCTTAAACTGTAATGTCAATGAGCTATCTGATCCACGATAAAAAAAAAATTATTTGGCATTGTATTTCAGCGTCAATAAAAGTATATTGATATTTCCGACTCTGACCCCACAAACTGACAAGTTCTAGGTTTTACTAATTGCACTTACGTATATTTTCAATCCTGGCCTGAATGGGAGGAAAAGTCAATGTGTGTTTCTAACTTAGGAGTGGTTTTAACTTAGAATACTAGAACAGTTTTTGAGGAAATGGTACAAATTAAAAGAAAGTTGGCACCCATTCTTATTTTGTGTTCACTATTTCACGAACCTTAAAAAGTGTGAGAGACAAAGGTAATTTTTGAATTGCAGAGAAATATTGGTAGAAGTCGGACATAATTAACCTCACTGAGACTTTATGAAAGTGATAACGATATTGTATCACTTCTTCTTCTTCAGCATGCAGGATTATTTTGGTCTTTCTAGAGCTTTAGGTCAGTAGCTAGCACTACTCTCACAGTCTTCTGCAGAATTGTTGTCTCAGTTCAGTGTGGCTATGCTTTGCCTCGCGGTATTAAAAAAAAATTAATAGGACAGTCTTGGAGTAAGCCCTATTGGTTTAGGGGTCTGTATGTATGTTCCACGTGGCATTAATTTGTGTGGGGCATCCTGATCAGGAATCTTGTAGGCCGAAGCGCTGCTGATTGTTGTATCGAGGCGGTTAATTTCTTCTCTACAGTGTATATCTTTTGAGCCTCAACCAGTGGGTGGATCATTCTTAAAGTTTGTGTTGGAAATGAAAGTATCTTAAAATCTCTTTCTTATACAAGATGGAAAGCCCATGCAGTGGCAGCAACAGCAATTTGACAATATTTCTTAATATTTTAGAACCTTTAGAAAGTATAGCTGAAGACCAATCACACAAGGGAGACATTAGGAGGGAAGCAAATAATATTGCATATAATATGCAATAGCTAGAATTTGTTTATATGTTATATTTTTTGATGAGATTTTGCAAAATTTCAATATAGTACACCAAGCTCTACAGAATACAAATGTTAAATTTAAAACATGTGAAGATCTGTATGGATCGCTTACTGACCAACTGTGAATTTTGCGAGATGAATTTAAGAGATATGAATCAATTGCAAAGGAAGTGCTACCAAATGTTGATTGCAAGACAGTCCAAACAAAGACGGGAGATGTACAAAAGGTACATCTAATTGCTAGAGATAAGTTTCGTTTAATCACATTTTACCCAGCTATTGACAAACTCGTAACTGAAATAAGAAGAAGAGTAGAGGTATACAAAAATATGTCAGATCGATTCTCTTTTTAAGTGATGTGCCATACGACGATACTTCATCAAATCGACAGATTATTTCTGTGTTGTCAAAATCTGATTATTGCTTACCCGGACGTCGTGAAAACAGATTTCTCCGCTGACCGTGAACAGTTTCATTAATATATTCTTGATGACCATAATGTTGCAACTTCAAGTAAGTCCTTTTATTGTCAGGTGGATTGTTACGACACTTATTCAGAGACAGGTTTTCTTAAGGTGGATTGTTACGACACTTATTCAGAGACAGGTTGTTCTTAAGGTGGATTGCTACGACACTTATTCAGAGACAGGTTTTCTTAAGGTGGATTATTACGACACTTATTCAGAGACAGGTTGTTCTTAAGGTGGATTGCTACGACACTTATTCAGAGACAGGTTTTCTTAAGGTGGATTGTTACGACACTTCTTCAGAGACAGGTTTTCTTAGGGTGGATTGTTACGACACTTATTCAGAAACAGGTTGTTCTTAAGGTGGATTGTTACGACACTTATTCAGAGACAGGTTTTCTTAAGGTGGATTGTTACGACACTTATTCAGAGACAGGTTGTTCTTAAGCGCGGGAGGTGGTCATCGACACCAACAGTCATAAGCCCGGGACTACCACAAGGGTCATCTCTGTCCTTAGTACGAGTATTATTAAATTGTATACAGTTCAAATTACGAGCTGTCAGATTGCAAGACCGGGGGAGAACTATGTCCTATGCTGAAGACATCTTGGTATAAAGACAGGGCAGATATAGAGAAACGAGCGCAGGAATTTGCAGAGGGAGCTTGATCGTATAGGTGAGTGGTGCAGTAATTCTGGAGTTTTTGTTAATCCAACAAAAGCAGCGATAGCATGGTTTTCCCCTGAATAATTACATAGTAAACACGTTCACGACGTCGGTTGTATTGACAGGGGATGTCCTCGAGAGAACCAGAGTAATGAAGTACTTGGGGGAAGGGAAGTAGGTTGGACCGAAGTCTGAGTTTCAAATATCATGTTTACTACATCATTGTAAAGGCGTATAAAGGTCTTGCGGCAGTGAGAATTATGGCTGCTGTTTAATGTGAAAAGAGGCTGCTATTTCTGCTGTATCAGGGAATGGTGGCGGCGGTGGTAGAGTATGCGCTGGCGATTCTGACACTAAGTCAGACTTAAACAAAGATTTGATAGAATCCAAAATGAGGCAATGCGAATCATTTTGGGGTGTACGCGAGATTCATCGGTACGGGCTATGCGATACTTACTTGATTGTCCAACCGCAGAGCAAAGAATACAATTGTGCATGGCGCGGGACTACCTAAAAACACTGCTGAGAAAGAGCACACTCTACACCCTGAAGCTAGTCGAATCTTAAGAGGAAAGTCGTGGATGAGGTGCACAGACGATATTATACAGTGTGTGTGCACATTGGAGAATGTGCTACCCGGTGCGGAATAGAGTCGGGTGCCCTTAATTAAAGTGTCCAGCAGCCTTCAAAGCAATAATAATACTCAATAGAGAATGCAGATAATGGTGTCCGACAGTTGTGTAGACGGAGGTGCAGGCTCTGATGGGTGAGAATTCTAGGGAAGGTGATATGATTATATATACAGATGGGTCGGTTGTGAAACACATCAGGAATGCCTGGGCCTTCACGGCTGGAAGGTTGGGGAAGACCATCAGAGAGGAATGTGTTGCGTTCGCTAAGACGACAAGCAGCATGATAATGGAGATTTTAGCAGTAACAAAAGCTTTGAAATTAGTGTGCTCGCAGACTGCGACACATGCCTGTATACTCAGTGACTCGATGCGCATGATTGTGACAGTGCAGGCGGAATACATTCGGGAACAGTGGCTGGATACGGTGAAGAATTCCTGTATGCGTAAAATTACAGTTATTTTTGTGTCTGGCCATGCGGGAGTCCGGGATAATGAGAGAGCAGATAGTTTGCCTTACACGTAGCTACAACATCTGTTGTCGGAGCAATGAATCGGGCAGACACTTTGAACGCCCTACGAGAAAACGTACGAACAAATTACTGTATAAGTGACGATGACTCTTGTTCCATGACTAGAATAAAGGAGCTTGGTTTGATATGTAGTGTCGCTAGAAAAGAGCGGTTTCGTTGACGAGGAAGAATAATGGTCATTCAACGGCGTACTGGGACCGCCAGTAAAAGTGTAATGACAGATACACTCAAGGAGAGACCGGAACACCTATGGACTTGTCTGGAGTGCAGTGAGGAGGGGAAAGTGCACAGAAGGAGGTGAGGAGTGAAAAATAGATAAGGTGTGGTAGTCAATAAAGTAAGATAAATAAGTATCTTAATTTATCCTTATTTATCTTACTTTACTGACTACCACACCTTATCTATTTTTCACTCCTCACCTCCTTCTGTGCACTTTCCCCTCCTCACTTCCTCTCCTCATACTCTTTTCCTACCTGCTATGCTGCTCCCTATTTGCCTCCTCCGCTATCTATTCGCTATCTCTCCTCCTCTTTCCTCCTTATCAACCACGTTTGTCTCCATGTAAGATTCGTTGTACTGTTGTCTTTCGTTTGTCCTGATGAAGGCTTTTTAGTCGAAACATCGTCTGTCCCTGTATCTCGTTGTTAGGCTGTTTTATGTTTTATTTTCGTAACACATCTACCTATTTTTGTTTATCTTGACATTTGCCCTATGTTACTCCAGCCACCTACTTCCTGTTTAGGGTTGTTACCCTACACTGGAACATATATCCCACGTCACATAGATAGATAGAATTGGATGAACGCAGAACACAGTATCGATACGAGCAATCGAACCGATTACTTATTTTATATTTTAGCAGACGGCAGATGTAACGTAGAAGAAATGTTTTGAAGACTTGACAGTTCGCATGTATAAGATATTGTTTGTTCAGAGTTAAAAAATGCCAAAGTTCTACGGACATGACTACTACTTCTTGGTAAGCATCCAACAGAAGCTTTTTCTGTCTTGCAAAAGTTACATTCAATTCTAGTGGCATGTGAGAACTGAAATACTAAAACACACTTTTAACACAGTATTCATTATATATAATATATATTTAAATACCTAAATACAAAATAGGCCTAAATGTCTCATTTTGTAGCAGGACAATTGTCCTACTAGTTTTTCAGCATGATGTAGTTCATACAATGGAAATGTGTTACTATTATGTCACCACTTTATTTGCACCATGCCCTGATACACCTGTAGGTCTAGACCCTACAGTTGACAATGCTTTTAAAAACGCAGGCCTGCATCAAATTAACAAAGCTCATGATACAAATATACTTGTAATATAACGGAAAGCAAAATCCAAGGAAAGAGATAGAGAGATGTCCAATTTAAATCCTTCATTGCACCCTAGAAGCAAAACATCAGTCATGACAATGGCTAGACCAGTCAAAAAAAAAGATTCTTTATTAGGAACAAGTGTCACAGCACTGAGGGCATTCCCATATAGGCTCTGTTTACCGTTCTGTCAGCCATCTAAAAGTGTATAAGCTCAGTGTCCAGTAAGTTGCTGATTACAGAGCAGTCATACAGAGTAGTCTTGGATAACCTACGAGAAGACGAGGAGGAATTCGAACGTGACAATGTACATATTCAGAGAATGGGAGTGACTAGAGGTGATGGGAGAAAGTGCTCCCTCTCCGGAAAGATCAGAACAGAAAAAGGAACATAATAACACTGCAACATTTACTATAAGCTATAATATTTACAAAGAATTTCTATCCAAGCAAGAGACTATTACTGTTTCAATTGATCCAGAGGATATTTTATTTCAGTGGTCCATCGTTTTCTTGGTCGACCTCTAGGTCTGCTTCCGCTGTATCTGTGTAGCATAGCTTGATGTGGTATGGTGTCTGATGGTAGTCTGCTGATGTGTGCAAACCATTTGATCTGTTGTCTCTTGATGTATTCTAAGATTGGGGTTGTGCCGGTTTTTTGTGGAATGTCCTCATTCCTCACCCTGTCTCTTAGCGATGTTCCTAGGATTCTGCGTAAGCATGCCATTTCAGCTGTCACAAGTTTACATTTGTCTTGTGCTGTCGTTGTCCTTTTGACTATAATTCTGTCTTTTCTGGACTGTAGAGTCAATCCTATAATCATGAACTAGATTGCTGTTTATCTGATGGATAGAATTGTGGCACTGTCACTACATATAATAATATAAATGTCAGTACCAATACCGAGGCCTAGGGCCTAAATGTCTAGCTCTGCCACAAAGTGCCTCTTTATTACCTGGGTGTTTAACAATAACATGTACATAATATGAGTGGCTATAATTAAACTTCCAGCTTCCAGATTGAGCTTACATTAATTTTTGTAGATGACATTAACTGATGTTAATTTTTGTAGATGACATTAGCTGACGTTAATTTTTGTAGATGACATTTTAACTAAATGAGATGCTACAGAAGAATTTTACATATATCATGGACAGCTAAAAAGACAAATAAAGAAGTGTTAAGATCAATAAACATCGGAGAGAGCTGGCTCCTTAACAACATCCTAACAAGAGAACTAAGTTTTTTTGTCATATAAAAAGACATAACAGAATGGAAAGATTAATAGCTGAAGGCAGAGTTAACGACAACAGGTGAAGAGGGAGCCCAAGATGACCATGATGAAGTGATACATCAGATTACCTAAACATGTCTCTAGTTGTCGCAGGTCAATTCACCCAGAATCGCGGAGTGTTCATGGATTCCATAAGGAAGACCAAGTTCTGGAAAGAATATGTCACATGAGACATTTTAACTTAAAGGATCAGATATGACAGGCAAGAAATAGCCCAAGACATTCAAAGTACATTAAATGCTATATTTAACTGGTCATCAAAGTAAATTCAGAGAAAGCTGTTGTGGTGCTCTTAAATAATTGTATAATTAAGACTGGTCTATAGACAATGTACATTTTAATGATCATATCGTGAATATTGTTCAACCTTCTTCATTGTTTTCCTGTCAGAGTCATACACTGATATCTATTCTTCAATTAACTGAACTGTGTTTAAATTCTCAGAGGCTGGGCCATTAAAGCTTGTCAGTCAGCTTTTTCAGATGGTCACAATTTTCTTCTTGGGGTGTGGTGCAGAGGGCAGTTCTATAAAATATGGTCATTGTTTTCTGCAGATTGTTCATAAAGGTACATATCAGAGTAACCTTTGATCACATTCTAAGCTAATCTATGCTGCAAACACTGTCCATCATCTGGACCTTTAGTTTATGGTGAAAAAAATAGGGCCACTGTCTTCTTTCCAGGCATGTCATAGACTAAGGAGTTGAGTGATAGAGTGACAGCATGTGGAAAAAAAAATCATGATTGTCACTGCATGTCTTGTCTTATTTTCTTTCTTTTGTTTTGTATCAAATGATCTGTATGGATAGTGAAGAGATACAAGCCTGCATTACAGAGATACAGACAATGCACCTTTGTCCTTTTATGGCAGATGCCAGTGGTGACATGGAATGCTACATGTGCCATCACTGCAGAAAAATAAACAGATCTGACAGAAGAATAATGTGATAGTTGACACATAAGTGTGTGCTTCTCTCCTGGCAGGAGAGCAGGCATGGTAATTCTTGGATACTTTATTTTTTTGGTGCCAAGGGCAGCACATAGGGCAGAAGAAATGTTTCTACATGCCCGGTGGTTTGCTGCAAGTTGTTGTAGTTGTTTGGTGATGTTAATACCCATTGTTATTGCCTCATTCTTGGTTGTTCTTCATAGTGTTCTGGGTTTTTCACATTTTAATTTTCCTATCGCAGATGATGGCAGAGCTTGGTGGGTATGTCTATTCTTGTCTGATGTAAGCACATGGTCTAAATACTACCAACATCTTCTTCTTCTAATAGTTGAAACATATTCTTGTTTGGATATGTCTCTTATTGATTCATTTGTGACAAAGCTTTTCCAAACTATGTTCAGGATTTTTCATAGACATTTATTTTCAAAATTATCTAGTATTTGGCTTGAATGGATTTCCAGCTTTCGCTTCCGTATACTAGTACAGGGATCATGCAGGAGTTAATTGATCTTAATATGTGTCTTTACGGGTTTTGTTTTCCACATGTTGACTAATTTATTGAAGGCACTTGCTGCAAGCACTCATTATTTCTTTTGTCACATCTTCATCATTTTTCGTTTTACTACCTTAGGTAGGTAAAGATTTAGACGGTCAATTTCATGATTGTTTAATTTCACATCATCATCATCAAGTGCTGTCTCTGCAATTAAGGTTGGCAGCAACAGACCTCCAAAAATCTAGTCTCTTGTTTTGGTGGTACACTCTGTTAGATTAATCTGCCCATCTTGTGATGTTACTCTTCCACTTGTATCTCTGCCTACCTCTTTCTCACTTCGCTTTAACTTTACCCTCAAGTAAGGTTTTTACAAGGTGTCATGTCTTTTAATGTGTCCAAAATATTTTATTTACCTGATCCTTATTTCCCTTAATAATTCTTTCTTTATATTAAGTGTTGTTAGAACCTCTTTGTTTGTTTTCTTCACTTTTCATGTTCTCCCTATTCTTCTATATATCCACATCTCAAAGGAATTAATTCTGTCTTCTTATTGTTTGTTTAGTATCCATGTTCATGTTTTTTGAGACATACATTAATATAGAATAGATGTAGCATTTTATAATTCTCATTTTTAATTTGTTTAGATGTTAATATTTTCCTCATGTCATTTATAGTTCTTTTAGCCATTCATATTCCCCTTTTAACTTCTGTTTCACATTTACCATCATGTGTGATTATGTGTCCAAGATATTGATAGTTCTACTTGTTGTAGTTTCTCTCCATGTTTGTTTATGTTTAGCACCTGTTCTTCTGTGACTTTGTTGATTATCATGGTTTTTGTTTTTTTGATATTTATATCCAGTCCATATTTCACAACTGTCATATTGTTGAAATCCATGAATTATCTTTTCTTTATATTAATATGTAAGCCTATTTGTTCTGTGATACTATGCAGTTTGGTTATTTGTTCTTGAGAGTGTGCATATATTGTGCTCAGTAGGGTGACATCATCTGCAAAGTCAAGATCTTCTAATGACTTGTTGTTGACCCAGGTAATCCCCATGGTATTTTGTGAATGTTTACATATAGCTCAGTCTATTGCTATTCCAAATAGCATTGGTGACATAACACATCCCTGTTTTACTCCTGGATCTAACTAAACCATTCTGAATCTTCTGTTTCAGTTCTAACACGGAATGAAGCTTCTGAGTAGAAAGCCTTTATTATGTTGATATATTTTTGGTTTAAACCATATATTTTCAATATTTCCCAGATTATAGTACGGTTTATGCTATCATTTTCGAAAGTCCACAAAGCTTATTATTAGTTTTGATTGCATCTCTATAGATTCTTCAATGATAGTTCTTAATGTAAAGTTGTGGTCAATGCAAGATGGGTGTGGTCTAAAACCTACTGTTTCTTCTCTGATTATTTTGTCAATTGCTGTTTTTAATATCTCCATTAAGATGCTACTCAAGAATTTACTTGGTATGAATAATAGCTTTTCCTGCCAGTTGTTACAGTGTAGGATACTGCCACACTGTAATGCCTTCATAGGGAACTAAACATCCCCATAAAACACACCCCCCCCCAAGACAATTATTTTTTTGAGACAACGTTATATGAGTCCAGGTATTGACTCAGTTGCTAAACCAAGGAGAACCTTTACTTTTGTCAGAAAGACTATAGTCTGTCAAGAGCTACCTGCTACAGCTAAAGTGATTATTTTATAAGCATATCTTCCTGCAAACACCATGTTGAGCAAACAATACAATTGCAATACAATTATAAACAATATCTGGCAATGATGTCGGTTAATAAAAAATAGCCAATAAGAAAAAACATGTTGCAGCCTAAGCTGTACAACTCAGAAATAAAGCAAATTAGCTAAGCATCTAGGAACAATTAAAACAAAAATTCTTTACATTTTCCTACAGGCCATTGCTGAGCATGTTGCTGTTTTGAACAAGGCCATGTTAACGGTTCCTCAATCCTTGCAGAAACATGGGAACAATTGTTGCATAAATCTTAAAATATTGGATTTTCAGTCCAGTTAAGTTTTTCAATGAATTATTTGTATAAGATAGTTAGTTAGTCATTGGATCATCATCACTGCACTCCAGACAAGTTCACAGGTACTTAGATCTCTCCTTGAGTGTATCCACCATTACACATTGACTGACTGTTCCAGTACGCTGTTGATTGACCATCATTCTTCATCGCCCTCGAAATTGATCTTTTCTAGCGACACCACATTTCAAACCAAGCTTCTTTATTCTAGTACAAGTAAATTCAAGTAGGAAGCAAGAGGATAAATTAAAAATTTCTTGAGACCAACAGGAATTGAACCAGTCCATTCTAATGGCACTGAATCGCCTGACAACCAGAGTAAACAGGTTTTTCCATACTTGACGAACCACATATCCAATAAAAGATGTGATTTTGTCAAGACATTCAAACTGTGCACTCAAGTCACAGATAACGGATCAATCGAGACAAGGACCACCACATCAATGAACATCCCATACAAGTATTGAAGTATCCTCAGTAACACAATCATATAACATCCATATTCGTTATGTATAATATGTATATTTGCATCACTCTTGCTAGGCTTGGGGATTAGGTAACTATGCACCCAGTCTTCTTCTACTGTGCCTTTCACCATGCTCATGTTGAACATCATTGCCAGCTCCTTAAGGTCCTTGTCTGACCTGCCTCTGAGATCATCGTACCTAATGCCATCAGGTCCTGGTACTGAATTTCTAGATCTTTTCAGTGCGACTTTAATATCTTCAAGAGTAATTGCATTATCCCTTTTTATAACTTGTTTACTACACATGTCTGTGACTGTTTTGTTTATTTCATTGTAATTCCCCAAGTTCCACTGACCAATTTGTGTCTTATAATGAGCCAGCAGTGCTGTCCCCTTATTCTCATATGTTTTCTGCCATACTAAGTCTGTGCTTTGGAAGTTGGGGGATTGTTATACGCTTCCTTGGAAATTGTTATAAGTTTCAAAATTCAATGTTTGTATAGTGTCATAATTCATTATAGTTTAGTTATATTTGTAGTTTTTCTTCACTTCTTTGCTCATTCTCAAACTCCTTCTAATCATTAGGGTATAGAAAAGACTGCATTGTGTCATTTTTTTTACAGCGTAACTGCATTATTTGCACCTTTGACCCAACACATTTGACTTCAGTATGGCATTTTTTGGGTCCCTTTTACCTACTATTTCATTTTCCATGACCCTCTCTGAGTAGAAAGCTCCTTCAATAGACATTGCACTTAGTTGGAGACTGAAGTCTCTTGGGTATGAAAGAAAGCTCAGAAAAACCACCCCACTGCACATAGGAAGTAAGAGCTAATCTCTGGCAATTTCTTGGGTTCTCAAACAACAACATTTCAATTTCTAGTTCAAATTGAAATATTTTAAAATCACAACCATAGGGGGGGCTGGAACAAATTCCAGTCTAAGGAATTTGGTGCCAGATTTTCTGGGAAAGTAAAAGTGGTGGGAGTGACGCTATCCATATCTAGATATTGTTTATCCGCAGTTGGATGATGGTCAGAATATCCACACTTGCCATTAAGCATAGAGGTGGTGACTGGGAGATTTAGTTGTCTATCCAAGGCCAGATGTGTTGCCTAGGATGCATTGAATCAGTATTTGTTCAGTGTTGTCTTGATGTTATCAATCCATTTTGTTCTAGGTCTTCCTCTGGCCTTGTATCCGGATCTTCTTATGGTATATATTCTTGGTAGTTGGTTATGGTTAATTCTCATAAAGTGTCCAAATAATTTTATTTGTTGTTTCTCATTGTATTCTGTGCATGGTCTTTTACCAATTCTTCTCCTGATTTCATCATTTCTCATTTTGTCAAGTTTGGTCATTCTTGTGGCTTTTCTCTGGCATTTCATCTCACCTGTTGTAAGTTATCTCTGCTGGGTTGCTGTCAGCGACCATGTCTGGAACTTATAGCAGAATGTTGGCATAAAAATAATGTTTATCATCTATCTCTTGACTTCCATTTTGATATTTGGAATGAGCAGTAATAGGGATAGCTGGTATGTCACTATATTTGCTTTTTGGCATCTTGTCTCAATCTCTCTTTCTAATTTTCTGTTGTCTGTGAATAGAATTTCCAGGTATTTAAGTTCAGAAGTTTGTTTCTCTATAGTTTTGTTTGTTGTTCTGTTCACTGGATTTCGTGACTGATTTTCATTGCTTCTGTTTTCTGTGTATTTATTTTCATGTTATACTTGATGCATGTTGTCTTGAGTACATTAATATGATTTTCGTAAATGCTGTTCCTCTTTGTAGTTAAAGCATTGATCATCAGCAAATAGCAAATCATTGATTACATTATTTAATTCCTCATGAGATTCTTCTCTTATACTGTTTATATTCTTGTTTTGGGATTCTTTTTTTATTCTGTCCATGTAGACCCATATGTTAAAAAGTATAGGTGAGAGCACACATCCTTATCTTACCCCTGATTTTGTTTTGAAAGATGAAGTCATTCCATCAATAGTTCTTACTGAGTGTTGGCAGTTCTGGTAAAGGGATTTTATATTTGCTATATTTGTTATCTATTTCATACATTAATATGTAGTTGGTCAGTGGTTGGTTGATGATCCAGTGGTCCATGAGCTCATGCCCTTTGACCAACGTTGATCAGTGAAAAAATAGTCTTAACCCCCTAATCTCCTATACTCCTCAGTTAATACCTATAAGGGAAACTACTTTTACTTACTTTACCTGTGTCAGCAACCAATTGGGTGCAGTAGTCACCTCTTTAACCACACCATTTTACTCACCTATTATTGTCTGCATTACTGGTCACATTGTTACTACTATTTTTTCTGTTTCTCATGTTAGCTACATATTAGTATTTGTGGTTTTATTTTGTTTATTGTAGATTGTTCTAGACGGTCACTATTACAATATTATTTATACATTATTTTGTTACTTAAAAAATACCAAGACATTTTTTATAAAAGAGATATCTCTGGTGTTATTCAGATTGTGTACACATCAAAGAAATATTAGGGATGTACTAGTGATTAGTTGAGCTGCTGGCTATAAACATGAACACTATGATTCATTTAGAAGTTTCTTCTCTTTCAGCAGATTGGAAGAATATGTATAATGAAGGTTCCTGTAGTCCAGAGATTCTCAACCTTTTCAGACAGTGGGCACCACCCACATGTAATGCTGAGTATGCAAGCACCATTTTATATATATAATAGGAAATATATATTTATATTTTTGGCTATATAACATTCATTGCGCTATACACACCCTTCTCCCATTCCTTTCTCCCATAATTACCAATAGTAGCACTATTTGTGTTGGTTTGTACAACAAAGTTTGTATTGTATTGGCATCTCATGATTGTTATCTATTTGTGATTGTCATCATACTGAGATCTATTTAACTCACATGGCATGAACACCATATGTCATTTTGAGAGCACCAAGATGGTCATGAACAACGGGTTGAGAATGTTTACTGTAGTTCATTGATTGTACATTCACTTCACCTAACACCACGTCCAAGTTACAACTTAGCCTGGTCTTCTAGTTCAGGGTGCGAAGAATAGGGCAACTGTATTCTTTCCAGACATGCAGTAAGAAATGACCAAGAAAAGTTGGGAGATAGACTGACAACCTTTCACCTGTGAAAACATTGTTGACACTGCATGTTTTGTTTCGATTTCTTACTTTTGTGTTCTTTTTAAATGGTCCCCATGAATGACGAAGAGATGCATGCTAGTAGAAATTGCACATTTTGTCTTTTTTTTGGTGACAGACTCTTTGATGGCAGGAATGCTATTTGTACCATCACTACAGATTGGTCAACAGATCTGACTAAAGAATGATGAACTAGTTGGTCCAGAAGCATAGGCTGCTATTCTTAATGTTTAAATAGCGTTGTTATTACCTTTGTGCTCTACCTAATCCACATTGCTCCTAATGTCTGGTTTTATTTTGTTTCTTACTCTTCTCATACTAATTCTCAGAAAGATCTTTCTATATTTGAATATTAATTAAGTAGAATACATGTTTTTTGTTACAGTAGTAACTCATTTAATATTATAAACAGAGGTATGTCAAATAATGTCAACGCAAAATCCAAACAGTAACACTATATATATTTGGAATCTCCTTTTGTTGTTGCAGGTGAGTTGGAGACTTTTAGTGATGCTTTCAAGGGAGAGTTCATGAGCCTGGACAGTACTGTTCAGTTCTTTCAAGGCCTGCAAGATGAAACAGTTGAATCTTACCAAAAGTAGAACATGCTTTATGCATTGTTTATTTAAAATATAGAATTGGTTAAATTATATAACAATGCCAAAGATACACTTGGTTACATTATATATTTTAATATAAAAATTATATTACAATAACCAAAGATATATTTACTTTTGTTTATGAAAAGTCAGAAGGTAGCAGATGGGATGTGAACAACGTAAATTTAACGGAAACCTATTCACCTTGTATACTTTAGTAAACACACTTTCTTAATTTGGACTATCCCATATCCCTTAAAAAAAGTATATGATTTTAGAAAAGTTATCTAACGCGTACGTACATTCTCATTGCTATGAATAGGACCCATTTTACACACACATTATAGAAGTATGTAAATTCCTCAAGGACCAAAAGCATATGGCACAATTACGTACCATTACGCATTCATACAACAAGGACCATTAGACCTTCCTATCAACATAAATAACACATTTCAATGTTGTGTCAGATGTAATGTGGATACATGACTAATATAATTAGGAAACACCAAGGATTATAGACAAAATCAGCTATTTTTGAATTTCAAAAATATAATTCTCAATGCTTCATGAAAAGGTCAATGTTGTTATTAAGGGATTTATATAATTTTGCAATTACCTATGTGTTTTGTGTGTCTATGTTTCTTTCAACTAGGTCTATATTCTTAGGTTTTGTGAGACACATATACAAATGACTTAGTTATGATAAGTAATTTAAGTAGGGATGATTTAGTGTTGTTGGATTGTGACAATTTTAAATGTCACTGACCTTGAAATTTATATATAGATAATTTTTTGTATTTTTTGGTGAATTTGAAAAATTACTAATATTTTAATTCTCTCCCAGTGAACAGTACCATGATTCATTCATCAAGGTCAATAACAATTGTCTCCTACCAGTTGACAGATTTCCTTATTTTGGCAGCACTCTCTCTAGACCCTGACATTGACATTGATGCCGAAAAACAATGTAATCTTTAAAGTGACTGTTGCATTTAGCAGACTGCGCAACAATATGTGGGAATGTAAGGGCATTAGTTTGGCCACAAAATTACAAGTCTAACATGCCATTGTACTCACTACCTTATTATTTGCTTGTCAGATGTGGACAATGTACAGCAGACACATGAGATTGTTAAATCACTTCTACACATGCTGTAGCAAACGTCTCAGGATAAAGTGACAAGATTAAGTACCTAATACAGAAGTCCTCACTAGAGCCAATTTCCCAATCATTCATACAATGCTGAAGAAGGACCAACTGAGATAGGTCAGACATGCTTGTATTCCTGAAAAACACATCCTAAAACAGCTAATGTAAGATGAGCTCCTTAAGGAAAACGACTAGCCTGTGGACAGAAGAAATGCGTCAATGACTCTTTAAAATTCTCTCTAAAAAGCTCTAATATCGATACCACATTCTGGGAGTCTTGTCACACAGAATCGCTCATTGTATCACAACAATGGTGCATCGCTGAGAAGCATCAAATCTCAGAGTCGCTGAGAAAATGTGCATGCTAAAAAAACAGAATAACAAACATATAGACTTTTAATTCTGATCATACATATCCCAAATATGACAGCGGATTCTGTGCAAGGATTTCGCTGTTCATTCATCTTTGCACATGCCAGATATGCAACAACACAGGTTTGAATCAGTCATCATCATTGCTTGTGTTGAATGGCTATTATTATAAAGTATCACACGTGAATATGAACTTATTTTAATTTTCCTTGCCATTATAAATTGTCCAGTATTTTCTTACTGTGGAATCCTGTGTTTATGTAACCAGCAATTTGCCTGCTGTTATTGTGCTCAAGTGAAATTTCTTGGTGATTGAAACAAACTTTTGGGACAAACAATACAGAAACTATTGTTAAATTAATGTTATATTCACATGAATTATAATGTAATATTGCTCTTTTGCAGGGATGTTGTCATCGGACATGATGATAATGATCTGTATGAAATAATTCCTAGTTCTAATCCTGAATCTGGTTGCAGCCTAGATGTTTCTTCCTTGGAGGAGTACACTCTTAACTATAGAGAAGCTACATGTTTTGAGAAATTTGTCTCAGTTAAATTTTACACAGGTATGTGTTGTCTTTTAAAAGGAATCAGTAGTGCTAGTTTCAGTACAAAAATAAAATGCTTTTCACACATTGTTATGTGTACTTTGAAGTAAAATCATGTATATTTGTAAATAGTATTAGAAATGAGCAACCAAAGAATCATAAAGCAACCCCTTGTATGAGAAACAATTTGGTAAAAGAAATAGAGATAAATCCAGATCCAGTGACTCATAAATAACACCAACAAGAGAAGTTTAGATGATGGGTATTCTTCTTCTTCTTCTGCATTTGTTCTCAAACTCCTGCAGATTAGCAGGATGTAGTCCGGAGAACGGAATGCGTTGTGTCATGGTTTACAGCATTGCTGCGATATCTGCGCCTTTCGGCCTGACACATCCGACTTCAGCATGACTTTGGGTTACTGACCCTATATGGGATGGGACAGCCAACTCCATCCCATAACCTCCTTAGTCGCCTTTTAGAAATGCGTGGAAGGTAAACAGTATAGCTATTCTTTGCTCCCCTTTCTGGCCCTGGCAACACACGGGCGAGATGATGGATATTGATTTTCTTGATGAAATTGAGGGTTTGCCCAATATAGAGATACAGGTTGCTGGGGCCTGCAAGTTGTGCAAAGAATAGCAATACTGTTACTAACACATATGTTGTACGAGGTGAGTAAGGAGATTTAGGGGTAGAGTTTGCTGTTCCATACCATAGAGGATTAAAGTAGCCCAGAAGTTATGCTGGTCTTATGTGTCAGGCCGAAAGGTGCAGATATCGAAGCTGAGCTGTAAACCATGGCACAATGCATTCTGTTCTCTGAACTGCTTCCTGCTAATCTGCAGGAGTTTGAGAATTAATACAGAAGAATAAGAAGAGATACATGTTGTGATTCACTACTATCCCTAATGTCTGACATAAATGAATGTTAAGTATTATTTATATGATGAAATAATCCCTTTAGTTGTGAGCAGGTAGCTCTTTACAGCCTATAGTCTTTCAGACAAAAGCATAGGTTCTTTTACATTTTTAGCTCATCTATAATTGTCTTAAAGACATGGTTGTGTAAGGGAGATTTGTGGATGCACATTTAGTCCCATATTTAGATTTTTCACATGTGACAGGTTGTCAACCTATCCCCCAACTTTCCTTCGTCACCCTCATACAACATGCCTGGAAAGAAGATAGTGGCCCTATTCTTTGCACACTGAACTAGATAGAGGTCCGGGCACTGGTTGCTACATAAGTTTAAGTATTAAAAAGGTAAAGGTAGGTCCCATGGCATCTGCCGTCGCGGATGAAGATAACTCTTCATGTACTAAGCCGTAGCAACTATTAGGTGGGGTGGCCAGTTCCCTTCCTTGCTGTTTTTTTTACCTTCCCTAACTCATGCGTCAGGTACTCATTTACAGCTGAGTCAACTGGAGGAGTGGTCGTGTCAAGTGAGAAATCACAACCCGGATTTTTTTAATGTCCGGACGTGGTTTCGAACCTGGTACGCTGTAACCAGATGATAGCAAGCAAGCTCACTATCCACTAGGCTACCGCGCTCCTCAAGTTTAAGTATTAGAGCCACTTTAAAATACAATGCATTAAGGAAGGATGTCATATTGCACATTCTAGAAGTGGATGAAATCTATTATATAAAAATATTTTAGAAGAAAAGTTGATAAATTTGAAGCTGGGAATATGTGTTAGCATACCTACCAAATTACTGGAATTTTAAATATAAGCATTCTAACTTTACTATATCCAATACAATCTGATTTCCCAGACAATTTTCAACCCTTTGATGAGCCATTGAGTGTTGACAACTGTAGATTAGCTATTGATGCTCTACCATCAATTTCAAAATTATTGCTACGCCTAACACAACTCGAGCTGGAAGATCCCCTACTGAAGTGTGATGGCACCAAGTGGGAGGAAGAAGATTTCTTGTGGTATGTTCATTGTGAAGTGATAACTGTGACAGTATTCATTTTATTTTTGGTTAAAATATAACTTAATCAGCATGTGCCATGCTGGGTAGCATATCCGTCCATTGATTTCTGCAACTCTCTATCCATAGACATAGTACTATGGGTGATATATGGAATAATATGCCCACATATTCCAACTTTTAAATATTAGGCTTAATTTCATACAACTTCAGTGACGCGGAGATAAAAAAACCACTCAAATGGCTAGAGATATTTCGATGTGTGCGCAATTCACTGAGAGCCTCCCCCCCAAAGGGTCTTACTGGGAAGGGAGGCCTATCAGTGTATTGCGCACAGATCGAGTGAATGCTGTGTTGTATACACTTTTAGCAAAAGATTGTGTCATTAAATGTTTGTTTTGTTAAAAATGTTGATACATCATTCTGTAATGAACCGTACTATGTCTCAGCTCAACTGTTGACTCTCTATCATGCAGTAATACCAAACTACCGTATTTCTGAATATAACCTACTGCTGAAGACGGATGTGTCGGGCCAATGGCACAAATAAAACAGAGACACAACACATTTCCATTCTCTGGACTACATCCTGCTGGAAATCTAGTAGGACAATTGTCCTGCTACAAGGGAGATCCAGTGGGAG
This sequence comes from Meghimatium bilineatum, assembly GCA_034231615.1. NCBI lineage: Eukaryota > Metazoa > Mollusca > Gastropoda > Stylommatophora > Philomycidae > Meghimatium > Meghimatium bilineatum. Next base: position 13,329,272 of record CM067315.1, on the reverse strand, counting down.
TTTGAGAATGAACACTGAAGAAGAATATAAGCTGATCCATTCATACGCAAAGGATGTAACTTTAATGTCCAAAATTACTAAATTACATCACACATCTCTATTTTATAGAAGAGATAGGTAATCAGCTCCTCTCTCTCAGGAAGTCTTTACTTCCTGGATTAATCTGATACCCAATTAAGGCTGGGTCGACCTGGGAGCTATTTTGATCTGAATAACATTTCCATCTCAACTTGGAAATGAACCCAGGACCACTCATATGGAAGCCAGTGCGCTAGCCATTGTGCTACACTCCCATCTCCCCAATCAGCCATTATGGTACATTTAAAGCCTACTCAATAAAATAATCAGATCAACTTTTAGCTTGGCTTTTAGATTTGCCATCAAATCGCATTGTGGAATGAAAATCTGTGAAGACGGTTTTTGTATTGACGACAGGATATAAGAAGACTCTTTTCATTGTTTTAGATTGTATGGCAGATGGGGCACGTTCTTCCCCCCCTCCCCAGTAATTTTTAAATTTAAGACTCTGCCTAAGGAGATAAAATTCCCACGTGGCATGTTTGTTTGTGCCCACATGAAAGATTGGATGGACAAAAGTGGCACTCTGAAATGGTTGGAAAAAGTGTAGGGGCATAGGAAGAGGGTCACTATATAAAAAACTATGCATGCCACCTATTGTGTCACCATTTTATTTGCACCAAGGGTCTGACACATCAGTCTTCAGCTGATTTAACCATTTGAGGACAGATTTCAGGCAAAATGTAATGAATAATGTAATTTTTTTATGGAAGAGTAGACCTACAGACTAGTTAGTTGTATCTCCTTCAAAGTGGTTCCCTTCTGATTATATACATTGATTCCAGTGCTCCTGCAACTGAAGGAATCACCTCTGATACACACTTTTCAGAATAGCCTCTTGTGACTTTTCATGGTGGCTAGAATCTGTTATTGAATTGGTGACCTTTCATTATTCTCTAAGTTGCTGGAATAAAACAAATTTAATCAATCAAATGCCATGCCGAATGGCATAGGCGATCATGTTTCTCCACGACTCTCTGTCTCTTGTGTTTCAATAAACTCGGTTGGTGAGCTTCTACCGTGTCACAATACAAGTGCACTGTTTATATATCATTCTGTAATGGATGTAATGAATTTATTAACTTTTATTAACAAAATAAACAAATTACATAGAGAAAAATCTGGTGAGTATTGAGGTTGTAGAAGCAATGGAATGATGCGTTTCATCAAAAATGCTGTCATGATAAAAGACCTGTTTGCAGGGGCATTGTCATGATGCAGAATCAGGTTGCTTGTGCACAACTTCTCAAGGGAATGTCTGCACAGCATTGTGAAGGCATTACAAGTATGTTTGTAGAATTCAACATTGACACTATGCATCTAGAAGTGTATTCATCAAGAGCATATGATATTGTTGGATACTTGCCATAGTCACATCAGTGTCGAAGGTGGATGGTTTGCCTTAATGGGAGTCATTTTCAAAGAATCTATGTTCACTTTTGATATGGGAATACCACTAAAATGTTTTAAATTGCTTTAGTCAGGACTCAGTTTTTCCACAATGAAAACAGAAACCATGTACATGTTTTTGAATTTTAATGTTCATTTTTTAAATGCAATGAACACAAGTCACCTTCACGTATATGATTCTACACAACACATGCTATCAGTTACAACTTCAGGTTTTGTACATACATTGACATGTATTTCTCATGTGCACTAGGTTTATACCACTGCACTACATATAATAGTTTATTGTGAGAAAATATCTACCCTTAAACTTAGTGAACAACTCTCATAATTGAAATAAGATACATAGAATATTGTATACATTTTCTGTTTATATTAGCGACGAGGACATCTTGCACGAGTTTAGCATTGATGACTGCGAGCATATGGATGATATTGATGATTGTAAACTTGAAAGAGTGCTTACACTAAAGGAGACATTTGAAAAATACTCCTGGAGAGAGACAGATGAGGTAAGCATGTTGATAATCTTTAGATAGCTTGATTATATTCTATGATATATTGATTATATTCTACTCTATTCTTCTTCTGCATTCAGCATCTGTGGTCATGCTATACCGCCAGGCCTGTCGTAAAGACGAAGTCCACTGTCTTCTCCAGGTCAGAGCGGCTGCCCCATAGCTTTTGCCTTAAGTCTGTATCCTCTGGCCAGGTCTGCTGTCTCTGCTCTTTGTATGTTGGGCAGTCCTGAAGTATGTGTTCCAGGGTCTGGGTTCCGGATTCACATGGACATTCATCTGTGTATGAGATCCTTAATCGGAAAAGGTGACCCAACAGTCTGCAGTGGCCTGTTCTAAGGCGAAATATTGTGGTCTGTTGATATCTTTGGAGGAGATGTATTGCATCATATTTGTATTCCGAATATTTAATTGTTAATCTCCAATGGTCTAAGTGGCCTAAAAGTCATGCTGAAATTGAATGTGGCAGGCAGAATGGCACATATATCACAGTCATACTGTAAAATATGACACAATACACTCCATTCTCAAGAATAGAACATGAAATTTAAAAAAAAGGATGATTGATCTCATTGAGTGAAAAATGTATCTTATTGAGTGAAAAATGTATCTTATTGAGTGAAAAATGTATCTTTTATGGTGAGAAATGTATCTTATTGAGTGAAAAATGTATCTTTTATGGTGAGAAATGTATCTTATTGAGTGAAAAATGTATCTTATTGAGTGAAAAATGTATCTTTTATGGTGAGAAATGTATCTTATTGAGTGAAAAATGTATCTTTTATGGTGAGAAATGTATCTTATTGAGTGAAAAATGTATCTCTTATGGTGAGGAATGCTCTTTTTAACTCTGAATGCTAATCCAATTCGGTTATATCAGAGCTGTAATCATAAAAAATAATGGGGGCTACAGCTCAATCACAGCCTCTATTGCACATTGGTTTCACTATATATACTCCACCTCTCTCAACAGATCAGCCTCCTAATTGACAGAGTACCACTCATGGCACTTAGCTCTGTAGATTCAAGGATAATCCTCAGGGATCTAAAGAAATGCACTTATAAAGATGTCACAAGCTGATGTTGAATCTGTGACTTCCCGAGCACAATAAAAATGGCTTAACGACTGTGCCATGGAGATACATCCTGCAAACCAGCAGGAGTTGCAGAAGTACTCAGAAACAGACACCAGTGGTTAACAAAAATTAACTATAATTCATGAATTTTTCATGAATTACACTTCTGACAGTGTAACATTATGTCCATAGGAGCATATGTTGCATGGTAGATCAGTAATGCTTTTTTTCTACCAAATAAGACTGCAGAACTGTTATCCTGTAATTATATATAAACTTTCAGGTTTCATCAGAACCACTGCTACCATATAGAGTCTCAGATGTTGGCTTTGAAATACATCCTGGGAAAATCTATAACTTTGATTATGTGGGTGAGGTGATAGCTGGAGACATCTGTGAGGTGGAACATACATTTCTCATGGAAACATTTGGTTAGTACTTTTAGCTTTAGGTAATTTGTACTAGTCAGTTATTTCTTGTCAAATCATATTTTATTCTTATTTTTCTTCTAGAAAGAAGTGCCAAATATGGACTGGACAGTCCACTCTTTAAGGATCTTCAACGGTGCTATGGTGCCTGTACATCTGTGTTGAAATATTATTGAGTGTGTCCTTTATATTCATGTGGTATTTGACATCATTATTTCAACTGTTGTTAATGATGGTAACTTGAAAAGTCTAGAAAATCCATTTGAATCTGTATAGAGTGAGATTTTAGATCTTGGCATATCATCTGACTGCAAACTATATCTCTTCTAGTTATTCAACTACTTTCCTCAGGTATCTCATTTCCAAAGTTTGGATCTGGCTTTTGTGAGTTGCAGTCATTGCCAATGATTTGTAACAATATGTAAAGACTGGGACATAGATGGAGTCATATACTAATATTATTCTAATAGTTTGCACAAATATAGTTTAAGATGCTCATTTTAAAATTTGATTTAGCCTTCTTCTATTTGTCTTTCATTTTTGTTGTTGATAAATCTAACTAGATTCAATCAATGCAGATGATTTGCAACCATATTTGAAGACTGGGACATAGATGGTGTCATATGCTAACATTATTCTACTGTAATTTGCATGTCCAGTTTCAGATGCAAATTTTGAAATTTGATATAGCAATTTTATATTAATTTGTTTTTCATTTTTGTTATTGGTAAATTCGACTAGATTCAGTCAAATGTAAGTTGATATCAGGACTAAGCAAGATTGATATGCCCCACAGCCTAGCTGAAGATTTGATACAGGACGATGAAAGAAATATGACATCAATTATTACTCTTAACAACATTGGTCAGTATCATTTTTTTTCTAAATTTTGTCTTTGATTGTTTATTTTGATATTTGTACCATGGTCATTCTTTAAAAAAATATGGATTACAGATACATTTCTGTAGTGAAGTTTTCATATTAATTTTACATGCTCACTTAGTCATGAAAATTATGCCCTATTAAGGCCAACTCCTTGAAGTGGAGATTGGACTTAGTCCAGCCAATAGAGACTGGAAACTAAAATTGGTTGGTCATCCCTGATATCGAGCAGTACCACAGTCAAGCAATCACTGGTGCTGAATTCAGAGATACCAGGCTGAGAGGCACACCAGAAACTATGGTATGATGCAACATGACTAGATAATTTGTCTTCACAACAAAATTTTAAAAATCATCATGGTGTCCATCCTGTGAAGTTCCCCCCAGGCAGGAGAAGTATTGGATTCAGTACCTTGACAGAATCCACTTCAAACTACTGGAGTTCCTCTCCCACTAGTCTACCTTTTTGTAGCCAAGAGGCAGAAGAGGAAAGCCCCTCTAAACATCATGTACTGGAATACAGAAGGATTTAACAAAAAAATCAGAACTAGAAAACACATTGCACCAGAAAGAGATTAGTATTTGTTGCATAGGAAACTTATCTCAATGAGAAAATAACCTGCAAGATACAAGGGTACCAATGTTTTAGAGTTGGCAGGAAAGATCATGCTAAACTTCTACTGCCCAAATGATATCCCATTAAACATGACCAGTATTAACATCCCAAGCAAACACTTCCTGGCAGTGGGAGACTTAACAGCCACTCCCAAAGCTGGGGATGCAATGATTTAGACAGAAGGTGAGAAGTGATAGAAAGTTGGACAATGACAACAACCTAATCCTTCTCAATAATCCAAAGGATCCACCAGCTTTCTTAAGCTGATATCATATTACCTTCACCCCAGACCTGGAATTAATAGTGGAAAAACATAGGTAAATAACTCAATAGCAGTGATAATTACCCAGTTATCATCCAAGTGGACAAAACACAAATTACTGGACCAATTAGGCCAAGATGAAACTACAAGAAAGCAAACTGGTACATCTATAAATGCAGAGCTAACCTACTCACAAGAGACATACAAGTAAAAAGCAGAGACATCAACACAATTATCATGGAGTTTAATAAATAAATACTTTAGGCAGTTAAGGAGACAATACCAAGAGGAGCGAAGAAAAATGGTGTACTGAATAGAACCAACAATCTCCAAAAACTGGAGGAAGAACTGGCTGAACCATGTAATATGGCGGAGTTGCAACCATCCCAACAGAACCACATTGCACTACAAAAGATGAAAGTGAAGTTCACTAAAGAAAAGATACAAACACAGAGAAGATACTGAAGGAAAAATTCCCAAAAATAAACTTTAACAGATATTTTAACGATATTTTTAACTTTAAAAATTAACAGAAAATATAAGGATGAACTATCAGATATCAATCAATCAATCAAGTGCCATGCTGAGTGGTGTAGGTGATCATGCTTCTCCACAACTCTCTGTCTCTTGTGTTGTTAACAAGTTCAGTTGGTGACTTCTTTTTGTGTCACAGTGACAACCCATCCAGAAATTTCTTTCTTTGTCTTCCTCTGTTTCTACTCCTCTTGATCTTTTAGGTGGTTACTAAATGCTCAAGTTTTGCTTTTCTCATCACATGCCCTAAATATCTTGATTGTCTTCTTCTAATTTTTGCTATTTGTCATTTTACTCTGGCATCTCTGAGGGCTTCTGCATTAGTTTTCTTAACTGTCAATGGGATTTTCATTATTCTTTAAAAAAATCACATTTCAGTTGTCTCCAGCTTATCTTGAGCACTTTTGTTTACCATGGATGCTTTGTATCCATAAATAAGGATTGACTAAATATAACATCCTGGCATTCTGCCTCAAACTTATCTTGAGCACTTTTGTTTACCATGGATGCTTTGTATCCATAAATAAGGACTGACTAAATATAACATCCTGGCATTCTGCCTCAAACTTATCTTGAGCACTTTTGTTTACCATGGATGCTTTGTATCCATAAATAAGGATTGACTAAATATAACATCCTGGCATTCTGCCTCAAACTTATCTTGAGCACTTTTGTTTACCATGGATGCTTTGTATCCATAAATAAGGATTGACTAAATATAACATCCTGGCATTCTGCCTCAAAATTATCTTGAGCACTTTTGTTTACCATGGATGCTTTGTATCCATAAATAAGGATTGACTAAATATAACATCCTGGCATTCTGCCTCAAACTTATCTTGAGCACTTTTGTTTACCATGGATGCTTTGTATCCATAAATAAGGATTGACTAAATATAACATCCTGGCATTCTGCCTCAAACTTATCTTGAGCACTTTTGTTTACCATGGATGCTTTGTATCCATAAATAAGGATTGACTAAATATAACATCCTGGCATTCTTCCTCAAACTTATCTTGAGCACTTTTGTTTACCATGGATGCTTTGTATCCATAAATAAGGATTGACTAAATATAACATCCTGGCATTCTGCCTCAAACTTATCTTGAGCACTTTTGTTTACCATGGATGCTTTGTATCCATAAATAAGGATTGACTAAATATAACATCCTGGCATTCTTCCTCAAACTTATCTTGAGCACTTTTGTTTACCATGGATGCTTCGTATCCAAGGATTGACTAAATATAACATCCTGGCATTCTGCCTCAAACTTATCTTGAGCACTTTTGTTTACCATGGATGCTTTGTATCCATAAATAAGGATTGACTAAATATAACATCCTGGCATTCTGCCTCAAACTTATCTTGAGCACTTTTGTTTACCATGGATGCTTTGTATCCATAAATAAGGATTGACTAAATATAACATCCTGGCATTCTGCCTCAAACTTATCTTGAGCACTTTTGTTTACCATGGATGCTTTGTATCCATAAATAAGGATTGACTAAATATAACATCCTGGCATTCTGCCTCAAACTTATCTTGAGCACTTTTGTTTACCATGGATGCTTTGTATCCATAAATAAGGATTGACTAAATATAACATCCTGGCATTCTGCCTCAAACTTATCTTGGGCACTTTTGTTTACCATGGATGCTTTGTATCCATAAATAAGGATTGACTAAATATAACATCCTGGCATTCTGCCTCAAACTTATCTTGGGCACTTTTGTTTACCATGGATGCTTTGTATCCATAAATAAGGATTGACTAAATATAACATCCTGGCATTCTGCCTCAAACTTATCTTGAGCACTTTTGTTTACCATGGATGCTTTGTATCCATAAATAAGGATTGACTAAATATAACATCCTGGCATTCTGCCTCAAACTTATCTTGAGCACTTTTGTTTACCATGGATGCTTTGTATCCATAAATAAGGATTGACTAAATATAACATCCTGGCATTCTGCCTCAAACTTATCTTGAGCACTTTTGTTTACCATGGATGCTTTGTATCCATAAATAAGGATTGACTAAATATAACATCCTGGCATTCTGCCTCAAACTTATCTTGGGCACTTTTGTTTACCATGGATGCTTTGTATCCATAAATAAGGATTGACTAAATATAACATCCTGGCATTCTGCCTCAAACTTATCTTGGGCACTTTTGTTTACCATGGATGCTTTGTATCCATAAATAAGGATTGACTAAATATAACATCCTGGCATTCTGCCTCAAACTTATCTTGAGCACTTTTGTTTACCATGGATGCTTTGTATCCATAAATAAGGATTGACTAAATATAACATCCTGGCATTCTGCCTCAAACTTATCTTGAGCACTTTTGTTTACCATGGATGCTTTGTATCCATAAATAAGGATTGACTAAATATAACATCCTGGCATTCTGCCTCAAACTTATCTTGAGCACTTTTGTTTACCATGGATGCTTTGTATCCATAAATAAGGATTGACTAAATATAACATCCTGGCATTCTGCCTCAAACTTATCTTGAGCACTTTTGTTTACCATGGATGCTTTGTATCCATAAATAAGGATTGACTAAATATAACATCCTGGCATTCTGCCTCAAACTTATCTTGAGCACTTTTGTTTACCATGGATGCTTTGTATCCATAAATAAGGATTGACTAAATATAACATCCTGGCATTCTGCCTCAAACTTATCTTGAGCACTTTTGTTTACCATGGATGCTTTGTATCCATAAATAAGGATTGACTAAATATAACATCCTGGCATTCTGCCTCAAACTTATCTTGAGCACTTTTGTTTACCATGGATGCTTTGTATCCATAAATAAGGATTGACTAAATATAACATCCTGGCATTCTGCCTCAAACTTATCTTGGGCACTTTTGTTTACCATGGATGCTTTGTATCCATAAATAAGGATTGACTAAATATAACATCCTGGCATTCTGCCTCAAACTTATCTTGAGCACTTTTGTTTACCATGGATGCTTCGTATCCATAAATAAGGATTGACTAAATATAACATCCTGGCATTCTGCCTCAAACTTATCTTGAGCACTTTTGTTTACCATGGATGCTTTGTATCCATAAATAAGGATTGACTAAATATAACATCCTGGCATTCTGCCTCAAACTTATCTTGAGCACTTTTGTTTACCATGGATGCTTTGTATCCATAAATAAGGATTGACTAAATATAACATCCTGGCATTCTGCCTCAAACTTATCTTGAGCACTTTTGTTTACCATGGATGCTTCGTATCCATAAATAAGGATTGACTAAATATAACATCCTGGCATTCTGCCTCAAACTTATCTTGAGCACTTTTGTTTACCATGGATGCTTTGTATCCATAAATAAGGATTGACTAAATATAACATCCTGGCATTCTGCCTCAAACTTATCTTGGGCACTTTTGACCAGACATAACAAAATAAATAACACTAACACTTTTCCCAGTTCCGTGAGAGCAATATCAAAATCTCTCTATCAGAACCACCATAAACAGCAACTACACTATGTGAGAACTGAGTACTCTCCAAAACAAAACCATAATATGCAACATAATTAAAAATATGTAATCCAGAGAAGCATGAATACTATTCAATCAATATATCAATAAAACCCATATTCCTTCAGGGTCGTAGGGGGTACCACATTGGAAGCTTCAGCACACAGAGTCCTCCAGCGAATTCTATCCTCAGCGATGCGGATGACTGTGGAAATATCTAGCCCTGTCCATTCCTTGATGTTGTCTGTCCATGTCTTTATTTGCCCTCCTCTGCTTCTTCCACCCTCGACAGTTCCCTGCAGTATTGTTTTTGACAAGGAATCGTGCCTGCATACATGTCAGAACCATGCTAGTTTTCGTCATTTCACTATTGAAAGCAATGGCTCCTGGACACCTGCACACATCTCTACTTTATTTCTTACGTACACATTGGTCGTATGTTCCCTATAGGAAATTCGTAGAATTCTTCTGTAGCATTAGTATTTCAGTGGGCAAAAGGTTTAGCAGGTGGTGCCCATCTCCTCTCCAGCTGTCCTTCTGATGTGGTTATATGGATGTGTTTTCTCTCTCCATCTCCATTGCACTTTTCTGATGTTGACACTACATCACATTATATGCTGATGGATCAGAAACCAGAACAGTGAAGAATAAAGGTGCTGGAGTATACATAAAATATCCAGAAAAAGAAAATCAATCCACATGTTGATATGCTAGCAAAATATGGAGCAACACAGGAACAAAAAGACCAAGAAATTATCACCAGGAAAAGATGACCCTCATCAAAGCTATTAGGAAAGTTGACCTCCCAAATGACAACTATTACTATCTTGACAGAGATGAGAAAGTTAACATCTTCTACATCAGGACAGGACAAAACAGACTAAATAGGCATTTAAATAGACTAAAACTGTTCCATCACCTGTGTCCTTGTGGGCAAACAGCACAGACCGCAGAACATATCCTGCAAGATTAAAGGTAAAGGTAGGTCCCATGGCATCTGCCGTCGGGGATGGAGATAACTCTTCATGTACTAAGCCACAGCAACTATTAGGTGGGGTGGCCAGTTCCCTTTCTTGCTGTTTTTTTTTATCTTCCCTAACTCATGCATCAGGTACTCATTTACAGCTGAGTCGACTGGAGGAGTGGTCGTGTCAATTGAGAAATTACAACCCTTTTTTTTTTATGTCCGGACGTGGTTTTGAACCTGGCACGCTGTAACCAGATGATAGCAAGCAAGCTCACTATCCACTAGGCTACCGCGCTCTGCAAGATTGTATTACACTAAACCAGTTAAGGGAGGAGTGCTGATCCACAGAGACAGATATCCACAGAAAATTGTATGGGAATACTGAGGAGCTTTCAAATATTGCAGCATTTGTCAAGAAAAGTAGACTTCCTGTGTGGGCATGTTAAATGGTGAATGAAAAGAAGAAGAAAATGAATGTATATTGAACATACACTTTTGAATGAAAAAGGACTACAACTACAAGCATTAAAATGGGTACCAGATGGGCAAGAGAAAAAGAGGAAGGCGAAAGAGAAACTCATTGCAGAACAATCATGAAAGAGAGACTATGGATCTCAATAATATGCAAAAATTACTCACGGTAGCATTGCATCACTTAAATTGGAGAGCAATGGATTCTGTCCTGTGCTCCGTATTCGATGCTAAAGGTACATAGATTGTATTTAGTCAATTTTTATATGCTGATTTAGTCTAATAGTTGCCGGTGTGTAGCAACGGCTCTGAAAGGGAGCAAAAATAGTAAAACTATTATCTGCCAGGCACCAAATAAAAGGGAGAAAAAATAGTAAAACTGTTATCTGCCAGGCAAAAAGTAAAAGGGAGCAAAAAGGGTAAAACTGATATCTCCCAGGCATGTTGTAAAGTGTGACTGTGGAAGTTGTAGCAAAGAATAGCAGCACATTAACCTATCATGCATGGCATAAGAGGTGACTAAGGAGGTTTTTGGGATGGAGTTGACTGCCCCATCATCCATAGAGGGCCAAAGTGTTCCAAAGCTATGCTGAAATGAGATGTGTTGGGCTGAAAGGCAGATATCGAGGTCAAGCATGACATAATGCATTCTGTTCTCTGGACTGCATCCTGCTAATCTGCAGGAGTTTAAGAATAAAAGCAGACGACAGAGCATAAACTAATTTGCAAGTATATTGGTGTTCCAGGGAAAAACATACATTCTGGGAACTTATTGAACAACCATTGTATGCTCTTCTTGTACTTTACCAATTTATTCTACTATGTTCTAATACTTCACTAACTTCTTTAATTTAGTCTGTACATCCGCCTACATATTGTCTAGTAATAATTTACAAATATGTTTTTCTTGCAGGTTTTTCTCCCCAGTCTCCAGATCAGAGTTGTGGGGAAGTTCAAATATGTTTCTCACCTTTCATAGAACACAGGGTTGTAGAAATAGTGAATGATGAAGTACCCATGTACTTACTGAAAGTTCCACTTGAGACTCTCACTGCAGACACTGGACTGTTGACTAAATGGTATATTGTTGTCTGTGATACAGATTGCATAATGTTTACATATACTTTTTTGAACATTAATTGTTTTATAACATTTTTGGGGACAACTGGTTAAGCCTTTCACCTTGTCATCAAGAGATTATAGGTTCAGATCTAACACATAATGTCTTATTTACAAAGGGAATTTCTTCAGAGATCCATAAGTATTATCACTTAAAGATACAGTTATGTGCTATGAGTTGTACTCTTGGCAGGCGGCATGCCACTTTATTGAGAGGGACAGAGTACATTTGGGGACACCCAGGTACAATGAAGTCAATTCTCTGAGCTTTTTCAACCTCAGTTTTTCAGAACAGCTTTGCCTTGTCATATTGTAACATGTTGATAAGCAGATATTGATATTTCAATTTGTAGACATAAGTAGATACATATTACACACAACAAAAAAACAACAACAGTTATAAAATTGCTTAAAGAAGTTTTACATAGAACAGACAATAAATAGTCATTTAATGTTTCAACCTAAAGGTTTTATCAAGAAAGGTACATATCTTCAAGTATGTGTGTCCCTTTCATGATAAAGATCTTTTGGGCAAAACATCAATTTACTCCAGGTTGAAGGCCCTAAAAAATGGTTTTAACCAATTTTAGAATTAAAAGAAAATTATTTATCAACTATATTGTAGTCACCCATGCATTCCAGTTTGTAGAAATAAGCTTCAGAATTCAGATTGTATAATAGAACCTCAAATCTTACACAATGTTACTCATCTACCGTGTAATGTAGTGTGTGTACATCTACTCTACAGCACATTAATTGATGGGGATTTTAAACACATGGAGAGGCACATGTGGGAGCAAGACAAATATTTTGATGAAATTCAATTACCCGGTTAGTGTCTAGAGTTTATTCTTGATTTTTTTAATTATGAACTATCGCAACACAGAATATTCCTATATGTGCGCAGCTCACCAGTCTAGAAACTATCACACCATCCTGGCGAAGCAACAAAGTTAACTTGTTTACCAGTAAATGTCTGGATGGCAGGATCTTTCAACATGTTCAGAGCCCTGATACAAAAATTTTTGCAATTTATAATCATCCCTATTTGATGTCATTCCAGCACTCACTGTGATCATTTATCTTCCAGTTCTGGGAACTTCTTCTTCTTCAGCATTCATTCTCAAATTCCCACTGGATTTCTCTTGTAACATGACAATGGTCCTACAAGATTTCCAGTTGGATGTAATCCAGAGAATGAAAATGCGTTGTGTTGCCATTTTATTTGTGCCATTGGCCCAACACATCTGTCTTTAGCGAGTTCTGTGAACAGGGCCATATGATTACATGCAGCTTTCTTTGTTGCCGGTATCAGAGACAATTCTGACCATTTCCTCCTCCATTCCCTAACTTGCTTTTTATTCACTGCTAAATACAAACAGCTATAAAATTATTTGATTGTTCAGCAAAAGCGATAACTTTTAGCTTTAAGCCAACAGCTTAGGCCTACATGGTCCTTTTCTGTCCTGACATCTTCTAGCATGTTCTCAAGATCAAGTGACTGAGAAAGACTGACAAGCTGGGAATCTGGGATATCTAATGTTTTGTAAGGACTAATTTTAGAATTCAATCAAAATCAATCCTGACAGGAACTTCCACCAATAATGACAGTATAACTATTAAATTACTGAAATCTATATGAGTACCACATTTGCAGTGTTTTCACAGAATTGTTATTACCGCTAATTTTCCATTTCTTCATCTCGGCTAATACACTGGATTATGGCTTTGGTCAAATTATTTTGAGTATAGTCACAGGGTCAAGTTATAAATGGGTCAGTTAATAACCAAAGATATACGTTAGACTGTGAGGGGAATTGAACAACATTTGTTGTGAACAAATTCAACTCCTTCTTAGTTATGCTGGTTTCCCCATACAATCTGTCAGTGTTATTTTTTATGAGATCCCTTACAGGCAAAATATAGGTGCAAAGGCAGCATCTGATCTAATGAGATGTTGATAATGATGTCCATATTTGTTTTATATTTTATAAGAAAATTAGAATAAAATAGTTTCTCATCGGAGAATCTTGCACAAGACACACAAGACAAATCCAACTAGTGTCGCAGAATAAAGAATGGCGCAGCAGATGCAGAGAACCTCAGACTTCAAGCTGCACAACGAAAACACTCTAGAAGAAAGACGAGCTGCTCAATGTCCCACAGACTACTCCCACTCAAGCTCAGAGTGTGGTAGGCAATTTCAGGCATGCATAGGACTCATTAGTTGCAGTCTGGCACAACGCAGACATCATCATCCCAGTTGAGCATGAACAATCATTGTCAACTTCAGTGGACGAACAATAATAATATGTTAGAGTTTGCAAGATGCAGACTCAATGTTTAAAACATGATTGGATGGAGTCTATTGGGGCTACACACCTGTGGGGTATTGTGTGAATCTAATGCCCTGTGATGCTATGGTAGGTCTATATGATAATAACATAGCTGATAGACTAACGTTATGAACAGACATGGTTGATCTACTGTTTATGGATACAGAAGACATACTTCATGTCCTTGATGAGCATCATTTGGATGAGGTCACACACGCTGAAGTTTTTTATTTGAGTTTGTGAGAGTTAGGAATTGTGTGGTAAAAGAAGGGGGGAGGGGAGAATACCACAGGTATCAACTAGTGCAGCTTTTCCTTATTGATACAGATTACAGGTAAAAAAAATTACAAAAAAAAATGTTTTGACATTTGTTAATGTTTTAAAAGGTCATTTGGTTTTATATGTCAGCGAATATTACTAATGCTGACATGTTATCTGGTAGCCTATCTATAAAAATGGAGGTTATAGCAGCTTACCAGCATAAGGGTTCTGTTTAACTGGCTGTTTTAGTGGCTTACCAGAGATAAAGAATTTATACCTATTGGTAAAAATATTTACTGTTATTGTCATTTGCTATATTTCATCACATTTTCTATTTCAGAACCCATTTTCACACAAGAGAATATACCAAATCCAATAGCAGAAATTTCTTCATTTCTTAGTCTACAGCCAGAAAAAACTGATGTTGAGGGTGAAGGTTTTCAATGGTCTGTTGGTCAGCCAGACATTGCAAACTTCTTGAGCGATATAGCAACTTCAGATAATATTTATATCCATCAACTTAAAGATGTACTTGAAAGATTTGACAAGTTTGAAACATCTGAATTAGGTAGATTTACCTGTTTATTTTTTATTTGTGTGTGTGTGTGTGTGTGTGTGTGCGTGTGCGCGTGCGTGCGTGCTTGCGTGCGTGTGATATATGTATAGATGCCTCATTATTTCTATTAAAAAAACCAGGAGGACAAACTTTCTGTTTTGTATGATATTTGGGTTATATAGGTTAATGTTAGGCAGATGTGGGCTATTTTTTTTTACGGAACATACAATAGTCTCATAAAAAATGTAACTGGAATTAGTGTATGAAAATCAGTAGGTGGAGATAAGTTGTGTTAACAAAAAACATTAAATTTATTGTGTCCCTATATTAAAATACAGTTGAGGAATATGGCTTGAAGGGGAGACAATGTATTTTAGTAATGGTTAAATTTTTAGTGTTTTGGGGGGAAGAATGTTTGGCTTCCAGCCACCCGCAAGCAACATATTCTAGTTAGAACATGTCACATTCTAGTTAGCTGTTTGTTATCATGATAAATATTCTAACATGATCTTTTCCTATCTTAATTTTTTAATAACTGGTTGCTATTTTGGTCCTCCCTGATATTTGCAGTGGAAATATAAGACCCAGTATATTATTTATCAGGTTTTTCACATTTGCAAACTATGGTGTGGAGAACAAAGTTTACTATTTCTAGGTCTACTTTTCAACATGTATATTGCTGATATTGTTTGAGAATTCATCATGAATGCAGATTCTGATGATGATTTTAAGGCTTCAGTGTGGTAGGTACTGTAGATAAAAAAAGCATGAGGAATGAGGGAGGTGTTAATAATGTAACTGATGTCAGAATATTGTGGAGACGGATTCTTTTATTGATGAAAACGCTCCTTCTTTCTATCATCACCCTTGGTTCTGTGAGTTTACTGACATAATGTAATGTTATCCATAATTATGCTCTATCCACTCTGTCAAAAGCTTTCTCTTGGTCAACAAAAGTCAAATATAAATCTTAGTTATGTTCCGTCACCCTTTCTGCAAGTTGTTTGAGGATGAAGATTGCATCTGTACAGCTTTTATTATATTGAGAAGCTCATTTGTGTGTTGTTGAGCTGTAGTTCTATATATGTGCGCATCCTCTTTTCTAGTATCTTGCTAAAAATGTTTCCTATATGGCTTAAGAGTGATATGCCTCTATACTTAGTGCAGTCCTTCTTAATGCCTTTTTTCTTCCAGATGAGAATAATCACCGCTGCATTCCACTCTTGCGGTGTCTTTTGTGTCTTCCATATCACATTGAAAAATCTGTGTAACCAATTTATACCTGTCACTGTTAGCATTTTTATTAGTCCTATAGATATGCCGTCTATTCCTGGTGCTTTGCTGTTTGGTGCATGTTTAACTTCATCTTCAATTTGTCATGATTTCAGGATGTATGGCTAATAGTTAAGTATGAATGCAAAATCGCGGATAGAAAAGATATTTATATGCAGAAACATGGAAAGTTTTATATAGTAATAAAATAAATGAGTGAAGAATGTTTTACCTGCACATGTAGAAATCTAGAAATCAGTTATAACTTGTCTGTTTTAATGTTTCAGATTTTACTTTAATTCACTCTCATAATGAGTTTGAGAATACAATCATGTATGAAGCCACACAAGATACAAGTAAGCCATAACATATTTGTAATATTATTTTTATATTATTTGTTACATTATATTTGTTAATATAATGTATGTCTAGGCTTATGTGTAAATATAATAGATATAAATGCTTTTATTACATAACATTATATACAGTTATCCAAATTAAAACAGAAAACTCACTCCCAGAGCTTGATGTGTTGGGCCATTGGTGCAAATAAAACAATGACACAACATATCTCCATTCTCTGGATTATATCTGATTTATTTTTCGTTTTTAAACAAGTCGGTAATCTCACTTTCAAAATTGAAAACACTGTTTTTTACAGACGCAACACTTGAAATAACATCTCCAATTATAAAACTCAAAAGAATAATAAAGCCTGATGTTTGCTAAATTTTTAAACTCTGTTGCTCATAGAAGATGAAGCCATATTGCTAATTTCTGGAAAGCTGAATCTACATTGTTCGAATTTTAATTTGAAATAAATATACCACGCTTCTAATAACACTCAATGAAGATGGTTTCCTTTCGTTAGCCAGATTTCTAAATGTTAAACAGTTAAATAAGTTAATACTTGTCATTTAGGAACCAAATGAAGCAAATTTAGATGGCATATCTACAGGTCTGAAATATTGTTGTAATGTCTGGAAAGGAAGGCCTCTTGCCCTGATATATCGTGTTTATGTACAAACTGAGTTAATGGTGCGTTAATAGTTTATTTTGCATTAATAGTTTATTAATTCCAATTTAGTAAAATGCGATAACAAGTTTGATAAAGTAGGAAGTAATTGAAAGTAATACAACTACTAAAATAACAATAGCAACAAAAAAATCACATTACCTGTATAAATATTTCAATCTATCTATACGATGTGGCCCTTGTTTGCCTTGCGACATCAAGAGTAGATGAGTTCTCTGGAGATGACCTTCTTGTGTGCTGTTTGTAAACTTGTTCCTGTGGCTTCTTTGATTTCTGTAATCCATCTTTTACATGGTCTGCATCTGGCTTTATAGCCATAATATCTACATGTCATAGCCATTTGTGGCATGCTATCTGTTGGTAGTCTGGAAGCATGTGAAAACCACTTGCTCTGTTGTCTTTTGATTTGTTCCAATACTGGTATTGTTTTGGTTATCTGTCTGATGTTATAGTTTCTAATTCTATCTCTTAATGTCACTCTGAGTAGTCTTCATAGACATGTCATTTCTACTGTCACTATTTTTCTTTTGTCTTGTGCTGTCATTGTCCAGGTTTGACACTGGTAGCACAGTGATGGAATAATAAGTCTTGTATAATGCAACTTTAGTGTCTATGTTTACATTTCTGTTCTTGAAAATATGTATCATCTGTACTGGGATCTGGTAATATTTAAATATACAGAGTAATCTACAGAGAGAATTAGTTTTTCTGAATTTTGTTTGAAATACTGCACAAGCACGGGATAATTCAGTACTAAGTTTAAACAATTGCTGTAAGTATTTTCATTACCATTCTCAAAGTAAATCCTGATATTTCTTCAGAGCAGAGCATTCTCTTCACTACATCACCACCAAGGAGGTAATTCATAAATAAATATATCAGGTTCAGTTACGCCTACCAAGGCAAACCAAAGTATCACATTTATAATAGGAAAGAATTGCAATGAGGTGTGCAATAAATTTGTCAGGTTCAGCCATGCCTAACAAGCCTGCTAAGAGGTCACGTTTGAAACTACAAGTTTCAAATGTGCACTACTTGAGATATTGTAGTTTGATTTCATTTGATTTTTGAATATTGTAGATGTCTCCATATTTATTATTTTTTATAAAACATAAACATTATATATTATCATAGGCCTATATTTGTAGAATTCTCATGTTTTATGTTTCATCAGCTGTAGATTGCATTAATACAAGTACAATATACATGAACAGTCAGGAGCATGCAGAATTTTTGGACCCACTGGATTCCTTCATATATTTAAGAGGTCAGTCTATCATTACTGGTTAATACATCATGAACCATTTAATACATCATTACATCATTTGTTGTTTTGCTATCGCTTTTCTTATAGTAGTAGTGGTGGTAGTGGTGGGTGGTGGGAGGAGGAGATGGATGATTCCAGAACCCTTAAGGGTCATTGGGGTGGTATGGAATATGCATACAAATTTAATCTCCAATTTCTCCTGTCTCCTGCAGTGTGGACAAGTGTGTAGAATCAAAGTTCTGTTTATTCTTTGATATCAGTGCATGATTTTCTCTGTTTCCCCATACTTCTTACTCCCTCATTCACTGCAAAATTGTTGTTGGTTTAGAGATCATTCAAAGAGAATATCACATTTTGAGTAGACATACATACAACCATGGTACACACAATAACATTAGCAAGAGAGAAATCATAGCTTTCGATGTGCCTTCCTTACAGGTGCTCAAAGTTGCAAGAAGAAACAAAACATAAATGCATGCACAGTGGAGAATGAGCAACAAAGTACCTTGGTAAAAGTGACAACATTACCTCAATCTTCTAAAGAACAGTGTGAAAACATTAAAACTTTGCAAGCTATCTTTTGTGGTAAGTGCTAATTATTTGTAAACTTTTAGTTGATTTGTTCATTAGTAGATCTTAATGTAAAGTAAGCTTAGTGAAGACCTGAACATAAAAAAAACGATTGACTCCTCAAAACTATTTTAAAAAATAAGTTAACTAATTTTGGACATATAAATCACACAATGAGTAATCACGGAAGAAAAGATTCCAGGAAAAAGAACAAGAAGCATACCAAGACAATGATGGACACAGAATACCAAATACCTTTAGAATATGATACTGGAAAAGGCAGCACAGCTTACAAAGAGTCTTACAGAATCCAGTGAGGACAACATTCTACAAAGGACATGTCACATAGAAGATAATAAAAGAAGCATAACTCCTTTGGAACCTGATTTTTTAAGAGGTTTAGATCAAATTAAGTTTTGCAGATGTAGAATAATATATCACATTTTTATAATTTAATCATGATTTGTCATAATATTGATAAATGGTAGGCATATTGTATATCATTGGATTAGTTTTTCAAAATGAGTTTTTTAACCATGATGTGGATTAGGGACCGTTAGGTGGACTCACTGCGTGCCATTAGTACAGCATCATCAGCGAAGAGACATTCCCTTATGAGTAGTTTTGATGTTCTCACCTTTGCTCTGAGACGCACTAAATTGAAGAGGGATCCATTGTAGTGGGTGTGGATGAAGACATCACTAGCTGTATTTGAAGGAGCATATTTTAAAACTGGTCTGTTAGCAGTGTCAAAAGTCCACAAAAGCCATAAAGAGTGATTTCCCCTGTTCACACCATTTTTATTGTAGTTGATAAGGATAAACATCAAGTCATTAGTATACCTGTTTGCTCTGAAACCACACTGTGTCTCAAAATAGACTGTATAGATGGGCTGTTAGCTGGGTGACATGTTCCTGGATGTCATTCTTGATATAGATGATTATGCCATGACACAGGCATAGCTAGTATATCCTGACAGATGTGTACCAGTGTCTTTGTGTATAGTCTTATGTAAAAGAACCAAATGTATCTTGTGCATGTGTAGTAAATTTGAAAATTATATTTTGTTCATTTCTTATTCCATAGATATCTAATAGTAGAGTGTTGAGTAAAGACTTGATTGTATGACAATCTTGACTCTGCTCTTATTCCAAAGATATCTAATAGTAGAGTGTTGAGTAAAGACTTGATTGTATGACAATCTTGACTCTGCTCTTATTCCATAGATATCTAATAGTAGAGTGTTGAGTAAAGACTTGATTGTATGACAATCTTGACTCTGCTCTTATTCCATAGATATCTAATAGTAGAGTGTTGAGTAAAGACTTGATTGTATGACAATCTTGACTCTGCTCTTATTCCATAGATATCTAATAGTAGAGTGTTGAGTAAAGACTTGATTGTATGACAATCTTGACTCTGCTGGTTCTTGCTCAAAGGATTTCTTTGTTTAGTGTTTAATGTTTGTGTTGATGTTGTTGTGTTGTGTATTGTGCATGTCAGTGTTTGCGTTGTTGTTCTTGGTGTGTTCCTGTAATAAACTTCTCAGCCAGAGCAGCCTAGTTACCAACTGCCCGCCATTGACATTGATAATCGAGGCAATATCCAATCTTGTTTGTGATTAATTTTGTTTGTATTGGCATTATAGTGTTGGAAAGTCTGGATTTTCTACCCACCCCTGGCCAGAGCCAGAAAATTACTATCTCATCACCAGGAAGGTAGGTTTCTAACTACGCACTGCTCCTAGCCATTGCATCCAAGATAGGATTCACTGTGCTTAATCCACCACAAATTGCATACTGGTTATACCAAACTTCTTTATGGCTCCAGGCACATAACCAAGGCAAAAGGATCGTCATGTCCTTAGTCACAGTGCCTTCATGGTTGGCATCAGCTACAGAAAAGCAGTGTAACCTATCTCCCTCTTCTCCAGTGCTGTAACAGTACATCTCTGGCTGACTGCCAACCACAGAGGGTACATGTATATATACAAATGATGAAGTATAAAAACACACAAAGAAGCAATAACAAAAAAAGCATGAAAAGCAAAATTTTATAGATGACGTGCTATAAAGTTTCCATAAAAGAGCCTCAATATAATGGCATATCATCTACTAAGGTTTTCTGTTGCATGTGTGGTTTGTCAAGTGGGCCATTGGTGAGAGCCACAGACATTATGTATGTGGGAAAGAGTTAATAACTTATCCCATTCCGCACCATGGAGGCATAAAGTGTAACACTGTGTTGGGCCCATATTTCTTATTGACTATGTCATATTTAGGGGTTATGCTTTGATAGATATTTGAGAAAAATTAGCAGGTAGCAAATAAGATTTGAACCTGGTCCATTAAGCTGATGCCAATTCATCTTGCAACAGCAAGCATCTTATTTAGGGGTGAGGATGTGCCCAATTTGGAAGATATGTTGACAATCTGCACACGTTTATATTAGTCACTGCTTTGTGAAGTTTGCAATGTATGTCATATTTCAGGTGAACCAAATTCTCATACAATTCATTTCTGGTGGGTCAGACTTATGAGTATTCTGTATAGTGACACAACACTCATATTTATGATTCATGTAGATTTTAGTATGTTATAGTCTTCTAGGCAGGCTTCTAGGTAAGTAAAACATAGATTAAAGTATGGAAAATGCCTGGAACACCCCCCCCCCCTTTACAACTAGGAAATACAGTGGTTTTCCAAAAAGGACCTTTGAAGGATAATGAATAGCTTTGTTTAATTTTTTAGAAAACCTCTATCCCATCATTTTTTTTAAATAGAGAAGATGCATCTATGGCCCTGGATAGTGGAAACAGAATTGTAAAACTATTTTTCCAGAAGACTGCCATAATGCCTATACACATGTATGTAAGTCACAATTTCAATTGAAATTTAAGCCCAAATTTATTTAAGCTGTATAGCAATAATAATGTCCATTGACTTCTTCTTTCACAGACAGGATATTTCTTATTTAATTTTAGATTTGCTATAACCACCAGTCAGAGGGGGAAGCATGGACTTTGGACATGGGTCACATACTGGTCAGAGGTATTAGGCCAATTAGACAAACCAACCAGCAACCATGGTACCAAGCCCATAGATAAGGAGGTTTTGGAGTTTTCACCCCCCCCTCCCCTCCCCTAGGAAATGAGAACATGACTTAGTTCTATGAGTTCAGTGAAGAGGTTGCTAAACTTCCCCCACCCAACCCCTTGACAATTTCTCAAAAAAATGTCTCCAAAAGTCTCATAAAAATTACCCTACATAGGAAATGAACAAATTACATAGGAAATGAGCAAAATATCATCAAATAATTTTGTGTAAAAAGTAAATCCCCCCCCCCCCTATCCCTAATGAAGACATACATGCATGGTACCATGAAGATTGCTAATACATTTTAAAATAACTCACTCAACACTGTATAAGAATATAGATAACCCAAATATCGGAGGATGGCCGACAAAAAGGAAGTGCCGCAGTAACCATACAAACAGAGGTAAATGCAAATAAAGTACATAGGTTACTATATCAATATAAAATAATAAAATATAGAAAATAACAATAAATAAAAGGAACAAAACTAGTTATCTGTGTTTGTCCGGTAGAATGTGTGCATGTTTGGTTCGTGATTTTGTTTTGATGTGTGTATATTTTTGTTGTCTATCCTGTGCTGTCAAATGCTATTCTTCTTTGCACATTTCTGTGTTCCCTGGGTCTATTTGTGCCCCCCCCCCCCGCTCCTACATGCATTGTCTTTCTCTGTCCTTTCCCCTTTTGTCTCCCGTTGCCCACTTGCCCCCCTCCCAGTTCTTGGCAGTGCTGTTTGGTGTCCCCTTTTCTTTGGTTCTGCTTCTTTCATCTTTGGGAATTTCATAGTTTAGACATGTTGAACGCATCGAAGTGCACTTGTTGGAATTGTGTTGCACTGGATCTGGTGTGGCTTTTTGTTGATTTCCTGGTGGGAGAGATCCATTTTGTTTATATTCGTTATGGTCTTTTGTTCTTAACTGTTTTTGTTGTCTTTAAAGGTCCCAATTGGACCGACACGTTGACTGTTGCGCTTGTTCCTTTTATTTATTGTTATTTTCTATATTTTATTATTTTATATTGATATAGTAACCTTTTACTTTATTTGCATTTACCTATAAGAATATAGACAAGCTTTCTACCATACATTAATTTTTAAAAACTGGATAGTTTTACTAACATTTATTTTGTGTAGGTCCTTGGGAAAAGGCCATGCAGTGCATCATTGACTGTGCAGAGTTGCATTTGGGACTCTTGAAGAAGGAAGCTTTGGTCCCTCTTCAGCAACAACTCTTAGACATTAGTATTGATATGACGAGGTTTTTACTCAAGGAGATGGAAAAGCAAATCTCAGATGTTGTATCACTGGACTGCAATTCAAGTATCAACCATACACATAAAGGTATGTATTTATTTGCTGGATTGACAAATATAGAATTGGTAATACTGGTTTCTCATTTAGAAGTATCTTATTTCACCTTAGATAGAAACTGGAAATTGAACACTGCCTCCCTCCGAAGACGGATGTGTCGGGCCATTGGCGCAAATAAAACGGCGACACAACGCATTTCCATTCTCTGGACTATATCCTGCTGGAAATATAATAGGGCCATTGTCCTACTGCAATAGAGATCCGGCAGGAGTTTGAGAATGAACGCTGAAGAAGAAGAAGAACACTGCCTGGACCATGATTTGGCATCATTTGAAGGCCATTTTTATCACAGATCATAGGTCTTCTATGTGTGAGAGTCACGCCTGACCTTGTCTCTACATCCAAAATTGAAAGCATAGTTAACTTAGTATAGTACACTAATATTTTGATGAAATATTCATTGCTCTGTTGAAAACTTCTTGAGTACAAAAGAAGTGTAACTGCATTCAGTTCTGAGTTATTGTGTATGAAACAAATTGTGTTAGTTCATTTTATATTGGGACAAATAAGCATTATTTTTAGTGTGACAAATACTCAGTACAAACTATTAGGCCTATATTTTGGGACAAATAAGCATTAGTTTTGGTGTAACAAATACTCCGTACAAACTATTAGGCCTATATTTTGTCCTTACAACAAGGACATACTAAAAAAGTGGTGATCTGCAGTGGTGATAAATATCTAGACAAATATTAAACTTTTTAAAGCTACGCTTCACATATTAACAATTTATAAATATTTTGAAGTAATGAATTGTGTTTGTTTGTGTTATATCGGGAGGAGGGAGGGGGTGTTGGGATGGGTGTATGTTGTCACTAAAAATATAGACAATTTTTCACAAACTAAGTGTATCCCCACCTTTTTTCTTTAGAAAAAAAAAACATCGATAAAAAAGCACTGAAAAGGAGCATACCCCACCACCTGTCTTGAAAGGTGTATACCTCACCAACTACCTTGGCAGGAGCATTCCTGAGCAATTGTCTTGGAAGGAGCATACCTGAGCACCTACCTCGGAAGGAACATACCTGAGTAACTACCTTGGAAGGAGCATACCTAACTACATGCATTGAAAGGAGCATACCTGAGCATCTATTTTCGAAGGAACATACCTGACCACCTGCCTTGAAAGGAGTATACCCACCACCTACTGTGGAAGAAGCATACCTCACTCAAAACCTGCCTTGAAAGGAGCATACCTAACATCCTGCCTTGGAGGAAGCATACCTGACCACCTACCTTGAAAGGAGCATACCTGACCATCTACTATGGAAGAAGCATACCTCATAACCTGTCTTCAAAGGTGCATACCTCACAACCTGTCTTGAAAGGAGCATATCTCACAACCTGTCTTGAAAGGAGCATACCATACAACCTGTCTTGAAATGAACATACATCACAACATATCTTGAAACGAGCATACTTGACCACCAACCATAGTAGGAGCATACCTCACAACCTGTCATGGAAGGAGCATACCTCACAACCTTTTTTGTAAGGAACATACCTCACAACCTACTTGAAAGGAGCATACCTGACCAACTACCTTGGAAAGAGCATACATCACTGACATCCTGCCTTGGAAGGAGAATACATCACAACATGTCTTTAAAGGAGCAGAGCATACCTGACCACCTACCTTGAAAGGAGCATACATGACTACCTACCTTAGAAGGAGCATACCTGACCACCTAGCTTGGAAGGAGCATAACTCACCACAAAGGATACAAATTAAATTACACAAGCTATGACCTAATGAGGTATCATCATAAATAATGATCCTTATTGAAATATAATCAAACTCAACAGGGCTGTAGCAGCACACTGAATGTACTGGAGAGTACTGGTTTTTGCTTTATGCACCTTATTTGTACTTGAAGAATAATTGATAACATATCCTGTTTAATATGTAGTCATCAACCCAGCATTTTTTGGCTGTAGTAATTTTCTTGGCAGTATTTACATTCAGTAGTGTGCCACTATTCAGTAAGGATGCACCCTATCACCATACTTATATAATATATATGTGTAAAACATCATGAGGAAAGTAAAGAATGACAAAGAGCACAAAAAATTCCATCTCCTAAATATAGGTAGATATGAAATACCAAAGATAAGATACGCAAATGATGCTGTACTTCTAACTACACATATAGAAGGGCTAGAAAGATTCTTGATTAAAAACTAGCTTCACAGCATGTGGTGCATTCCCATAAGTGTTCTGCCCTCTGTTCCAGCAGCCATTCCAGTGTATGTAGACTCAGAGTCCTGATCAGGTGTTGATTGCGTGATCATTAGGACTTTCCAAAACAATTACTTTTCCTTCCCTCTATATACTCCCATTTCTGACATTCTCTGTATGTGTACGTTCTCAGCCTCATTGACAACATGTTAATCTTGAAATGAATTTATTACTGCCGTGATCAAGTCTGCTTTATCTCTTCTTAGAAATGTGCAGTCTATCACAGCATTGCCTGCCAATAAGTCTGCTCTCTCGTTTCCTCTGACCCCAGCATGACCAGGGCAAGTTATCCATGTAATGCTCTGGACAATTGAGTTGTTCAACTTTGTTGGCTAGAAAGAATGATCATGAAAACAAAAGCATACAGCTAAGGACAAAACTTTAGATTAAACATACAGAAGATCAAGATCATGACAACAGATAAAACCAAAATTACACCAAGAGTTAAAATAGATAATATGGAACTGGAAAACGTTGACATGTATGATTATCTGGGTGTAAAAATATACAGCTCGTAAAATGAAGATTGTAAAATGGAAATTAGGAGAAGAATAACGATAGCAATAATGAAATTAAAAGAAATGAAAAATATATGGAAAAACTGTTATAAAGAGATGAAAGTTATACTTCTTAGATCATACATTTTTCCAGTTGCAACTTATAGCTGCGAGACTTTGACTATAAATAGAACAACGGCTAAAAAGAATATCGGCATTCAAACTAAAGTGTTATAGGGCAAGGTTAAGAATTTCCTAGACAGAAAAGATAAGGAGTAGTCAGGTTTTGAGTTTTATGTAAGTAATCTAAAGAGACATAACAGAATGAAAAAATTAATAATGGAAGGCAAGAGGGTAACAATAATTCTGGCAGCAGGGGGTAAGGGCTGCCCAAGATGATGGTGGATAAAAGTAAGGCATCTCAGATTGTTTAAATATGTTGTTGATTGTGGCAGGTCAACTCACCCAGAATCAAGAGGAGTTCAGATTATACATAGAAAAGTCTACATTCTGGAAAGAATATGTCACTTGAAGATCTTAGTGTGCTGCATACATTTATGTTTTGTAATTAAAAAAAGCATGAAATTGCTCAAAAGGGTGTATATGCTAAAAACATTCTTTAATAGATTTGAAGTGTTGTCATTTATATAAAGTTTCCATTGTTATACAGAAATGGTGATGCAGAGTCTTGCTGTTGTACACCTCCTCAGGACTGCTGCTGATTTGCTGCTGAATGATTGTTTAGAGTCTTGTATATCTTACCTTGCTGAAAGTATTGAAGATGGAAGATCACAGCTTAAAAGTATGTAGATTTATAGGCCTAATATAATTTTTTTTCCAACTTTTTTTCCACCAATTTTAAATTGAAATTGCATCATGGAAACTAATGTTACCATTTTGTGAACATTCAAAACAGAATTTAACCACATTTTTCAAAATTGTTGTATATTAATAAATGTATTGTCATCATAAAATCAACACGCTATAACTTTTTATATCAAATGTCTGCTGCTTATTTATTATTAAGTTAATCTGTAATGTAGTTTTTCCCCAAATTCTAATATTTTATTTTATGAATGCTTATATCTTTCCTTACATATTAAGCATTATAAAATATCTGTGGACAGTGTAGGATCCTCTCATTTCACCTCAATTTGACACTTATAAGTATACTTTAAATATATTGAATTTTGGAATGGTCCAGTTCTGTGGCGACATGGTACAGAGCAGGTCCGTGGTGTCCAGGTACCGGGTTCGAAACCCGTCACAGGCAATTATGCATCCAGAACATTCAGAAAGCAATGGCAAACTACTTGACATATTTATATTGCCTAGAAAATCATTACAGCCAAAATAATTCTGCGTTATGGCTATTTCCTGAATAGGATACTCTACCAATTTTTTTATATTAAATATAATAAGTTCAGATATGATAAGGCAACTAATCTGTAAATACCTACAATATTTTTGGAACTAATAAATAATCCTATCCAGGTTTGTTTAGATACTTAGAAATTGCATGTGAAGTATCTCTTATTTCCTTTTCACAATTGGTGGGGAGGGGGTCTTAGTTCTCAGAAGACTTCAGTAGTCTGCAATACTTTGAGAAAAAATATCTTACTCAGGATTTGTGTATGTAGAATGCTTCACCATTTTGTATGCAGACATGCAATCACTGAAATATCTGCAACCACTTGGTGGTATGAATGTTGACCATTTTTGACCACAGAGTCAATATAATTGCATCACTTCAATCATAGTTATCAAACCATACACAATGTCGAGGGGGAGGAGGAGGGGGGGGGGCTCCACACGAACAAAAAAAGAAAAAAAGGGTCCTTCAATTTCTCCTTCATGGAGAGACACTACAACAAGTAAAACATTATCAATATCTTGAACACATAGTCACAAATGACGGCAGATGTGAAACAAAAGTTAAAAGGAGAATAGGAATGGCTAAAAGTACCTTCAATGACATGAGGAAAATAGTAACTTCTAAACAAATCACAAACAAGTTAAAATGAGAATTATAAAATGCTACATCTATTCTATATTAATGTATGGCTCAGAAACATGGACACTAAAAAAACAATTAGAAGACAGAATTGATGCCTTTCAGATGTGGGCATATAGAAGAATAGGGAGAACATAATGGAAAGAGAAGAAAATAAAGAGGTTCTAAAAACAATTAATATGAAGAAAGAATTACTAAGAGAAATAAATATCAAGCAAATAAAATATTTTGGACACACTAAAAGACATGACACCTTATTGAAGACCTTACTTGAGGGTAAAGTCAAAATGAAGTGAGCAAGACTGGCAAGAGGTAGGCAGAGATACAAGTGTGAGAGTAACATCACAAGATGGACAGGTTACAGTCTATTAGAGTGCACCACCAAAACAAGAGACAGGGGATGTTGCAGATGACCTTCGT
Organism: Meghimatium bilineatum; assembly: GCA_034231615.1. Lineage (NCBI taxonomy): Eukaryota > Metazoa > Mollusca > Gastropoda > Stylommatophora > Philomycidae > Meghimatium > Meghimatium bilineatum. The sequence goes on along the minus strand of CM067315.1, from coordinate 13,300,462 downwards.
TGCGGAGGCGGCACTAGATGTTTATTATTTTCCAGGCAATTATAAATATGTTCAATAGTTTGCTTTTGTTTTTTGTACGGCCCGCCTGTTGCTGGGATCGAACTCAGTACTTCCGCCGTCACAGACATGATCTGTACCACTCTGTCAAAGAGCCAGACCTAATATTATTTCATAAAGAATAATATATATTTTATTACAGATCTAATATATAAAAAATAGAATATTTCTATATGCCGTAAATAAAGCGTAAATGCTTTATTACTAGCATCATATGTGACAGAACAAACACACAATGATGTATTATACATTGTATTTGTTGTTCTGTATTTTCCAGCAGCAGATTTACAACTTTATACCATACAAATTATCATAAGAGTATTATGCAAAGATAAGTCTAAAAATCAGATTTAGGCCTACATATTTTATTAATTTAACTTTAGTCTAAGGTTAGATTAAAGTTTAGAACTTTAATCTAACCTACACTGCCTAGGAAGCAAACAAAACCTTACAATATAAATTAAACAATGTATAGACCTAGATACAAAATACATGTGTACTGTAGATACACTGTCAATGCAAGTGGACAAAAATTCCCTAAGTTCGGCATAAAGACAACTTTCTTAGCACAGAGAATAATTAAAGTACTGGAAATGTGTTGAAAGCAGTGCTGCCACCAACACTACACCCCAAAACCAGCATCAACTGTTAAAACCCCATTGTTGTCAAAAATATTAAATAAAAACTGCACAAATCATTGTTGCCACTAAAATATATGCAAAAAGTCAGTGTCGTCACTAAATTTAGTAAAAAAAATCAAAAATGTACAGAACTGCAGAAATTCACGTAAAAACCCGTAAATGCCAATATACGCCCATACAGCCGTAAATCTTGGGGAAAACCGTACAAAATACTGCCATTTACGGGAAATTGACATCTATGCTTCAATACAGCAAATTCTGTCCAGATGCTAAAATAATTTTGCACACAAGCTGCCGCACAAGTGGTGATGATGATAATATTCAAATGTTCAGCAACTACTGTTGCTTTTTATTTTCAGCATCTTGTGATGAAGTACACAAGCATCTTTTCCAATACCAATGTCAGTTTATCCAGAAAAATATTACGCATCCAAAACTCAGTCTCCTGTGCCATGAAGTGGCCACATACTCAGCACAGTATCCTGGGTGCAAGGTTAGAATGAAAATACAGATGTAAATAAATTTAATGTCCATCAGTTGTGCTTTGTATTTTGTAAATTTTAGTAATCGAATCACCATTATTGCACTCTGGAAACATCCATAGGTGCTCCGATCTCTCCTTCAGTGTATCCATGACTGAAAGTTCCAGTTCTTTATTGGTTGACAAACATTGTTCTAATCCCATAGTAACACTAATTTCTGAAAAAACTGTGTTTCAAATATAGTAGCATTTTTTCTAGACATGGAGAAGGAATAATCAACTCCCTTTGATTTACATATGCATGTGTTGTTTCTCATAAATTCCACGCAATCCATTTCTCTACCGCCAGACACAGTAGCAGTGCAAGCCAGCTGATCCGCTCTCTTATTGCCTTGAGCACCCACCTGACTAGGCATCAAATTAAATGTGACACATTTCAACTTCTCTACTGCCTCAAGCCATTGTTCTCAAATGCAACCCAGTTGTATTTTTCTGATCATGCTCACCAAGTAACTAAGGATGCAGATGTGAGTTGCCCTCTGTGTACTCATCCAATTCAAGGCCTTGGTAACTGCCACAATCTTCATAGTCATAATGTAATCACAATATCCATACAAATTACAAACTCAAAATGAGAATTATAAAATGTTACATCTACTCTACATATAATGTAGATCATAAACCACATAACTAGAAATAAATAAATAGTTGACCACTGAATATATAGGTAATTGTAACATTATTTTTTTTAGCTTTTAATAAATATAAATTGATTTTATGCTCTGTATTAGGTACTCATTCTAGTGCAGAGATGTCTTAACAGTTTGACTTCTGCCATACAAAAGTTGTTGGAAACAATATCTCACTTAACTGTTGTGGTTGTAAACAGCTGGAAGTATGTTGACCCTGAAAGGTTAGGAAAATAAAAATAATCTTATGGAGAGGCTAGAGCTAAAATTAGAAATATGAATGATGCATGTGAATGTGGAGTTGTACGATAGAAATTGTAAATCTCAATGCTCATGTACTGCTGGGACTCATTAAAAGAAGAACAAAGAATAGTGACACTGTTACCTGTTATGCATGTTGTAAGAGGTGACTATAGAGGTTATGGGGTGGAGTTAGTTGTCCCATCCCATAAAGGGTCAAAGTGACAGAGAAGCCATACTGAACTCTGATATGTCAGGCCGAAAGGTGCAGATATCATATCCCAGCTGTAAACAATGACAATAACACATTGTGTTCCCAAGACTACATTATGCTAATAATAGGAGTTTGAGAATAAATGCAGAAAAAGAAGAAGATAAATCTGAAAGATCTGTGTAGAAACATAGTCATAAAACTGTGAACCTAACAATTCTGTTGTGAAGATGTAAAGAACCAACTGATTCTAAAATATCTGTATATAAATATAAATATAAAACTGTGAATTGAAAAGATGTATGAGAGAACATTGAAACTGTGAATTGGAAAGATATGCAAGAGAACATTGAAACTGTGAATTGGAAAGATATGCGAGAGAACATTGAAACTTGATTCTTGATTAGGAACAAGCGTCACAGCACTGGGGGCATTCCCATATATGCTCTGCTTGCAGCTCCATCAGCCATCTAAAGTGTATATGCTCAGCGTCCCAGTCAGTTGCTAATTATGCAGTCTTCTGATCTTTCCGGAGAGGGAGCACTTACTCCCATCACTTCTAGTCACTCCCATTTCTACCATTCTCTGAATATGTACATTGTCTCATTTGACTTCCTCCTCATCTTCTCATAGGGTATTCATGGCTACTCTAATCAATTAAATCCTGTCTCTGCTTATCTTGGTGCCGTTCACCAAGGCTGTATCAGCCAACACATTGGCTCTTTCGTTTCCCCTGACCCCAGCATGACCTGGACAGTAGATCCATGTAATGCTCTATGTGTTGTTGAGAAGAGTGACCCATTCAGTGATACATTGAAACTGCGAATTAGAAAGATATGTACAAGAACATTGAAACTGTGAATTGGAAAAATTTATGTGAAACATAAAACTTGTGAATTTGAAAGATTTGTTTTGATTTATAAACATAGACATAAAATCATACTTTCTGACATCTGTTCATGATATCAATGGCTAATTACTTTATTGCACCACATGATGCACTGAAATATAATAAGAGATGTAGAAATTCTCTCTAATTACTGTTCACCAATAGGACTACAAAGACAACTGTAGTAGTTGCAGCGGTAATGGAAGCATGGATAGAAAAAATCACCAACTTCAATCTTGTGATACTGTATGATGAGCTACATGCCCCACACATCAAGTCATATTGTCAAGATAAAGGAGTAGCTTACATTGGATTCATCACACAGCACTTCTATGATGTAGACAACACAAGTAAGCAAAGTTTTTACATTCAGGGTTCATACAAATATGGTATTGTTTTATCATTTTATTTATTCATTAAATAATATCCCAGTCGTTGGAAGTCGTCTGCCTTCAATGAGTGGAGTTATTGACGACACAATCTATGACCAGAAAGATTACCTGTTATATTTGTGCCAACACATACAAGTGTTGGGGGTAATTAGCTAATGAGAAGTTTACTTCTTCTGTAGTCTTCTACCATTCTTTTTTATTATCATCATTATAAGGGAAAATGAAAGAAAAAAACTGGTAAAATGTCTACCACATGGTAAATGAAAGAATGTAAGTAAAAAAAATTGCTAAAATTATGTTTTATTAATAGTACGAATACACAGATTCAATGTTTCAACAACAAAGGTGATAAAGATCTTGTGGTCTTTTTGTAATTCATACTTTTTGTAAAACTAAATTTTAACTATTTTCTACAACCTTTTTAAAGCTTCAGTGATTATCTGAACCGACAGTGGTTCACTCTAGATCACACCTGAAATTTCTATATATAAGTTTAGACTTTTAGAAATAGTCTGAACCAGACAATTATTGCTTGCCTGAGGGCAATCCCTTTACTGTTATCACAGTTGATCAGTCAGCGGGCAGTACTGATCCTACATATTTATTAGCCAGCAGCTGATTTAATTACCTAGTGTTGAGGCTAAGGAAATTCCTACCTGACATTGGTGAAGTGAAACGACTGAAAATTCTTCTACATATTACAGACAGGTGCCATTGTTAAAACTTTCAACTAACTATATTAATCTTGGCAGTATTTCAAACAAAAAACTGTGGAATTCATTTCTATTAATCATCTATATTCATCTAATGTTAGTTGTTCTAAAATTATTGCAATTTTTCAATTAACATATCTAGATCATAAAAATATTAATGTTCTGTCATGTAGCATGCATGCAATGAACTTGTTCTGTGTGATAATTTATCAATCGTGGTTGGAAATTATTCAGTCATTATTATTCTGCCAGTAGCCGCCACATGATGCATTAAGGATCAAGTATTAAATGTATTTAATAATTATATTTTAATTAATAATATGCCTTGGAATCACCCCTACAGTGTTAATAAATGCTATGGGTTAACCTTTTACCTGTGGAATTAATTGCTGTGCCCCTTGAATAGTGCTAAGGACAATTGAGTGGTCTCGCTTATCACCCATGAATCACGGTAATGGCACTTGAATGGTCAGTGGGTGTGAAAGCTGCACACCTCCTGCCAGTTTATTGTAAAGCAGACTAAGAGCATTTATTCATGGCCTAGGGGATTTATTGATATCTTGTGAAAAAACTAAAAGTCCACAAAGTTTCAGGTGTGAGATATTGTCATAGGATTACTATAGATGGCAAAGGGTATGTCATTAGAAAATAAAAACAATGTGTTTGTGCATGATATAATTAATTTATTAGCAGATCAACAAGAAATACTGTTAACAATAGTGAAACTTTGTAATGTAAACTCTGGTGATACAGGCACGTGATGAGACATTCCTTGTTGAAAATAATGTTCTTCAAGGGACGGGGGAATGGTGGTGGCCAGAAGAAGACATGACTAGATAATATCGAGAACTGAACAGTGTGTGAAGTTTCCAATCTCATCAGGATGGTAGAGGATGGAAGTTTATGGAGATATTTCTGCACCAAATGTCTCAATATATCACCCCTCTTACCCTGAAGGGTTATGGGTTTTATTTATTTAAAGGGTATGTGAGCTGATAGTTCCCATAGTCTGTTGGTTATATTTTCCTAATCCTATCAAAGAACTATATATTGCAGATTGTTTATTATTTTCCCACTGGTCTCAAACCCTGGCATCCCTTCTATATGTTTAAAATAATAACAAACTTACCCTGCATCCGGATGGCTGTGGACAAAAAAATGTGCAAAGAATAGCATACACTTGATGTAAAACATAAAGTAGTGTATCAAATTCTTGTGTTAGGCAGATAAAGAAAATGTGTACACAAGGTACATTTGATGAGTTTGAGAGTGAATGAAGAAGAGTCATATGAAAATGGACAAGATTTAGTTTATATTTTGGTTGAAAATGTTCATATTATTTCACACTCAATAATTATGAACTAATTTACTTGTGAGAATATCAATTCTAATTCTACGTTTAGGTCTGGATAAAAAGTATTTATTAGAGAAAATTCCAGCAATCACTCTTTTATGTTCTGAGAAGATAACATCTCATAAACAACTTGTGTGTTTGCTAGAATCAAGGTAACTTATTGTTGAGTGTCCTCATGTTTAATTAAACTGTTTTCATTATCAATCTATATATATACGAGGGGGAGTCAATAAGTAAGTCACAAATGGCTCTTTAGAAAAAAACTGAAGACGATAAAAACCTGAAAACTGTTTATTTTTACACATACATTATCCCTTTACTTCTCAACATAATTTCCACCAACATTGATGCATTTATCCCATCGTTTTATGAGTCCTCCCAAACCTGCTGCGTAGAACTGCGTGCTCTGCTTTTTAAGCCACATTTTCACTTCACATTCAACTTCTGCGTCAGTCGCGAAATGCTTCCCGCCAAGGTGGGTTTTTAGTGGACCAAAAAGGTGAAAATCACTAGGGGCTAAATCGGGGCTGTAAGGAGGATGTTCCAGAATTTTCCAACCAAGATTTTTTATTTTCTCCTGAGTTAATCGAGCCGTATGTGGTCTAGCATTGTCATGAAGGAGTAGCACTCCTCTAGTCAGCAGCCCTGGACGTTTTCTTCGAATTGCATCCCGAAGCACTGATAGAACTTCACAGTATGATTCAGAATTCACATTGTCACCTTTCTTTTTGAAATTGGTTAAAAGCACTCCTTGACAATCCCAGAACACTGTCAGCATAACCTTCCCTGCTGATGGTGTAACCTTGAATTTTTGGACACAAGGCGAAGAAGGATGTTTCCATTGCATTGAAGCACGCTTTGATTCAGGCTGGTAGTGATGCACCCATGATTCGTCCCCAGTAATAATCCTGTTCATCATGTATTCTCCTTCATTTGCGTATTGACAGAGATGCTCCAATGACAAGCCTAATCGGTTCATTTTGTGTTCGTCCGTCAATTGTCTGGGCACCCACCTTGAACACACTTTCTTAAATTTCAATCGGTCATGCATGATGCTGTATGCTGAACCATGTGAGCACCCTATTGCAGCTGCTACAGCGTCTATCGTTACTCGTCTGTCACCTCGAATCATCTCCTCAACCCGCTGCACAGATGCGTCTGTTGCAATTTCAACAGCACGACCAGATCGGATTTCGTCAACAATTTTAGAGCGTCCTTGAGAAAATTTTTTTACCCAGCTGTGCACCGCTTTACGGGACAAACAATTGTCAGCATAAACAGGAAGCATTTCTTTATGAATGTCTTTTGCAGGCAGTCCTATTGCCCATAAAAAACGCACAACAGCATGTTGTTCATTGATTGTACACTCTGTAAGTAAAGTAGCCATTTTGATTTTTGTGCTGCGCATGCGCAAGGTACAGCTAGCGCCATCTAGCGAACATAAACATAAAGTTCTATGATGATATCAACTATAAACAGCTTTAGAAACCACCTACTGCATTTTCCTGCCATCCAACATCAATTTGTGACTTACTTATTGACTCCCCCTCGTATATATATATATATATATATATATATATATATATATATATATATATATATATATATATATATATATATATATATATATATATATATATATATATATATATATAACTCCTTAACTCTATGTTTGTGTCGCACAGTGTAGAAATCTCGATGGCTTCACCAATCCCAATGATATTTGGTACAGCAATTAATTAGGTAAATTTCTCTCACGTAGTCTGTATGAGAGATCTTAAGCATTCTCATGTGGTCTGGTAAAGCTGACCATTGATATGATTGGGTAACCATTTTATGTCTGACCGATGTACAAAGGTAAAACTAATGTAAATATATATCAGTAATGGATAGGTGTACTTGGATGCTAGAAATAATTATTGTATCTCAACTATGTGACAGGTTCTGATGAAGTTTGACTCATTGGGTCATAATCTCGCCCATAGTTGATATGACAAAATCTTAAAAGCTTATAATTACTGTCCAAATCCATATCGATCGAGTATTATTGCAATAATCTCCCAGTGACAACATGCTCTCTTGACCTGAACCTTCATAAATTACTACCTCACTGACCATGACAAACGACAATGGATTTCAATATAAGAATACAACAGAAAGACTGATGTAAACAATATTCTATGATTTGCTCATGGACAGATATATAATCAACATTAGAAAATGGCAAGAAAAAAAAACAGTGAGCCTGTTAAAATAAAGTTAATGTCGATTGAAATGCAACAATATTAGATATAATGCCACTATTTGTTTATTTGACTATTGTTGTACAACTTTCAGAGGTAAAAGGTTAGCCATTCATATCAATGGATACAAAATATTTATATAAATAATATTTTGCATACACACACATCTATTGTTGTGGTGGCATAGTTGGAAAAAACCCTTGTTTTGACATGACTGACTGTTCGTTCAGTGTTAGATCCCAGAGACAGTGGGTTTTTTTTTTTTGCTGACATGCGTACAAAAAATAACACAGTCATCACTACATTATAAGTTTAAATATTTATGTCTGTTGGTTTAAAAAAAAATAAACATATCCATCAAACAATAAGGCCTACATATACCTGTATATGTACGGTAGGGGGGGTGTAGGCCTAGTGATAAATGCTGTGTTCTGACTTCCTAAGAGGGAGTATTTTGAAATCCCCTCCATAACCTATGGGCTCGCACCCCCCCCTCATATTTATTTCTTTTGTGCATGTATTTTTGATGTTCCAAAACAATGTCTATCTTTAAACTGGGATCCTTGATGTCAGTCCAATCTATTGCTGGTGCAGTTTATTTATATCTCTCTGTCTCTCCCTATCTCTATTGATAGTAGTACTATTCATGAGTTCTTAATTGGTGATCCTGTCATACAGTTTAAAACTCTTGATTCTATTCATCCTTTTATTTATGAAAGTTTGTAGTTGTTTACTTGTTCCTTTTCTTGGTCTCCATGTTTCTGAGCCACCATATATATTGAATGTTTTATACACCACTATTTTACATGCACAGTATTTTTTATGCTGAATTATCTTAGTTACTTTGGTCTTCTTTCTTCCTTTATTCTCAAACTCCTGCTGTTTAATAGAATGTAGTTTAGAGCAGTAGTTCTCAAAATTTGTGTGTCTGTGGCCCTCTTTTGGGAAATTGTTTCACCAGTGGCCTCCCTCCCAATGCCTAAAAAAAGGTTGTTGAAATTCTGTATAGATTGTTAAGACTTTTGAAAGTCTGTTGACATACTCTGTAACTTGGTATTTATCATTCAAATAGTTTACTTTCATGCTGCCTTCTTAAATGTGTCTGTTCCCTTCTAATTTTCAAAATTTTACAATTCCCTCCCCCCTCCCCATTTTAAGACTCTGTGGCTTCAGGAGGTCATATGGTTCACATTGAAAAACCACTGATTGAGATGATTGAGTCACATAATTGTTAAATTTGTCAGAAATATTTTATATTCTAACTTGCTAAGAAAGCATGTCAGAGTGTTCAGTCAAAATATATTTGGTTACTACAGGTACAACATCCTGGTCATTGAAAGAGAATACACAAAATTGTGTGGGCCAAACATCTACTTTGCTGATCTGATTGTGAGTGTGACTCACTGCATTGTCCTGTTCTCTCTAGAAGACATGAAGAACAATTGGAACTTGTCAGCAACCATGAAGACACTTGTAGCTCTGGGGCTACAGTTTTCATACTGTTACATTATCTTACATGGAATGAATACTGGCAATAGGTAATCTTAGTGTCTCATCTCTTCATATGAGATATCGGTTCAATACAAGAATACATGCTTGCATTTTAACAAACAAATCTTAAACTTGAATAGAAATAATCTTACATTTTTTAACGAAACGAAATATCGATGAAATTGCATTTTATAGTCGCTAAATGCATTGCCTTCTGCCAGATGCATCGATTTACGTGCTATGCACAGAGTCCCACACACACACACACTCCTTACAGTCATCCGGAGGGGGGGACTCTCAGTGTGTAGCATGCAGATTAATTCATCCAGGGTAGCAGGGCTAGCGACTTTTTAGTCTCCAATTAAATTAACCATTTTGGCAACAAGGTTTACTAGTAACATGATTACAGTAATTTCACAAAAGCTGCTCATGCTGTACCAAAGTTGGAATGGAAATGCACATAATATAAAAAATTGGAATGTAGGTGTTTTTCGTCCATCACATCATGATGATGACCATTTGTTACATCCACTTTTGAAAATTCAATTAGAGTTATGTCCTTGATTATGAGTTCATAGATGGCTAACGAGCCCTATTCGAGTTGTAAATGTTGGACAGTTCAGGCATGGAATGTCCACTGTAGACGGATCTTGGTCTATCCGTGACTTTCTAACTACTCTCTGCTGTTGAGCTGCTGCATTTCTGCTATTTCACAAGATGATGCGCTCTTTTTGATTGTAGAATGCCATGTAGATCTATTTTGTGCAAGTTCTTCCCATGTATCTTGGTCTAATTAAAAAGGCTTTCAGTGAGGTCTTTAACAAGCCCTGGTAGCGCTTATTCAGAATCCATAGATTCTGAAAAACATCTGCCGCAATATTTTACCCTGTGCATCTCTTTACCCTGGACTATCCTACCTGGCTAAAGGTGCAGATATCACAGACAAACTGTAAGCCATGATAAATACATTCAGTTCTCTGAACAATCTACATTCTGCTAATCAGCAGAAGTTTAAAAATAAACATAGTAGAAGAATTGAGCTGAGTCTATTCAAATTACTGCTGTATTTTTTTTTAAAAGAGAGACATTTTAGAGAGTTTGGCCAATTAAATATCAAACAATTAGTACTACTATTTGCCTTGTCTTTTGCATATTGTCAGTACAGCTATGAAATATAGATCTTAGTGAAGTTATCACTTGAAATATAGACCATAGTGAAGTTATTAGGCCTACTAGACCTTAGTAAAGTTTGTCACTTGGCATATAGACCATAGTGAAGTTATTACTTGAAATATATACCTTAGTGAAATTGTCACTAGAAATACAGACCATAATGAAATTATTATTTGAAATATTGACCCTAGTGGAGTTATAACTTGAAAGAAAGACATTGTGAAGTGATCACTTGAAATAAAGATCTAAATGAAGTTATCATTTGAAGTATACATACCGCTGAAGACAGATGTGTTGGGCCATTGGCGCAAATAAAACGGCAACACAACGCATTTCCATTCTCTGGACTACATTCAACTGGAAATCTTGTAGGATCATTGTCCTGTTACAAGAGAAATCCAGTCGGAGTTTGAGAATGAACGCTGAAGAAGAAGAAGTATACATGATAGCGAAGTTGTCACTGGAAGTATAAACCATAGTGAAGTTATCATTTGAACGAACACTGTTTAATTCTGGATTGCGCGTTACTTAGTAATCTTGCCCATGTTGCAACTAAGGAATGGATTACTAGTTTAGTTTACAAAGCATAGGGCTACTATCTTTATTCCAGGCATATTGTAGGAGGCGACTAAGGAAAGTTTGGGGAATAGGTTGACAACCTGTCACCTGTGAAAAATAATGGTCACATTTTGTTTCAATCTCTTACTTTTTTCTATCAAATAATCCCCATGAATGACGAAGATATGTAAGCCAGTGGACTGCACCTTTGTCCTTTTGTAGTTGACTCAAAGATGATGGTAAATGCTTAATGTGCTATCACTGTGAATGGGTCAATAAATCTCGCAGAAAAATGATAAAATAATTGGCCCATAAATGTGTGCGATGCTCCTGGCAGGTTGTTGTAATCCTGAGACATTGGCACGCTGGAATGTCTACCTTTGGAGACTAAACATGCATCCATAAACTTCCCTTATACAACCATGCCTTTCAGACAACCTTATTTGAGTCAGGGTGTAGCCTCAGTTATAGAACTGAGAATTTCCTGTACATTTGTCAGAAAGGCTATGGGCTGTCAAGAGCCACATGGTCACAGCTAAGGGGATTATTTCATCTTCATCACCATACGTAGTAATCTTGCCTGTTTGGTATGCACATTTTCTGAGCACTTAAATAACTTGTCTATATTGTTTGAGTTATTAATATTACTAAGGAGCAAACTCAATCTTCATCTGCTGTGTTAAGTCTCAAACTCCTGCAGACTAGCAGGATGATGTCCATGGAATGGAATGCATTGTATCATGGTTTACAGCATGACTGCAAAATCTGCACTTTTCAGCTGGAAACATCCAACTTAAGCTCTGTTTTTGAGTCACTTTGAACTGTAGGGTGGAATAGCCAACTCCACCGCTAAACCTCACTAACTGCCTCTTTTGACATGCATGACAAATCACAGTGTAGCTGTTCTTTGCTCTTATTTCAGACCATGGTACACATAGACGATGTAACATATTATTATTTACATTATTGAAATAGTGTCTGAGACATGTAAGCACCTTCTTTCAACATGGGCTACTGTAGATATCTTTCCAATTGTTTCTCAATCCTCATCATTTAATTTAACTCTCTATCTCCCTCCATTTATTTTTCTCTCTATTTTATCATCTTTTTTCCCTTTCTGCCTATATTTCCATCTTTCTCTATCTCTACAGCTTTTTCTCCAAATCGTTCTGTCCATCTTTCTCCACCATTTTTCTCTTTCCATTCTATCAATTTATTTACTTTCTCTTTATATTTTCATTATATATATAATGTTATCTCTATCTGAACCCATATTTCTTTCTCTCTATCTATTTTTGCCACTCCTTTGCTTTCTACCTATCCATCTTATCTTTCTCCATATCTCTTTCTCTCATCTAATTCTCTCTACTTCCATCCCCTCTTTCTCTACCCATTTTATCATCATATTATGTCTTCAAATCACATCATGACAGCCACTAAGTAAATAATAACTGATATATTTGAACAGCTACATTATAGAGAAGGAAACATTGAGTAATATCTACAAACTGACAGCAGCCTTGTGTAACCTGAGAGGAGCATCACCATCATTTAGTACAACTTACAAGGTCAGCATCTCATCAAATCCCCAATAATATTTATTTTTTATTATTTGTAATGCATAGGCCTATGCATCTTCTGTCATTAGAAGAGACCGATAGAGAAATGAAGGTATCATAAAAGAAATAACGACCATCTCAAGTCAAATCTAAATATAGCAAACTATGTGGTTTGGTCACCTCATGAGAATAGAACCAATACAACCAGCACTTCATGCATACAGTAGCAGATCAGGCTACGTGGCACAAGGAAGACCACAAGAAATAGATAAAGTAGAAACAATCAATGAAAGAGACACGTTCTGATCATGACCAATGTGACCTAAATAGCTAAAGACAGACAACTCAAACCTCTCGCCATGGCACTTAATGGCACAAGTGGAAATAAGGATAGATAGAATGTATGTAGCAAATTTCTGTTATTACATAAATATTTTGTCAATCCACACCATGTTGTTAAAATGTGATTCCACTGTATCAGCTACATATAGCGTTTGAAAGTCTATATGGTACAATAGATACATTCTACAATGGGTGAAAATAGGAACACTAGCTACTTTGCATTTGTACTACTGCTGATTGATAGAATATAGTCTGGTAATTGAAATGTGACATGTCATGATTAACAGATAAACTATGATATATGTTTAGTCTTTTAGCCCCCACACATCTGACTTCAGCATGGCTGTTGGTCACTTTGACCCTCTATGAGATGGGGCAGCAAACTTCACCCTCAAAACTTTAGTCACCTTCCACAACATGCATGGAAGGTCACATTTTTTCTATTATTTGCTCCCCCCTTTAAATTCCAGCAACTCACAAGTGTGTGAAACTTTATGGAATGCCCAATCTTGATTGTCTGAGACAAAATAGAAAACCAGTCTTCATTGTGAAATTACTAGATCAAGTTGAGAGAGTAATATCTTGGTGCAAGTCAGATACTTTAAGTACATGATTGTCGTTGAAGAAGATACTTTAACTATCTTGAAATTGTTATAGTTATAGAGGTATCAAAGAATAATTGACCATCTAATAAGGAGCAACTAGGAGATAGTTTTATGCCTTAAATTGAGGATTCATCTTTAAGAAAACAAAGATGGCTATATATATATCACTTTACCAGCAATCTAGTCTTAACAATGGATAGGCCTATGAGTCATGGACAATGATTGCATCCTGTACAAGCCAGATCCAAGACTCAGAAAGGAGATACCTGAGAAAGTGGTCAGAGCAACAAGAACAGTTCACAAAACACCAAGTTATAAAATTGCATCCTTTATTGACCCAAATAGAACAATCCCAAATAGAATGGTTCCTCTGAGTGTTGAATTAAAGAGTATTGGATACAATAACAAGCTTGGGGATCATTGACTCAAGAACCAAATTCCCCCCAAAAAGACTAAGATGAAATGACAACTTGGATAGTCCTGAGAAACAGTCCTTGTTTTCAATCTTCAGTTAGGAGACTGCACTTAATGATGAGAAGCAGATTGTTGGAAACCAAACCAATAAAATAAAACAGTTGATTTTATTATCATGAGGCCCTCTTCCAAACCCCTACATCTCATTGCAGAACTGATAAGACTAAATAAGCAAGTTTTTCAGTTGAAAAAACTCTACTTCTATCTATTCATCTATAAATCTATCTATCTATGTATGTTCCTTTAGCACTGAATGTGGTGCATGGTACAGAAACAAGCACTCTACAGTTTGAACAATATGATACTGTTTTGTGCAGTTCTTGCATCTTGTTAAGACCCATAGTCTTTGATATTATTTCTGTAAAGAGTTTCTCTTGGCCTTCCTCACTTTTTTATCATCTGGTCCCGCTTTTTATGCTTGTAGTGGCAGTCTATTTTCCTTCATTCTAAATACATGTCCAATATAAGTCCATTGTGATCTTCATATTGTTGTAGAATATAATAATAATACAATGAGTTGTGAAAATAAATATTGCCTAGAGAGCAAATAGTAATTTTAAGAATACCTTAGTTATATCTTCAAGTAGTTCAACTCGGCATAGTTTCTTGTTTCACGTCTTCTACTGAATAACTAAGTCAATTGCTGTTGTAACAAACAACAGTAGTAGTAGCATCACAAATGTCCTAGCAGATTACATATTGTTTTTATTGTTTCTAGGTTGTTGTGAGTCAAAGTGATGAAGATGTGGCTTCCAACATTAGAAGTATTGTTGACTCCTTTCTGACATCCAATACTGAGCTAGATTTGCTTAGACCATGGCTTTCTGCTGAGGCTTCACAGGTAGGCCCTATACTACTTCCATATTCTCTATGTACCATTGGTCTTTTGGATAACATACTGACTTAAAGTTGATGATAATATAAAGGACAAATAGAATAATATTTGGTAATCTCTGAGGCTAATTACAATAATTGTAAATATGTAGGAATGTTCTTCATTCATCACAAGGGATTTGGTTATTGGTTATGGAATGACATCATTGCACTCTTGGTGGACCCATTGGCGCTCAGTTTCCCCTAGCAGATGACGAAGGGTATGCATATTGATGATTCCTGTCGCCAGCTAGTTACATATTCGTCTTGTTTCTCTATACAGGCATCCAGTTCTACTACTACTGCACCTAATAGCAAATTTTTCAAATCTTAGCCTTGACGTTTCATCAATCATGGTGTTCACATCCAGCAGGTTCTCATGAAGTAGTTTCAGTATGTCCACCCCATTATCAACATCCCATCTATTGGTGCTTGAGATGCAATTCTGTCTGCTCTCTCATTAATATTAGCACTGGCAACTACTAGACAGTAAATCCATGTGATGCCCTGGAGGATGCAGCTATAGATGGATGCTGTCCAACCATATCGATATCAACCATTTTGGATCTTTCACAGCATGAACTGGGAGTGATACAATAACTGCTTTGGTAATTCATGTTCCAGAGATCCATTTGAGGATAGCAGTGACAGCTTTGACTTCCATCCTCATAATGGATATAGTTGCTCCACTGTTCTTGGCAATGATTCTACCTCGATAGCTGGATGTGAAACCTCAGCTAGACCTCATACCACAGTGCACAGATCCATAACAATGTCAACACAATGATATCATTATCCTCAGTAAGTGGTGATGACCATTTGTAACATCCACTTTTTGAGATTCAGTTAGAGGTATGTCATTGTATATGAGTTCGTAGATGACAAGTTCTAAGCTGGTCCCAAAGGTCCTTGGGCACACTGGACATGGGATTATCATTTTGCATTGCATTTAATCTGTCTGTATCTTGCTAGGCAGTCTTCGATGTTGAGGTGATGCTTTTCATCTTTTTTTCACAAGATGCTACACCTTTTTTCAATTGCAGAGTACCATGTAGCTCAGTATCATTAAATCATCTTCCCATTGTGTCATGGCTTATGTTAAAAATGTTGCCTGAGGTCTTCAGTGAGACCTTGTGAATAGAGGAATATTAGATATGTTTAGGAAGCTTTCAGAAAACAAAAAACTAAACAACAGAGAACTCACAGACAACTCAAAGTTAGGATGACCAGACATCTTGATCTTGCTTGGGACATAACCTATTTCTTCTTTCTACATCTACTTCTGTTATTTCTACCTCTGCTTCATTCTGTCTACCTCTACTTCTTTTGTTCTGTCTACCTCTACTTCTTTTGTTCTATCTACATCTACTTCTTTTGTTCTATCTACCTCTACTTCTTTTGTTCTATCTACCTCTACTTCTTTTGTTCTATCTACATCTACTTCTTTTGTTCTATCTACCTCTACTTCTTCTGTTCTGTCTACATTTACTTCTTCTGTTCTGTCTACATCTACTTCTTTTGTTCTATCTACATTTACTTCTTCTGTTCTGTCTACATCTACTTCTTTTGTTCTATCTACCTCTACTTCTTTTGTTCTGTCTACATTTACTTCTTCTTTTCTGTCTACATCTACTTCTTTTGTTCTATCTACCTCTACTTCTTTTGTTCTGTCTACCTCTACTTCTTCTGTTCTGTCTACCTCTACTTCTTTTGTTCTGTCTACATTTACTTCTTCTGTTCTATCTACCTCTACTTCTTTTGTTCTGTCTACCTCTACTTCTTCTGTTCTGTCTACATTTACTTCTTCTGTTCTGTCTACATCTACTTCTTCTGTTCTGTCTACATCTACTTCTTCTGTTCTGTCTACATTTACTTCTTCTGTTCTATCTACCTCTACTTCTTTTGTTCTGTCTACATTTACTTCTTCTGTTCTGTCTACCTCTACTTCTTCTGTTCTGTCTACCTCTACTTCTTCTGTTCTGTCTACATCTACTTCTTCTGTTCTGTCTACATCTACTTCTTCTGTTCTGTCTACATCTACTTCTTCTGTTCTGTCTACATTTACTTCTTCTGTTCTGTCTACCTCTACTTCTTCTGTTCTGTCTACATCTACTTCTTCTGTTCTGTCTACCTCTACTTCTTTTGTTCTGTCTACATCTACTTCTTCTGTTCTGTCTACATCTACTTCTTCTGTTCTGTCTACATCCACTTCTTCTGTTCTGTCTACATCTACTTCTTCTGTTCTGTCTACATCTACTTCTTCTGGTCTGTCTACCTTTGCTTCTTTGCTCTGTCTATATCTACTTCTTTTGTTCTGTCTACCTTTGCTTCTTCTATTCTGTCTACCTCTACTTCTTTTGTTCTACATTTATTTCTTTTGATGTCTACATCTATTTTTTCTGTTCTGTCTACATCTACTTCTTCTGTTCTGTCATTCTTTGCTTCTTCTGTTCTGTCTCATCTGCTTCTTTTGTTCTGTCTATATCTATTTCTTCTGTTCTGTCTACTTTTACTTCTGTTGCTTTGTCACATCTACTTCTTCTGTTCTGTCTACATTTAGTTCTGTTCTGTCTACTTCTTCTTCCTATGTTTTATCTACCTGTGTTTCCTTTGTTCTGCCAACATCTACTTTGTACTTCTGTGTATATCTGCTGCTTAACATACTTTTTATGTCTTACTAATTGTATTATAATCTATCTAGTTTACTTTATTTATATCATCTATTTTTGTAACCCATTTATTTCATTTGTCTTACCTACTCTACTGTATTTTTTACTTCTGCTGTTTTAATGATGTCTGCTGCCCCAATAGCTTCTGATTACTTCTATATCTTCTACTTTTGTTGTACTTTCTATTTCTGTTGTCCCTTCTACTTCTGTTTCCCAACATCATTCCTGCCCACTATTATTAGACATTCCTGTCTAATATTCTTTCTATTAAACTTCTGCAGAATCATATACTTCTTCTGTTGCTGAATCATATACTCCTTCTGGCACATCTACTTTTCTTGTCTATTCTATTTCAGCTTTTCCACCTACTTTTGCTGGTGCACCCAATTCTGATGCTCTTTAGGCATCTGCTACTTCATATATTTATGAAATATACAAATATATTACAATTAACAGGATGAAGTGCTGCTACTTCAGATGAATTGCATGAATTCTTTCAGGTAAAAATGTATTCTCTGTCATGCTAAATACTTAGTGTGTTACTAATTTTGATAGTGTCATAAGGATTTTCAATATTTTCTCCTCATTGAAAGGACCAGATGATTGTGTTTAATAAAAGTATAGTCTATTCAGCAATGATCTTTTTTAAAAAAATGTGTCAAAGATTCGTAGGCAAAAAATTTGATACAAACCATCATAAAATTGAGGGAGATCACCACTGTGACTGATCTAGCAAACCGGGAGTGTGTAATTGTGTACACGTAAATGTATAGTTGTGTAACATTAATTTGAGGAGAAACAACTATTAGAATAAAGAATAGCTGGTAAGTTATGGTTTCAAGTAAGGTAAGTTATGTTTTCGTAAGGTTGGCTAGTCATTATCTTCTTCTTCTTCAGCATTCATTCTCAAACTCCCACTGGATTTCTCTTGTACCACGACAATGGTCCTACTAGAGTTCCAGCAGTTCCATACAGAGAATGGTAACACGTTGTGTCGCCGTTTTATTTGCGCCAGTGGCCCGATACATCAGTCCTCGGCTAGGGATGATCGATATAATCATATCGGTCTCTTCTAGCTTTGCATCAGGAACTGCCTCATGAGATAAGCATTTTCTTCATACATTTTCAATGCTGTCCTTTGCATCAATGAACATGCAAATCCTTACCCCATATCACAATGGTAGAAACTATCATAAATTATGATGAAAAAATCAACAAAGTAGCTTGACTAGATAATGTGCTTAAGAACTTAACAACACAGCATATATTTCAGTTTAAACATTTCAAAAATACAGATATTAATTATAACAGCAGGCAGAGTGTAAAAAATTGAAAAAAAAAGAATAGATCAAACATAATGAAAAGATATTTTTTTCCCTCATTGTTGAAAATTCACTCGTCTTTGACCTATAAAACTTTGTCCTGTCAAAGACTGGAATGTTGGCGTCTGATGTAGTTATATGTGGTATCTGGAAAACCCATAGATTAGAAATAAACCTGCGCGGCATCTTTGTCCCACATGGATCTTTTTCCCACGTATCCTATTATTTATTATATTACAGTGGAATACTCTCTATAGTGCATTCTTTTATAGCAAATTTCCCTATATAACAACACTTTTCAAAATTCCTAATATTATTTATTCTATATTGTTTGTACAGTATATAGTGAATTTCTGCTATTACATACATATTGCATCAGTTTGGACCAAGTCGTTATAGCGAGATTCCACTGTAGTGACTTTTCAGAACATTTTCAGTGAAACCTCTAGTATAATATTACATTTCTTTAAAAACAGTGCCCAGATATTGCTAACCAAGCTTTTGGATTGGTGATATTGTTTATTTTAATATTGACATTTCTGAACATTTCCAGTGAAAGCACTTGCAAGCTTATTATTACATTTGTTTAAAACAGTGCCCAGATAATGTTAAACAAGCTTCCAATTGGTGATATTGTTAAGAAATCTGATGTTGAGCTCATCGCTTTATTTCCAGACATTCCAGAAAGAATTATCAAGGTAACATCTGCATTTATTAATGTTTACTGTTGTCTCATCCCAGGTGGAAAGTGACATAATTATTCAGTGTAGGTGGGAGCTATATATTTTTTTCCAAGGCGAGGTGTGTTGCCTCTGTTGTACTATATTCATGTTTGTTCAAAATGTCTTTAATTTTATTGATACACCTATTTCTTTGTCTTTCCCTGGTTCTGTAACCTTGTCATTTTTTAAAATTATGTATGCTTTTAGGCAGTTGTTTTCCATTCTCATAAGATGTCCAGTCTATTGTATTTGCTGTCTCTTGATATACTACAAGCCTATATAATGTTTATTTTTATTATATATATATAAAAACGATTGCCTCTGTTGTAACACTATACTACGAAAGAAAGAAAATAACTAAACTGAAAAACTTTCAAGACTACATTATTGCTGGTGTCCAGCTAAGACATAGGCCTACAACCATTCTGAACTTGTTCAAAATACTAGCATCCGATCATTTTACACAGTAGCTTTGATGACAATTCAAAAACATCCCAGAATGAACTCAGAAAAATTGGTAGACCTACTCATGTTTAAATGGGAATTGTCTGGGAAGTTGATAATAATAATAAGACCCATAACCCGTGAGAGTCGTGGGGGTGCCACACTGGAGACATCATAAAAAATTTCCTCCAAACATCACAGCCATTTGGAGGAGTGTAGAAAAATCATGTCCACACTATTCCTTGATGTTATCAATCTTAGATTTTCGTTGTCTGAAAATGTATTTTCTCCTACTCTTGACTATTCCTTGCAAAATAATTTAGAAAGTAGTTACATCTCATTACATGTCCAAACCAAACAAGTTTATGCTGTTTCATTACTGCTAAAACTGGTTCTTGATAACCTGTAAGCCTGTTTATTTTCTGCAGGATTGATCACCTTAACCTTATAGCTAAATTAAATTTGCAGTACCAAACATCATGTTATGATTTCCGAGGGGGGGGGGTGGGGTGTTGAACATGTAGTTGGGATGTAGATAGAGGGAGTTACAGCTGCACTTAATTGGTTGATAACTGATACATCAACACACTCGGTAATACTCACAGACTCTCAAAGCATGCTGCGCAAGATAGAAAAGTTCATGCTAAGAAAAGAATGGTGGCACTTTTTGAACAACTCAATTGTCCAGAGCATCACATGCATATACTGCCCTGGTCATGCTGAGGTCAGAGGAAATGAGAGAGCTGACTTATTGGCAAGCGATGAGATGATAGACAGGCCATTGCTGCGAAGAGATAAAGCAGACTTAATGAAGGCAGTAATAAATTCATTTCAAGATGAAGATGATGTCAATGAGGCTGAGAATGTACACATACAGAGAAATGGGAGTATCTAGAGGTGAGGGAAGGAAAAGTAAATTTTTTGGTAAGTCCTGAAGATCACATGATCAACACCGACTGGAACTCTGAGTCTACATACACTGAGATGGCTGCTGGAATGGAGGGCGGAGCACTTATGGGAATGCCCCGCATCCTGGGAAGCCAGTTTATAATCAAGAATGTCTTTAACATGGTCTTTTAATATGTCGAAAATATTTTATTTGCTTGATCTTTATTTTCTTTAATAATTCTTTCTTCATACTAAGTGTTGTTATAACTTTTTTGTTTTCTTCTCTTTCCATGATATTCTCCTTATTTTTCTATTTTTTCTATATATCCACCCCTGAAAGGCATCAATTCTGTAGACATGTAATTAAATCACCCATAACAGCTAAAGGTTAAGGACACAACTTATATGGTATTACTTGTATTGATAAATAGTGCATATTTTACAGTATTTATAATTTATATTTTCAGTACATGCACTACATGAGGTCAAGTTCTATAGGTCCACAACCATGGTTAGCTAATAACACTTCCCAAATTGCTCACATCAGTGACTTTAGTTCTTCCAGTTTTCAAAGCAAGGTTACACAAGAAATGTCTACACTTTTCCCTACTGAACTTGTAAACCATACCCAAACATCCTCAGAATATGACTTGAAGGCGATTTGCCAATCCGATGCACAAACTGTAAAACCTCAGCATCCTTTAGTGCTAGAAGATTCGAAAATATCTAACATGCCGGTGGCATCTGAGAATTGTAGTTATAATATAGAGCCCAATCTTGCAGACGTTGTACACAGAAGCTCATCCCAGCAGCAACATGGCTGTTGTGAGTCATTGATGCATACAAATATGAACTCATTCTCACAGTTACTTCAATTATCAGATGAATCTGAAGACCAACAAGAATATGAAGAGTCTGAATATGATAGGTATCCTTTCTGCTCTTATGAGTATAGACAAGATGACAGTGCTAACATTTTAAACACTCGATACTCAACTGGAGTTCAGGACAATGTAAACATCCAAAAAATGTGCCCTAATCCACAACAGAGAAAAAATATTTTACAGGCAGATATCGATAGTAACAGATCAATTCCAGCTCTTTTAAATTTTGGTACAGCATATGAGAGTGCATCTCATTTAAAGACATCTTATGAGCATCCAGTTAATTATATGAACAATCCCCTACAGAAACATAATGTTTTTGTGGAGCCATCTAATTACACATTGCAGCAGTCACCATGGCAAACATCCGCACATAGATTTGATCCTTCTGTCAACTTTAGCAGTAAAAGTGATGATGGAATAAATATGGAATATTTTCAACCAAAACTTGCTAGAGCATTGCAGACTCTTGATATAAAGCTGGAAGCTTGTGAGGAAAATCAACGAAGTAACACACTCAGGCAGAAACCTTATCCTAATATTAATTTGAAGATAGATGAAAACTATTATCAATATTTGAATAATGAAAATGTTGATGAAAACATGCCTACTTTTCCTCATGATTTCAAACTGTCTCCTGTTAGAAAACATTGTGAAACTCTTTGGAATGTGGGTGATGGCAACAGAAAACAGATTGCTCAGCATAGTTTGCTGTTGAACTTTTCACAGTCCAATGAATCTCATGAATGCAAGTCCCCATATCACAATGCATTTTTAACTTTAGGTAACCCAGCAGAAAGTGAAAGTGAAAATTGGTTTAATAATGGAAACTTTAATTTTGTTGAGAAACTCAAGAATTCCAATATGTCAGAAACAATGTTGCAGAAATATCAAAGTTGTTCAAATTATAATGGCAGATTTCTCTGTCATGAAGTTTCAGATTCAGAAGGCAGACTTGAAGATGTCTATAATTACAATTCAGACAAGATAAAGGAAAATGTCCTGGGCAATGCTGCATGGTCATCTCTGAGCATTAATAAACATCTCACTGCTAATAAATATACTGCAGATCCTAACACAGAAGACAAGGAACAAGGTTTTGGCATATTCTCCTCCAGAGCTCAAAGAGACACAGCTACCATTATACCTGCACCATTTAAAGGATGCAGTGAACTGCTTGACATTAATACAGGTAAATCAGATGAAACTTCTAGAATTAGAAGTCTCATGCATAATACACCAGGTCTTACCTTGTCAAAACGTACAGCGAGACTTCCAAAAGATATTGTATCTGATAGAATAAACAATAATTTTGACTCCCTACCTTTCCCTGTATCAAAAGAGTTGAAGAAGCATATTGCAAGACTTGAGAACTCATCATATGCATCTCATGATCGTGCAAAATCTTTTCTAATAGGTAACCAAAATAGTGTTCGGGTCTCAAGGCAACCAGACTTTAGCAACAGTAATAACAATATGAACAAATTAAATGGTTCAGATATATCTCTTCATAATAAAATAAAAAATGAACATGCAGCACAACATCAGTTTCAGAGTCACACTAGCGAAACACAGTCTACAGAAGTTTGGCAAACTGCTGCCAATTGCACCAACCCTGCCTGTTATAAAAATGGATGTAATTGCATACAACCTTCTTTAAGAAATGCTTCAAACAGGTGTGATAACCAATTCAATGAACTTATTCAGAAAAACTTCAATCATTCACTGAATAGAAACATACAAGTTCAGGATCGCCAAACTTTGGCATATCAACACCAAATTGATTATTACAAATCAAACACCACTCCAGACTTCACTGGAAATGTTACAGTGTCGAATCAGCAAAGTCAATCCAAATCTACCAGTAACTGTAATACTGTAACGCCTGATCCTATCAGAGGTGCCCAGTTCCTTAGAAATTCCAGCATACCCTACACACCAAGGCATAGAGTAGCTGTAGGGTTAGCTCAGCCATTTCCTAGAGACATAAGTACTAAAGGTTTGTAGATTTTGTCTCATTTAGTTAGGATATTACTTTATTTGCTTCTAAGATCATTTTATTTTAATATAAATTTTATTTATATATAATTTTAAAGATAATTTTATTCAACCTATGTAGAAATGAATGCACTACAACAAGCGTGTCCGAGTGAAATATGGTAGTGACATACCGGAAAAATATGAACAGGAAGTACATAAAGATGATAATATGTTTGTATGTTAGGTGCATATCTTGAAAAAAGCCTATTGGTCTGAAACGTCGATTATGTCCTGTGTATTGTCATTTGTATGATTATATTCTGTTTTGTTGTGTATACCATATTAATTCATGTAGACATCCATCAGTGATAGTGTGTCAGTCGTCATCAAGTAGAACTCCATTACCTGTCTTCCACGTGAGTATTATTTTCAATTATGTTCTACTAGCAGTACTACCTTCTATTGATTCAACCTATGTGCAGTTTTGTCTGGCTCTGTGGTGGCTAACGTACCGGGTTCGAATCCCACCACAGACAATTGTCTATTGTGACTGTGTTCAGAAAGCAGTGGGAAAACTACTGAACATAAATACTACTAAGAAAATCACTAAAGCCAAAAAAATTATGAGTTGAAGACTATGTTCTGTATATAATATGTAACCAAAAAAATGTGTATTTTTACTGATAGTTTTTAGTGTTCATTCTGGAACTCTCTTGTAGTAGGACAATTGCCCTACTACATTTCAAGTGATATGTAATCCATAGAATTGAGATGTTTTGTTTCTGTTGTATTTGCACTAATGGCCCAACACATCTGACTTCGGTGGTCTTATTGTTCTAAACTCTTAATGTACACCATGACATATAGTATGGCTTTTGAATAGTAAAACAATATAGTTAACCACACTATTTCGGTAGCACCAGACACGATTTTGTTTGGGGGGGGGGGTGGGAGGTTTAAGATAATGTTGTCACTTCCTTTTGTGGAGTTTCGATGATCTCTTTTGGGAAAATGACTCATCCGCCGCCTGAGAGTACTACTCATAGCACACAACTCTGTAGCCTCAAATGACAATCTCTAGGGGTATCCCCCAAAAACCCACCTTCTAAAGAAGACATCATGAGCAGGATTCAAACCTGCACCCTCTTTAGCACAAAACGAATTGCTAAACACTATGTCAAGAAGATCCCCTCCCCCCTCCACACACAATTGGTAGCATATTCTATTTAGGATGTAGCCATCAACATTTTTTGGCTGTAATGATTTTCTAGGCAATATAAAATCCATTCCTTAGTTTACCATTGCTTTCTGAACAGTTTGGATGCACAATTACCTGGGTGGGGTGTAAACCCTGTATCTTGGCCATCATCACAAAAGCTTTCTATACCTCAACACAACAGAGCTGGGTATATGTCTCTTATCCATTTCTAACACTTAATTAAAAAAAATAAAGACATCCATGAAAAATGTCTACCTGTACTTCAGCAAAATAGCTAAAGTAATATAGTAGCTAAGTTACCAAGTTCTGGCAAGATGTGATAATGCTGGGATACTTGCACACTGGAATACCTACCTTCAGGGACTAAACATAAGCATCCACAAACTCCCTTTCACATCCATGTCTTTGAGACTTTATATGAGCTGGATGTCGCCTCAGTTACACAACTGAGAAGAACCTGTACTTTTCTCATAAAGGTTATAGACTATCAAGAGCTACTAGCTCACAACTAAAGGGATTATTTCATTTACAATACATATACACTAGAATCCATTTATAATCCATATATATATTTAACAACACTTTTCAAAATTACCAATTACTTTATTCTTTATTGTATATTCATATTCATCCATTAAACTATAATCCGCCATATCTCAGAGATACCACATTGGATGCATCAACACACAGACACCTCCAGCAATTCCTCTCGTCAGCAATGTGGATGAGTGAGGACAAATTTTGACCTTTCCAGTCTTAGATGTCTATTCATAATTTTCTTTCTTCCACTCTCAACTATTCCCTTCAGGATCGGTTCTGAAAGGGAATCATATCTGCTTATATGTTCAATCCCTGCAAGTTTTCATCATTTCACTATTGAAATTAGTGATCAATAAGAACAGCTGCAGGCTACACAGAGGACTTTGTGATTAGCACAGCAGTAAAGCAGGGATGTGTATTATCCCCACTACTTTTTACTACATATGGTACATGGACCATATAAACAAAACAGCAAATTCTAATGAAGCAAATGAACTGCTTTTTGCAGATGACCAGGTTTTATTCCACAACAGCATTAAAAACCTGCAAGACAACCTAAACACAATAGACACAGCAGGCAAGCAATTTGGAATGAAAATCAACAAAGACAAAACAGAAGTAATGAATATTGCAAGAGAAAAGGAGAACATCAACATACAGATAAATAATAAACAACTAAAACAAGTAGATGAATTCAAATATCTGGGCAGCACATTGAGATATGACAACAAACAAGAAGCAGAAATAAACGCAAGATGTAATAAGGCCTGTCAGATCATTGGTCAATTAACACCTTTACTAAGAAACAAAGATATTACACTAGAAACAAAGAAAGCGCTTTTCAACACCATTTTCTTACCAACATTGTGTTATCAGTGTCAAACTTGGACATTAGATTCTAGAACAATACATAAGATAAACACCACTGAAATGAAATGTGTGAGACGTATGATTGGAGTTAGCTTGAGAGACAAAATCAGGAATGAAGCACTAAGGAAACAATTAGGGATCAAACCAACAATAGAATACATACAGAAACAACAAGTTAAATGGTACGGCCACATAACCATACAGAAAGAGCAAAGTATTATCCAAAAAACACTTAACAAACGATACGAAAACAGGAGACCTATTGGACGCCCTCGTAAATGGTGGATAGATAGTGTATTAGAGACACTCGGAAATATAAAAGCAGAGGAGGCAAATAGAAGGGCAAAAGACCGTACACTCACTCTCCCCTCAACACTGAAAGGTACATGAGGACAGAAAGAAGAAGAAGAAGAAGAAATTAGTGATTGCGGACCAGAATGCGTGTTATTTCTTATACACACATTTTTCTTATGCTTTCTATAGGAGATGAGCATAAATCATCTGTAACATTTGTAGTCAAAGGTCTCTATTTTTTTCCCCTCTATGTTTGCAGTGAGTGTCCACCTCTCATAACTATACAGCACTATAGAAAGCACTAGTGAGTTATACATTTTGAATTTCACTCTAACACTGATGTTGCTTTTCCAAATTAACTTTAGCTTTGACATAGAAGCTAAAGCTATCTCTAGACTTATCTTTAATTCTGTTTAGCATTTTTCCATGACTGTATATGCAGATACTGAGGTATTTAAAAGTATTCACTCCTTCAAGTGAATTAATTACGATGGTTAGTCTGTACTTATGTGTGTCTACTGTTAACCAAGATCTTGCCTTTAGTGGTATTGATTTTCATTCTGTAGTTGTCAGTAATCTTTTCTATCTTTGTTGTTAACTCTTGTAGTGGTCAATACTGAATCAAGTATACAGGTTACTATAAAATCCTAACTATCAATGTTAAAAATAAATAACTAGCAATAAAATAAAGAACAGGACAATTTTCCACGTTACGGTCCAACAGGGACCTTTCTCAAAAACATCATCATCATCAAGTGCCGTCTCCGCAACGAAGGTTGGCTGTAACGTATCTCCAACATCTCCTGTCTCTTGTCTTGGTGGTGCACTCTGCTAGACTGTAACCTGTCCATCGTGTAATGTTACTCTCCCACTTGTATCTCTGCCTACCTCTTGCTCGCTTCCCTTTGACTTTACCCTCAAGTAAGGTCTTCAATAGGGTGTCATGTCTTTTGTGTCCAAAGTATTTTATTTGCCTGATCTTTATTTCTCTTAGTAGTTCTTTCTTCATATTAAGTGTCTTTAGCACCTCTTTATTTGTTTTCTTCTCTTTCCATGATGTTCTCCCTATTCTTCTATATACCCACATCTCAAAGGCATCAATTTTGTCTTCTAATTGTTTATTTAGTGTCCATGTTTCTGAGCCATACATTAATATGGAATAGATGTAGCATTTTATAATTCTCATTTTTAGCTTGTTTGTAATTTGTTTAGATATTAATAATTTCCTCATGCCATTGAAGGTACTTTTAGCCATTCCTATTCTCCTTTTAACTTCTGTTTCACTTTCTCAAGAAACACATAACAGTAAAAAAAACCACATAAAAACATTTAACACTGGGATGACTTGGACATATTTTCTCACGCACCATGCATGTCTAGTAAATGAGGAATTACGTACGTTCAATATGTAAGCAAATTGACTAGATACGCATGGACATCTTCACTTGGTAATGTTTTTGTGGTAAGAAAAAAATGTCTAAGTCATCCTAGTTTTAGATATTCTTTTGTGTTTGTGTGTTTTTTAATTGTCATGTTAGTTAGTCGTCTGATCATCATCACTTCAAACTGGACATGTCCATAGTTGTTCCGATCTCTCCCTGGGTGTATCCATCATTACACTTCTACTGACAGTACCGGTCCTATGCTGGTTGACCATCCTTCTTCTGCGCCCTCCAAAATGTTCATGTCTAGCAACACCGCCTTTCAAACTCTGATCTTTAAACCTGGCCATTGAAAAGGAATCATCATCCACACTAGTCTCACTCTTGCGTGCTATATCTCTTAAGGTTTTCAAAGTGTCAGCTCGATCCATTGAGTGTGTAGAGTGCCAGTATTATTAGAATTGTAATGTGTTTCTTGAGAAAGGTCCCTGCTGGACCGTAACGTGGAAAATTGTCCTTGTTTTTTGTTTTATTGCTAGTTATTTATTTTTAACATTGATAGTTAGGATTTTATGGTAACATGTAAACTTGATTCAGTCTTTACCAATTATTTTTTTGGTTACTGCGGCACTCTCCATTTTGTCGGACATCCTCTGACATTTTGGTTATTTATATAACTCTTGTAACTCTGTTCTGGCTCAGCAATATCATTGATATCATCAGTGAAATATATATTGCAGATAGATAGTTGCTAGGCGATTTGGTGCTGTTGAACGGACTGGTTCAATTCCTGTTAGTCTCAAGAATTTTTTTTAATTGTCCTCTGTCTTCCTACTTAAATTTAATTGCAGATAGGGAACATTTTGGTTATTACATAAATAGTCTTTCCAGGCTCAATTGTTCTACATTGATTTCACTGTATCACCACTCTACACACTCATTAAAAAATTTCTGATATTTAGAACCTAGGGAAGATGCTTCTATAGGATCATCAAGTCATGAGTCTGCAAGACAAGAGAATGACAATTTCATGCCTCAGCCGCTAAACACTACTGTACCCCCAGATTCACCACCCATGGATTTACAACTGGATGAAGACACTAACAAGTATAGGGATAATGTTGCAGCAACTGAATGTAACAGATCTGTAAGTGATGATATTGATGTCTGCTTACATGTAGGCATATATTCAGCTGACAAATTCTTCTCTGAACAGTCTTCTTTATGCACACTCTGAATAACTCACGATTCTTGACCAGATTTCCTGCAGTAGCCAAGGACATGTCTAAACACTCTGAAGGCCTTCAGCATGGTCACTAGTCTGGTAAGCAACTAGTAAGACCTTCTGCATGGTGGCTGGTCTGGTAGACCACTGGTAAAACCTTCAGGTGTTCTGCATGGAGGTTGGTCTGGTAAAAGGTATGTTCCAAGGCAGCAACCTGCCGTCAGGATGAAGATAACTCTTTATGTACTAAGACGCAGCAACTATTAGGTGGGGTGGCCAGTTCCCTTCCTTGCTGTGTTTACCTTCCCAACTCATGTGTCAGGTACCCATTTGCAGCTGGGTCAACTGGAGGAACGGTTGTGTCGGGCAATAAATCATAATGCATACTTTTTTTGTATACCAGGCCAAGAGGTGTAACCATGTACGCACCAGTAACCATGGTATCATGCAATCCACTTAACTTCATTATATCAGAATTGGGTCTATATAAAACTTTCTTTTTGCAACTTGATGGTTGCTCTGGTAGACCCTTGGTAAGACCTTCTGCATTGTGGCTAGTCTGGTAGACCACTGGAAAGACTTGCAGACCTTTGCATGGTGGTTGATCTGGTAGACCACTAGTAAAATCTTCTGCATGTAGCTGGTTTGTAGAAAACTGGTAAGACTTGCATGGTGGTTGATCTGGTAGACCACTAGTAAAATCTTCTGAATGTAGCTGGTTTGTAGAAAACTTGAAAGACTTGCATGGTGGTTGATCTGGTAGACCACTAGTACAATCTTCTGCATGTATCTGGTTTGTAGGAAACTGGTAAGACTTGCATGGTGGTTGATCTGGTAGACCACTAGTAAAATCTTCTGAATGTAGCTGGTTTGTAGAAAACTGGTAAGACTTGCATGGTGGTTGATCTGGTAGACTACTAGTACAATCTTCTGCATGTAGCTGGTTTGTAGGAAACTGGTAAACCTGCATGGTGGTTGGTTTGGTAGGCTACTGGTGAAATCTTTAGAATTGTGCATGCATTATTGTACATATTAAAAAACTAAACATATCTGCCATTAATCTCTCTCTCTCTCTCTCTCTCTCTCTCTCTCTCTCTCACTCTATGTGACATGTCCTTTGCAGAATGTTGTCTGTGCGATTCATGATTCTGTGAAATCACGATTCTGTGCGAGCTGCCCAGCTTCTTGCAGTGTTATGTTAAGGTCTTCAATATCATGTGTCCATATAAGTCTTGCTCTACCACTTATTCAGCCATTAATATATTGTTGATGTATTTTAGTATTTATATGTGTATGAAGAATATCCTGTGTGATATATATTTATCAATTAATGTAAAAATATAGTTCTTAGAAGTTATATAGACTAAATTCTCATAATAATAAAGTTAACAAGCGGGTTGCATGATACCATAGTTACTAGTGCGTCTCTTGCCTTGTGTTTCTGACATTAGCACTTATGCTTGCTTGAGCAGGACTATGGTTCTCCTTGATGTAATAGCCTGACCAGTCTTAGTTTCCATACTCTGTTGGCTGGACTAAGCCCCATCTCTACTTCAAAGTGCTGGACTTGATGTGGATGTAATGAAGTGAATCTTGGACAATCAACAGAGTAGTTGTAAATTGTGTTGAAGGGAGTACAGATGTGGTTTTATAGAAGAATGTTGAGAACACCATGGACATATAAAAGTGTAATGAAATGATAACTAGTTTTGCTGTTTTTTGTATATGTGTTCTTCATGAGTTTGAAGCAAATGTTTTTTTTCCCTAAGGGGGATGTTGGGGGGGGGGGGGAGTGAATTGAACCTCTAAAATCTCATCACCCTTCCTCTGTATCTACAACCATTACTATTATATAATGAATTTCTTAATCTGAGAACATTCAATGTTTGCTTGATAGTTTAACTAAATTTATGAAGTATGTTAAGAATTGTTTATACTGTTGCAGGCATCTGCAGCCAAAGTAAAAAGGTGGAACAAACACCTCTTGTCATATGATTCAAAGACTGAAGGTATGCCAAATGAGTTGTGATGTGCTTTGGTAAAATAAAACATTGGTGCTATCAGTGATTTAACATATTAACACAGTCTAATCTTTTCAAATAAAAGATTTAAAAATTGTTTAATACAGTTTTACGTGGAACAATACACAGAATCAACATTTCAACCTGGCACAGATGACTTCTGATGTTACCTTCACTATCTATCTATGTGACATTGTCCTCACTGTCACTCTGTATGACTCTCGGCTCTGTGCAAGCTGCCCAGTTTTTTCTAGTGTCATGTTCAGAAGGTCTTCAATGTCATGTGTCCATCATAGTCTTGGTCTTCCTCTTGTTCTCTTTCTTGGAACTTTTTCCTCTATGATTAATATTTCTAAACCATTGTGTTCATTATGTTTCTTGGCATAGTATACATCTCAGTAGATTGCCATTGCTTCTCTATGACTGCTACAGTTATCTGTATACTTCCTGATCTTCCTCTCTAGGTCCATGTAACCTCTGTTCTGAGCAAGGGCCTATTTTTTCCCCCTCAGCCCTAAGGTGAGGTTGTTCCTGGTATGTTCCAGGATATCCATATCCTCCTTTTTCACCAATTAGACTTACGTAAAACACAGGTTTATATGTCGCTTCAATGAGACACGACAGACTATAACTAAAACTAGTAGGAAATGATGAGCACACAAGAAATCATACAAATTACAATACACAAATCATATTCAATGTTTGGTTCTTGTTTTTAGAACCATTGATCCTCGCTGGACATCATGTGTCAGAAGTTTCCTTATTTATATCCCAATGCTGTTTTTAGAACCATTGATCCTCGCTGGACATCATGTGTCAGAAGTTTCGTTATTTATATCCCAATGCTTTTTCCAACTTCCTTTTCTCCAACTATCATGTGCTCGATAGTCTACACCAGATTCAGATAAGATAGTGTTAATTTGTTTTACTATCCTTGTTTTTAATTTTGTTATCTATTTTGTAATTTTCCTGTGTACTGTACTTTCCCTACATGTAACCACTCACATTCCCATCATTCTTGCCTTCCTTTGTCTTTTTGTTTCATTCCTGCTCATCAGCTCCCAAATGGATGACATGTAGTTAAGCATAGGGGTGGTGATTTAGGGGTTGCAATCAATATATACTAAGATCTCTAGGATGCAACAGTTGATAAAATTAATTTAATATTTGGCTCAATGTCAGAAAGGCTATGGGTTGTCAAGAGCTAGCTGCTCACAGTTGAAGAGACAACATTATCATCATCACTTAGCTCAATAGATAAGGAAATTAAGTTAGCAAGGAGATGGATTTACCCCTGATCTAGAAATTAGTAAATTTTTGGATGGCTTTTAGGACCATCATCATTTTACTTTACATCCATTAGTCATTTGTGTTCCAATATTTCTCTTGGTTATTGATTATGAACCAAAATAATTGCACTCGAGGCAAGTCCATAGGTTCTCAGTCTCTACAAGCAAATGTTAAATTGTATTAATACAATTGGTTCCCATGGCTCACTGATTAAAATGCTCCTCACTAAAGTGAGAAAGAGAGTTCTAAGAAGATAATTGAACCAATTCTAATGTATGGAAGTGAATCTTCAGCAATAAACACAAATAGTTTTAAAATTATGTAGATATAGTAGAGATGTGTGTTTTTATATAGAAGATTATTGAGAATATCATGCACTGGTAAAATGCATAATGAAGATATCTTGAAAGAATTTAATTCAAAAAGACAGCTGCTCTCATCAGAAAAAGGCATTTCACATGTTTTTTTCACCTCATGAGCGAGAAGTAGAAACAAATGGAGCACATCATGATTACAGACAAGTTTAAAAGCAAGAAGGGTAGAGGAAAACCAAAAGAAAATTGTTGAACAAGGCTTGACATTGTTACACGTGGGAACATCGGTATCAGAAATGATTAGCAATACATGAGACAGAAGGCTGTGGACAGAAATGATAACCTATGCAACATTACTTGACTCTATATAGGCTGAACAGCATGATTGATCATAATCACATTTCACAATGAATAAACAACCTCAACTATTATTTTATCATAGTAATTGCAACTACTCTGGGAATGTACTTATTAGTTCAGTCCCGAAACCTTTTCCAAAAATAAGGAACCCATAAAGGCAATCGAGGTTTAAAATTAGTGTTAACTTTTACCTACACATGCAGCAGCTTTGCTGGTTGAGTGGTTACCTGATAGTTAGTTTGTCTCACATTACAAATAATGGCAGTGTTTTTAAAATTCAGAGGAACAAATTTGGTGGTCGTTTTAAAGCATAGAGAAACTGATCAACTATTGTATTGACAATATCATTTGACATTTACGTGCTGTCTACAATTTTCAATGGTTATACAGTAAGTTCTTATACAGGATATGCCTGAATTGTATTACAAATCTATTATTGAGCATTCAACAAACTAAAGATGGTGGGTTATACCTATTTCAACAGGTATGAATAAAGCAGGGATAGTTTAATATGGTCACATACCAAATTTTTACTGACAAACTATTTTTACTGGCTGATTTAAATATATTATAGTCACTGACCCCCAGGCTCAGAAAACACTAACTGGATATCTTCCAAAGGTCTAAAATAAACATTTTGGCTCAATTTCACACCCCGTTGGAAAACACCATCTGGCCCAAATATATTTCTCACCTCTGAACTAGAACTACAGTAAAACTGATCAGAGAGATGAGACAATAAAAATATAGGTATTGATCACATGTTAGAAAGATTATGTGTGCTTAATGTGTGTTTTCCTTCATATTTCAATGTTTATATTTTTATTACCCCATATGTTCACATTTTATCTACTTTGATAGCCTATAGAAATTTAGAATTCATTGTTGTAATTCTGTTTTCATGTATTTTTCTTAGCAAAACAACCTAGACTGGCCTACTCAAACTCAGATGCTATCACTACTTCCAGTACACATAATCCAAGTGCTGCCTGCCTGTCTTCAATGAGAAAAAGAAAACTACAACTAGAAAAAAGGCAGTGTAACAACGGTCAAACTGTTTTGGTATTTAAATGATGAAATATAAGGAGAGATTTCTATTGAATGCACAGATGTTCATTTTCTTCTGCAGGAGAAACTTGGAGCGGTGTAATGAAGTTTTTCTAATCACTGGTAACACACATAATAACACACACATATCAACGTTTCGACTAAAAGGTCTTTATCACAAATACAACATAACACATGATGATTAAGAGACGGAACTTTCCACATTCACATAATAATGACTAGACTTGATACCCTTTACCAAGTTTTGTCTTTTGGATTACAACAGTTTTACCACAGTTTTTTTTCTTATTATCATTCTTCTTCTGCAGGAGTTTGTGAACAAATGCAGAAGAAGAATGATTAGATATGATAATTCTGCCGAAGATGGATGTGTTGGGCCATTGGCGCAAATAAAACGGCGACACAACGCATTTCCATTCTCTGGACTACATCCTTCTGGAAATCTAATAGGACCATGGTCCTGCTACAAGAGATATCCAGTGGAGAGTTTGAGAATGATTGCAGAAAAAGAAGATATGATAATGATTGCATGAAATGTTCTACCTGCTAAGCTTATGTACACAATGTATATCTATGCATTTATTCTCTATAGACGATATGAATTTCCAGTCACACATTAAATTAACTGTTGCATTCGCAAGTAAAATATTGACATTTTTAGCTGCAAAATTATGTTCAATTTTGATTATTGGTTTATCTGCTAATGTCATTACAATCTTTACACTCTCAAGTAAAACTGTTTCAGTCTTCCCAAACAAATGTCGAAGGATATAGAATAATAACAAGACCCATAACCTGTCAGGATTGTACAGGTACCACTCTAGAGATATCAGCACAAGAAGCCCTACAAATACCTCTGTACTCAGCTATTCAACAAGTGTAGAAAAATAATTCCCTGACCATTTCTTTATGTTGTCAGTTCAGGATTTTCATTTTCCATCCCTCCACCCTTAACTGTTCCTTGCAAAATAGTTTTTGAATTGTTAATAAAATGCCATTGAATATTTGAGTCTGGTGCAATTTCACCTTTATGTAAAGCTCTGCAATATTTTCGTTAAGCATCACTCTTTTATCTTCAATGATAGTTGATAGGGCAGACCTAGAGTACGCTGGATCGACAACATCAAAGAGACATTGCACGAACACCAAATAACATTATCTGAAGCTGCCAGAAAAGCGAGAACAAGAACATTGTATCTCCCTTGACACCCGTAAAGGATAAAAGAGGAAGGAAAGAAGAAGAATGATTGTTGTTCTTGTTCGGTGTATACAATTTTGTATATACTTGTTTTTGCTTCTTTATCTAGCTTCGCATATGCTTGTATGTATATATATATATATGTATATTATCTATCAACTACAGCCCCCTACCCATTCAACCCCTCCCCTCATCTTAATTCTCTACATTGATTATTGGTATCCCCCTATTCTATGTTTGTCCTTGTGTGACCTTCCACACACACACACTTTTTGAAGTGTTTGTCTAATGTAACACTTATGATTTCAACTTTTGGCATATGCTGCTATTTATATCCAGTGTGTAGAATTTAGCGCACCATTATAAACATAATTGAACATGTTTCCCCTAATATTTATTAACTTCCTTTCTGTTTATGTACAAAGATGTTTTGGTATAAATATCTTTGTACATAAATACAAATTGTTATTATTTTCGTTTGATTTCGTTTCTTTCGTAACATGGATACAGTCCTTGTTATTGTGTTTTTGTTATTTAGTTTCTACATTGTTTTGTTTATTTTGATAGTTAGTATTATAGTAGCATTATTAACTCTCATTGCGTAATGTCATCTCTAACCACAACTCTTCCTAAACTCTAGGATAATCCCACCTACTACTATTCTGTGGCATTACATCATGGTACAATTGAACCTACTTTAACATTAGCCATTTTTTAAAATTTCTAGCAACTCGATCTGCACATGACGTAATATTATTGACCGTGCTAAAACTATGTGCACCATCACGCACTTGCAATGAACTTGTACTTGATACCTAAGTTTGAAAACATTCCGCTTCTAGACGAAATATAAGGTAGGCACTAATTGGACAAGTTCCAGTGGTTTTTCTACCTTTCTGCAACATGAAGACTTGGAATCGTGAGCTTCAACTCCCCTGCTTTTCCAGCCAAATATGTCCATAGTAACCCAGTTCTGGACCATGGTCATAGTCACTGAGGTGGATGGAACAGCTAGTTATGCATTCCCTGCCATCTAAGGAGACACTCCTATTATGCAGGGCTAACATGTTTGCCCTATTCTGGACTCTCCCATGGAATTGTCACATGCTGCACAGAATTGATTTTCACCACACTCATATGCTACCTGATCACAGACAACACAGAGTATGCGTTGGCAGCTAGGACCATGATCAGGGCTGGAGCTCATCTGGTTCCCTCAGAATGATTTGAAATACAAAATTCTCTGAATGAATTCCACAGAGGCAAACATAATTGTACAGATTAAATGCTGTTAGACTTCCACAAGAGGAATGCCTCATTATATTGACATGGCATCTATGAAGAGTTTACTATTTTATAATGGTTGGTCTGATAGGCTAGTAGTGATACCTTTTGCATGTGGATTAACCATGTAAAGAACATTTGATTGATTTAAAAAATACATGTATTTATTATAAAAAAATCTTAATATCTGCAGATATTACATTAGTCATTTTTCTCATTGAAGACAGTCATTTTTGTATGAATTGTGGACTTGTGATGTCATTTTTGTTCAAGAATGAATGAAAAAGTTCAGTTTCAATCAACACTCATCAGAATCTTGTTTAATTCACACATGTTCATTTACTTCATGGTGGAAGCGCCAGCTCCACGACTCCACTGAGAATAATGACTCTCACTATATTCAAAATAATTGCCCATGCAAGAATGTGTACTGCTAGTCTGCACTTGCTGTTCCAGCCTTTGAGTAGTTCTTCCATTAGTGTTCCTTCCATCACTAAGAACATTGATGCCATACTTAGAACGATGATGAAAAAAAAACTGGAAGAAAAAACAAACAATACAAGCTCAATTTATATTTCATGATAAAATAAAATTTAGATATGTTTATCAAAATGATATTTTATTGTTTGGCTGAAAATGGATATGCAGGTTCTAAAGGTGCAGATATTGCAGCTTTATACTTTTTTCTGAGTATTTTCTCCAAGTCCTGCAGATAACTAGAATATATCCCAGAGAACAGAGTGCACTGTGTCATGGTTTATGACTTTGCTGAAATATCTGTACCTTTTTGCCTGACACATCTTAATTCTGCATGGCTTCTGGGTCACTTTGACTCTTTATGAGAATGGACATCCAACTCCACCCCATAAACTTCTTAGTCGTCTCTTACAACATGCATGGAAAGTAAACAGTGTTGCTATTCTGTACTTCCCTTTCGGACCATGGCAACATATGGACAAGCTTTGCTGAAAACTAGCAATACAATAAATTGCATCTTGCCCTCATGTTTTTAGTGTCTAACAAAAATAGCTATACCATTATCTTGATGTGCATGTTGTTAGAGGTGAGTAAGGAGGTTTGGTAGTGGCCAAAATGACCCAAACGCAATGCTGAAGTTGGATTTTTTAGGCTGAAAGACATATAGCAGCCAAGATGTAAACCACAGCACAACACATTTTCTGTACTTTATAGTGCTAATCTACAGGAGGTCTGAAAACAAAAAAATAATGCTGATAGTACTATCGAAATCTATAAAAATTAATGAAGATGTTGAAAGAGTTAAATGTAAGACTTTATAGAATCAGAAAGAGAATGGGTTTTTTTTGGACATGTTGTAAGACAGAGAGGTTTGAAGAACACAGTTACAACAGGTAAGATTTAAGACAAGAGATTGAGGATGATAACGTGAGAAAATATAAGATAGTTTAGCATTGTGACATGGTAAATATTCAACAATGACCTTAATATAGGATACTGGAGATACCCTACGCCAGCCATCATGGTATTTGATGCGGATAATGTATCAGTCATTGTTTGCATTTAGAATGTTACTCATCTTTTCCTCGCCTACATATCTTTGTGAGAGTGGATTTTCAGTGCTTCTTAATTTGAAACATAAGACAAGTAACAAGGTTAAATGTTGAGAATGTTATGAGACAGGCATTAGCTTAAACTCAACCACTAATTTTGAAGCTTGCTAACGAGTTACAAATCAATGTTGGCCATGAAAAAGACTAGGACCTTACCAGATACATCCCAAAGTCAAGCAATGGACCAACAACATCTGAAGATTAGAAAGAAAGATATTAGAATAAGCACATGAAATATTAGAACACTACACCAGTCAGGGAATCTAGAAAACTAAATATTAGAACACTACACCAGTCAGGGAATCTAGAAAACTAAATATTAGAACACTACACCAGTCAGGGAATCTAGAAAACTAAATTATTAGAGGCAGAAGCTTTAAATGTAGATATTCTAGGTATAGCACAGACAAGATGGAAGGATGCTGGTTACACACAAAAGGAAACATTTAGTTTGATACATTCAGAAGATTAACCATGAACTAAGGATAGAAATACTAGAAAGAAATAGAAAAATACATCAACTGGTACTGGACATAAAATGATAGAATGATGATGATAAAGATCAAAGCACAAATGTTTGATTTAGCCATTGTATAAACATAGGATATGCACCAACTACAGACTATACTGAAGCAGAAATTTAAAATTACTACAAAAATCTGTAACAACTACTCAAGCCAGTAAAAACAACAGACATTCTAATAATCATGGGAGACATGAATGCAAAAATAAGAAAAGGAAGACACACAAAAATTGTAGGATAATTTGGACTAGGGATAATAAATGACAGAGGAGAGAGACTTGCACAGTTCTCTGAAGAGAACACAGACAACTGAGATATGCAGATGACACTGTGAAATTTTTTTAGCAGAAAGTGAACATGAACTAGACTAATAGATCAAGTCAATAAATCAAGTAAATAATATGGACTGATATAAATATCCAAAAAAAAAAAAAAAAACCCAAAAACAACCATAATAATCAGCACAGTCACAGAGGAATATGCGCTACACATAAACATACATGGAGAAACTACAACAAGTAGAATATTATCAAT
The DNA here is from genome assembly GCA_034231615.1 of Meghimatium bilineatum. Taxonomy (NCBI): domain Eukaryota; kingdom Metazoa; phylum Mollusca; class Gastropoda; order Stylommatophora; family Philomycidae; genus Meghimatium; species Meghimatium bilineatum. Next base: position 13,260,857 of record CM067315.1, on the reverse strand, counting down.
ATCTTGGACACATAGCCACAAATGACAGTAGATGTGAAACAATTTAAAAGGAGAATACAAATGGCTAAAAGTACCTTCAATGACATGAGGAAAATAGTAACATCTAAACAAATTACAAACAAGTTAAATTGAGAATTATAAAATGCTACATCTATTCTATATTAATGTATGGCTCAGAAACATGGACACTAAACAAACAATTAGAAGACATAATTGATGCGTTTGAGATGTGGATATGTAGAAGAATAGGAAGAACTTCGTGGAAAGAGAGGAAAACAAACAAAGAGGTGCTAAAGACACTTAATATGAAGAAAGAACTACTAAGAGAAATAGAGATCAGGCAAATAAAATATTGTGGATACATTAAAAGACATGACATCTTATTGAAGACCATACTTATTGAAGACCTTACTTGAGGGTAAAGTCAAAGGGAAGCGAGCAAGAGGTAGGTAGAGATACAAGTGCGAGATAACAGCAGAAAATGGACATGGTACTGTCTATCAGAGTGCACCACCAAAACAAGAGACAGGGATGTTGGAGGTCTGTTGCAGCCAACCTTCGTTGCGGAGATAGCACTTGATGATGATGAGGAGAATAACATGACCGTATGCAATACATTCTTTGAACATGAAAATAGAAGACTATATACATGGAAAAGTCCTGAAGACAGAAAGAGGAACCATATAGATTTTATTATGATCAACAACAGATTCAGAAATAATGTCTAGAACACTAAAACATATCCAGGTGCTGATATAAATTCTGATCATAATCCAGTGCAGTGCAAAATTCATGTTAAACTTAAAAAGATGGAGGACAGAAGACATCAAGATCCACAGATCTTGTATCAGCACTAAAACAACCAGTCTATACAACAAAAATACCTTGTAGATGTGAGGAATAGTTATGAACATCTGATGATGTTCATTACAGAACGGAGAATCCAGAAGAGAAAATGGACAATAAATAGAAAAGTATTCAGATATCAAATGAAAATTTAGCAATACAAAAAGTCAAGAAAAACAAACACGGATGACAGATGAAATAGAGAAAATGTCAAAATGAAAACTCAAAAATGTATCAAAATATTCACTTATAGACAAAGATATACATAACATGTGCAGAACAACGAAAGAACAATATCTAGAAACAAAATTCAGAGAAATAGCGATATTACTACAACAGAAGACAAAAGAAATGCGTAAGGAGATAAGACGGATCACAAATAAGAAAAATCAAGTGGATGTGGCTGCATTAAAGAGGAAAATTATATTTGATAAAACAGAAACACTAACAAAATGGGCAAATTGTGTTACAGACCTGTTTGATGACCAACGGAACAAAAAACCTACAATGCACAACAATGATGAAAGCAGAAATAGAAAACGCAATAAGATGTGGAAAGGACAAAGGCTTTAACAACGTAACCACAGATATGACAAAAACTTTATATGTATTTGGTGCGGAAAGTATTACAGAACTTTTCAATGACATATGGGCCTGTGAAACAGGCCACATACCTCTAAAGACCTAAAATCATTAATATTCTTACCACTACCTAAGAAGCTCAGGGCTGTGGGTTGCACAGAATACACAGCAATAAGTTTGATGAGTCACATAGGCCTAATCAAAATACTACTCAAGATTAGGCCTATACATGAAAAAATTAAAGACAGGATTTTTCCTTACTCATCCGCATGGTTGAAGATGAATGAATAAATAACCCCGTAACCCATCAGGGTCATAGGGGTACCACATTTGATGCTTCAGCACGCAGAGCCTTACAGCAATTTTTATCTTAACATGCTGAGAAGTGAAGAAAAATCGTGTCCTGTCCATTCCTTGATGTTGTCTGTCGATGTCTGTATTTGCCCTCCTCTGCTTCGCCCCTTCCCCCCTTCGACGGTTCTCTGCAGTGTTGTTGTTTTTTTTACAAAGAATCATGTCTGCATGCATGTCCAAACCACGCTAGTGTTTGTCGTTTCACTATTGAAAGAAATGGTCCTTGTACACCTGCATAAATCTTTATTTTATTTCTTATGTACAAATTGGTCTTATGCTCCCTATAGGAAATTAGTAGAATTCGTCTGTAGCATTTGTACTCGAAAGCATGTAATCTTCTCTCCATGTCCGCAGTGAGTGTCCAACTCTCACAACCATACAGCACAACAGAAAGCACTAGCGACTTATACAGTTTGACTTTCACTCTAACACTGATCTTGCTTTCTAAAAGGGAAGATATATTGAAGAGGAAATCTGAGCACTTTTATTTTTACTTATGGACTGATAGTTCGATGTACAATGAGGATGATCTGTCGACTAACTGCTAGCTGGCACTCACACAATATGGAAGTCTACCTGAAGCAACCTAGGTCGATCCAGTAGCGTTTTTGTGAAATCATCTGATCTAGGCATCAGAACATGACAATACGGGATTAATATTATGTTTGCAAGTGAGATATATATGTGTCAATTGCTTGGCTTGATGGTCTGCCATCTTGTCTACGCAACTTCACATACGACTAAGCAGCTTACATTTCGATATGGTGCACCATCCATGGAAAATTCTCATAATGCACTGCAAATTGGTGCACGGTATTATTTGTTATGAAACGAGTTGGTTGAGTGAAGTGAAAATACAAAAAAAAAAAAAAAAAAAAAAAAAACCTTAGTAGATGACATGCCGTTATATTGAGGCTCTCTTATGGAAACTTTGTAGCATGTCATCTATACAATTATAGACCACCTCAGAATAGAAGACTCCTTCAATATGCATTGCATTAAGTCGACGGCTGAAGTCTCCTGGGTATGAAAGAAAGCTCAGAAAAACTACCCGCTGCAAATAGGATGTAAGAGCTAATCGCTAAAATAGCCCAGATTAAAGGATACTTCAAGGTCGCCAATAATGATCATCACGTCTTACACCAATCTCTAGACAGCACAAACGGAAAGCGAACCAAGAGAGGAAGGTCCTGGATGGTAGAAGCAGAAGATACCCTACTCAGAGTTTGTGAGCTGGAGGAAGTGGTAAGAGGCTGTGAATGGGTGACATTTGGAAAAGAGAGAAAATTATTGACAACAGTGGTGATACAGATGGGAAGAAGTGCAGTGACTGGGCTGTCAACAGAACAGGGAAAATGATCAAAGAACTTATGTTATTGTTCGTCCATCACAAGTGATGATGACCATTTGTTACATCCACTTTTAAAAATTCAATTTTAGTTATGTCCTTGATTATGAGTTCGTAGATGGCTAATGAGCCCTATTCGAGCTGTAAATGTCCTTGGACAGTTTGGACATGGAATAACGACTGTAGGCGGATCTTGGTCTATCCGTGACTTTCTAGCTGCTCTCCGCTGTTGAGCTGCTGCATTTCTCTTCTTTTCACAAGATGATGCGCTCTTTTTTATTTTAGAACGCCATGTAGATCTATTTTGTGCAAGTTCTTCCCATGTATCGTGGTCTATTTCAAATGCTTTCAGTGAGTCCTTTAACGAGTCCTTGTAGCGCTTCCTTTGGCCACCTTGAGATCGTATACCCTTCTCTAGCTCACCATAGAGAAGTATCTTTGGCAGACGATGGTCTGGCATGCGCACCAAATGACCTGCTCAACGAATCTGTGTCTGCATCAGGATCGTATCAATGCTTGGGATACCAGCTCTTTCAAGGACAGTGGTATCTGGAATCTTGTCTTGCCATCTGATGTTCATAACTTTTCTGAGACAATTTGTATGAAAATGATTGAGTTTTTTCACGTGACTAATACTGCAACACTCGAAGCCACATGATACAATAATTTACACAGCGGGCTCAGTAATTCAAGAAACAAACAGGTGTGGTTTGGGTTTCGTGGCCTACCAAAATGGCAAGAAAGTAGCTGAGAAGTCAGCTGCCTACCCCACTGCAACATCGAGTATGAGAGTAGAAATAGATGCGGCGACAGCAGCTCTCACTTGGCTGGCGACGCAACCACTAACAGACTCAGTGATTCTATCGGACTCTCAAAGTATGCTGCGCAAGATAGAAAAGTGTATGATCAGAACTGAATGGGTCACTCTTCTCGACAATGCACAGAGCATTACATGGATTTATTGTCCTGGTCATACTGGGGTCAGGGGAAACGAAAGAGCCGATGTGTTGGCTGGTAGGGATTTGATGAACAGCACCGAGATAAGAAGAGACAGGATTGAATTGATTAGAGCAGTCATGGATAACCTACGAGACGACGAGGAGGAAGTCGAATGTGACAATGTACATATTCAGAGAATGGTAGAAATGGGAGTGACTAGAGGTGATGGGAGAAAGTGCTCCCTCTTCGGAAAGATCAGAAGAACGCGTAATGAGCAACTGACTGGGACACTGAGCGTATACACTTTTATAACGGCAAGCAGAGCATATATGTGAATGCCCCCAGTGCTGTGACGCGTGTCCCTAACTCATTGGGGATCGATCGCCACTATAACGGCTTTATAGTATGGGTCTACAGGACCTTTCGCCACTTTAACGGCTTAGATTTTAGATCGATCATATATTGATCAGTTATATTTCGTTTTGCCCATTTCAAGTTTTTATGGTAACCTCTGTACCTCTGTTTTATAGACTACACTAAAGCTGTTGACAAAGTTAAACATAGCGAAATTATACACATGCTAGAGAATCTGAACATTGACAGCAAAGATTTAAGAATAATCAAGAACATGTTCTGGCAACAAACAGCAGCAATAAGAGTAGGAAAGCAATTTGGCCCTTTTCAACAAATAAAACAAGGAGTCAGACAGGGATGCGTGCTTTCACCAGACCTGTTCTCTCTATACAGTGAAAACATATTTCGTTCAATAGTAGATATCCCAGGAATATCAGTGGGAGGACATAACATAAATAATTTGAGATATGCGGATGACACTGTTCTGATTGCAAAAAGTGAGGAAGACCTTCAAAACTTAATTAAAGTAGTAGTCACAGAAAGCAAAGAGAAAGGCTTCTTCCTAAATATCAAGAAAACAGAAGTAATGGTTATTTCAAAGAAAGAAAATAACACACCTTGCAAGATCATAGTGAATGATATAGTATTAAAACAGGTCCACCAATTCAAATATCTAGGTACAATTATAACAGCAGATGGAAGAAGTTCAACAGAAATAAGATGCAGAATAGGACAGGCAAAAACAACATTCAGAAAAATGAAAAATATACTGTGTAATATGACCTTGTCATTAGAGGTGAGAAAGAGAGATCTGCAGTGCTATATTACCCTTATACTAACATATGGGTGCGAGTCTTGGACAATAAAGAAACTGGAAAGTGGGAGATTGGAGGCAACAGAGATGTGGTTCTACAGAAGAATGCTGAGAATACCATGGACTGCCAGAAAAACTAATGTAGAGGTGTTAAAAGAGTTAAATGCGAAACGGACCTTAATCAACAATATAAGAAAAAGGCAATCTTCTTTTTTTTGCCACTTCATGAGACAGGCAGGTTTAGAGAACATAATCACAACAGGCAAGATTGAAAGCACCAGAGACAGAGGGCGACAACGTGAGAAAATATTAGACAGTTTGACAACCTGGCACGGCAAAGAAACAACAACAACTTTGATACATAATACTGTGGACAGATAGCTGTGGAGAGCCATGACCGCCTACGCCACCCGGCATGGCACCTGATGATGATGATGGTAACCTCTAAACATCCAGGAAACCACTTCCTTTAGAAAACTGAAGACGACTCGCGTGGCTGCAAAAGAAACCATTTCTTTGACCGCCATACGCTGCGTTTGTTATTTCCGAAATTCTGAAATAAATGGCAACGCTCACCTCTTCTAGATACAGTGCAGAACATGCTATAGTTATGTTTCAGAGCTTGCTAATTAGTGAATCTGATAATGATGATTCCGATAGTGATTATAGTAAATGTTTACAAGACCTTTGACACTGTCTGGCACAAATTCAAAATTATAAGACTAAATATGATTTTAACGTGCGTTTGTGACCAAAGAATAGGACCATATCTCAATGTCTAGATTATTTTTTTTAGCATGAAATTTTTAAGAATATACATGAGAATAGAGAATAGGACTACTTCAAAGTTTCATGGAAGTAAGAGCTTTGATAAAATAACATGTAACTACAGTGCCGTTGCATGCAACCTTCATTTCGGAGACGGTACTTGATGACAATGACAGTGTAGAGAACTACGGGAAACTACAGAAAGACAACAGCAACAAATATGGCAGCAATAAACAAGTCGATATTTTTCTACTGTGAACGGGACTTTGCCGTCTAAATGCGCATTTACACCAAATCGATCGTCATCAACACTCTGCGACTTGCATCTGCCCAGGAATAACATAAGGGACCTATAGGGGCATTCATCAGAACCAGGGTCATAGATACGTCTTCGATAAGGGGGAGGGGAAAATGTACCGAATATAAATGGTTATATCTTCGATCTCTTGAGTCATTCCATCATTTTCCTTGGGTTTTCTTTTATATTTTTATTTTTAGACAACCAATTTTATTTGTTTTCGGGGGGGGGGGGAAATACCCTTTTTGGCATTTTTTTCCTAGTACTAAGTGTCATGATCTGACTTCTTAAGCGAAAGAAACACCCATGGCCCCCTTATCAACAGACTTGACCCCAAACAAAACATTATACGGTAGAAGACCTCTGTACGCAATTAATTAGGACTTCATTCGTTACGTTTTTAAAAAAAATTATTGTCGTGATTTTCATTGGCCATTATTTGTATACTTGGCGTCGCTCTCCAAAAATAGTCAGGCGACTCCAAGTATATAAATGGTAGCCAGCGAATAGTGCGGTAATAATAAAACACGTAACGAATGACGTCCTAATTAATTATGTAAAGAGGTCTTCTGTACCATATAAGGTCATTTCCCAGAGCACATACTACAGAACTGTTTCAGTTTGTGACAAATACTCGGCGTAAAATATTCACGAATTTCTGTATTTAATTAACAAAGTTACAACTTTTTTCCCATCACAAGCACCAAAAATATGGAAACGATTGCGCGGAACCAATAATGAAAACGTTGGAATCGCTTGTAGTTGCAGCATCCCTCATGTTCTACTAAGACGAATGAACAAGTGAAATATAGTTGGCCGTCCTGTTGGAAAATGGAGCAATCGAATGATTTCTGGGAAATAAATGTTTGGTTACTAACAAAGTATGGAAAAATATGTTGCAGTGCTTGCAGCATAATTCAAACACTCGGAACGGAGGCTAAAATTGGATCTAAGATTTCAAAAGAATGAGCAAACAGTGAAGTAACTTATTTTATCAAAACTCGGGAACAACATCTTTATAAATACAAATATTGAAACATAAAGCAAACGATGGCCACACACTTTTCATAACAATATTAGAAGACGCGAAGAAAAAGATACTTAAACGTATAACCTAAAATTGCAATCACGCCAAAAAGAAACAACTACAAAGGTGTATCACAAAGTCTATACAATTGCAACAACAAAACTCAGTCATTCAATACTTTTGAAATGGAAATTAATCTGCAAGAACTTAACGGCGTTGATATGGGACGGATACTTCGCTCTACAAATGATTGCGTTAATATTATACATCATATTAGCAAGGAGATGAAAACTAAATTGATCAATACAATTGTAAATATAAAATCAAGATTTTCAGTAATCATCGACGAGACGATAACAATCAGAATATCTGCATTATTTTGTATATTCGCGCAATAATTTCAGGTTGTGAAATGATCAGACTAGTTAATTTATTTATTGACTTAGCTGAACTAGAAGATGTATCATCCGCCGGGATCTTCTCCGCTTTGATTAGATGTCTTCATTCTATTGGATTGCCAGAGGAGTGCCTGAATGAATGTTTCATTTCTGTTGCTTGTGATGGTGCAGCAATAATGTTGGGTTCTCGTAGTAAAAAAAAAGTTATTAAAAGATAAAATTCCATCATTAATTGTTTGATACTGTGCTAAGATTAGAGCACATTAGAGGTGAGAAAGAGAGTTCTGCAGTGCTATATAACCCCTATACTAACATATGGGTGCGAGTCTTGGACAATAAACAAACTGGAAAGTGGGAGATTGGAGACAACAGAGATGTGGTTCTACAGAAGAATGCTGAGAATACCATGGACTGCTAGAAAAACTAATGTAGAGGTGTTAAAAGAGCTAAATGCGAAACGGACCTTAATCAACAATATAAGAAAAAGGCAATCTTCTTTTTTTTGCCACTTCATGAGACAGGCAGGTTTAGAGAACATAATCACAACAGGCAAGATTGAAGGCACCAGAGACAGAGGGCGACAACGTGAGAAAATATTAGACAGTTTGACAACCTGGCACGGCAAAGAAACAACAACGACTTTGATACATAATACTGTGGATAGAGAGATGTGGAGAGCCATGACCGCCGACGCCACCCGGCATGGCACCTGATGATGATGCCTGTGCTAAGCATAATCTGGAATTATATGTTCTCTATGCTGATAAGAAAGTTTCTGAAATTAATAAATTGAAATAATTTATTGACAAGTTATACGTTTTTTATCATGCATCGACCAAAGAATAATCGCGAACTCCATGTATGCGCCAGTTCACTGGAAGCCCAGTTGTTGAAAATTAGACGAATATTAAGCATTAGTTGGGTAGCATCCAGCTTTCGCTCAGTATCTGCAGTTTGGTTGGATCATAAAGTAGTTTGTCATTTTAGAATGCTTTAGATGATAATTCCAGAGATTAAAAAAAGATAGGTGCACATATCAGGGATTGATGAAGAAGATTAGTATAGGGGAGTTTATTTTAGACTTAGAATTAATGTGTGATGCACTTCAAGAACTTTCTGAACTTAGCCTGATATCGCAAGAACGAAACATAAATTCAAATGGTGCCAATAAAGCAATCAAGCGCACTATACATTTGTTGGTAGGGAGGCGATTATAACCCGGACAGTACTGACAGAAAGCTGTACAAGTTGCCAAGTCTCTAATTTTCCAAGGAATTCCTATTTACAATAGAGATAGAAAAGATGATCAAATAATATGTCCTGTTTCCTTTCATGATAGCTTGGAGGCTTCACTAAACCAACAACAGCTTTTTGGGCACCAGGCAGCAACAGATTAAAATAGCAAGGAAAGAAATAGAAATATTGAACTTTATAAAGGCATGAACAAATTATGGCCTTTATTATAAACCTGGTTAAAGTAAGCATTATATTAGTGCATGTATGTCGGTATGTAAGTATGTGTGTCTGTATATCTGTATGTATCTCTGTATGGGTGGAGGTTGTGAGGCCCATATATATATATGGGAAGAGCTATTTTTACACGGTGTCAACCTGTTACAGTCGATGTGATATTGGGCGACACACTGTAGCTATTATGGACACTCACAGTGCTAAGAAATAAGCCAGCCTAGCATTGTTAACAAAGGCTTTGTCTACCTTAAAAAGTCTGCGGCGAAATACTCGGAAGAAGTTAGCAGGTAACTCAACGGGTACATAGGCGCTAACAGCAGAGCTGTGTGGACAGCATAGGGCACAGTTAGATACATAGTACTCTCTGGCCATCCACTGCACCTGATTTTCTCCCAGTTGTCTCGACTTTGTCTTGCCACTGGACCAAGATAAAACTCAGGAGAGAGAGTGTGGTTGACGATTAGCGCAACTCTTCCACACTATAAACCAACTTCAGCGCTAGTCATTTCTCAACCCAATCATTTACTTATCTTTACTAATTAAATATGAAGAGAACAAAGTGTGAATCAATCCTAGTTGGTTCATGGAATGTTCGGACACTTACGGATATCTCAGATGTAAACAGACCAGAAAGAAGAACAGCACTAATTGCTAAAGAATTGGCCCGTTATAATCTGGATATTGTTGCACTTAGTTAAACGCGGTTTGCAGATGAGGGTCAGTTGACAGAGAGAGGTGGAGGGTATACATTCTTCTGGATAGGACGTAAAAACACAAAGAGGTGTGAATCAGGTGTTGGTTTTGCTATAAAATCATCTCTGGTGCAGAAACTTCCAGGTCTGCCTCGAGGAATTAGCGATCCCTTGATGTCGTTGTGATTGAAAGTAAGCAAAAATACATCGGTATCACCACCTCTATTAAATGCCGATTCGTCGAAGCTTCTCACTGACAAAAATGACATCTTAAATCGTTGGGCTGAACATTTTAAAGAAATCCTAAACAAACCATCAGTACTAAATTAAGAAGTCATAAACATAATGCCACAACATCTCTATTTGGATGTTTAAATGCTCTGTTGATCTCGTTATTTGCATAGTTACTGCCTTTTGTCTATTGATCCGCTTGTTGTATTTATTGCATATTCTTGATAGTGAGTTGAAGTGCATTTGCAGTTTTTTTCTTCATCATCATACATGATGTTTTTATCGTCAGCGAAAAGCAGTTTATTGAGTTTGTTTTTACGTTGTTCATTCTCTGTTATTTCATAAATCAGAAGTTTTATTAAGAATACGCATATAAATTCTACTACATATGACTATGTAAAAATAAGATGACAGCTATGTTGATGGAAAAGATCTAAAGATAGTAAGAAACATGTATTGGAAACAAACAGCTGTGTCGAGGGTTGACGGTAATGTAGGAGAATTTCAAAAGATAGAGATGGGCATCAGACAAGGATGTGTAATGTCACCAGATCTTTTCATTCTGTATACAAAGGATATTATGTGAGACTTAGAAAACATGCTAGGAGTAGCAGTTGGAGGTTACAATCTGAATAATCTAAGATATGCTGACGATACAGTTCTGCTTACAGGGAGAGAACAAGAAGTTTAAAGCTTGTTAGGCATGGTAGTAAAAAAAGTGAAAACAAAGCTCTCAGTCTAAACCAGAAGAAACCAGAAGTAATGACTGTTTCAAGAAATACACACCGCCAAAATACAGCATTACCATCTATGATTCAACATTTAATCATGGGGCTAAAGTCAAGTATCTTGGCACCATTTTAACATCAGATGGCAGGTGTTCCAATGAGTAACAGTAATTACAGTAAGAGTAACTGTAACAATGAAACAGTAACCATATGATTTTTTTAAATTGATAGAACAAGGGGATCTCATCCAAATTTATCGTTTTTGTATATAGGAAACAATAATTTGTTAAAATATTTTAGACAGATGCATAAAAAAATTTTAAAACACACTAATTGGTAAATGCAAGTTTAAAGTGAAAGTACATCAGGAGTAGATTTCTCAACTTTGTTTTGACACAATAATTAATTAAAACAAATCTGTTGACAACTGTGCATATTATCTCCCCTTCATTGCAAACGTAAAACCACCTTCTATAAAGTGAAAACCACCTTCTATAAAGTGGGAAGTTCTCTGTTTACTGTGACTAAATTATATTTTATTAATGAAGCATTATGTTTAGTCAGTGTGACTATCTAAGACACAATAGTCAAGTTTTCTTCCAGTAAACAGAGCCCTATTTCTATCTCGTGAGCACAGTTCACGAAAGTAAGATTGCTCTTAAGATGTCAACATTAGGACTAGTAAGAAAAACCAAAACACAAACAATACGTGGCGTGGACTGTGCTATGTGGTTTAGATCAGTGGTGCCAATGTGGTGTGGAAAAATGAAGCAAAGTTAGTGGTACTGTTATTGTTGCCTACCATGCACATCGTAAAATGTGACGAAGAAGGTTTTGGGTGGTTGAGTTGGCTCTCTTATTCAATAGAGGATCATGTTATCCAGAAGTCATGCTGAAGTTGGGTGTGTTAGATCGAAAGGCGCAGATATCGCAACCATGATGTAAATTATGACATACCACATTCCATTCTCCGGATCACATCCTGATAACATACAGGAGCTTGAGGACGAACGCATAAAAAGAAGAAGCAGATAAAGATCAGTGGTTCTCAAAATGTAATTAGATCCACGTTTGGGGCTATATATTTGAAGGGAGGGGGGATAATTGCACCAAAAAATGAAACTATGGCGCAGATTCTTCCAGATCTGCGACACACAAATATGTTTTTGAAAAACTTCTATTCTTTTACAAAACTGTCGATGGCTATCTGAAACAGCTTTGGCGGAAAGCTCCACTGCACTGTCTAACTACTGCACTGGAGCTGCTAACTACAGAACAGTTCTTTGATGGAATCCATATCAGCATCTGACCTGCTGGAAAACGAAGAAGAAGGAGAAAAGAATTATGCGACGCATAAGATATACGATAGTAGTAATCCTTGAGGAAATATGACAAGCTTTTTCTGGTCTATAGGAATTAATATCTAGTGTTTGGAACAACACATCGGCTGGAAATACGAGGGCTGGGGCAACACAGTGCAATATAAGGAAAAAATGATTTAGATACAAATGTTGTCAATATGTATACACACGACATACTAGCGAATAGACGCATAGACATACGACGTTTTGAATAAGAAACCATCATCAGGACAAACGATAGCTGACTAACAATGAATAGAAACACACATATGACGAAATGGGAGACAAGGGAGGATGAAAGTGGGAGAGAAAGAAGTGAAGCACAAGTGGGTATTAAGGGAGTGATATTACGGACGATGTGATCAATCCTGGTAACAGGAGATAAAAAGGACATTGAAATCTGGTCAACAAGACATAGATGCTTTCCATCTTAGTTCTCACTCTGGATAATTGAGTTTCTGCGTTTGTTCTCAAACTCCTGCAGATTAGCAGGATGTAGTTCGTAATGCGTTTTGTCATGGATCTCATGATGCGAATGTGTTTTACCTAACACATTCGACTTTAGAATGGCACTTAATCAATTTGACTTTATATAGGATGGGGCAGCCAATTCCACCATATAACCTCCTTAGTCGCTTATTAAAACATACATGGAAGGCAAACAGTATTGCTATTCTTTGTTCCTCTCTCTCTCTCTCTCACTCGGCTTTTAAAAAAAAACTAATGGTGTGTGACTTTTTAAAAACAATTTGTGTTGTCTAGTGCTTTTGACGGAACGAGTTGGTAGCACTTGCCTAAATACAATACGTATTAAAAGATGATTATTTTGTGCATCAATCATTCAGGGCAATATACTGATAATTTTCCCAAACAAATGCATATCATATGTTAATAAAAGAAAAGTGTGAAAACCAGAATACTGGTTTCATTAGTTATTATAAAGAATGCATCAGATCGCATGTAACCCCTGTCTGCTGAACGACACAGTACAAATAGAAATGACCGGAATATGCCGGTGTGGTATCAAAAATTCCCCATTACACATTGTTTACTATACTGTATAATCGCGTCTCTCAATTAGTTGTGTGGACTATTTGAAAATAATCCATCTGAAATCACATTATTTAACCATTACAGTGATTTTCATTGGTCACTTTGTGTATACATTGTGTCGACAGCCAATGACAAATCAACGTCAAGTAAAGTCATTTAGAAAAATGAGTTCACGTGACTGTATTTGACGAGAGACACGGTACAGTAAGTCGATATGACCTAGCAAAAGACAATCTCATAAAACGTTTACAAACAAAAATGTAATAGTCATGATTGAATGATTGTCCAAACAAATGTCAAGTGTTTTGTTTTTGCGAAAACTAATTGTACTTGAATTAAACTCACAACATAAAAACATGAATCTTTTTGGAACTTGACGTTTTAAAAACATAAAAAACGTGATTGCAATGCAAAAATAGGATAAAAACTGAGGCTCTGTATGGAAAAATAATTTTGTGAAATATATTTTGAGGCTCTGTCTAGGATAGCAGGGCTATAGAGAGTGGACATTTCCATTATTCATTAAGGGTCATAACCCCGCAGATACTATCAGATAAGGGGATGTAATACATGTGAAATGTATTCATATGTGCAAATGTATTAATAAATCATAAGAACACAAATATTTTGATCTGATCATGTGGTAATATAATTTAAATAAACAACTCTCATTTATTTTGAGTGATTTAATGTAACTCTTCCCCGTTCTACTATTTATAAAAACGTTTTTTTGAAAGCAATATGCACGACATTGTTCCCTAACTGTTGACATGGTGAACAAAAGTGTGGCACATAAACTTTTGGATGTTAAGGGATAATGTCCGTATAAGGTTCAAGTTCCCCGCGGAACTTTCCTACAAAAGTTGGCTCTTGACTTTGTATGGGAACTAGTGTCAGTAGTCCGTTCACATGTCTTAGACTCCACCGCGGGGTCAAGGTTCAGCCAGTGTCGAGTCAGCTCGCTCGTCACAGTACCGCTTGGGATCTAGGCTGGTTCCTCCCCATATGACATGTTAAGACAGGACGAAGTCACCGGGGTGAAGTTTTCGGTCGTACGGAATGTTAACAGCATAAACGTGCTCAGCTGAGTGGTGAGCTATACTCAGCGTCCGAGTGGCTTTCGAATGTCGGCGCCTGCTATGTCATACCGCCTCGAAAGAGGATTACGGGGGTATAGGAGAGCTGCTTAGAAAGTGCTTCACTCGACTTTTTTGTCATGAAATAACTTTGGAATTACTTAAATTTTAGTATTATTTGTATTTACACGATTACCTCCCTTACACTTCAACGTATTTTTGATTTAACATTTGGATACTGCTATGTATTGAAAAGAATAAAGTATTTTGATAAAAAGTAGTAATGTAGTCTTACAGTTTTTATAGCCATAATTCTTAATTCGTAATTCAAAAGATCTTAATTATCTAATTATAATTTCGTTAACAAAAGAAACAAAATTTAGTATTCACGAGGAAAAAAAAAATGGGATTGCAATTTGTGAGTTTTAAAACGCTTCATTTTTTAGAGAAAATTTACTTTCAACAATAACGCAATTTCACAATATAACGATATCCACCTGTGTCAGCTGAGTTTGTTAAAAAAAAAGACTCAAAATATTTTGACTTGATAAATTGCTTACTCAAATTGCGGAAATATTCATTTGTTTATGTTAATGGCACATATGTATTGTAATTGTATGTATTGAGTGCAAAGATGTGTTCAGGTCTCACCGAGATTGTCTTGGTTTTATAACACTGATTTATATATCGCCCTGTTATGCCTATGTCCCAGTTTCTATAACAGTTTACAAATACAACGAGTGTGGTACGTGTTCAAATCAACACACTTGGTCTCGCTTCGTTTAAGCGAATAAACACGCTTGGTAACCCTAAATGCGGTCGAGCGTGAAGACTTTGATTTATTTATACATAGATCAGTGGTCGTAAGGTATTTTCTGTAGAGGTATTAATTAATTCACAGTATTATGTGATTGCTATATGTCTGTTGTCACGGAGATCATCCAATAAAGAAATTAAGGCTGAAGTAAATTATAGTTCTCCGCTGTGACCTTTGCTCTAGTTTCGAGGTGTTACCTCACCTTTTTGTTGTGTGATTTGGCAAGCTTACGGATAAGTACTTAGAGTAAGGTTAGGATTAGAAATAATATTTCTTTGTGTGGGCGCACCTCGCTCCGTGTGTAGCGGGCAGAAATACTGATCACTCACCACAAATAATAGGAAATTGTAAAAAATGTGTAAATTGGAAAACAAACAGATTATACATAAGTTCGTCTGTGTCTAAAGTTGAACTGTGTGATTGTCAGATGTGACGTCACGGCAGCCATTATTTTGATTGGTGTTACACGGGAATCCATGACGTTGGATAGTTAAAATTGTCAACATTGTGCTATTTATAGCACAGCGGAGAACTAATCTTTACTTTCACCGAAATTACATTTCCAACACAGCTGACCCGTGTTCTTTGATATAATTAAAAAGAAAGAATCTCTTCAAGAATCTGTTTCTAGTAAACAAAAATCTGAACGTAGTGATAGATAAACTTAATTTCCAATAGAAATCGTCCTTGGTTGGCGGGTCTGAAAGGGGAAAATGGGGAGCTAAACTGTTACCTGTCAAGCATATCGTAAGCAGCAACTAAGAGGAATTTAAGGTGGAGTGTGTTGTCCCATAAAGGCCCGTAGATAAGTAGGTTGTAGGGTTGAGATATTCAACTTCCCATCCTTTAGCAAAATCAGAATATGTCTATGCCTTTTAGTATTAGAAATTTGGCAAAAATGCGGGTAAAAAGCCCGAGATTTTCCCAAAAGGAACATAACATTTCACATGAAGAAGAATACACGAAAAAACACGAATAACCTTTTTTAAGGGAATTACTCCCCCCCCTCCCCCTACTTTATGACACTGGTCTCACCCCACAGTGTCAAATTGAGTCTATGCTGAAGTTCGATTTGTCTGTTAAGCTGTCAATTATGGCACAACTTTTATCTGGACTATATCCTGCTGATCTGCAGGAGCTTGAGAATGGATACAGAAGATGAAACAAGAAGTTGAAAAGATGTTTACACCAGAAGGCATTGATCTTGAACAGATGTGTGCACCAGAAGGCATTGATCTTGGTGAAGAATGGATGATCTTTTCAAGACTATCTTTGCAATCACTAGGGAGTTCATTGATAAACATAGGCTATGAATGTGAATGAATGCTGTGTTCATAGAGTTAATCTCCGAACATTTTCATGACACATATGTTATGAGACACAGACGATCAAAATAATCCAGAATCAGTGGTTCGAATGGACATTTACCACCAGATCACGTGGAAGAACAGTTCACGAAGCCAGTGGAGCCTTCACCAAACAACAAGCAGCGTAACGATGTGTGTGTTTGCTGTAACGCAAGTACACTTGTCAGAAATTGAAGCCTATTTCCACTAAGACGATATCAATGTCATCATCATCAGGTGCTATGCCGGCTGGCGTAGGCGATCATGGCTCTCCACGGCTCTCTGTCTCCAGTATTATGTTTCAATCTCGCTGTTGTTTCCCTGCCGTGCCAGGTTGTTTAACTGTCTAATATTTTCTCACATTGTCGCCCTCTGTCTCTGCTGCCTTCAATCTTGCCTGTTGTGACTATGTTCTACAAACCTCCTTGTCTCATGAAGTGGCCAAAAATATGAAGATTGCCTTTTTCTTATATTATTGATTAAAGTCAGTTTCACATTTGACTCTTTCAACACTTCCACATTAGTTTTTCTGGCAGTCCATGATAATCAACATACCTTAACCAAAAGGTTTTAATCCCTTATCGACCAATCATCAACTAAGGAGACATTTATTCATGCACTGTAAATGTCACGTGAATGTGTCTCCTGTGTAAATCATTATTACACGTTTTTGAGTATTCCTGTATTTCTCGGTTGTTTTTTTAAATGTTTGTGGGGGGGGGGGGGGGTACCGTGAGGATAAAATGAGACGATTGAACATGCCTAAATCTGACCTATTTATTCGAGATTCTAAATCAGCGTTGACACTTTAAAAAAAAGGTGACATTTCCCCGTAAACATGACATAAGTTTAACATTACAATAGGCTATTCATTTAAGATGAGGTACCGTCTTCGCACGAAAGGTCAGCAACAGTCCCCATTTACTTCATATTCCTTTTCCTGCTATCACACCATACTATAAGCTTATAACCCGGTGTTGTGGCATACGCCGGAAAGTGGGGGGGGGGGGGGGATTTCATTGTTTAGGGACACTTCTAAAAAAAAAAATTTGTACTTGAGATTTAGTTGTCTTTTATATGTTTTGAAAATTTAACCTTCTCAACTTTTTTTTTCTTCTAATAATTTTATAGTGCTTACTTCCAAAAACCCAAGTCTTGCGTCCTGAACAAGTTATAATTAGGTTTATTTATGGAATAAGTCAATTATTGAATAGACCTATAAAAAATGTAGGGGGCCCTTTATTGGGGGGGGGGGGGGCATCAGAATTTTTGAAAGATTGAGGTGGGGAAAAGATTAAAGAAAAGGTTGGGTAACACTTCTATAACATGTCAGGTTCAAGGAGTACCACATTGGATAAAATAACACCCAGAGTTCTCCAGCAAATTCTATCTTCAGCAACGCAGATGAGTGTGAAAATATCTTGACCTATCCAGCCCTTGATGCTGCCTGTCCATGATTTTCTTAATCTTCCTCTGCTTCTTCCAACCTCGACTGTTCCCTGTAGAGTAGTTTATGACAAATAATCATTTCATAGAACGTCCAAAAAAACCACCAGGGCCGTAGGCAAGTTTTCATTGAGGAAGGGGTTTACCTATAAAATAATGTGAAAAAAGGCATTCGTCCAGTTTTGTATGTAATTCCCTCTTTTTGATGCGAAAGCTAATGACTTTTTTGATGAGAAAGGTGATGACTTTTTTGATGCAAAAGCGGATGACTTTTTTTATGCAAAAGCGGATGACTTTTTTATGGTGAAAGCCGATAATTTTTGTGATGCGGAAGCTGATGACATTTATGATGAGAAAGGTGATGACTTTTTGATGAGAAAGGTGATGACTTTTTTAATGAGAAAGATGACCTTTTTGTGAAAAATCGTTAATATAGGGGTTTCATCCCACCTTTTTGCTAAATTCCTAGCAATAAAAAACATGTTATGATTTCCTAAGGGTGGGAGGGTGGAGATGAACACTCACCTCCCTTAACAACAAACTTATAAACCATGCAGGTAGGTATATTTGTCATTTTACTATTGGTAGTAATGATTCTTATAGACCTGTATGAATCTATTTTATTTCTAACGTACACATTTGTCGCTAGATGGACTAGTATTGTGGCTTGGTAAAAGCTCACCAACCAAGCTTATTGACAACATGAGAGGCAGAGAGTCGTGGAGAAACATGATCGCCTATGCCATTCGGCATGTCACTTGATTGATTGACACATTTGTCTCATGTTCTCTATAGGAGATGCGCATAATTCTTTCCTCACACACTAACTTTCCTTTCCCCATGTACTATAGCATTGTGGACTGAATATGGACCAATGAATATGGACTTGATATAAATATCCAAAAAACAAAAACCATGATAATCAGCAAAGACACAGACGAACAGAAGGTAAACATAAACATACAGGGAGAGAAACTACAACAAGTAAAACAGTATCAATATCTTGGACACATAGTCACAAATGACGGCAGATGGGAAACAGAAGTTAAAAGGAGAATAGGAATGGCTAAAAGTACCTTCAATGACATGAGGAAATTATTAATGTCTAAACAAATTACAAACAAGTTAAAAATGAGAATTATAAAATGCTACATCTATTTCATGTTAATGCATGGCCCAGAAACATGGACACTAAATAAACAATTCGAAGACACAATTGATGCCTTTGAGATGTGGGTATATAGAAGAATAGGGAGAACATCATGGAAATAGAAAAAAAATAAAGAGGTGCTAAAGACACTTAATATGAAGAAAGAACTACTAAGAGAAATAAAGATCAGGTAAATAAAATACTTTGGACACATTAAAAGACATGACACCTTATTGAAGACCTTACTTGAGGGTAAAGTCAAAGGGAAGCGAGCAAGAGGTAGGCAGAGATACAAGTGGGAGAGTAACATCACACTATGGACAGGTTACAGTCTAGCAGAGTGCACCACCAAGACAAGAAACAAGAGATGTTGGAGATACGTTGCAGCCAACCTTCGTTGTGGAGACGGCACATAATGATGATGATAGCATTGTGAATGTTTATGTAGTTGATGCATCTGTTATTCTTATGGTGAAACCAATTCCATTCTTGATTGTTCTTCACATAATACATTCAAGTAATAACTGTTTCTCATTGATGGTACCAAGACTTGTCTAGTTTCTCCATGATGGTACTAATAATCTTGTCCTATTTATCATTGATGGTACCAAGGCTCTTGTCTAGTTTATCCTTGATGGTACCAAGACTCTTGTCTAGTTTATCCTTAATGGTACCAAGACTCTTGTCTAGTTTATCCTTGATGGTACCAAGACTCTTGTCTAGTTTATCCTTGATGGTACCAAGACTTGTCTAGTTTCTCCAGTAGTTTGCCATCTCTCTGAACAATTTGAATATACAATTGTCTGCGGTGAGATTTGAACCCAGTACTTTGGCCATCACAGACTCAAGAGTTTGTGAGCTGGAGGAAGTGGGAAGAAGCTGTGAATAGATGGTATTTAGCAAAGATAGAAAATTATTGACAACAACTTTGATTCAGCTGGGACGAGAGTACAGTGACTGGGCTGCCAACAGAACAGCAGGATGATCCAAGAACTCATACTGCAGCACTTGAAGCTACATATAATTTACACAGATGGCTCAGTAACACAAGAAATACACATGTGTGGTCGGGGTTTCGTGGCCTACCACAATGGCAGGAAATTAGCTAAAAAATGAGCTGCATATCCCACAATAACATCAAGTACGAGAATGGAAATAGAGGTAGTGACAGCAGATCTCACTTGGCTGGCAACGCAATCACCAACAGACTCAGGGATTTTATTGAACTCTATGCTGTGCAAGATAGAAAAATGTTATGACCAATTATACTGTACGCCTAAAGAAATACTACAAAGGAGGTGCATCTAATGTAGTACCGTAATGACACTGACAGATTATGGGTTTATGAATAGATGGTTCATTTGTCATGTCAGAGGTGTTAAGTCTAAGGCATATGGTTCTTGTATTCCATGTACCCAGTCTGAGTATTACCTATTGCTTGTTTTGTCTAGGTACTATTCATTCATTCATTTTCCTTTTGCGCTGAAGTTAGCGCATAGGGCAGAGGTCAGATCTCTCCAATTCTGTCTGTTCAAAGCTATTCTGTGCAGTTCTTGAATATTATGAATATTGGTTGTTTTACTTTCTCTAAGTATTGTTCTTCTGAGTGTTTCTTTTGGTGTACCCCTTGCTCTTTTGCCTGTAGGTATTCATTCAAGAGATTGGTGGTGTATTCTGTTGGTGTCTGCGCGTAGGACATGCCCGATGTAGGACCAACGGCGTTTTCTGATAACATCTGTGATGAAATTTTGATGTGTCTCTTCTCTGATTTTATCATTCGATTTGAATTCACTCCAATGAGTGTTAATTATCCTACGAAGACATTTGTTCTAGAAACTCAGTAATTTCTTTTCTGAAGATAAAGAGCTTTTCCAGCTCTCACATCCATATGATATCACCGGAATAACGCAGGAATTAATTAAGCGCATTTTCGTGCGTGTGCTGATTGACTTTGATTGACCGGGCGTGCTATTCATATTTCCAACTAGGAGCGAGATTAAATACTATAGAAAGACTGTGGGAATAACACGTAGAGATAAAATCCCCGACGACAAAGTGGTTTGGCCATTTAACAAGACTGAGCTCCAGTAAACTCCCTGCGGCTGTTCACTAGAGGAAAATATCCGGATATAAAGCGAAAGAACACCCTAGATGTAGGAGGATCAATAACATCAAATACATTTTAAAGAGACACAATCTAAACAACACAGAAGCATTAAAATTGGCAAAGAACACGTCACACGTGGTTAGAAAAGAAAGAAAAACAATGTTGGGATATATGTACAGTTGCTGCACACTTGTTCGACAGTGGTCATCAAGAACAGAGATGGGAAACCATTTGTGGTCGACGGAATGGATTGAGCTAGTTTCATGCAGGATGGGGGCCAACAAACTTTTAAAAAAAAATCGGAGCTTCAATTACTCAAACCATTTCTGAGCTCAGAAGCAAGTTCATACATCACTTTTAAATCAGCGTGACAGGTCAGTCAAAATTACTTTGTGCGCCTGATTTGAATCGAGTGCGTATTTGACAAACTATCTTTGACCATAGTTATTTTATTAGTTTTATTGCACTTCCCTCTATATTCAACGTTTACTGTACTCATTTTTTAGTATTTGGGGGAGGAAAATTATTCACACTTTTTTACTTCTTCCGGTCATTCATACGTAAATAAAGCGTCTGGATAAAAATTGGAAATCTATGGAGTGGAAATATCATTCACTAATTCACTTAGAGTATAGTATAGTAGCATTGGATATCGTTCACTAAAAATGTATAGAATACGTGATATTTGAATATTTACAGAATTATTCTAGTTGTAACATGGATTTTAACTGTTTTGCTTGAGAATAGCACCGGTTTCGTCACCCAGTAACGAATTTAATAATTAATTACCGTATCAAATTTGTTGTCAAAAAAAAATATGACTGCAGTAACAATGGAAGGGCCACTTAGCAAGTGGACCAACGTTATGAAAGGATGGCAGTATCGTTGGTTTGTGTTAGATGATGCTACTGGACTGTTGTCATATTATACGGTAGGTAGTTAAATCCTTTTTATTATTTTTTTATGTGTAGTAAAAGGGGGAGTTGATTTTGCCTGTACGTTTTGTCTGGTGTTTGAAAGTGAAATACCAAGTTGGGGGAGGGGCCGCAGATGCCATGATAAAATTAGAGCTTAGGCCTAATTACTAGCAAATATCACGGCTTTACAGCGTGTGAAAGATTTATTAAAAATATATCCATTATTTTTGCTTATAAGTTATATTGGTTATATTTTAATTATAATTCTTCTGACAATGTTATTAAGAAAGTTAATTCGAACAAAGTTACAAACCTAACTAGCTGAGTCATATCACATGCATGATGAGCATTCATTTATGACATAAGTAACTTGAAAAAAATATATTATATGGGCCACACAAACAATGAATATGCTATCTATATATTATTAATGTATATATACATGATATATTGCATAGTGCCTACATATTATTTGCTTTTAAATCCTTGCAGAGCACATGCCTTAAACAACAACAGTGTCAACACTCTTCTATATTTTTGTCCTATTTCAGTTCTTTCAATGTTTAACCATTGTGGATTTGAATTGCTTGTGAATTCTCCAGGGTTAGCAGAAAACAAGCACCTTCCCTACACATTGTTTTGTGTAGATCTATCCTGTTGATCCACCAATTCAAATATCTAGGTACAATTATTACAGCAGATGGAAGAAGTTCAACAGAAATAAGATGCAGAATAGGACAGGCAAAAACAACATTAAAAAAAAATGAAAAATATACTGTGTAATATAACCTTGTCATTAGAGGTGAGAAAGAGAGTTCTACAGTGCTATATAACCCCTATACTAACATATGGATGCGAGTCTTGGACAATAAAGAAACTGGAAAGTAGGAGATTGGAGGCAACAGAGATGTGGTTCTACAGAAGAATGCTGAGAATACCATGGACTGCCAGAAAATCTAATGTAGAGGTGTTAAAAGAGTTAAATGCGAAACAGACCTTAATCAACAATATAAGAAAAAGGCAATCTTCTTTTTTTGGCCACTTCATGAGACAGGCAGGTTTAGAGAACATAATCACAACAGGCAAGATTGAAGGCACCAGAGACAGAGGGCGACAATGTGAGGAAATATTAGACAGTTTGACAACCTGGCACGGCAAAGAAACAACAACGACTTTGATACATAATACTGTGGACAGAGAGCTGTGGAGAGCCATGACCGCCTACGCCACCCGGCATGGCACCTGATGATGATGATGATCCTGTTTTAGCGCTTCAAGGATCATCTAAAAAGCTCTCTCAAGAACTGCAGCATCGATCCTAGCTCCTGGGAGACTACAGCACTTGATCGCTCAGCCTGGCACAATCAGATCACTGATGGCATCACGAATTTTGAAAAAGAAAGAGCACTGCGGGCAATCCAGAAGCGCAAGAAGGGGAAGGACAAATCCGTAAATTCTCCTACCCCGAACCTTCAGCACTCCTGCATGCACTGCAATAGAACTTTCCATGCATGAATCGGACTCATCTGGCATCTACGAACTCACAAACCAAATTAGTTAATTACCAATTTTAATTATTATATATAAATTATTTTATTTCATCTCATTTAATGTTTTTTTATGCCATACTCATCTTCGCTTGCGAACGAGGAACATCATCATCATCCTGTTTCACCTGGATAATGCTTTAGCTAACATCTAGTTGAAACTGCAGATGGAATAATTGATTATAACCACACAACTGATATCTTTGATCAATTGCATAGAAAATGAATACTTTCAGAAAATTGGTTGATAGCTGAGTTCTGTGTAGCATATGCCACTAACTATTTATTTTAATGAAGCCTTTAGAAAATATATACATAGTCAACCGAAGTAAAATTTGACTGAAAACCATTGCCCAACATGGCTGTACAGAGAAATTTGGGTACTTTACAGGAAGTAGTGTCCACATTTTTAATGAAATAAACTATTTGAAACAAGATGCTACATTATTTACATTATTTAATGACACAAAATTATCAACAACAATGCATAAATTGCCTGATCCATCGATCTATGCACTGAGTCCCCCCCTAGCCCCCGGGATGAAATGAACCAGTTTATTTTTCAGTGACAGAAAGCTAAATGAAACTGCATATAATATTAAAAAGGTGAAATGTGGACACCTCTCCCATAATGAACCGAAATTTGAGTTAAATAAACCAAGGGTACAGTGTGTTGATAATCTTCTTTCGTTCGCCAGGAACATGCGCCTATATCTGAAGTTTTATTTCTTCCATAAACTTGACTGTGTTCTGTAACTCATACAGATGTCTATATAGTTTTTCTTCCATTGTTGTTTCTCTGTGCCAGTGTATTTGCCTCAGTATTTCATATTCATGAAAAATATGTTCTGCTGTCGGCTGTGCCTGTCCACATGTACACATGGCCATGTTGCTAATCTTGAACTTTGTATACATGTGGTTGTGAAGTCAGTTGTATCGTGTTCTGAGGTGTAAAATGAATTATAAAATGATAACTTGGTCTGGTCTGTTAATATTTTAGTAGTCATCCTAAGTTGGAGTTAGTTTTCCAATTGCCGTGACCATCTGTTTCTTTTGATGGTGCGTTAATGTCACATCTGGTTGATCATCAGCAGCTCCCTTCTTGTACTAAGTTTTTACTTTTTCTTGTTTCCAGGTATTCCACAATGTAATGGAATCCACTGCATAACTTCTTTACGCTGATTGCTTAGTTCAGTCAGTAGTATTTGCAGGTCTGGTAGTTTCTGGACTGGAGCGCTTGGAGTACTGATCTTGCATCTGTCAGGAATACTACTGCCTGTGATTCATGATTGGTGCTTAGCAGTTTTTCAGTTGCCACCTTGATTACCAGGATTTCTGCCTCGTATTTATGGCAGAATTGTCCTGTTGGTACTTTAATTGTAACCCCTACTTTGTTTGGAACTCTTAATACATTCCTGCTAATCCATTTTTCACTGCTGACCCATCTGTATAGACTCTGATCCATATGTCATGTGGGTATTCTTCATCCAGTAGACAGAGAGTAACCTGTCTTTCATTGTACACTATTCTGTTAATTCTCACTTAAAATTCCTTTCACCTTAGTTTGGATATGAATAGGTAATCCACTATTCTCTCTCCAAGTGGTTTATTTTGGTACAGGCTTTTGGGGGGCTGTAGAGTCAAAACACAGATTGTGCTTGGAGATAAATTAGAAGGCCATCACTGTGGATGAGGTGAGGGAAACAAACAGTTTGAGACTCATATTCTGGATGTGTTTGCCAAAGAAAATAACCTTTTCTATGATGGCAAAGTAACCAAATTCCAATTTCACCTACAACTGTTACCCAACATGACCATGCAAAGAATTTTGGAAAAGTATCCAAAAGGGCACAGTGGACAGTGAAGTCGTCTTTTCAGGAATGGTTTACTGGTAACAAAGCACCTTATTTGAAGATAGCCATATGATTTTTTAAATTTTTCTTTGAATTTCTATGTGGTGCAGTAGCCAGTGCCATGCCTATTAAGCTCTTATGATGTGTATCAATCAATCAAGTCCGTGACCCAATAAGCGCACAGATGAATTTTTACCCTTTTCTTCTTTCCTCTTCTAGTCTTTCCATGTGATTCGAAATATCAGTGGTGACTTTTCTTATCTCTCTTCTCCGTACCCTAAATCTTCCCTGCTAATATATTTTCCTATAGATTATATGTGTGTCTATCTTTCAATACAGATTTCTGTTCTGCTTAGAAGTTCAGAGAAATGTAAGACCAATAAAACAAAAATTCTTCCACATAACCAGACAGAAAGAGCAAAGTATTATCCAAAAAATCCTTAACAGAAGATACGAAAACAGTCGACCTATTGGACGCACTCCTAAAAGATGGATAGATAGTGTATTAGAGACACTCGGAAATATAACAGCAGTAGAGGCAAATAGAAGGGCAAAAGACCGTACACTCACTCTCCCCTCAACACCAAAAGGTACATGAGACAGAAAGAAGAATACATTGCTTAATCTTAAGCATGATTTATATGGCACATGTTCAAGTCTGCAAAAAATATTACAACTGTTTTCTTTCCTGGCATGTCATACTTGTCAGCTGTGAAAAAAACCCCAGTAGTTATAGAAACATGGACTATAGATATATATTATTCCTTGGAAAAGGAAGGGAATTCTGTCAACATAATGTGGCGCTCAACAGATGCTGCTTTGATCAGAAGCTGACAGAATAACTTTATCCATGTGCCAGGTTGTGTCTTCCAAAGAGACTGTTCTATGGTAAATTGTGTAGGTAAGTGTTCAAGTGACATAAAAAAAATATTTCACTGACCACTTGAAGACATCTGTCAAGCACTGCAGGATTGACTTAAGCTCTCGGTAAACCAGTTCTTGACCTTCCATCCTGGTGTGGTCAGATCAGAGTGGAAATTAAAAGTCTTGAACAGATTAGAGCATTGCTGGCATTTCAGAAGAGACAAACAAAAGAAGAGATAAGACTGTTTTCCTGCGTCTCAAAACCTATTACACTCCTGCCCACACTACAACAAGTATTTCAGAGCCTGGGTTGGACTCATCAACCATCTGAGGAATCACAAAACAAACCAAGCGTGACCTTTTTCAGTGCTATGCTCATCTTTGCTGTGTAGAAAGAACATTATCATCTTGATAAAGGTCTTTTGGTCGAAACATAGATGTGTGTGTATGTGTGCTTTCCTGTGTGTTTCCTAGTCTATAGCAAAACTTGTTACTCTATTTCATCTGTCAAGTAGTTTACAAAATTGTAATGTGATTTCTTTTGTCATTTTTGGCTTGTATGTTACACATTATGATGATCACATTTCAAATAGTTTACATAATGTATTCTTTTTCAGTCCAAGGAGAAGATGGTTAAAGGATCAAGAAGAGGCTGTGTTAGACTAGCAGTAAGATTTGATTCTCCTTTTTGTCTGATATGCATGTTCAAAACTTGAATGATTTGGACCTATGATTATGACATGATTCCTGTTAAAAACAATACTACATTGAACAGTCAAAGGTAGAAGCAGAGGAGGACAAAGAAAGTCATAGGCAGGCAACAACCAACACATCCAGACAGACTGCATAGGTTGGGATTTTTCCTCACTCATCCCCATCGCCAAAGATAGAAATCTATGAACTCTATGTTCATGCATCCGATGTGGTACCCCTATGATTCTGATGGATTAGGACGTCTTCCTATGCTTGGAATAGTTTGCGGCTGCAAAGCTATGTTCTGCCTTGGTCTTGCCAAAGACTGAGGGGATTTCAAGAAATTCAAAAGGAAGACTGTTCTGGAAAGAGTACGTCACATGACACACATGATGTCTTTCTATGCTGGGAATAGTTTACCGGCTGCGAAGCACCTCACCAGAGGAAAGATGCAATGGGGGTGACTGGGGCAAAATATCGATTTATCTCTTAACATAGGCACCTTCCAAGTAAAAGGCTTCATCAATAGGCATAGTAGAAGTCTCCTGGATATGAAAGAAAATTTAGAGAAACTATCCCACTGTGCATATGAAGTAAGAGCAGATCGCTTGTAAATTCGTAAATCATTGGGACAAACAGACAAACCTCTTGTAAGTATGGACACATGATAATTGATATTGGGTGAGGCAGTAGTATAACTGCATATGATATGTTCAACACTGGACTATAGTTCTGAACTGTATTATGACCAACGGAACAAAAAACCAACAATACACAACAATGATGGACCAGCAATACTTAAATCAGAAGTAGAACATGCAATAAATTCAATAAAATGTGGAAAAGCTGCAGGCTCTGACAACATAACAGCAGACATAATAAAATGAATTTGGTGTAGATAATATCATAGAAATTTGCAATGACATATACGAAACAGGCCATATACCTAAAGACCTAACATCATCAGTATTCATACCACTACCTAAGAAGCCCAGGGCTGTGGACTGTACAGAATATAGAACAATAAGTCTAATGAGCCATCTAACTAAAATACTTCTCAAGATAATACATGAAAGAATTAAGAACAAGATAGACATGGAGGTCGGTGAAGAACAATTCGGTTTTAGGAAAAACAAAGGAACCAGAGAAGCCATACTGAGTATCCGGCTAGTGATAGATAAATATATAGAAGTCCAAAAAAGTATCTATATTTGCTTCATAGACTACAGCAAGGCCTTTGACAGAGTCCAACATGAAAAATTAATCAAATGTCTTCAAGAAATAGGCATAGATGGAAAAGACTGATTAGAAATATATATTGGGAACAAACTGCATCAATAAGGTGTGAAAACAGCTACTCACCATACATAGAAATAAAGATCAGGCAAATAAAATACTTTGGACACATTAAAAGACATGACACCCTATTGAAGATCTTACTTGAGGGTAAAGTCAAAGGGAAGCGAGCAAGAGGTAGGCAGAGATACAAGTGGGAGAGTAACATTACACGATGGACAGGTTACAGTCTAGCAGAGTGCACCACCAAGACAAGAGACAGGAGATGTTGGAGATATGTTGCAGCCAACCTTTGTTGCGGAGACGGCACTTGATGATGGATGATGATAGTTCTGAATGTTTTAAGTTCAAGTCACTGATCAGATTGGAACTGCAAGAACATTGGTTGCAATGGATTTCCACACTCTTTGTCACTTGCAGTGGTGGTTTTTGTTTGTTTGAGTATCTTGTGAGCCAAGATATCAAATATGTTAACTTGTTCCATTTATTTTATCGCTAGAGTTTGGAAACCTGTTTATGGTTTTGACACTTTATCTGTCATAACGTTGGTTTTATTTTCATTTAGAAACAGAATTAACTTTTTGCTATATTTTTGGATGGAATTTATGAGGTGTTCAAGACCTTTTTTGCTATGTAACACTAATGTTGTATTAACAGTATACCTGTACTAATGTTGTATTAACAGTATACCTGTACTAATGTTGTATTAACAGTATACCTGTGGTCTCATATCTTGCTAGTGAATCAAATGTTTCACTGCTGCTAGTTTCTGATATTTATCATTACAGTCTCAGTATAAATACCCCTCCCGACCTTGTATACAGTTCAACAAATTAATTATTCATAGCGTGACTACACTCTTAATGGGGAAATAGTTTAATCACATTTAATATGCAACATCTATTTCTCTTAAAAAGTAGTTTGCTCCCCTGTGAATCGAGAAAATATAAAACTTACTACCAATACTAAGTTCATTCAGGAATTTATTCACATGTCGCTAGAAAAAAGCTGGACAACTTGCCAAAAACCGAGGGGATTTCAAGAAATTCATAGGGAAGAGTAGGTTCTGGAAACCGTACGTCACATGACACACACTACCAATACAGGAATATAAATTAAGAAATAAACATAGCATAAAATGAAAAACACATTAGCCTACATTTTAAAAATATGCATATTGTGTGTGTCAATGCATATAATTAAGTCATTATATCTGCTCTAAACTTAGCTTGTTTAAAAAAAAATTACCTATGACTTTTATGGTATGTATTATAAACTGAACTTATCTTGACTTAGGGCGCCATTATAGGCATTGATGATGAAGATGACAGCACGTTCACAATCACAGTTGACCATAAAACATTTCATTTTCAGGGTAAGTTTAACTTAGTTTTTTTTTTACCTGGCAAATTTTGATTGTCTTTATTTGTGTTGTGATAATGATAAATTGTCTTTATTTGTGTTGTGATAATGATAAATTGTCTTTATTTGTGTTGTGATAATGATAAAATATTCCCTTTAGCTGTAAACCGATAGCTGCTCTTGACCCAGCTCTTGGTATCCCTTTCTGACAAAAGTACAGGCCCTCTTCAGTTGAGTAACCAGGTTGGTACTCAGCTTGTATAAGATTGTCTCAACAGCATGGTTGTGTTAAGTGGTATTTATTTATTCATATCTATTCCCTGAAGGGATGCAGTCCAGTGCAGCAGTATACCAGGATCATCATGTCCTGCCAGGATTCCAGCATACACTTCCACACCAACTAGCTCATCATTTATCTGTCAGATTTGTTGACCCTTCCACAATGATGGCACATCTAGCGTTCCTGCCATCTAGGAGTCTGCCACAAAAGGATAAAGGTGCAATGTCTGCTGATCTGCACTTCTTCATCATCCATGGGGGTCATGTGAAGACAAAGTAAGAAATCACGACAAGATGCAGTGACAATGATTTTTTCACAGGTGACAGGTTGTCAGCATATCCCCAACTTTCCTTAGTCACCTTCTATGAGACATGGAAAGAAGATAGCCTTGTCTTGTCCAATCCATGTGTCGCTAGGTGTCATGGGTGCTGAAGTCTTTTTTTCTTTAGCAAACTGTGATGCCTCTGCCATAGTGCAGCCTTGGTGTTCTAATATTTCTCTGATGTCATCTATCCGTCTTCATCTGGATGTCTTTCCCTGTTTCTCTTTTCAGATGATCTTTTATTGAATGCTATCCTCAGAATGCGACCCGGTTCCATTCTGGCCGAACTATTTGATAATTTGTGTGTCTATGTAATTCTTTGCATGATATTGTTTTATCTTATAGTGTCATTGTTTATTCTATCTATTTTTGTTACCCCTTGTGCTGTTCTCAGGCACTTCATTTTGCATACAGTGAGTTTTTGTTTTAGTTTCTCTGTGAGGGTCCAGGTCTGGCATTGGTAACACAAAGAGGACAGTGACCATATTATTTTAATTGTGAACTAGAAGTCCAGGCCCTGGTTGCCACATGGGCATTATTTGTGCTATAAATACTAATGTTTTTCTTTAGGTGCTCAGAGAGAAGCCACATACAGGAACTATGTATGGCCATATTCATTTTGCCGGATTGTTTGAAGCAAGCTTATACCAGATGGAGTTAGTTGGGCATGTGCCGAACATGTTTTTTTATGGTTAAATCTTCCGATCTATAAATGATTTGGTTTGTTGCAGAATAAGCATGGGGACATGTCATTGCTGAACTGTTTACCTGAGTCTTTCATTCTTTTGCTCTGTTCAACATTGAATTTTCAAATCTCCTAGCTCTTCACAGGGTTTTTTCATATGCTATGAGCTGCAGTGATAACAAAAGCAGTAATTGATAACTTGAAAAGAGAATTATATCTTTCTATTGCAACTTTAGTGTTTGTGAAGAAATAGTAAATAACATAATCACAGGTAAATGATATACACATTGTGAAGCATAAATGTAATCCATGACATAAACAATCAAAGTGTACATAGATTACATAGAAGTAATCCATGACATAAACAATCAAAGTGTACATAGATTACATAGAAGTAATCCATGACATAAACAATCAAAGTGTACATAGATTACATAGAAGTAATCCATGACATAAACAATCAAAGTGTACATAGAAGTAATCCATGACATAAACAATCAAAGTGTACATAGAAGTAATCCATGACATAAACAATCAAAGTGTACATAGATTACATAGAGGTAATCCATGACATAAACAATCAAAGTGTACATAGATTACATAGAGGTAATCCATGACATATTGAATTTTCTAATAGTGTATTCTGCCAGCTTCCATTCTCCTAGTAATTCCAGCCATCTGATTCTGTGCAGACTGACGATAAAAAAATTCTATGGTATTTCCTGTTCTCTTCAATACATTAGTGGTAGTGACATTGTCCTGCCACTTAACTCCAAGGATTCTACATAGGCACCTCATTACTGTAGCTTTCTACTACAACCAAGTAGTTAGTAATTGTAGTAGATACGAAGTCACTGCAGCATAATAGGAAATGAAATGTTGACTTCTTGGGCATATTTGTGTCAAAGTAGTGAATATGCGGACAACTAGGTGAGTCTGGCTACTGTTGCTGGTATCAAAGCTGTGAACTTGTGTGTGTGGAAACCAGGGCCTGGACTTCTAGTTCAGTTTACAAAGGATAAGGCCACTCTCTTTTTTTCATGCATGTCATAGGAGGTGACTATGGAAAGTTAGGCAAATATTCTGACAGCTTGTGAAAAAATCATTGTTACATCTCGCCTCAATTTCTTACTTTTGTTTTCTATCAAATAATCTCATTGTTACATCTCGCCTCAATTTCTTACTTTTGTTTTCTATCAAATAATCTCATTGTTACATCTCGCCTCAATTTCTTACTTTTGTTTTCTATCAAATAATCTCATTGTTACATCTCGCCTCAATTTCTTACTTTTGTTTTCTATCAAATAATCTCATTGTTACATCTCGCCTCAATTTCTTACTTTTGTTTTCTATCAAATAATCTCATTGGATGACGAAGAGATGCAGATCAATGAACATTGCACCTTTGTCCTTTTGTTGCAGACTCCACATTGCACCTTTGTTGCAGACTCCACATTGCACCTTTGTCCTTTTGTTGCAGACTCTACATTGCACCTTTGTCCTTTTGTTGCAGACTCCACATTGCACCTTTGTCCTTTTGTTGCAGACTCCACATTGCACCTTTGTCCTTTTGTTGCAGACTCCTAAGATGAAGGGGGATACTAGATGGATGTGCCATCACTGCAATTAGACAAGAAATGTGATTGTGATAGAAGAATGATGAGATAGTTGGCCCAGAAGTGAGTGCTATACTCCTGGCAGGACATTATAATCTTGGGATACTGACACGCTGGAATGTCTCCCTTCAGGGACTAAATATGCATCTATAAACCTCCCTTACATAACCATGCCTTTGAGACCTTGTATAAGTCTGGTTGTCATTTTAGTTATTAATTGAGCAGATATTCTGTGATATTTTATGATATTCTTTGTATAAATTCAAGGAGAAGTAATATTCAAGCAAAAGGAAGACTGAGAAAGAGATGGATAGATAACATCACGGCCACTCTCCACAAACACGTACTCAGTATGCCTCATGCCTCACATCTGGCCTTGAACAGAAACTTACAGCTTCCACCCCTACGCTTAATGGCAAGTGTGGATGCTATCAACCTGGGGATAGACAATAGACTGATCAGAAGCTGTGCTTTTGTCAGATGCTATGGGCTGTCAACGTGCTGACAGCTAAAGGGATTATTTCATTATTCAGAGATGGATCACGCTGAGTGCGCTTAGAAATAGCTATGTCTGAGGATTTTAGGTGCAATTTAAACTTTCTGTGTTCTGTTATGTCTTCTAATTGTGCTAGTCAGATAAATATGTTATCAATTTGTGCTCATTAAATATAGTCTTTCGATGCATGTTGCTCTATCAACAGCCAGAGACCAGGATGAGAGAGAGAGGTGGATAGAGGCACTGGAGAGTACTATTAGTCAACAGAGTGGTAAGGTTAGTAGAGAATAATTTTTATTATGGTTAAGAATAGTTGTAACAGCCGTTTAACTGTTGCTGAAGTCTGAAAGGGGAACAACGACTATAAAGACTGTGACCTGCCATGCATGTTGTGAGAGGTGACGAAAGATGTTTGGGCAAGATCAATTACCAATCCTATACAAGATGTTTGACTGAATAATGTCATGCTGTGATTGGATGTGTTCAACTGAAAGATAGATTTGTTGGCTAAGCTGTAAACCACAACACAACATATTCTATTCTTCAGACTATATCCCAAGAATATCTTCAGACTATATCCCAAGAATATCTTCAGACTATATCCCAAGAATATCTTCAGACTATATCCCAAGAATATCTTCAGACTATATCCCAAGAATATCTTCAGACTATATCCCAAGAATATCTTCAGACTATATCCCAAGAATATCTTCAGATTATATCCCAAGAATATCTTCAGATTATATCCCAAGAATATCTTCAGATTATATCCCAAGAATATCTTCAGATTATATCCCAAGAATATCTTCAGACTATATCCTAAGAATATCTTCAGAATATATTCAGAAACAACAAGTTAAATGGTTTGGCCACATAACCAGACAGAAAGTATTATCCAAGAAATCCTTAACAAACGA
Source organism: Meghimatium bilineatum (assembly GCA_034231615.1). Classification (NCBI taxonomy): domain Eukaryota; kingdom Metazoa; phylum Mollusca; class Gastropoda; order Stylommatophora; family Philomycidae; genus Meghimatium; species Meghimatium bilineatum. The sequence continues at coordinate 13,226,804 of CM067315.1, read as the reverse complement.
TACGAAAAGAGTAGACCTATTGGACGCCCTCGTAAAAGGTGGATAGTGTATTAGAAACACTCGGAAACACTATTTAAATCTCTGTTTTTCAATATATTTGACCAGTGATGTTTTTCCAACAGTTCTTGTAATCACTTCACATGATCTCTTCTTGATCTGTTTGCTGCTTTTCTTAAATGTCTAATTTCACACGTAGTAAGCTTTCTCTCTTGTTCCTTAGTTAGTGTCCATGACTGACATTGAAAACATAATGTTGGGATGAATATTGAATTTATAATTTGTCACAGATCAGATAATTTAAATATAGTGTTATGTCTGGTGATGTATCATTTGGCCTCACTCCATACCATCTCTATCGGATTTAGGGATAGTTTTTAAAGATTTTCCTTTCTTAATTTTTACAATTGATCTGTATGTTTTGTCTGCCATTTTTATATTGTGTAAGGAACTATAATGGTTATCCCTTGACTACTTTGCACCTGCACAATGATATAACAACAGGTATATGTAATTTATCTTGGAATGATAAACATATATGAAAATTTATATTAAAACATACTTTACTATTATGATCAATCAATCAATAAACTCGTAACCCTTCAGGGTCGTAGGGGTACCACAATGGATTCCTAAGCACAAAGAAATATGTGGAAATATCTTGCCCTGTCCATTCCTTGATGTTGTCTGTCCATGCCTTTATTTGACCTCCTCTGCTTCTTCCACCCTCGACAGTTCCCTGCAGTATTGTTTTTGACAAGGAATCGTGCTTGCATACATGTCCGAACCATGCTAGTTTTTGTCATTTCACTATTGATAGCAATGGCTCCTGAACACCTGCACACCTGTCTTATGATAGACATGTTTCATTTAGCAATAATTGATTTAAATTAATTAATTGATTTAAAATAAAGATCAGGCAAATAAAATACTTTGGACACATTAAAAGACATGACACCCTATTGAAGACCTTACTTGAGGGTAAAGTCAAAGGGAAGCGAGCAAGAGGTAGGCAGAGATACAAGTGGGAGAGTAACATTACACGATGGACAGGTTACAGTCTAGCAGAGTGCACCACCAAGACAAGAGACAGGAGATGTTGGAGATACGTTGCAGCCAACCTTCGTTGCGGAGACGGCACTTGATGATGATGATTTAAATTAATAACACTATTATATTCTAATGAACTATATTATTGCACACTTAACATTCAATTTATGCCTTCTGCGTCCTACAGCCTATCAGAAACACTGACCTACTTCATTGTTAGAATGAACAGAGGATAGCCAGAACATAGTCTTCCTTATGAATCTTCTGAATTCACGATTCTAGGCAATTTGACCTATTGCCACCAGATGATGTTTAAACAATCTAAGATGTCCCCTATCCATTGTTGTCTTGTGCAGCCCCTGCTACCAACAGCCGGTATTAATTTTTCCATGCTGTTATCTCTTTTTATATGGTCAAAAGATCTCAGCTTTCATGTTATGATATCGTTTAAGAGCCAACCTTCTTCAACATCTAATGTTCTTATCACTTCTTGATTAGTTCTTTTTCTCTGTTCATGGCATTGTCAAAGTTCTTTTGTAGCATCTGATTTCGAAGACAGCTATTCTCTTTGCCACATTAAGTGTCCATGATTCACAACCATAAATTACTACTGGAAATATACTTGCTCTAATCAGATGTAATGTAATAGGAAGATTAAGTATTTAAAATTATATGTTCTTTGAATATACTGGTTATGTTAAACTACTCTGTCTCTAGAAACGTCACAGTGAACATGATACCACATTAGAGGACTTTGAGAGGAAGCTGATGGAGACAAAGGCATATCTACAACTTCTGGTTAACCAAAATGAGGTCAGTGATGGCTGCTGTTTCTTAATTCTGTTGAGATACAGACATATAAGTTTGTGATCAGAGAGTATGATTATAGGTTTGAGTGTACAGAAATGTTTTATTTATTGTTGAACCTTAGTGATTCTTGCAGGATTCTCTTTCTAACAGAAATAATCATGGGATGTGTTTTATTTGGTTATATACCTTCCAAATAATTTCATGCAGTGACTCTTATATGGCCCCCTTTCAGGTGGGTCCATGCACCACCCCAATTATTATAGTTGTCTTTATGGCGCTAATGATAAGCCTCGTCTTCTTTCATTCACTTGAAACATGTCTATATCTGTAATTCTGTCTCCTGAATAAAACTCACTGTCTTTTGTAGTTCATACAGTGGCCCATAGAGCTTTGATTCCAGAATGATAAGCTATTTCCCAATGGTAGATCATATGGCTTGAGAACCGCTTGTCTAAGCAATATTTATGTACAATATGTTGCCATTGCTTTCCAAAAGACAAGAAGCTGCCTACATCTGATTTAAGACTTAATACGTTGGAATCAAGCCCACAGATTGTGTGGTTATTAGTATCCAATCACCGTCCCTCAGGAAAATAGATGTAACAAGTAAAAATGAGAACAACCACATCCTTCCACCCCCTCCTTTTTCCTCCCTCCCTCCATCATAAGGGTCTTTGGCTAGAGGAATAACTAACTAACCTCTATCATAAACATCTCATAATTGACCTAGTACATTGGCCACACTCTCTGTTCCTGCCTGCCAAAGTACCAGACCATGATAAACGTGCATCTCTAATAATGACAAAAGAAAGTTTACAACAATGTTGTATGGCTTACTTTGTCAAATATACATGAAATGGTAAACTTGACATTTGAAGTATATGATAGTTTTTTGTATTTAATTACATTTTTTTTCATTTGTGAAAATAACATAACAATTTTTTCCACATTTTCTTTACCTTAAAAATTATTTTATTTTTTCTTTATATTTCAGGCCCTTTCTAGGAAAATTGCAGACTGTCCTAATGAGGCTGACAGAGAACGTTATCTTGTAATCAAAGTGACGGCTGATGTAAGATTACAATTTTTTGTGTTACTTTAGTTTCTTTTGAATTTTCCACATTTCAACTGTTCCTGATAATTCATATAGGAATAATGGACAGGTTTCTGCATGTTTGGAAGGTGACACGTGGAATGTTGTGAAAAGCAGCACTTTGCAGAATGTGGAAATTCCTTGGGAAAGACTAGAGTTGTGCAGATATGTTAGCCCTGAATAATTGTAGAGCCACCTTCGATGGTCAGGAATGCATAATTGGCTGCCCTATCCATCCAACAGCCAAATGACATAGCCAGGGCTTGGTTGCTATGACACTTTTGAGAGTATGGAAAATCACCCCAATTGCACATAGGAAGTAATAGGTAATTGCTTGTAATTACTGGGTACTGAAACAACAACAGCAACAAAGTATAAAATTCTTCCCATGACTTTTCTGAGTAGGAAAACTAAAGACATTGCACACTGCTTAGTGACATTGCATACTACTGAGATACACTGCACACTGCTGAGAGACATTTCACACTGCTGAGTCAAATTCTTTTTGGTAGCAAATAAATCTCCAGAGAAGCAACCTCACTGAACAAGGAGCAAGAGATAATTGTTTGCAATTGTTGGGGACCAAAACACAGATTACAAAGAACAAAGTAGATGTTTTGACCAAAAACCTTTATCATTTTCTTAGTATTTCAAAAGGAACTATGATCATAAAGTATTATAGATAGTCAATTCTCAGCTACCTTGTCTGTGGTTGACAAGAAATTAGCTGACCAGTGTTTTCATCATGTATTCCATAGTAATGATGCCATTCTTTGATCTTCCCATTGAATTAACCTTGGAATATTTTTTCCTTGTGGCTGGGTTGACCATAAATGTGCCTTTTATTTGACAAACTATGAGTGAACTTGAACTAATGTCATCTGGTTGGCTAGTGAGGGATTTAACCACTCTATTACCATAATTTTCATATGGACCGAGCAGACATACTCATTGCTCTTCGTGAGTCTTCATGAGCAGAGAATTGGGACTGAGGATGGGCATGGCCCTTAGAGAACCCCATACAAAGATTTAAAAAATAGCAGTGAACCAATAGAGAACCGGAATCATCAGCTGTTATACCCTGAGAGATTTACTGGAGCGGAGATCGGAGCACTTATGGACGTGTCCAGTGTGTGAAGAGGATAATCAACATACCTAATAACTAATTCTCCTAGTTAACAGAACCAACATCATCATTCGCAAGGTAAGAAATAAAACATCAAAGAAACCTCCCCTTTTCACTAAAGGATACAAGAGCTCTATTGTCTGCATTTCCTGGGAATTAAAACACAAATAAATGGAGGTTCAGAACATTAACTCAATTCCATCTCTTGAATTATGATCACCTGTGATAGATGGCAGTCATTGCATTTTTAACATCCTAGAATGTTATTATTGTTCATTAAATTTTACTGGAAACCATTCAAAGTTAGTAACTAATAGTTAACTTATGATTCCAACATTTAAAATGTTCATGTTTCAGCAATTAGAACATTTAATACACATTATTCCAAACATATGTTTCTCCTTTGTTAACCTTTAGCATGCTATGTTTACAATTACGTAATTTCTCTCCTGCCACTGAATTAATTTTTTGGAATGTTATGTAATCATTGGTGGTTGTTTTGAAATTGTGATAAAATTTTTGTTCTTACAGATATTTAAATAATATTTGCACATATAAATAAAGAATTGAATTCTGCATATATTGGTGTAAGTTTTGTGTGTATGTGTGATACGAGACGTGTGATAAAGACAGATTTGCAGCATTATGTAAATCTAGACATATTGTATTTTGGGTAGCTCTGTTGAATATTATATATTTTAAATAATGAAAACTTCGTGGTCTATTTTATTTAATCTATTTGAAGAACTTACCTTACAAGATTTCCACTTTAGAATCACAATCTCCTATCGCCATTTTAGTAACAGAAACAGAAGGTTAAATATCTACCCAGAGTTGCCATAACATATTCTCAAACAAATTACAAATTTGGCTGCTTTTTTGTTTTTGGATTCACGTTCCGAGCACTGGGCAAAGGATTTTACCTTCAGGTTTCAAGATATGGACACAATTCGGGCGAAATATTTAGCATGGTGCATTCAAAAGGTTAACTTCTACCATTTTGAATGGATCTGTGACCTGACATTACACTGATCTTAGAATATAAGGCAAATTATTAGTAATAATTTTGATTTTCACATTTGAAAGAAGGTGATAATTCTTCTTTTGATTCCTATATGCCGCACGTTTCTTGCAACACCATGCTTCATTTCCAGGTCCTGTATTCTAGCCATAGATACTTCTTCTTCAGCAATCATCGCTATATATACAAAAGAAGAAATGCACCCTATCTAATCCAACTCCATGATTGCATTAAAATGTCAACAAGGTCCATTGAAGTGCCAGTAGTCTCTGTAGCCACACTGGCAAGTCTGTCTGCTCTTTCATTTCCTTCAACACCCACATGTCCAACTTCTAGGTCACAGTATTGATGGCATTAAGAAGTGTTTAAAAATCTAATGTGTACTAATTTCTGTAATGGAGATTTAAATTTTATTCCAGTATGTAAAAAGTAGTGCCAAATAGGCCAGACAGTCTACTCTTTAAGGTTCTACGCCAGTGTTATGGTATCCGTGCATCTGTGATGAAATCTTATTGAATGTGTCCTTTATGTTTATGTGCTTTTCTCATTCACAGGCAATGATTGATGCAATCAAACATTCGATAGGACAGTTGCAGATTACCAAAGTAAGTTTCTAAATGCCTGGGCAGTTAGTGTGTTAATATCTTAGCTCAATCATTGAAATGTTCAAAATTAGATGACATAATACGTTTAGTGATGTCACATTTATAATATATATATATATATATATATGCAAGAGTTTTACTTTCAGCTCCATATCATATTGGTGTTTCTCTGTCATCCATTTTGATTGGGAGATTTTTCCAGAACTCTTGAAAGTCCCAAATGACTGACTCAGTGAGGCTCTGAGCTGGACAGTCTTCTATTCTTGATCTGTGATTTTCTTGCAACCTCTAGGATGCAGTGCCACAAGCTTGACAGTATTTTATTCCAGATCTGTGACAGTCTTCTATTCCAGATCTGTGACACTCTTCTATTCCAGATCTGTGACACTCTTCTATTCCAGATCTGTGACAGTCTTTTATTCCTGTCTTTTAGAAGTGAAAAGTATGTTCTATCTCTTTCTACTAAAGCCTCAGCCTTTCTTTGAGATAAAGGAACCAGTAGTTTTTCATGTTGCTTCAAGTCAGATAAAGGAACCAGTAGTTTTTCCTGTTGCTTCAAGTCAGCTGCCTTCTGCATTCATTCTCAAGAGAACAGATGTATTTTTTTATGACTTGGTATATCTGCACCTTTTAACTTGGCACATCTAGCTTCAGCATGACTGCATCACTTTGACATGTGGGATGGACCAGCTTTACCCAAAATCTCCTTAGTCATCCCATAAGAGATGACAGGCTGCAGTGTCTTACTATTCTTTGCTCACCTTATGGCACAGCAACGCACACTTGAGTCAGGTACCTCTTTGCATATATATATATATATATATATATATATATATATATATATATATATATATATATATATATATATATATATATATATATATATATAAATTAACACAAAAAAAGCCAGATAAGACTTTGGTATGGGTTAAAGTAACATAATCCTCTGTATAGCTGGGTGAACTGGAAAATGGGAGATCCAACATTTTGGTATGGGTTAAAGTAACATAACCCTCTGTGTATAGCTGGAAAATGGAAGATTCATAATTTTTTGTATGGGTTAAAGTAACATAACCCTCTGTGTATAGCTGGGTTGACTGGAAAATGAAAATTCCAAACTTGAACCCCAAATTTATTTGATGGTAAACCTGTTTTCTAGTGACTAATCTAATCATCAAACATAGCTCAGATTATAAAAAAATTTGTATATTAGTTTTAGTTACTTAAGGATTGTTTCAGATCATTCCTCAGTGAGAAAAAACGACAGTAAGTAAAACTGCTGTAAAATTTAAAACATTAGTACTTAACCATAAACCATTTGGTCTAAATACAGATCTTTCATTTATTTAGATTTGTGTGGTGGGGCCTTGTGCTGTTGTTCACGTTGTTTTGTCATTAAATTTGTTTTCAGTTATAATCATTTTATTTTGTTCTCATTCACCATGTTTTTAATGCATGTCTCTATGACAATACTTGTGTGGATGTATGTCATTGTTGTGTGGATGTATGTCATTGTTGTGTGGATGTATGTCATTGTTGTGTGGATGTATGTCATTGTTGTGTGGATGTATGTCATTGTTGTGTGGATGTATGTCATTGTTACCTTGGATGTCTCTGCTGGTAATTGTCTGCTATCTAATGCATTTCTAATGCATTTGTGATAATGCCTTTATTTTTACTGTTTGTGTATTTTCTTGATAAAGACTTCATGGTTGAAATCTTGAAACTGTCTTGTATGCTGTTATTTGTATTTTTTCACATTTGTACCTGATATTGCCCGCCACACAGTAGCAATATACACTGGACTGCTATCTTCATCATCCATGGTGACCATTTTACAGGAGACAAAAAGTAAGAACTTGAGATGAGACATGCTGTGACAATGATAATTTTTTCACAGGTGACAGCTTGTCAGCCTATTCCCCAACTTTTCCTAGTTGCCTCCTACTGCGTGCCTGGAAAAGAAACAGTGGATCTATTATTTTCTCTCTGAACTAGAAGTCTAGGCCTTTGTTTTCACATGGTCAATTTCTTTTCGATAACAAAATTATGTCTTAATCTTGTGATGTACTTATGGTAAAAGTTAAGTAAAAGTTAAGTCTCAGTGTGTAGTGGGCAAATCAATGGATCTGCAAGCATACCGGGTACTTAGCTTCTGTGAAATTGCATCTTTATCGATATTTAGTTTCGTTAAATAATATACATATTTGTTGTGTTAAATAATTTAAAATACAGGCCACATTTGCTTAAAACCTGTATGACAATCAATACAAGGTAACTGCGTGAAACGTAACAACAATTAGATTTACGTAAAACACATTATTATATTAATATTATATATAAATAAATATTATATTAAAAAAATATTAAATCCTGTACAGTACTTATTATTAATATCTTAATGTGACAAAATTTACAAGGATGACATGTACACTCCACAGGACAATTTAAAAAATATACCTTTAATGAATGGATCTAGCGATACTCCTCTTCTGACAGATGAAGCCAATTTCAGCCACTATAGTAACCCAGCTCGACAAGGTGAATTGTTTAAATCTTCAATATTTGAACTGTAGGTTTTTGAATAGTTTTTGTATAGTAGCTTCAACCTTTGAACTGTAGTTTTTATGAAGTTATTGAAATAGTTTAATGTACAGTAGCTTCAACCCTTGTTTGAACTATAGCATTTTTATACATCATGTATTCTGTCCATCCCTGTCATGACAGGTTTGTCATATCTGACATGTTTCTTCTTTTACAATCAGTTACTGTGCATTTAGTCTGATACTGTTATTGTCTGGAGTGTTTAGATTTAAGTATCGTGGTTTCCAGACAACTTGATTTCTATCGATTGGCCGAATGGTTTGTTTTGTGACTTCGCTCTACAATGATATTATTGCTGTTTACATTTTTAGTCGATAGATTTTATTGTGTTGCATTGATGTTCTATTTTTAGTTCTGTTTTAGTTTAACCAATATTTTCTTACTTTGGAGTTAATTTATTAACTTGTAACATTAGCCTGAAACCTATTGGTCAGGGGACATACTGTGGATGTTTTTTATTGTGACGAATATAAAAATGTACTGTGTTGCTGCGTGGTACTGAGCACACCTGTGATGACCAAGGTACCAGGTTCAAATCCCACCACAGACAAATGTGCATCAGGACCTTTCAGAAAGCAATGGCATACTACTGAACATATTTATATTGCCTAGAAAATCACTATAGCAAAAAAATTCTGGGTTGATGGCTACATTCTGAAAGTAGTTATAACTATTAAGGATCAAGCCATCGACTTTTATAAAAAAAAAAAAAATTTAACCCTCAGTACTCTTCGGTTTTTGAAAATAAAAAATGGATTGCTTGATCTCTTAATAGTTATAACCACTAAAGAACATTTTTTTTGGTTATCAAAGAAATTGATAAAAAGCTGAATTTTTAATACTACTAACATGTATACAAATTTATTCATATTTAAAATGAGGTAAACTTTTTCAATGTGTTTTATTAATAAACCTATAACTTGGTATTCAAAGGATAAAACAGTAAAATATGGTTTAAGATCAAGCTATAAAGAATGCAATAAACCATATAAAATGAAACACTACCAAGAAAATAAAGATAAATACAAACATATCAATATTTTATGCTAGAGAATCCAGATTAGTTTAAAAATGATAAAATTAAAAAAAAAGGATAGTAAAAATGTTTCCAAACATAATGAGCAGAAGAATAACTTATCAAAAGAATTTCAATAATGATTTATTTAGTTGAGTATATCCTAAATTTGAGTATATCCTAAAAATGCAATACTTCAATTGTTATTGCCTCATACAGATATTGATGTTAATCTAAAATTTAAAGATGGAATTATGTTAGTATATTTTGCTTGTGAAAATAACATAGAAATTGTTAAATTATTATTAGAACATAAAGATATTAATGTTAATATACAAGAAATATTTGAATATACTCCACTACATTTAGCTTGCTGTCTATCTATTCGCTAAATCCTTTATTGCCTTTCATTGTTAGGGGTAGAACAGTTTTCTGGAGATGGCCCTCATGTGTGATGCGTATATTGTGGAATTTTTTGCCTTTTTTATTTCGGTGATCCATCATTTTCGAGGTCAGCCTCTAAGTCTGCTTTCATTGTATCTGTTAACATAGCTTGCTGTGGTATGCTGTCCAGTGGTAGTCTGCTGATGTGTGCAAACCATTTGATCTGTTAGCTCTTAATATACTCCAAGATTGGGGCGGTGCCGGTTCTTTGTCTAATGTCCTCATTTCTCACTCTGTCTCTTAGTGATATTCCTAGGATTCTGTATAAGCATGTCATTTCAGCTGTCACTAGTTTACATTTGTTTTGTTCTGTCGTTGTCCATGTTTGGCATTGGTAGCACAGAGTTGGCATAATAATCGTTTTGAGTAGTGTTATTTTGGTGTTTAAATCTACATGTTTGTATCTGAAGATTCGTGTCATTTGCCCTAGGGCTTGGTATGTTTTACTACATCTATTGTGTATTTCTTTACTGCTCTTGCCGTCTGTTGTTATGTAGCTTCCTAGATATGTGAATTCTGTCACTTGTTTAAGTCTGTGGTTTTCAATATATATATATATATATATTGGTTTTTCTTTCTGTACTTCCTATCTTCATTACTTCAGTCTTTTCTATGTTTATCTTCATGTTAAAGGTTTGGCATGTTTGATGTAATCTGTCTATTTGTCTTTGTAGTTGCTCTTCTGATGATGCTTGGTCGTCTGCAAATAGCAATTCGTTTAAGTTATGATCTTGTTGTAATGATGCCAATATTCAAATAATTAATTATTATTAAATCATAAAGATATTGATGTCAATATACAAGATGAAGATAGAAATGCACCAATACATTTTGCTCATGCATATGAAACTAATGTAATAGTTAAATTATTATTAAATTATAAATGTAAAAAAATTATGGATTTATAGTTCTAACAAAATAAAATATATATTATTTATACAAATAAAATTAGTTGAAAATTTTTACTGTCCCAATTTTTATTTAAGTACAAATATGGGAAAGAAAATAATTATTGATTTTTATAATAAGTTAAATCTATTAAAAATAAAAATGGATATAGAAAATCTTGAAGTGAAAACTTTACAGTTTTCACAAGAGGTCAGGCTTTGGTCTGTGAGAATGCCAAATAGGGGGATTTGATTATATACACTAATGGATCTGTGATTAGACATGTTTGCAGTGCTTGGGCCTTTACAGCTCAGTAAGCAGGTAAAACGATCAGGGAGGAGAGTTGGGCCTTTGCTGCGACTACGAGTAGCCATGACCATGGAGATTATAGTGGTGACCAGGGTATTTGTTTGGGTATCCAGCGAGCTCAAGGTAGACAAGTGCTGAGGAATAAAGACATCTGTAAATCCTCGATGACAAAAACAAACAACAGCACTTGTTGATTCTTCATGGATCCCAAAATCTGGGAAAACATGGCTGAAACTCGGTCTGTCTGGAGGCATAACCAGTATGCGGGAGCAACATTGTTCAGAAATAATGTGTTTAAAGATATTAACTCTTTGTCTCCGGACGGTTTTCCTGCTATGCCAAACACAATAGCAAATTCATATTAAAATGTAGATTTGAGCGGCTTTTCAGCATAGTGGGTCTCCAAAATGTAGATATTAGCGGCTCAGTGGACATAGAGAGTTAAAGAAAAAAGAGTAGACACAAACAAAAATGTTCTGTGACTTGATTGCTTGAAAACTCCTAATTCCTGAAGAAATGTTGAACAGATTCTTTTCTTTTTGCTTAATGATCATCTGCAAGCAAAGGTCCATACAAAATATGTATATCTGTGTGTGTGTGCGTGCGTGCGTGCGTACATGTATAGATGACATAACTTACTGATTTGAAGTTTGTATAGAAGATAGATCTTACTGATTTGAAGTTTGTATAGAAGATAGAACTTACTGATTTGAAGTTTGTATAGAAGATAGATCTTACTGATTTGAAGTTTGTATAGAAGAAAGCAGACTTGTCTGATAATTTTTCACAAAAGGTAAAGTTAACAGACTTTAACTTTAAATCTAGTAAAAAATTCATATGCTGGTACCCATATTTCAATGTTCGGTAAAAATTTCACTTAATTATTGGATCAAATTTTCTTAGCCAGTAGTATTTATTTTCTATATAAACCTTCTAAACACTATTACTGATTTAACACCACCTAAATACATTACCTGCACTTGCAGTCATGTCGTCGCAGTCGACAGAGAATGTCTATCCTGCCAGACAGACATGCAAGCCTCATCTATCGGCTCAGACTAGCATATCACTACCCAACCTTTCATGTTCTGGTATGGTCACTGACTAATTTGTGTTTTATTTCTTCGGTCATTGTTGTGTTGCATGTTGGAATAACCACAGAGCATGAAAATCCATATCAGCACGGCATTGGGTAAAACTGCATTCTCTGTGCTGTACTTGAAGTCTGTAACAATACTCATTCTGTGTGCTGTACCTGAAGTCTCTAAGAATACTTATTCTGTGTGCTGTACCTGAAGTTACATCGAACATTATATCAAACATGCCAAACCTTTAGCATGAAGATAAATAAAGAACTCATCAACCCGCTCTCATGATGATAAGCTCAAATTCTCATCAGATCACTCTCATGATCATAAGCTCAAATTCTCATCAACCCGCTCTCATGATGATAAGCTCAATTTCTCATCAAGGCAATTCCATGATCCATGTATAAGATTGATTTTATGAATATTTTTCAGATAATGCTAACAACCAATGTGGCTCATCATGTAAGATTTGGGAGAGGGGGGAGTGGAAAAGAGAAATGGAGTTGTATTTTGTTGCAGAATTGTGGGAAAGAATTGATTAAATTTTCACTGTTTTTGTTCATTATAGTATCATAATTTTATGCTCTCGAGTTTTATTTACTTTAAGATTTATATTGTATGTTATTGTATTTATATCACAATGTTTTTTTATGAATTTTACTCTGTCAATTTACAAAAATTTAATTATCCTGGTATTAAAAAAAACTATTGGTATATTGCTTTTTTATTAATCTATTTAAAACAGGATAATGAAGTTTTGCTAATCACTAGAAACACATGGAAAACACACACAAACTGACATTTTGAGCAAGAGTCTTTATCAAGAACACAACATAACACACCATGATTTGTGTCTCTTTCCTGTGTTTTTCCAGTGATAAGTAACACTTAACACTTTTTTTTTTTTTTAAATGAAGCATACTTATTTCAACCATAGACACAAAGTTTAATGTAGTTATATCAGTGCAATCACGTATTAACTCTTTATCTCTGTAAAAGTGTGCCTGTCATAATTAATCTGAAAGTCATTATGAAAATGGAGTATCTTACTGACTCTAGTGATAGTTTTAGTGGTTCATTGGAGAAGTTATTTTGATCCTCAGGAATTGTAAGAGATAACTATTACTTCCTATGTGCAAGGGGTGGTTTCTCTAGAGCGTATTGCGTACGCAGAAGACTCCAAATCTCAGTGATCTGCAATGTTTGAGAAGTTGCCTACTCAGAGAAGGTGTATTCTAGGAGTTCTAGTTAGTTAGTTAGTTGTCGGATCATCTTCACTGCAAACTGGACATGTCCATAGTTGCTCCGATCTCTCCCTGAGTGTATCAGCCATTACATGTCTGCTGACAGTACTGCTTCTGGAAGTTCTGTGGCATTCTACATTTCTGCAATCTGTAGAGTTGGTGTCATAAGCTCTGCCAAGCATCCTTTCCTGTCAGAAGTGTTTATAGCAATCAAACTATGGACCATGATCACTTAGATGGGTGGGATAGCTAGCTATGCATTCTTTGCCATCCAAGGGAACTATCCAATATGCAGGGGAAACATTTGCTTGATTTTGGACTTTCCCAGGAAATTGTCACATACTTCACAGAGTTTTTTCACCACACCTCATGTGCCATCTATTCATAGCCTGAGCACCAGATGCTAGTTGGCAGCTAGGACCATGGTTATTGCTGTAGCTTATCTAGTTCCCCCAGTGTGATCCAGAAAGTTGAGTTCTCTGAATGTTGCAACACAAAGGGAAACATAATTGTACAGATGAAATGCTGCAGAGTTTCCACAAGAGAAAAGCCTCACTATATATATATATATCATCTACTGAGTATTGACTGTGGCATAATAGTTGGTTTGATAGGACAATCATAAGACCTACAGGCTTTCAGCATGTGGACTCATTGGAGATAACGAGGTGAAAAATTATGGGGAGTATTTCATTTTGACCTGTGTGATTCTGGAGTTAAAATTAATGAAAAAAATATCAAGTGTCACAGGAAACAACTAAGTTGTAAGAGTGCAGCTGACTGTCTCATTCTGTAGGTCAAAGTGACCTAAAAGTCTAGGTGGTTGGATGTGTCAGGCCAAAATGTACATATTTTGCAACCATGACATTTCATAAACCATTCCATTCCAACAAGACATTCCTTTCTCTGCACCAGGTCCTTCTAAACAACAGGAAATAGAGATTAATTGCAGAATAAGAAATTCAGCTAATCATGACTTGCAATGATTATATCAGATATTTGACGTATATTTCTTTCCTGCATCATAATCAGTAGCATCACATTGTGAAAGTGCAGTTTTTAAATGTTACCAAAGAAGATGTTAAGTGGAAGGTCTCATGAGACCGACCACCATGCAGAAGCACTTACCTAGCAGATGATATGTATATATAATGAGGTGTTTGTTCTTCTCAAAACCACACTGTTCATCTGTGCAATCACACTTGACCCCCTCTGAGTAGGAATCTTATTTTTCAAAGCATTGCACATCCCTGAGAGTTGGAATCTTCTGTGTATAAAATAGAACTATGGAGAAACCTTGACATTGCTCAAAAGCATACATGAACTCTATTGTAATTCATGGGCTTGAAATAAATAAATTCATGCCGGAGACATGTGTGTTGGGCCGTTGTTGCAAATACAGCAGCGACACAACACATTTCCATTCTCTGGACTATATCCTGCTAGAAATCTAGTAGGATCATTGTCCTGCTACAAGAGAGATCCAGTGGGAGAGAATGAAAGCAGAAGAATAAGAAAGAAATAAACTTCCAAAAGAAAAACATTAAACATTACCTGCTAACTATGGTGGAATCCTATTGTAATGAATAGATCTGGACAGATGAAATATATACCAATATGTCATATCAAAATTGTACTAAATACATATACCGTTAAATTCCGTGTATAACCCGAGAATTTTTGGACAATAAACAGAGATGACTTCATACTCTTCGTCTTATAATCGAGTAACATCAAATTAAAAAAAAAAATTACGTCCAAATCACAGTAAAAAAGGAGAAAAACACTTTAAAAAAAATGCCAGTGACAACTCACATGTCCCGATATATTAAGCCAGGATAAAATGACTAGGGCTCTCCAACAATCTAGAGCGTACTACCATACTGCTAAGCCTCTAATTACATTAATTTCTATATATCATACAATATTTCCTTCGAAACCTCCGATATTTCTTGATAAAACTCACTTACTAGGTCTATATTGTTATTTCCGACATGCCATGCCCGCCATTTTTACTGAGCTTAATTTCCCCGGAAATGCTATTTTTAGCAATGGGTATTACCGTTTTTTATATATTGACCAAAATACGGTAATGGTCTGTGAAAAAACGAAATATGGTAGCCTAAGCTGATCTACCAGTAACACATGTTTATCATCAAGGCCCAGTCTTGTTTGTGTAGGGAAACACCGACTACCAGTAGTCTAAACACTGTCACACACTTTCATTTTGGGTAAAGCAAATGTTACAACAGTTACTGACCGTCTACTAGGCTATAAGACCTGTGTACAGAAAATGTAAAAACACATCAAAGGCAGATTTTGAGTATTTCCGTGCATGTGCTGGTCGGCCTTGCCAATTTTTAACATGCGACTCCAAGTATATAAATAGGGACCAAGACAATAATCAGAAACATAAAGAATGAAGTCCTAATTAATTCTGTACAGAGGTCTTTTTCTACATTCAACGGTCTTGCACAAACACGGTCTTGCACAAACATGTAACTGACATCCAAAACTTTGCTACTTAGGCAGTGTTGGGGGGATGGCGGAGAGAAATAAATAGTGAAACTCGTCTGAGCTGTGCCTCATGTTTATATTACTGTATAAGGTAAACATACAGGTCACACAAAGTTCAAACTCGTTGTTAAGTTCAAACTGTTGATTCTGTATCTTTTAAAAACAAAGCCAGGGAATGACTGTCTGCAATATTTTTGTGAGAACTCGGTGGCAAATACCGGTAGTTACATACTGGTACTCTGTATATTCTGTTAATTAGTCCAGCCCACTGAGGCTGAAGATGGACTACTGGCCCTACCCATTTCAATCGGCTCAACCAATCCACGTTTCCCTCACATTATGTGATGCCATTCAGATAAGTGACTAAAATGTAATCTTTCTTTATAGAAGATTTGAAACGGGTTCCAAATCACAACACATCATAGGCATTTTGTAGTAAAATTGCACCGTAATTGATTCCCTCCCCCAACCACTGTACATTTAGTGGAAGAAGAGATCAATTTCACAATCCTCTGTTATGTTTATTTTATTACCGTATTCTCCCCACATGGTAAACATAACCAGGAACAAAGTTCAAACTCTTCTGTATCTTATAAAAACAAACGTGATCTTGCTGTCTTGCCTTTCATCATTTCCCACTTAAACGTCACTGTCAGAAGCCAGTGACATAATAGTTACGTAGTAATTACTATTCACTAGCGCTGTGCGTCATAACGTCCAGACACCCAACACAGACAATTCATTCAGGAAAAACTTTGTTCCCCAAAGTCTTGCCACCTCATAAACCGTCTATAGTCATGGATAGGGAAGTCAGCCTACGGGGTATTCATTATTTTCGGATATATTGATCCAGAATACAGTAGCCACCGGGGTTTCATTCCTTGATTCATTCAAGTTATGTGAGTGAAGCAAATGAAAGGAATGCTATTTTCTTAGAGTTGCAAAAGTTTGTGTTAATTTCCATTTAGCGTGTCGGTTCTTTCTTATGATGATGAAGTTCATTATTGCCGGCTTTGTTAAGTTGGGGATGTCGGTCTATAGTCGGACTTTCGACTTTCTCCACTTTTGGGAAGGGATAGTTAGGTTATCGGCCTACAATCGGATGGGTTTATATTCAGAATTTAACGGTATATGCAACACAGAAGAAATTTAATCAAGAATTTCATATAACATTCTTACATGGGAGATTTTTGTATAAATACACAAGCTAATTGTAAATATTTCATATAAACATGTGAAATGTGTTTATATATGAATCCACTGTACTCAGCCATTCAATTGCTCTGTTATATTTATACATAAATACAAGATTGATATGAAAATATAATCTTTATTTTGGTTTTAAATTATGAACATTGTGTCAACATTTGAATTCTTTTATTTTGAAAAATCTTCAGAGTTGTAATTTAATTATGTTGGAATATTTATTTTTCCCTATTGGACATTTCTGTTGTTGTGAATCTTCAGTTGTTTTGTTAACATGTTTTGTGTTTGTTTTTGTGTATACATGCACCTGCACAGTTTTTAGATATTCCCATTTTGCATGAATATTTTATTTGACATTGAACACTTTCTGCACTGCAAGTCAAAAATATGGTTTGAGTTTTGACATTGAACACTTTCTGCACTGCAAGTCAAAAATATGGTTTGAGTTTTGACATTGAACACTTTCTGCACTGCAAGTCAAAAATATGGTTTGAGTTTTGACATTGAACACTTTCTGTACTGCAAGTCAAAAATATGGTTTGAGTTTTGACATTGAACACTTTCTGCATTGCAAGTCAAAAATATGGTTTGAGTTTTGACATTGAACATTTTCTGCATTGCAAGTCAAAAATATGGTTTGAGCCTATTTTGTCACATGTATACCTAAGAATGTTATCCCTGAGTTTTATTATTTATTGATGTTTATATTCACGAACACTTACACATTTTCAGCATGAATTTGTAACATAAGCACAAGATGTCAATATTTATGTATAAACATTGAAATAAATGTAAGATTACTATGTCAATTTAACATTTATTAAACTACAGCAACAGTTGGATTGTAACTACATCTAAAAGGAAAATGCTGTAACAAAAGTTAAACTGTTGTTGCCTACAATAAGTGTTAACCTTTTAGCTGCTGCACACAAGTTTATTTGTTCCTCTCTCTTACTGCTAAAGATGAGTTAACTCATTTTCCCGTAGTCGTAACCTTCAATAACAGTTACTATGTTGTTCCGACAGGCCGATGTTGTGCTTGAACTAGTTACGGGCACGGTGTGGGTGGGCAGAACAGCAAAGAAACCTGTTGCAAGGGCCAGAGTTGTGTCCTGATGTCGATGTTTGTTTCGGCAGCATTAGACTCGAAGCACCATCGAGTCTGATGGCTGCTGGAACAGAGGGCGGAGCACTTATGGGAATGATCCATGTGCTGTGAGGCCAGTTTCTAATCAAGAATAAAGTTAACTCATTTTTAAAAATTCATTGCTAAAAATTATTTCATTGTGAACTTGCCAAGCTTAGTACATGTGAAACATTCTATCAGGAGGTATATATTTTCTGGTGTCAAATGCCAGTACTGTGAAAGCTATTATTTTTGTCGGACAAGAAAAGTAAGCAGCACAGGGGGAAAGTTGCTGGGTAAAATAATTTATCACATCTGGGATTGGTTACTGAGAACAATGTAACAGCTAAAGGGTTAATGTACTTCACATCATTGTACATAACCTTTGTACAGTGTTCAGTGAATTTGAACTTATATGAGATTCTAAGTATTTCAACTTATTAACTTATAGTTTTTTGTTCCATACGTCCATATATTATCCAGTCTGTTTATCACCTCAGTTGCCATTATTGTATTTTTTCTCAATATTAATTTCCATACTGTAATTTTTTTAAGTTCAAAATAAATTCTTCAAAAGTAGGTTTATTATCTCTTCTAGCCATAATATCAATGTCATCTGCAAACTGTGCATAGAGGACATCCATTTATTGACATTGTTGTTTGATGGTTCTCTAGTGAAATTGTTGTTTGATGGTTCTCTAGTGAAATTGTTGTTTGATGGTTCACTAGTGAAATTGTTGTTTGATGGTTCTCTAGTGAAATTGTTGTTTGATGGTTCTCTAGTGAAATTGTTGTTTGATGGTTCTCTAGTGAAATTGTTGTTTGATGGTTCTCTAGTGAAATTGTTTGATGGTTCTCTAGTGAAATTGTTGTTTGATGGTTCTCTAGTGAAATTGTTGTTTGATGGTTCTCTAGTGAAATTGTTGTTTGATGGTTCTCTAGTGAAATTGTTGTTTGATGGTTCTCTAATGTCTTTTGAATGTTCTTCGTTGGATTATGGCCACTTCTTTTGTTTCCCCTTTTAAGTTGACAAATTGTTCTCATAACATTTACCATTTCTACACCTCCATGCTTCAGGAGTTCTGCAAATATATTATGTACTCTTGGTATCTTTAATGTTTTAATGAGCATATAGTTTCTTTGATTGCTTCCTTTAAGATTTCAACATAACCCAATTGTCCTGAGTCAAGTAATAAGTGTTCATCAGTTGAGGTGTGTCGTCATTGATAATGTGATAATGTGGCCATTAGTAGAATTATATGGTCATTGGTGGAATTATATGGCCATTGGTGGAGTTATATGGTCATTGGTGGAATTATATGGCCATTGGTGGAATTATGTGATCATTGGTGGAATTATATGATCATTGGTGGAATTATGTGATCATTGGTGGAATTATGTGATCATTGGTGGAATTATGTGATCATTGGTGGAATTATGTGATCATTGGTGGAATTATGTGATCATTGGTGGAATTATGTGGCCATTGGTGGAATTATATGATCATTGGTGGAATTATGTGGTTCTTGATGAAAGTATGTGTTTAGTAGTTGATCATTAGATTATTGAACTCTGGATGCGTCCATAGGTACTCTGATCTCCACTTGAGTGTATCCACCATTACACGATGACTGACAGTTCCAGTTGTTGGTTGACAAACATTCTTCTAAGCTCGATACAGTAGTGCTAATTTCTGGCAATGTTGCATTTAAGCCCAGTTTCTTTATTCTGGACATGGAAAAAGAATTATCACCCTCATCAATTTGATGTGTTTGTGTTTCATGTAAGGAGTTTAAACTGTCAGCTAGATACATTGCATTACTGCTACTGCTTGTCACACTAGCAGTGCAAGCCAGCCTATCATCTCTCTCATTCCCTTGGACATCCACATGTACTGGCATGAAAATGAAAGGGACTCAATCCATTTTCAACATGTTTACTGCCTCAATCTACTGTTCTTGAATGCAATTCATTCGTGTTTGTCTGATCATTCTCATCAAGTCACAGCAGAAATTAATTGCCATCTGTGTTTGATCCAATTCAAGACCTTGACCACTGCCATAATTCACATAGTTCAGTATGAATGTGTGTGGTCATTAGTGGAAGTGTTGCCACATGGGAAGCAAAGAATAGCAATAATATTTACCATCCATGAATATCATAAGAGTGACTAAGGAGTTATGGGTTGGAGTTGGCTGTCCCATCCCATTTAGGATCAAAAGGATCCAGAAGCATGCTGAAGTTCAATGTTTCAGGCTGAAAGGTGCTGATATCACAGCAAAGTTGTAAACTATGACACAATACAATCTGTTCTCTGGACTACATCCTGCTAATCTAAAGGAGTTTGAGAGCGAACACAGACGAAGAAGAAGGTTTACGTGTGTGATCATTAATTATGTAGTTTCTGGTGGAAGTGTGTGGTCATTGGTGGAATAGTTGTTAATTAGTGAAATGACGTATTCCTTTGTGTTAATGATAATATGTTGCGCTGAATGAAGCTCATATTTCTGTTATTCAATAGATGACAGTTCACCAACACCTGCTGAAGAGACAGTACCTGTGACATCATATTCTTCCAGTGAAGATGAAGAGTTTTATGATGCAGAAGATCAGAAATCCCCAAAGTAAACACAATTTAGTATCAACCTATATATTATAAACACAATTTAGTATCAACCTATATATTATAAACACAATTTAGTATCTGCTTATATATTATATACGCCCGTGTGTTGCCAGGGCCCGAATGGGGAGCAAAGAATAGCAATATTGTTTACCTTCCACGCATGTCGTAAAAGGCGACTAAGGCGGTTATGGGATGGAGTTGACTGTCCCATCCCATATAGAGTCTGTGACCCAAAGCCATGCTGAAGTCGGATGTGTCAGGCCGAAATGCGCAGATATCACAGCAATGCTGTAAACCATGATACAACGCATTCCGTTCTCCGGACTACATCCTGCTAATCTGCAGGAGTTTGAGAACGAACGCAGAAGAAGAAGAAGAAGATATATTATATACACAATTTAGTGTCTACTTTTATATTATATACACAATTTAGTGTCTACCTATATATATATATATATAGATATATTTACTCATGCATGCCACACCCACATACAGTACACTGGCTTACATATTTCACTCTCACCTACACATCACACGCACAACACACTTTGTACTTGCCGAAACACATATTATGAGGCGTGTTCAAATGAAACCAACCTGTCCATGCTACATCACCTATTGCCAGCATGAGAGAAGCATAAAGAAGGCAACACTGATATAATAAGTAGATATCAGTGAACAAATGGTCACATCCTAATTCTCTTTGTATGCTTAGTGTCCTGTGCAGGCAGTCAACAACATGGCCGGTGTGATAACGAATCCAAATATTTTGAAAGAATGTAGCAATAATGTTCGGGAAGACGACAGGTAACAAATGATCTAACATGTATTGCTGCATGCATCTTGGTGATGTTTTTTTCTGTCACAACAGCAAAGGCCTGACCCGGCCATGGAAGATCATTTGTTACCTGTCGTCCTTCCCGAAACATTCTTTCCCAATCCCTCACTGTTGTTTTTGAAAAACATTTTCCACCATACACCACCTGCATTCTTTGATGAATGTTGTTTTGTTGACATCCTTTGGCTATGGGAAATTGAATCACTGCTTGTTGATCAAATTAGGACTGATTCGTTATCACACTGATCATGTTGTCGACTGTTCGCACAGGATACTAAGCATACAAAGATAATGGTCCTTTATTCATCAATATGTTCTTATTACATCAGTGATGACATCATCAACCTCCTAGCATGCTGACATTGGTGATACAACATGAGCTGGTTTCATCTTCTTCTTCAGCGTTCATTCTCAAACTCCCACTGGATATCTCTTGTAGCAGATCCATGGTCCTATTAGATTTCCTGGAGGATGTAGTCCAGAGAATGGAAATGCGTTGTGTCGCCGTTTTATTTGCAACAATGGCCCGACACATCCGTCTTTGGCGGGGTTTCATCTGAAAACTTCTTGTATAGTCACCCACACTCACACATACCATGCATTCTTTCTGTGACATGTCTTCTATATTCTGTCACCAGGTTATATTCTCTTGTCAAATACATGATTTTATTGTTGCCTGTCTCACTCCCCTATATCCAGTCTCACATCCTATCCATATAGATACTGGGTGTGTTTTGTTGAGTTCAAATCCCCCCTCTAGCCACTTTAGAAAATACAATGTGACATTTTGCATTACAAAGAATAGCGTCAAGAAGAACATTATACACACTCCCTGTACCAGTGTGCCACCACTCCCTCTGGTATGATTACATAATGTTTATCAGTGTTAATTCTGACATGCTTGAGTGATTTTGTCACTTTATGATAGATCTGCTGAAAATATAGTGATTTGCCCAAAATGTCTTTCAACACAAAGTGAAAAGTTTTTATTTAAAATTATGAACGTCCCTTTAAATTTTTATCACACCTGTAACTATGGCCCTGTCTCACACCTGTATCCTTACCTCACACATTTTTTTTTTATCTCACACCCATATCATATTTCACACCTGTGTCCTTCCTCATAGTCTCATACCTATATCCTGGTTCACACCTGCACATCACAATTATACGTCACACCATTATCCTACCTGCACCCTGTCTTGCACCTGTATACTACCTCATATCTATATTCTGCCTCACACCTCTATCTTGCCACACATCTATATTCTCTCACATCTGTTCTGTACCTCACACCTGTATCATATCTTTAAATAAGCGCTTTGTTTCTCATCTGCCTCTGTCCAGAGAGCCCAATCTGTTGATGCCATCTACCTTGAGGAACCCAAACCCTAGTCCAGTTTGTGAAGGCATTTCTGGAGCTAACCCTGGTCAACATGGTGATGAAATAGCACAAGAGGACAATGTGGAAGCTGCAATCATTTCTGCAGAGGAAGATTATTTTGATGGTCTGCACAATTTGATAATTTTAAATATTTTGTTATCAACATCACTATACCTGTGAATATTTCAGAAGAATCATTCTGTATTTCAGCCCAAAATATCCCCAGCCCCCTCCACTTCTCAGCATTTGTTCTCAAACTCCTGCTGGAACTCTTTTATAACAGGATAATGGCCCTATTATATTTCCAGTAGAATGTACTGCAGAGATTGGAATTTGTTGCATGTTGCAGGTTTCTGTTTGTGCTAACGTCCCAACACATCCAACTTCATCAGTGATATCATATTCATTATTTTATTTTACTAAGTAACACAGCAAGATAACCTTTTAGTCACTCATACGTATTGTGTCTATCGTATTAATTGCTTGGCTGTTTTTGCCACTGCCTGGGTTATTATCAACTTGACCGCAGACGCCTGAAAAAAAAATAACCCTTAAATTCTGTAACAATAGCACTTTTTCGAACACAAATACAAAAGGCTAATACTTGCATATTCAATGAAAACTGAATATATTCTCAATAAAATACAGTCTCTGTACTGGTTGCCAGGTATGCATTACTGTTAACATTATCATGTGTTATTTATTTCTAGTAGGCCAGGTATGCATTACTGTTAACATTATCATGTTATTTATTTCCACATGTCTTCCATTACCTGTTTTTCCATGCTGTTAAATCTCTTTCTATGATAAAAAAAAAGTCTCCACTTTCCTGTTATAATGTTGTTTAACCTTCACCGAGCCGATATCATATCCAGCCGCCGAAAACAAAATGGCCGCGCGCGCTTTTGGCGGTCCGGTCCACCCAACGATAATATCGTGAGATTTACACGTACCACAGTCCGTGCACATAGCTGGGGACATGCGCAATCGAAGCCGGTACATCCACCACTTCCGACATGATCGTTTTTAAGAATGGCTAGCTATTCGTAAAAGTTTAAGAGCAATTAATCTGACCACATCTGTACACCGGTACGATGCCATGATGATGGATCGGTTTTACAGACCTTTATTTCATCGTATTTCGAATAAAATAACATTGAATCGTGGCTTGAATCATGGATTATTAGGTTATTTAGTTTCACAGCAGTGAATATACAGAATGCCGTGCTGGTTTGGGGACTTGTACGTTTGATATCGAATATTTTGAAGTGGCAGAAAAAATAACTCTAGGCCTAAGCTCAAAGAACGATTTTACTGCAAATCTACATGTTTTATACAGTTCCCCCGGCTATATTTTGATAATTTCGCAGTGAAAGAACATAAATACAACAGATTTGCGTGATTTAGTTGACAGTGTTGCCAAGGAATTCGATATGTAAGGTAAGTTATTTTTTTTCCTTATTTTTTCCCTCTTTATTTGTTATAAAATATATGTTTTTTGTGAAAAACGTCTTTACCACTTTCTCATACGTCTGGTATCGCACAATTCAATTCTTTATTTATATGTGCAAATATTATTTAAATATCTCTAACAACCAAAAAATTATCACATTTTCAAAACAGTCACCATCAATAACGCAAATTTTCAAAAAAGAATCCGGTGGCAGGGAGACGTTTCGTATTTTTTAATCTGGCTTGCTAAAGGTTAAGATGAAAGTATGAATTAATTTGTATTAAGAACTGGTTAGGATTAAGATTCTCCAAAGGGTTGATGACAGAGCGGCTTTGCAGAGTTTTGTGTTATTGTAAAGTGGCACCATTACAAGACTGAAGGATTATGGGATTGGTGATGATAATGTGTTTATGGAAATATAACACTTAGATTTTTAATTGTACAGAGAACCTTGTATTTTTGTTTCAGAATTGTATGACACACGAGACAATGAAGATTGTAAGTAGTTTTTTTTCCTCATCTATAATAACCTACATCTGTAAATATGTAATTAATGTAAATATGTAATTAATTTGTTCATATAATAGCCTACATCTGTAAATATGTAATTAATGTAAATATGTAATTAATTTGTTCATATAATAGCCTACATCTGTAAATATGTAATTAATGTGTTCTTATAATAACCTACATCTGTAAATATGTAATTAATGTGTTCTTATAATAACCTACATCTGTAAATATGTAATTAATTTTTTCATATAATAACCTACATCTGTAAATGTGTAATTAATGTAAATATGTAATTAATTTGTTCATATAATAACCTACATCTGTAAATATGTAATTAATGTAAATATGTAATTAATTTGTTCATATAATAACCTACATCTGTAAATATGCAATTAATGTAAATATGTAATTAATTTGTTCATATAATAGCCTACATCTGTAAATATGTAATTAATGTGTTCTTATAATAACCTACATCTGTTAATATATAATTAATGCGTTCTTCTTTCTTATACCATTTGGATTGAGGGTGGGGGGTTAAAATAGACACAGTATAGTTGGTTCTATCTCCTAGAAGATAGTTTCCATCTGATTGTGAACACTCATGTCAGCGTCTGCGTCGCTATTGATTGGGTCATGAGAAAGAGCACTGAAAATGAGCTGACAGGAATAAAATGGATTAATAATACCGTTCTCGAAGATCTTGACTATGCAGATGACCTAGCCCTTTTGAGCGCAAACCACACAGATGTTTGACAATCTCCAAGTTTGACAATCTCCAAGTTTGATCTAAGTTTGACAATCTCCAACACTACTCAAATCAGATAGGGTTGAAAATCAACACATCAAAAACTCATATACTAGATTTTACGAGATCCAACGACAACATAGAAATTCAAAATGTTCCATTATTAAAAGTCAACAATTTTACATATTTAGGCACCAATCTAGCATTGGATGGAGACTCATCAAAATAAATTTTACACTGTATTGCCCTTGCAGCGGGTGCTTTCAATAAACTACGCAACATATGGACGTCAAACACACTAAGAAACACCACAAAACTCAAGTTGTTTAACTCCAACATCATCCCTATTCTATCATATGGGTGCGAAAGTTGGAAAGCCACAAAAGCCACAGATAAAAGACTCGACTCCTTTGAAAACAAATGCCTACGTACCATTCTGAACGTTAAGTGGAGTGACTTTAAATCTAACACTACTATAAGAGAGGAAAGCAAACAAACCTATATATCTTCCTTCATTAGACAAAGGCGTTGGACTTATATCGGCCATGTTCTCAGAATGAACAGCCTAAGAATTCCCCAGCAATCACTATATTGGGTGCCACCTGGAGTAAGAAGAAGAGGGAGACCTAGAGAAACTCTACGAAGAACCATTAATAGAGAAGGCATGTCAATGAACCTAAACAACACGCAACAATTGAAAGACTTGGCAACACAAAGACAGAAATGGAAAGCTATGGTTTCTGCCCTATGCGCCGCCTATGGCCCTGGAGGAACATAACATAACATAACATGTCAGCATTCCTGCCACTGAAAAAATTGTGAACACTCATGTCAGCGTTCCTGCCCCCTGAAAAAAGCACCTCTGGTAGGCACTCTCCATGGGGAAATATCCCCTCATTTGTCTCATTGTGCTGTCTTGAGTCCCCTCAATGTCATCGAATATGTAACCTTTCATTGTTCTCTTAGTTGTGAAAATACAAGTCTCACACAGAGAGCAAGAACTTGTGAGAATGGAGATTGTAGGAGCAATGGATTGCTGTGTTTTCATCACAACATGTGTTTGTAGTGACAGATCTGTGTCTATGGACATTGCCACAGCTCAACCTTATGGCTTGGCCCCCATTTGGACAAATTTTATTTTTGTTGTTCCCCCTGGAGACTTAAATAAACACTTGATGATTTTCTTCAAGACTTGTTACTAAATATCTTCACTAAATTTGATTAAAAAATCACTTTTATTTCTCTCTTCCCCCTCCCCCCCCCCCCCCCATTTGAGAGAGGTCTATAACCTCTAATTTCAAATTGCGTTTTCCCATGCCCCTCTAGAAATATCTGTATTTTACATGGAGGGGAGGGAATGACCTACATTACAACAATGTAGACCAATATGTCTATGTGATACTAAGGCCTGAAAGGGGAGCAAAGAATAGTGGCACTGTTACCGGTCATGCATGTCATGAGAAGTGACAAAGATGTTTTGGGGATGAAGTTGGCTGTTCTATCCCATAGAGAGTCAAGTAACCCATAAGCCATGCTGAAGTCAGATGTGTCAGGCTGAAAGATGCAGATATTACATCCAAGCTGTAAACCATGATAATGCATTTCATTCTCTGGACTACATCCTGCTTATCCGCAGAGGTTTGAAAATGTACGCAAAAATATTTTATTACAACTCACCTTTCATGTCCCCACTCTCCTATGAGATGGGTCTATGGTCCTCCAATTTCAAATTGTTTTTCCATGTCCCCCCTCCCCTTCCTGGAAATTTCTGTAACTTCCAGAATTTCAGAAGGGTGTTGAACCATATGGTACACATTGAACTACTGATATGGACAACTCAACTATATGTAAGTAGTATGTCCCAATTTTGTCAACCACTGATATAGACAACCCAACTATATGTAAGTAGTATGTCCCAACTTTGAGAATCCCTGAAATGGATAACCCAACTATATGTAAGTAGTATGTCCCAACTTTGAGAACCACTGATATGGACAACTCAACTATATGTAAGTAGTATATCCCAACTTTGAGAACCACTGATATGGACAAACCAACTACATATAAGTAATATGTCCCAACTTTGAGAACCACTTATATGGACAAACCCAACTATATATAAGTAATATGTCCCAACTTTGAGAACCACTGATATGGACAAACCCAACTATATATAAGTAATATGTCCCAACTTTGAGAACCACTGATATGGACAAACCCAACTATATATAAGTAATAAGTCCCAACTTTGAGAACCACTGATATGGACAAACCCAACTATATATAAGTAATATGTTCCAACTTTGAGAACCACTGATATGAACAAACCAACTATATATAAGTAATATGTTCCAACTTTGAGAACCACTGATATGGACAAACCCAACTATATATAAGTAATATGTTCCAACTTTGAGAACCACTGATATGGATAACCCAACTATATGTAAGTAGTATATCCCAACTTTGAGAACCACTGATATGGACAAACCCAACTATATATAAGTAATATGTTACAACTTTGAGAACCACTGATATGGACAAACCCAACTATATATAAGTAATATGTCCCAACTTTGAGAACCACTGATATGGACAAACCCAACTATATGTAAGTAATATGTCCCAACTGTTATCTATATTATAAGTAATATGTCCCAACTGTTATCTATATTATAAGTAATATGTCCCAACTGTTATGACATGGATAAGTAAGTAATATCTTCTGAATAATGCAGAAAAAGTCAAAACTTAATTTCTAACATTTTTTAAATTACATTCTTCAGTGGGTTCCATGGAACAGCATGGTAGTATCATTGGCCATCTTTTGTCCCAGGTTCGAATAGGTATGGACCTGACCAAGGTGGTTCTGCCTACCTTTATACTAGAGCGAAGATCGTTACTGGAAATGTTTGCAGACTTCTTTGCACATCCAGATGCTTTCTACAAGTATGTCTGAGTTTTAGTGTTATTGAAATTGAAAATTAGAAATCTCCCTGGTAGAGTGATTAAACCGTTCACTTTGTATTCAAGAGGTCATTTGTTTGAATCCTGCTCACATCTTGTTTATAAAGTGGTTCTTTTTCATGGAGACTATTTCTTGAAGCAATGGAGTTACATGCCATGAGCTCTACTTTTGGCAGGCGGCATGCCACTTAGTTAAGAGGAACGGAGTGTAGATGACGTAACCATAGCACAGTAGAGTCACTACTCTATGCTTTAAGTTTAAAATTATGCACTGTATGCCCTTTTTTTCATATATGGTTACTTGATCAGTAACAGAACCAGGAAGACTGGCTCAAGATAGACAGAAGTTTCCAAAGGCTGTGATGACTGCTACATCCTGTTTAGGATATGCCACCTGATGATGATGATACCGAAATGTTTTTAACAATAGATTGCAGCTATGGCAACCTTCAAAGCCTGCTTGTTTGTTTTACAGAATTATTAAAGAAACATGAGGATGTACTCATGATACCCATTTGTCACTCTCAGCGATGTGACACACCGAGAGTACCACTCATAGAGTACGTAACAGTAGCTTCAGGTTATAATCTCCAGGGATCTCTAAAATATACTTCATAAACAAGACATTGTAGCAGGATTCTAACTCTTGACCTCTCGAGCGCAAAGCGAACTGCTTAACCACTAAGCCAAGGAAATCCTCTGATATTTATTTTGTTTGATAAAACTGTATATACATCAACTTTTAAAGACTGTTTGTTCTGTTGATAGAATTGTAGATATGGAAATCTAACAGAACTTCTTGTTCTGTTGATAGAATTGTAGATATGGCAATCTAACAGAACTTCTTGTTCTGTTGATAGAATTGTAGATATGGCAATCTAAAAGAACTTCTTGTTCTGTTGATAGAATTGTAGATATGGCAACTTAAAAGAACTTCTTGTTCTGTTGATAGAATTGTAGATATGGCAACTTAAAAGGACTTCTTGTTCTGTTGATAGAATTGTAGATATGGCAATCTAACAGAACTTCTTGTTCTGTTGATAGAATTGTAGATATGGCAACTTAAAAGAACTTCTTGTTCTGTTGATAGAATTGTAGATATGGCAACTTAAAAGGACTTCTTGTTCTGTTGATAGAATTGTAGATATGGCAATCTAACAGAACTTCTTGTTCTGTTGATAGAATTGTAGATATGGCAATCTAACAGAACTTCTTGTTCTGTTGATAGAATTGTAGATATGGCAATCTAACAGAACTTCTTGTTCTGTTGATAGAATTGTAGATATGGCAACTTAAAAGAACTTCTTGTTCTGTTGATAGAATTGTAGATATGGCAATCTAAAAGAACTTCTTGCTCTGTTGATAGAATTGTAGATATGGCAACGTAAAAGAACTTCTTGTTCTGTTGATAGAATTGTAGATATGGCAATCTAACAGAACTTCTTGTTCTGTTGATAGAATTGTAGATATGGCAACTTAAAAGAACTTCTTGTTCTGTTGATAGAATTGTAGATATGGCAACTTAAAAGGACTTCTTGTTCTGTTGATAGAATTGTAGATATGGCAATCTAACAGAACTTCTTGTTCTGTTGATAGAATTGTAGATATGGCAATCTAACAGAACTTCTTGTTCTGTTGATAGAATTGTAGATATGGCAATCTAACAGAACTTCTTGTTCTGTTGATAGAATTGTAGATATGGCAACTTAAAAGAACTTCTTGTTCTGTTGATAGAATTGTAGATATGGCAATCTAAAAGAACTTCTTGCTCTGTTGATAGAATTGTAGATATGGCAACGTAAAAGAACTTCTTGTTCTGTTGATAGAATTGTAGATATGGCAATCTAACAGAACTTCTTGTTCTGTTGATAGAATTGTAGATATGGCAACTTAAAAGAACTTCTTGTTCTGTTGATAGAATTGTAGATATGGCAACTTAAAAGAACTTCTTGTTCTGTTGATAGAATTGTAGATATGGCAATCTAACAGAACTTCTTGTTCTGTTGATAGAATTGTAGATATGGCAACTTAAAAGAACTTCTTGTTCTGTTGATAGAATTGTAGATATGGCAACTTAAAAGAACTTCTTGTTCTGTTGATAGAATTGTAGATATGGCAACATAAAAGAACTTCTTGTTCTGTTGATAGAATTGTAGATATGGCAACTTAAAAGAACTTCTTGTTCTGTTGATAGAATTGTAGATATGGCAACATAAAAGAACTTCTTGTTCTGTTGATATAATTGTAGATATGGCAACTTAAAAGAACTTCTTGTTCTGTTGATAGAATTGTAGATATGGCAACATAAAAGAACTTCTTGTTCTGTTGATAGAATTGTAGATATGGCAACATAAAAGAACTTCTTGTTCTGTTGATAGAATTGTAAATATGGCAACTTAAAAGAACTTCTTGTTCTGTTGATAGAATTGTAGATATGGCAACATAAAAGAACTTCTTGTTCTGTTGATAGAATTGTAGATATGGCAACATAAAAGAACTTCTTGTTCTGTTGATAGAATTGTAGATATGGCAACTTAAAAGAACTTCTTGTTCTGTTGATAGAATTGTAGATATGGCAACGTAAAAGAACTTCTTGTTCTGTTGATAGAATTGTAGATATGGCAACTTAAAAGAACTTCTTGTTCTGTTGATAGAATTGTAGATATGGCAACATAAAAGAACTTCTTGTTCTGTTGATAGAATTGTAAATATGGCAACTTAAAAGAACTTCTTGTTCTGTTGATAGAATTGTAGATATGGCAACATAAAAGAACTTCTTGTTCTGTTGATAGAATTGTAGATATGGCAACATAAAAGAACTTCTTGTTCTGTTGATAGAATTGTAGATATGGCAACTTAAAAGAACTTCTTGTTCTGTTGATAGAATTGTAGATATGGCAACGTAAAAGAACTTCTTGTTCTGTTGATAGAATTGTAAATATGGCAACTTAAAAGAACTTCTTGTTCTGTTGATAGAATTGTAGATATGGCAACGTAAAAGAACTTCTTGTTCTGTTGATAGAATTGTAGATATGGCAACATAAAAGAACTTCTTGTTCTGTTGATAGAATTGTAGATATGGCAACTTAAAAGAACTTCTTGTTCTGTTGATAGAATTGTAGATATGGCAACATAAAAGAACTTCTTGTTCTGTTGATAGAATTGTAGATATGGCAACATAAAAGAACTTCTTGTTCTGTTGATAGAATTGTAGATATGGCAACTTAAAAGAACTTCTTGTTCTGTTGATAGAATTGTAGATATGGCAACATAAAAGAACTTCTTGTTCTGTTGATAGAATTGTAGATATGGCAACATAAAAGAACTTCTTGTTCTGTTGATAGAATTGTAGATATGGCAACTTAAAAGAACTTCTTGTTCTGTTGATAGAATTGTAGATATGGCAACGTAAAAGAACTTCTTGTTCTGTTGATAGAATTGTAGATATGGCAACTTAAAAGAACTTCTTGTTCTGTTGATAGAATTGTAGATATGGCAACTTAAAAGAACTTCTTGTTCTGTTGATAGAATTGTAGATATGGCAACGTAAAAGAACTTCTTGTTCTGTTGATAGAATTGTAGATATGGCAACTTAAAAGAACTTCTTGTACTGTTGATAGAATTGTAGATATGGCAACTTAAAAGAACTTCTTGTTCTGTTGATAGAATTGTAGATATGGCAACTTAAAAGAACTTCTTATTCTGTTGTTAGAATTGTAGATATGGCAATCTAACAGAACTTCTTGTTCTGTTATAGAATTGTAGATATGGCAATCTAACAGAACTTCTTGTTCTGTTGATAGAATTGTAGATATGGCAACATAAAAGAACTTCTTGTTCTGTTGATAGAATTGTAGATATGGCAACATAAAAGAACTTCTTGTTCTGTTGATAGAATTGTAGATATGGCAACTTAAAAGAACTTCTTGTTCTGTTGATAGAATTGTAGATATGGCAACGTAAATGAACTTCTTGTTCTGTTGATAGAATTGTAGATATGGCAACTTAAAAGAACTTCTTGTTCTGTTGATAGAATTGTAGATATGGCAACATAAAAGAACTTCTTGTTCTGTTGATAGAATTGTAGATATGGCAACTTAAAAGAACTTCTTGTTCTGTTGATAGAATTGTAGATATGGCAACTTAAAAGAACTTCTTGTTCTGTTGTTAGAATTGTAGATATGGCAATCTAACAGAACTTCTTGTTCTGTTATAGAATTGTAGATATGGCAATCTAACAGAACTTCTTGTTCTGTTGATAGAATTGTAGATATGGCAACTTAAAAGAACTTCTTGTTCTGTTGATAGAATTGTAGATATGGCAACATAAAAGAACTTCTTGTTCTGTTGATAGAATTGTAGATATGGCAACATAAAAGAACTTCTTGTTCTGTTGATAGAATTGTAGATATGGCAACTTAAAAGAACTTCTTGTTCTGTTGATAGAATTGTAGATATGGCAATCTAAAAGAACTTCTTGTTGATAGAACGCATTGTTGATAGAATTGCAATGACAATGCACTAGAATTCTTTAATCTGTTTATAGATTATCACAGTAGCAGACATCATCATCATTAAGTGCTGTCTCTGCAGCAAATGTTCGCTACAATGGACCTCCAACATCTCGTCTTCTGTCTTGGTGGTGAACTCTGATAGACTGTAACCTGTTTGTCTCGTGATGTTACTCTCCAACTTGTATATCTGCCTACCTCTTGTTCACCTCCCTTCAACTTTATCTTCAAGTAAGGTCTTTAACAAGGTGTAATATCTTTTAATATGTTGAAAATATATTGTTTGCTTGATCTTTATTTTCTTTAATAATTATATCTTCATATGAAATGTTGTTAGAACCTAATGTTCGTTTTCTTCACTTCCTGCGATGTTCTACCTCTTCTTCTATATATCCACATCTCAATTGCATCAATTCTGTCTTCTAAACACATAGTAATCCAAAATAAGATAAACAGGTTACTAGGAATACCTAACTATGAAAAAATTTAGATGAAAAAATATGTATGTAAAAATCATGCAATAAAACAAAACAGGACAATTTTTGACGTATCTGTCCAAATGGGACCTTTTTCAAGAAATTAATAACGTTTAAACTAAACGAATCAACACAAACTTGATTACTGATTTTAACAGGGCCATGTTTCACTTAACGAGAAACGTATCCTAGTATCGGATGCAGAAACGCGCAAGAAATGTAAAGGAGAAACACACAGCTAAATGCAAAACTGCTAGTTATATTTTAATAAAAAGATATGCTAGCCTATAAGATTGTTTTCAAGAACTGCTCACTTTGTACATAGAATAGCATTTTTGATTGTTTTCAAGAACTTTGTTTCTTTTTATGGAATTGCACAAATATCAACCAAATATTGCGTGTTTTTTTTCCCAAATAGAATTGCAGATATGGCAACCCCCAAGGAGCGCATGGTTCAAGTAATAAGATGGTATCTTGGTGCTTTTCATGCTGGTAGACCTAGTGAAATTGCTAAAAAGCCTTACAATCCCATTTTAGGTGAAACATTCAAATGTCACTGGCACATTCCATCAGAAACACCAGAGGACAAGGTGAGTGTTTTCTTCTACAGAGAGTGTTTTCTTTTAGTGAGCGTTTTCTTCTACAGAGAGTGTTTTCTTTTAGTGAGCGTTTTCTTCTACACAGAGTGTTTCTTTTAGTGAGCGTTTTCTTCTACAGAGAGTGTTTCTTTTAGTGAGTGATTTCTTCTACAGAGAGTGTTTTCTTTTAGTGAGCGTTTTCTTCTACAGAGAGTGTTTTCTTTTAGTGAGTGATTTCTTCTACAGAGAGTGTTTTCTTTTAGTGAGCGTTTTCTTCTACAGAGAGTGTTTTCTTTTAGTGAGCGATTTCTTCTACAGAGAGTGTTTTCTTTTAGTGAGCGTTTTCTTCTACAGAGAGTGTTTTCTTTTAGTGAGTGTTTTCTTCTACAGAGAGTGTTTTCTTTTAGTGAGTGTTTTCTTCTACAGAGAGTGTTTTCTTTTAGTGAGTGTTTTCATCTACAGAGCTGTGATTTATTTGGTATCTTGCCACTTGTTATGTATTGTATTGCCACAGCTCACATATGTCATTGGCACAAATGGAATGGCGGCACATCCGTTTCCATTCTCCAGATAATGTTTGTCCAGTGTGTTCCCGTTCATCGAATCTTTACCAAACAGGTAATTAAACTGTCAGCTAAGCAATAATAAACGCAGAATGCATTCTGTTTAAAATCTTATTAAACTATAGTCATAATACATTTAAAAAATTTGTTTTCATTTTGTCCATGTTCGTCTAGTTTTTTTAATCCTCTTCCACAGACTTCTGACATGTGCTGCCAATAATTAGCTTTGTGATGTGATTGTTGTCATTCATATCCTTTACTCATCATTTGCTGTGTTGTGTTCTTGATAAAGGCCTTTTGTTGGTTGGATGGTTGCTGATCCAGCGACCCAAACTTAACACTGTAATTGAAAGTAATGCGACTACTAATTAAGCAATAACATAATATAAAGAATATTATACATTCACAGTAATACATAAATATAGTTGCAGATTTTTTTTCTCTCAAATTCTGCACTAGCACTGAATAATTCAGTAGAAAGTTTAAACAATTGTTGTAAGGATTTGAAGTTATATCATTCTCAATTAAATGCAATAATGTTTGTCCAGTGTGTTCCCGTTCATAGAACCCTTACCAAACAGGTAATTAAACTGTCAGCTAAGCAATAAATATGTCAGGTTCAGTCACATCTATTAAGGCAAACCAAAATATTACTTTTATAACTAGAAGGATCTGGCGTGATACAGGTAATATTAACCTGTAGCAATCCACAGACCAAAAAAGCATATTTCCTCTGGCACCCAGTCATTTTATTACTTCTGGTTTTTCTGCATGTGTGTTTTTTGGCATAACTTTTTTATTTATTAAGTTATTGATGTCAAATTCGAAGACGATAGACATTAAGTGGATGCTGAATATGATTGGAGGTTTGTTTGCTTGTATGTGTTAGTGTTATGTTGTGGACGGCCAGTGTGGACAAACGCACACAAAGGATTTACAATTTCAAGGTCACCCATAGGTCTATCTGTAAAAAACATGGCTCCTCAAATTCCTCATGATAAAGTGACAACATTTACATCACTATTAAATATTATCATCTCCTACAACCCCCATATGTTAATCTACAGTACCTGCAACATCTCCCTCAACCCCCATACATTGATTGTTGTCATTCATATCCTTTACTCATCATTTTCTGTGTTGTGTTCTTGATAAAGGCCTTTTGTTGGTTGGATGGTTGCTGATCCAGCGACCCAAATGGTTGCTTATCCAGCGACCCAAATGGTTGCTTATCCAGCGACCCAAATTTAACACTGTAATTGAAACAGTAACTGCAACACTGAAGCCTTAAAAATCATCTTCGTCTGAAGCATCATCCATGAAGAATTCCTGAACAATGGCATCACTGAAGTTAGGTCCATACAGTATGACTTGCAAATGTGAAGAGATTGAATAAATTACGACTGGGTATTTATATAGCTGCGAAAAATGTAGGGACATTCACTCTAACACATAGTTATTATAAGAGCATGATGGAAAATTAACATGGAGGATTGTTGTCCATGGCTACAAATGGCTACCTCAATGGTGAAAAATGACTATGGAAAGAGTAAATATGTCGGAAAATGTTGACATTGCATTGCTACAAGTTAATGTTGACTACCATTAACCACACAGTCTATATGACTGCATGGCTTCCATCCATTCAGCCAATGAAAATATGTAAAAAGTTGATGTGTCCAAATGTTGACTACCATTAACCACACAGTCTATATGACTGCATGGCTTCCATCCATTCAGCCAATGAAAATATGTAAAAAGTTGATGTGTCCAAATTGTTCAGAAATATAAAATGGTAAAAAATGTTCTGGCAACCTTGTATGAGAATTGAAAGGAACACAAGTTTCTATCTCATGCACTGCATTAGTGCTGCACTGAAAGAGCATGGATGTTTCTGTAGACTTTGCAAACAGTTAATGAGCTTGATATTTCTTACAGCAGGAACTGGCAGCTGATGGCCCCATTCCGTGGGCTAACAAAAACAATCTAGTCTTCATATCTGAGCAGGTCTCACACCATCCTCCCAGTAAGTATTTCTTTATGTCTGTATTATGGTGACCTTTTATTTTTATTACATAATTATTTTAAATCCTTTTAGCTGGAATGTACAAGTTTATTTGTTCCGCTATCTTACTGCTATTGACGAGTTAGACTAATTTTTGGGGGGGGATTTTCTATCCAATCATTGCTAAAAATTATTTAACTCTGAATTAGTCAAGTGATAAGTACTTGTCAAACATCCTATCTATGCAGTATATATTTTATGATGTCAATAAAAAACCAGCACAGTGGAAACTTCTTATGATTGTAAGCTGAAGAAAAGGAATCAGCACAAGGGGAAAGTCATTGGAGACAGACTTTAGCACAGCTGGTATCAGTTACTGAGAACAATGTAGCTGCTCAATTGTTGAGAAAGGAGGACAATTGCTGTTTTAAAATAGACTGTAAAAAGGGACACCTTTTAACAAAATATTAATGTTAATTTCATTATTTGAATACTTTTATTTATATATTTGTCCAGCCAGTTCTGTAACTGAGAGCACATTTGTTGTTTGTCCATCACAAGTGATATTGACCATTTGTTAGATTCACTTTATGATATTTAGTTAGAAATATGACAGTGTCTATGAGTTTATGGATGGGTAGCTCGTATTCTCTATTGTGGCCCTAAAGGTCCTTGGACAGTTTGGGCATGGTATGATCATGTTTGAAGATGTTTGACTGACCTGCTCTTAACTTTTTAGGAAGTCTCCATTGTTGAACTGCTGCATATCTCCCTTTTTTCACATCCGTGAGAGATATATAGCACACAATTCATGGCCGAGTTACCACGAAAAATTTTCCCCTATATACAAATGCATCCTGTAACTTTAGAAAGCATCTGCTTCTCTCCATGCAATGTGGTGTTAGTTATTGTCTGTACACTGCCTTCTATCTCATGTGCAGTCAATCATTTCTAATGTTCTCCCATGCCACAATGGCAAGCTGTCCAGCATCTTCTCTCTTGGTATTCCCCTACCATATTTGCTCTTCAACTTGACATATTTTCACAATATGTTCCATCTTTCCTCTTCTCATGATATGTCCAAAACATGTGGACTGCCATAAGTCATCATCAAGTGCTGTCTCCGCAACTAAGGTTGGCTGCAACAGACCTCCAAAATCCCCTGTCTCTTGTCTTAGTGTGCACTCTGCTAAACTGTAACCTGTCCACCTTGGGATGTTACTAGTATCTCTGCCTACCTCTTGCTCGCTTCTCCTTGACTTTACCCTCAAGTAAGGTCTTCAACAAGGTATTCTGTCTTTTAATATGTCCAAAATATCTTTTTTTTATATATATATTTCCTTTAATAATTTTTCCTACATACAAAGTGTTGTTAGAAACTCTCTGTTTTCTTCTCATTCCATGATGTTCTCCCTATTCTTCTATATATCCACATCTCAAAGGTATCAATTCTGTTTTCTAATTGTTTGAAAGGTAAATTAAAATTTTTGAGTTATGGCGAGAAAGCTTAAAGAGCCTTGGTGACTAGTAAGGACTTGTTAGACATTTTAGTACAAGAAAATGAAAACAGACCTCAGTCTAAACAAGAAGAAATCAGAAGTAATGTTTTTTTTTCAATGACAGTACACCACCAAGATGCAGTATTAATATCAATAATGGATAATTAAATAAATTATCTTGGCACTGTTTTAACATCAGATGGCCAGGGCTCCATTGAGATAAAGAGTAGGATAGCACGAGACAAAAATAATGAGAAATGTTTCGTGCAATGGAGTGCTAGGATGTTATATCAAACCAATTATTTTTCTTGGATGTGAAGCATAGACTGTAAACAAAAGAGTGCAAAGTGAGCTGGAGGCTACTAAGATATGGTTTTTGAGGAGAGTGAGAAAAATTCCATGAACAGCTAAGAAAACAAATGTAGATGTCTTAAGAGGGGCTGAAGTAAAAAACACAAATTGTAAAAGAAAACAAATTAGCAGATAGTCAACATTTTTAGGGCACAAGATGAGAAGAGCAAATTTTGAAGATTTAGTAAACACAGGAAAAATCAAGAGGAGAAGAGACAGAGTAAGACAAAGAGAAAAATTTCTGGAGGGGTTGTCACTGTGGCACGAAAAGAAGTCACTAACCTCTTCTTTCGTTCACTTGAAACATGTCTATATCTGTAATTCTGTCTCCTGAATAAAACTCACTGACTTTTGTAGTTCATACAGTGTCCATAGAGCTTCAATTCCAGTGTTGTTTCCTCTGGCCAATATGTCTGTATCAGCATTTCATACTCAGAACACTCTTGAAGTATATGTTTGGCACTCTGTGCTGCCTGTCCACATATACACATGGCTGTGTTGCCAATCTTGAATTGTGTGTACATGTGACGGTGGAGTTGATTGTGTCCTGTTCTGAGGCGTAGAATTACAATTTTTTCTGATCATAATGTGATAGTCATTTTGTGTTGGTGTTTGTCGCTTTCGTATTGACTTGATCATCTGTTTTTTCTGATGGTAGGTGATTTGTATATCTGGCTGGTCTTTGGCAGCATCTTCCTTAGCCAGTTGGTCTGCTTTTTTATTTCCTGGTATTCTACAATGATAGGGTATCCACTGCATAGTTACCCTATACTGGTAAGATAGTTCATTAAGTAGTTTTTGTAAGTCTGTTAGTTTTCCAGACTGGAGAGCTTGAAGCACTGACCTTGCATCTGTCATGAATCTGTCAGTCACCAACTAAACTTATTAACAACACAAGAGACAGAGAGTTGTGGAAAAGCATGATCGCGTATGCTGCTTGGCATGACGCATATTATATACGTCTTTCAGCAATTTGGTATTTATTTCGGCTCCAAAGTCACCTAAAGCTACTAATTCCTCTAATGTGATATTATCTGATCCTGGGGCGACTTTGCCATATTTTATGTGCCTTAGGACCTCCCTTACTTCTGTTGCGTGTATTGATGGACCCTCGCCATTATCTTGTATGTTTATCTCGGGTCTGTTGTTATCATAGAGTTCTTTGATATATTCTGACCATCTCTGTACTATGTGATCTTTGCCCATTAATACCTGCCCTGTCTTAGATTTTAGACACCCTGTTGCCTGTGTGTTGCCGGGGCCTGAAAGGGGAGCAAAGAATAGCAACACTTTACCTTCCATGCATGTCATAAAATGCGACTAAGGAGGTTATGGGATGGAGTTGGCTGTCCCATCCTATATAGGGTCAGTGACCCAAAGCCATGCTGAAGTTGGATGTGTCAGGCCGAAAGGTGCAGATATCGCAGCAGTGCTGTAAACCATGACACAACTCATTCCGTTCTCAGGACTACATCCTGCTAATCTGCAGGAGTTTGAGAACGAACGAGAAGAAGAAGCAGACACCCTGTAACTGTCTTAGATTTTAGACACCCTGCAACTGTTTGCGTTCTTTTCCGTTATCACATCAATTTGCTTATGTAGTAATGTTGTGTCTTGATTGTAATGTCATTCAATTTCTGTGCACTTCTTGTTCAGCCAGCTTTCTTTTGCTATTTTGCATTTCTCTCATATCTCCTTATGTATTTTCTGATATTCCTCTATCTTGTGTTTATTTTTTCTTCTGGTACTCATCAATTCTAATATTTCTTCATTCATCCATTTTTGTTTTGATGTATGTTTTACTTTTGGTATTATCTCTTTAGATGTTTTGTTTATCGAATGTTTTAACCTTCACCGCGCTTTGGTTAAGTGTGATTGACAAAAAAAAGATGGTGGCTGTTTACTGTTGTAGGGTGCACTCGCTCAATGAAACATCATGCTAAATAGGCCTACCACAGCCTAATCACAGCTTGTATATAGTTCTGGTCATGCGCAATCGAGGCCGGGACATTCCCACTTCCTAAATGATTGTTGTAAAGATGTCGAGGTGGAAGATTCACGTGTTATAGCAATTAATCTGACCACATCTGCACACCGGTACGATGTCATGATGGTGGATCGGTTTTATAAACCTTTATTTCATCGTATTTTGAATAAAATAACATTGAATCGTGGCTTGAATCATGAATTATTTAGTTATTTAGTTTCACAGCAGTGAATATACAGAATGTTGTGTTGGTTTGGGGACTTGTAAAGGTTTGATATCGAATATGTTGAAGTGGCACCAAAAATGACTCTAGGCCTAAGATCAAAGAATGATTTTACTGCATTTCTACATGTTTTATACAGTTCCCCTGGCAATATTTTGATAATTTCACAATGAAAGAACATAAATACAACAGATTTGCGTGTGATTTAGTGTACAGTGTTGCCAAGGAATTCAATAAGTAAGGTAAGTTATTTTTTTTACTAATTTTGTTTCTCTTTATTTGTTATAAAATATTTGTTTTTTTGTGAAAAACGTCTTTACCACTTTCTCATACGTCTGGTATCACACACACACGTACATAAATTACACCTATATATGCAGAATTCAATTCTTTATTTATATGTGCAAATATTATTTAAATATCTTCAACAACAAAAAAATTATCACATTTTCAAAACAGTCACCATCAATAACGCAAATTTTCAAAAAAGAATCCGGTGGCAGGGAGATGTTTCGTATTTTTTAATCTGGCTTGCTAAAGGTTAACATGTACCATTGATCTTCAATACTCTGAATCTTTGCAATGGCATTGTATCTATTCTGTACAATTATGTTGTATCTTTCTTTAATGTCAGTATCTGATTTAAATAATGCTAAATCTAATTTCATATTTCTTGGTGATCTCTTGATTTTCTTTAATCTTATGCAAAATTTCCCCACAAGTAGTATATGATCACTGTTGCAGTCAGCACCAGGTCTTGTTTTTGTTGATATAATGCTGTTTCTGTGTCTTTTAGAGACTAAAATGTAATCAATTTGATTCCTTGTACTATCTGCTGGGCTATTCTATGTACACATCTTTCTTGGATGTTGCTTGAACCACGTATTCCTTATTATTAAATTATGTGCTTGTGCCCAGTCTATCAATAAGTCACCTCTTTCGTTCTTAACCCCTAAACCAAATCTTCCAGTCACATCCTTTATCTCTGTATCATCTACTTGTGCGTTGAAGTCCCCCATCACTGTAGTTACTTTATGATTTTTACACTGTTTCATTGCAATTTCTAGTTCTCCATAGAAATTGTTGATGTCTTCCTCTGAACTGCTCGATGTGAGTTCATAAACTTTTACAATATTAATATCCAATGGTTTTCCCATTAGTTTCATCAATATTACTTGATCTGATATTGCCATGTAATCTTTTACCAGTTTTTGTTTATGTTTATAATAAATATGCCTACACCTTTCTCGTGTTTTTGTCCACCTGAGTATATGTCTTGAAATTTATCTGATTGTATCTTTCCTATCCCAGTCTACCTCTTTTCACTCATTCCTAAAATATTTACTTTCATTCTTTTCATTTCTTGTTGAATATCCAATTCACTACTCTGTGCTAACGATCTGATGTTCCATGTTGCAATATTAAAACTACATACTGTAGGCCTACTTTTGTGTGTCGCCATGACTTTCTTTTTGGAAGAATAATGTGGTAGTTTCCTGTTGCTTTCCACATTGATATGGGGGATATATCCATTTATATCCACTACCTTTAACAATACTTTATGTCAGGACAAATGAGT
The DNA here is from genome assembly GCA_034231615.1 of Meghimatium bilineatum. NCBI lineage: Eukaryota > Metazoa > Mollusca > Gastropoda > Stylommatophora > Philomycidae > Meghimatium > Meghimatium bilineatum. Next base: position 13,184,360 of record CM067315.1, on the reverse strand, counting down.
GTCCCGCCCTGCCCAGTTGCAAAGCTATCACTTATACTGGTGGCTATCTGCCACTTCCTTATTCGCCCCAAGCGAACATCATGATGGCAACATGTCTAAACCCCAACACCCCAAAACCCCAACATCTCTCCAGGAATATTGATATGTACACAATAGAAAATACGCAAGGCATTTTATACACAGTCCAGTTAGAAATTCACTTTTTAAAAGAAAAGCACACTCCAAAATCAAATAATCCTCAAGTGAAGATGAAGTGAATAACATCCACCCTGCACCATGTTGTCAGGTTGTGTGAACTAAGTGCCATGTTGTCAGGTTGTGTGAACTAAATGCCATGTTGTCAGGTTGTGTGAACTAAGTGCCATGTTCTCAGGTAGTATGAACTAAGTGTCAGGTTGTGTGAACTAAGTGCCATGTTGTCAGGTTGTGTGAACTAAGTGCCATGTTGTCAGGTAGTGTGAACTAAGTGCCATGTTGTCAGGTTGTGTGAACTAAGTGCCATGTTGTCAGGTAGTGTGAACTAAATGCCATGTTGTCAGGTAGTGTGAACTAAGTGTCATGTTGTCAGGTAGTGTGAACTAAGTGTCATGTTGTCAGGTAGTGTGAACTAAGTGTCATGTTGTCAGGTAGTGTGAACTAAGTGCCATGTTGTCAGGTTGTGTGAACTAAGTGTCATGTTGTCAGGTAGTGTGAACTAAGTGTCATGTTGTCAGGTAGTGTGAACTAAGTGTCATGTTGTCAGGTAGTGTGAACTAAATGTCATGTTGTCAAGTAGTGTGAACTAAGTGCCATGTTGTCAGGTTGTGTGAACTAAGTGCCATGTTGTCAGGTAGTGTGAACTAAGTGTCATGTTGTCAGGTAGTGTGAACTAAGTGTCATGTTGTCAGGTAGTGTGAACTAAGTGCCATGTTGTCAGGTTGTGTGAACTAAGTGTCATGTTGTCAGGTTGTGTGAACTAAGTGCCACGTTGTCAGGTTGTGTGAACTAAGTGTCATGTTGTCAGGTAGTATGAACTAAGTGCCATGTTGTCAGGTTGTGTGAACTAAGTGCCATGTTGTCAGGGAGTGTGAACTAAGTGTCATGTTGTCAGGTAGTGTGAACTAAGTGTCATGTTGTCAGGTAGTGTGAACTAAGTGTCATGTCAGGTAGTGTGAACTAAGTGCCATGTTGTCAGGTAGTGTGAACTAAATGCCATGTTGTCAGGTAGTGTGAACTAAGTGTCATGTTGTCAGGTAGTGTGAACTAAGTGTCATGTCAGGTAGTGTGAACTAAGTGTCATGTTGTCAGGTAGTGTGAACTAAGTGCCATGTTGTCAGGTTGTGTGAACTAAGTGTCATGTTGTCAGGTAGTGTGAACTAAATGTCATGTTGTCAAGTAGTGTGAACTAAGTGCCATGTTGTCAGGTTGTGTGAACTAAGTGCCATGTTGTCAGGTAGTGTGAACTAAGTGTCATGTTGTCAGGTAGTGTGAACTAAGTGTCATGTTGTCAGGTAGTGTGAACTAAGTGCCATGTTGTCAGGTTGTGTGAACTAAGTGTCATGTTGTCAGGTTGTGTGAACTAAGTGCCACGTTGTCAGGTTGTGTGAACTAAGTGTCATATTGTCAGGTAGTATGAACTAAGTGCCATGTTGTCAGGTTGTGTGAACTAAGTGCCATGTTGTCAGGGAGTGTGAACTAAGTGTCATGTTGTCAGGTAGTGTGAACTAAGTGTCATGTTGTCAGGTAGTGTGAACTAAGTGTCATGTCAGGTTGTGTGAACTAAGTGTCATGTTGTCAGGTTGTGTGAACTAAGTGCCACGTTGTCAGGTTGTGTGAACTAAGTGTCATGTCAGGTTGTGTGAACTAAGTGTCATGTTGTCAGGTTGTGTGAACTAAGTGCCACGTTGTCAGGTTGTGTGAACTAAGTGTCATATTGTCAGGTAGTATGAACTAAGTGCCATGTTGTCAGGTTGTGTGAACTAAGTGCCATGTTGTCAGGGAGTGTGAACTAAGTGTCATGTTGTCAGGTAGTGTGAACTAAGTGTCATGTTGTCAGGTAGTGTGAACTAAGTGTCATGTCAGGTAGTGTGAACTAAGTGTCATGTTGTCAGGTAGTGTGAACTAAGTGCCATGTTGTCAGGTAGTGTGAACTAAGTGTCATGTTGTCAGGTAGTGTGAACTAAGTGCCATGTTGTCAGGTAGTGTGAACTAAGTGCCATGTTGTCAGGTAGTGTGAACTAGAAGTCAAGAAATACTGACTATCACTTCTGATTTTTCCTGCAGTTTCAGCCTTTTATGCGGAGAACTATAGCAAACGTATTTCTTTGGATGGGTACATCTGGACCAAGTCCAAGTTTCTTGGTCTTTCCATTGGAGTTCATATGATCGGAGAAAGTGTCCTTTCAGTCCTGGATTATGATGAGGAATATACTTTATCTTTTCCTAGTGGATATGGCAGGTACTTTATTTACACATTAAAATTTGAAGTGGACTGTGCTCACTTTATACAATGGATTCCCTATATAGCAAATGTGTTATACCAGACTGAGACAATATTTCTATCATAACAAAAATTTATTATAATTTATGTATTCTGCAATAAAGAATAAACTAATTAGGGATTTTTAATATTGTTGTGAAATAGGGAGGTTTGTTATGGATTCCACTGTATATTGTTGTGCATTATGTGCAGTGTCCACTTTATAAGTTCATATAAAAAAATGGATGGTAATCACTGGATAAGTTTATAGTGTATTGTCTATCCACAGGTGAATGACAGTTGATCGTATCCACACTTGCTGTTAAGCGTATGGTGAGAGCTTAAGTTGTCATTCCAAGGCCAGATGTGTTGCCTTGGTTACATTAAATCCATGTTTGTTCAAGGTTATCTTGATGTTTTATATCCACCGTTTTCTTGGTCTACCTTTGGCCTTATTCTCGAATATTATTTTATCATATGCTCTTATTGGTATTTGGTGTGGCTTCATTCTCATAAGGTGACCGAACCATTTTACTTGCTGTCTCTCAATATGTTCAATACATGATATTATACCAACTCTTTTCCTAATTTCTTAATTTCTTATTTAATCAAGTTTAGTAACCATTACAGTTTTTCTCAGACACTTCATTTCACATGTAACGATTTTTCTCTGCTGCGAGACTGTTAAAGACCATGTTTGACATTGGTAGCAGAGTGTTCCTCATCAGGTTTATTTGCAATGTTTTTCTCTTTGTTGATGTGAGCTTCTTTTATTATTCTGTTCATGTATATGTTGAAAAGTAGGGGTGAAAGCACGCAGCCTTGTCTTACTCCAGATCTTGTTTCGAAAGGTTCAGTTGTTCCATCTGCTATCTGTTGTTCTTACTGAACTTATAATGTATATGGGAGTTAATACGTATAAGATTATAATGAACATGGGTGGTAAATCATTTGATAAGTTTCTGGTCTATATGTGAAGTTTTAACTTTATATAGAAAATACTGACAGTACGTGTGGGCTTGCTGGTGGAAATGTGTGAGCATTCTTGTTAAGTAGGTCTACTGGTAGAGATGTGTGATCATCCTGATAAGTGGGCTTACTGGTGGATATGTCTGAGAATCCTGATAAGTGGGCTTACTGGTGGATATGTGTGGGCATCCTGATAAGTGGGCTTACTGGTGGATATGTCTGAGAATCCTGATAAGTGGGCTTACTGGTAAAATAAGCATGATCATCCTGATTAATAAGTGGGCTTAATGTTGATTATGTGTGAGCATCCTGATAAGTGGGCTTACTGGTGGATATGTGTGGGCATCCTGATAAGAGGGCTTACTGGTGGATATGTGTGAGCATCCTTATAAGTGGGCTTACTATTGAATATGTGTGAACATCCTGTGGGCTTGCTGGTGATATGTGTGAACATTCTAAGCGGCCATACTTTTGTAAATACGTGTAAGCACCCTGATAGGTGAGCTTACTGGTGAATGCATAGTATGTAAGATTGCTGACATAAGTATGAGTGTTGCCATAGTATGTAAGATTGCTGACATAAGTATGAGTGTTGCCATAGTATGTAAGATTGCTGACATAAGTATGAGTGTTGCCATAGTATGTAAGATTGCTGACATAAGTATGAGTGTTGCCATAGTATGTAAGATTGCTGACATAAGTATGAGTGTTGCCATAGTATGTAAGATTGCTGACATAAGTATGAGTGTTGCCATAGTATGTAAGATTGCTGACATAAGTATGAGTGTTGCCATAGTATGTAAGATTGCTGACATAAGTATGAGTGTTGCCATAGTATGTAAGATTGCTGACATAAGTATGAGTGTTGCCATAGTATGTAAGATTGCTGACATAAGTATGAGTGTTGCCATAGTATGTAAGATTGCTGACATAAGTATGAGTGTTGCCATAGTATGTAAGATTGCTGACATAAGTATGAGTGTTGCCATAGTATGTAAGATTGCTGACATAAGTATGAGTGTTGCCATAGTATGTAAGATTGCTGACATAAGTATGAGTGTTGCCATAGTATGTAAGATTGCTGACATAAGTATGAGTGTTGCCATAGTATGTAAGATTGCTGACATAAGTATGAGTGTTGCCATAGTATGTAAGATTGCTGACATAAGTATGAGTGTTGCCATAGTATGTAAGATTGCTGACATAAGTATGAGTGTTGCCATAGTATGTAAGATTGCTGACATAAGTATGAGTGTTGCCATAGTATGTAAGATTGCTGACATAAGTATGAGTGTTGCCATAGTATGTAAGATTGCTGACATAAGTATGAGTGTTGCCATAGTATGTAAGATTGCTGACATAAGTATGAGTGTTGCCATAGTATGTAAGATTGCTGACATAAGTATGAGTGTTGCCATAGTATGTAAGATTGCTGACATAAGTATGAGTGTTGCCATAGTATGTAAGATTGCTGACATAAGTATGAGTGTTGCCATAGTATGTAAGATTGCTGACATAAGTATGAGTGTTGCCATAGTATGTAAGATTGCTGACATAAGTATGAGTGTTGCCATAGTATGTAAGATTGCTGACATAAGTATGAGTGTTGCCATAGTATGTAAGATTGCTGACATAAGTATGAGTGTTGCCATAGTATGTAAGATTGCTGACATAAGTATGAGTGTTGCCATAGTATGTAAGATTGCTGACATAAGTATGAGTGTTGCCATAGTATGTAAGATTGCTGACATAAGTATGAGTGTTGCCATAGTATGTAAGATTGCTGACATAAGTATGAGTGTTGCCATAGTATGTAAGATTGCTGACATAAGTATGAGTGTTGCCATAGTATGTAAGATTGCTGACATAAGTATGAGTGTTGCCATAGTATGTAAGATTGCTGACATAAGTATGAGTGTTGCCATAGTATGTAAGATTGCTGACATAAGTATGAGTGTTGCCATAGTATGTAAGATTGCTGACATAAGTATGAGTGTTGCCATAGTATGTAAGATTGCTGACATAAGTATGAGTGTTGCCATAGTATGTAAGATTGCTGACATAAGTATGAGTGTTGCCATAGTATGTAAGATTGCTGACATAAGTATGAGTGTTGCCATAGTATGTAAGATTGCTGACATAAGTATGAGTGTTGCCATAGTATGTAAGATTGCTGACATAAGTATGAGTGTTGCCATAGTATGTAAGATTGCTGACATAAGTATGAGTGTTGCCATAGTATGTAAGATTGCTGACATAAGTATGAGTGTTGCCATAGTATGTAAGATTGCTGACATAAGTATGAGTGTTGCCATAGTATGTAAGATTGCTGACATAAGTATGAGTGTTGCCATAGTATGTAAGATTGCTGACATAAGTATGAGTGTTGCCATAGTATGTAAGATTGCTGACATAAGTATGAGTGTTGCCATAGTATGTAAGATTGCTGACATAAGTATGAGTGTTGCCATAGTATGTAAGATTGCTGACATAAGTATGAGTGTTGCCATAGTATGTAAGATTGCTGACATAAGTATGAGTGTTGCCATAGTATGTAAGATTGCTGACATAAGTATGAGTGTTGCCATAGTATGTAAGATTGCTGACATAAGTATGAGTGTTGCCATAGTATGTAAGATTGCTGACATAAGTATGAGTGTTGCCATAGTATGTAAGATTGCTGACATAAGTATGAGTGTTGCCATAGTATGTAAGATTGCTGACATAAGTATGAGTGTTGCCATAGTATGTAAGATTGCTGACATAAGTATGAGTGTTGCCATAGTATGTAAGATTGCTGACATAAGTATGAGTGTTGCCATAGTATGTAAGATTGCTGACATAAGTATGAGTGTTGCCATAGTATGTAAGATTGCTGACATAAGTATGAGTGTTGCCATAGTATGTAAGATTGCTGACATAAGTATGAGTATTGCCATAGTATGTAAGATTGCTGACATAAGTATGAGTGTTGCCACAGTTGCTCAACTAAGGGGAACCTATGACTTTGTCAGAAAGGATATGATCTATCAAGAGCGAGCTACTCACAAATAAATGGATTATTTTATCATCATGATCCCTATTCTATGTGAGGTATGAACTAGCTGTTAGATGTGTGTGAGAACTAGCTGTTAGATGTGTGTGAGAACTAGCTGTTAGATGTGTGTGAGAACTAGCTGTTAGATGTGTGTGAGAACTAGCTGTTAGATGTGTGTCAGAACTAACTGTTAGATGTGTGTCAGAACTAACTGTTAGATGTGTGTCAGAACTAACTGTTAGATGTGTGTCAGAACTAACTGTTAGATGTGTGTCAGAACTAACTGTTAGATGTGTGTCAGAACTAACTGTTAGATGTATGTCAGAACTAGCTGTTAGATGTGTGTCAGAACTAACTGTTAGATGTGTGTCAGAACTAACTGTTAGATGTGTGTCAGAACTAACTGTTAGATGTGTGTCGGAACTAACTGTTAGATGTGTGTCAGAACTAACTGTTAGATGTGTGTCAGAACTAACTGTTAGATGTGTGTGAGAACTAACTGTTAGATGTGTGTCAGAACTAACTGTTAGATGTGTGTCAGAACTAACTGTTAGATGTGTGTCAGAACTAACTGTTAGATGTGTGTCAGAACTAACTGTTAGATGTATGTCAGAACTAGCTGTTAGATGTGTGTCAGAACTAACTGTTAGATGTGTGTCAGAACTAACTGTTAGATGTGTGTCAGAACTAACTGTTAGATGTGTGTCAGAACTAACTGTTAGATGTGTGTCAGAACTAACTGTTAGATGTGTGTCAGAACTAACTGTTAGATGTGTGTCGGAACTAACTGTTAGATGTGTGTCAGAACTAACTGTTAGATGTGTGTCAGAACTAACTGTTAGATGTGTGTCAGAACTAACTGTTAGATGTGTGTCAGAACTAACTGTTAGATGTGTGTCGGAACTAACTGTTAGATGTGTGTCAGAACTAACTGTTAGATGTGTGTCAAAACTCTGAAGATATTACTTCCATTATTTTTTATGATAAAATGCTCTGAGTATACCAAAATTGGACAAATGGTTGCGTTTGAAAGAAGCATGCAGAAGAGGTTCCTTTTTTAAAATTTTAAATAAATTGCAGACTGATAATTTAATCCATGAATCTATAATACCAGGTCCATATTGACGGTGCCGTGGGTAGAACTAGGTGGCAAGATCAATATCGCTTGTGCCAAAACTGGCTTTTCTGCTCTGGTGGAGTTCCATACAAAGGTACTCATGTGCATTTTATTCTTTGATGTAGTGTTTTTACTGATATACCTTTCACTATACAATTACTTTCATTTAATGTATTCTTCTCATTTCAATATTATTCTCACATCAATAGTCTTCTAATATCAAAATTCATTTCACATCAATGTTCCTTCTCACATAACTCCTCCCTATCAAGAAATAGTCCCACCTATAATAGCCGGCTGATCTACGTCTTCCACTATTAGGTCAGCTTACCCAACTGCATCATGAATAAAACTACAATATAGCGACTATACTCTGACAGGTGGTCCCTCCTATATCCAGTCACACTTTTGTCCATTGAAATCCTCATCTGCCTAGGTATCTTCATCATGCATTATAAATTATTTACATAGAACATTCTGCTTACTAACAAAGGGTTAATTCTTACACAAAAAACACTCCCAGTTTCCTCTCTTAATAAAAGCTGGTCGGTCATCACTGCTGTATATTACTCAGTGGTCAAATATAATAGATGGGCTGGTAACAAAATATTGTCCAGACTGAGTGGTAGCATTCTCCAAGCAATGATAACATTATATATAGCTTTAACATGTCATCTCTCTCACATGTTATAGATATATATATCAATATACCTTGGTGCTCAAAGATTTAACAAACACAAATGTTGTCGGCAGCATGTCTGCACCTTTTGGCCGTTAGAAACCTAGAGAAAAGTTCAGCCTAAGTCTAAAGGTTGTAAGCTGTTTTTAGGACTTGGCAAGACTTAATCAAACATCTTCAAGACTAGACCTAGTATCACCATTCCTGTTATTCCATACTTTCTTCTCACACATTAACAATCTCCCACATCAACTTTGTCATCAACTGTCACATGTTGACTTTCTCGCACATCAACTTTTCATCATCCATTACCATTCTTCATATCACCTTTTATATAATCAACGTTCTCCCACATCAACTTTCTAGCATATCAACTTTCTCACACATTAACAATCTCCCAAATCAACTTTCTAGCATATCAACTTTCTCACACATTGACAATCTCCCAAATCAACATTCTAGCATATCAACTTTCTCACACATTGACAATCTCCCAAATCAACATTCTAGCATATCAACTTTCTCACACATTGACAATCTCCCAAATCAACTTTCTAGCATATCAACTTTCTCACACATTGACAATCTCTCACATCAACTTTCCAGCATATCAACTTCTTATATATCAACTTTCTCACGCATCAATTTTCTCACACAGCAACTTTCTCCATCAACTTTCTTATACATCAACTTTCTCACGCATCAATTTTGTCATAGATCAACTTTCTCAGCTTTCTCACATATAAAGTTTTTCACACAGCAATTTTACTATCAACTATTTCTTCTACATCAACTATTTTCCCTATAAACTTTATTCCACATCAGTATTTCCTAGTAGTTTTCTCATTGTTTAGTTTTCTTAGAATAATCCATCATTTTCTCATTGTTTAGTTTTCTTAGAATAATCCATAATTTTCTCATTCCTCTAGCCATTTTATGGTAGCAAAAAACACAGGGTTACTGGCCAGATTTTTGAGCCTAATGAGAAGAAGCCATTTGTTAACATTGAGGGTGAATGGAATGGAGTTATGCATGCAAAGTGGGCATCTGGGGTAAGTTTCTGTTGGTGGAGATACTTCTTTTTGTAGGTGAAGACATGTGTTTGTGGTATGGATTTATTTCTCTGTGGGTGTAGACATTTGTTTGTATTTTTGTTTTTCACATTCGCTCTCTGATAACCAGCATAAAATTTCATGTGATTTCTGCTGGGGAGAGTGAAGTACATTGTGCTGATGGTTTACAGTAGAGCTGTTTTGGGTGAAAGAGCATGAGCCCATGGACAGCTGGATCGGCAACCAACAGTGGAGCTATGTTATTTGCACCTTCCGACACAGCACATCTGATTTTGGCTTGCTTTTATTGACAAATGAGCTTTCCTAGCCTGTGACAGCGTTCCTTTCTATCGCCAGGCAAACAATTGTGAATCTGCTCTATGCCATCATGGGTTGTCATCCATTGCCCATGGTTTCTTCAGGCCAAAACATGTTCCTGGGTATTTTTGTTTGTTAGTGAAAGTTGTGTCTGTTTGGGTGCATACATTTTTATAGGTGGAGTTATTTCTGTGTGAATGTGCAAACATTTGTGTGTAGGGAGGAGTCATTTATTTAAGTAACTCACACATAATTGTACACAGAGAGAGGACACACATGTGAGGGAAATTTATTTAAGTAACTCACACAATTGTGGACAGAGAGACAATTTACTCCATTTGTGTGTGTTTCCTATCCCCTCATTGCTAAATATGATTTCACTCTGAAATCATCAAGTGCCAGTATGTGGCAAACATCCGTTTATATGTTCTAATCTCAATAAAAAGTTAGTACCTTGGAAGCTTTCTTATTTTTGTAGGACAAGAAAAGGATTCATCATATGGGGGGGAGGGGTGAGGGCAGTCACGGGGACAGATTTTAGCACAGCTTTGATTGGTTACTGTGAACAATGTAGCAGCTAAAGGGTAAACAAATTGGTTTAATTATAGCACATACACAGAATCATCATTTCAACCAAACAGTCTTTATCAAGATAGGGATGGACAAAAACAGAATGAAACAACAAAATATTCGAAAGACTACATAGAATAATCTAATGGAAACTAAGAGACAGAGGAATAATAATGTATGTCTGACTGCAGATATATTGATTCTAACCTACCTTTGTTTTCCTTTGTTTTCATTCTGATAGAAAACAGAAGTTTTTGTTGATACAAAGACTATGCCTATCGTGAAGAAAATTGTCAGGCCACCAGAAGCACAAGACAAGTTGGAGTCAAGAAAGTAAGATACATACTATTTCTAGATACATACATAAGAAGGGGGGGGGGGTGTCCACGTAACTCATTCGCTAACGCACTGACTTCGCATACGAGTGGTCCTGAGTTCATTCTACAGTTAAGGTGGAAATGTTTTTTAGACCACAACGGCTCCCAGGTCAACTTAGCTTAATTAGTACCGGATCAATCTGGGAAGTAAAGATTGCGAGAGAAATGATATGACGACTATATGTCTCATATAGTAGAGCCTCTGGAATGTGATTTCACTAACATCTCAAACCACTATGGCAGTTGAATGCTATGGGTTACCTTTTTTTTATTTTGCTATTTGTAAAAAAAGTAGCTGCATAATTTTTATGAGGGAGTTTTATAGCACCTTTTTACTATTTTGAAAGCAGTTTTGGTCTTATCTAAGTTTTAAATAATTGTTTTTGAAAGCAGAAAGAAGTCTACTGTTTTTGTAAGTTCACAGCAAGATTTTTTGATAATTGTTTTTGTCCATAAATTTTAACACATCTGGTAGTTCCAAATAATAAAATTCATAACTCGTCAGGGTCATAGGGGTGTCACATTGAGACATTTGGTGTAGAAAGATTCTACACATCTCTATCCTCTACCACCATGATGAATTTGGAAACATCACATCCGTACTTCACAACAGTACTACTTGATCTTATCTAGCCATATCTTCTTCTTGCTACCTCATCTTCTTCCACCCTCCACTGAAGAACATCTTTGTCATCTAGAAATGTCTCATCATGTGCCTGTACTACCGAAGTTTACGATGTTTCATATTATTAACGGTGGTTCTTGTTGACCCACTATATTTAAGTTCCAATTACTTGCTGGTCAAACATACTCTTCATACTCTTCCCACAAGTATTTGGCTCTATGGTTGGAGGTTCAGTGCAAACCCCATGTGGTCAAGATACCATGTTCAATTTCTACCACAGACAATCATGCATCCAAAACATTCAGAAAGCAAATGCTACCTACTGCACATACAATATTTTCTAGAAAATCACTACCGCCCAAAAAAAATGCTGGCTTAATCGCTATGTCCTGAATAAGTCATATTACCAACTTTTTCCTTGCAAGTACCAGGTCCTAGTTTTGCTATATTTGGTTTCAAACAGCTTCAATCACAGCATTGGTTGCCATATCCTCAGTTTTTAGTGAAACATCATTGGTTTGAAATGTCATGTCCTGAGTTTTGAATGAATCATCCTTGTTTTGAAATGTCATGTCCTCAGTTTTGAATGAAACATCCTTGGTTTGAAATGTCATGTCCTCAGTTTTGAATGAAACATCCTTGGTTTGAAATGTCATGTCCTCAGTTTTGAATGAAACATCCTTGGTTTGAAATGTCATGTCCTCAGTTTAGAGTGAAACATCCTTGGTTTGAAATGTCATCTTCTCATTCCACAGTTGTAGACTACATCAATGGTTCTAATTTTTAGTACCGCAGACCTCCTATAAAAATCTTTCTTTTATGAACCCTTTCTCCTCCAGCCCTTTCTTCCACTTGTATAAATATATCTTTCTGCCATGACCCACACTTGTGAGAATCTACTAATTCTCAGAATTATCACAAATATTCAGTATATGAAAATGTTCTGGGAAATAATTCCCCTAATTCTTTCTTTCTTGGTTCTCAAACGTCTTCTTATTAACAAGATGCAGGTCCAGAGAATACATTGTCTCATGGTTTACAGCTTAGCTGTGATATCTGCGCCTGACACATCCAAATTCAGTGTGGCTTTTGGGCCACTTTGACCGTCTAGAGGTTGGGACAACCAAACTCCACTTCCAAACCTCAATAGTCGTTTATAACATTCATGGCAGGCAACGTTGCTGCAATTCTTTGCTCCCCTATTTGGTCCTTTCAACACACAGGTATATTATCTAAGTAAATAGCATTTGTCTAATTTTATGGGAAAAAAATTGTCATATAAAATTTAACTGATGTATATTAAATTAACTGGTGTATATTAAATTAACTGGTGTAGATTAATTTAATGTATATAGTATTTGTCTTTGTTTCTATTGTTCTATACTATACATGCTTGCAGATGAATTGTAAGTCTATCATAGGTGGTTGAGGTGAGTAGTTCTGATGGAATTGCACAGATTAAAGCTCATACTCTGTATGTGTTTAGCAGTGCTGCTGGTAAAATGGGTCTTGTCTATGAGGTAATAGCAACTTGTCTCATTCGACTGACACCAGTTATGCAACATGGTAGTGCAGAGAAAATAGGGCTACAAATCCCTAGGGAATAGTGGACAATGAAGAAGTCTTTGTACACAAGAAATGGTTGCCTGCTGCAAAGCACCACAGTCTGAAGACTGACCCACATTGAGTAACCTACACAAAATACCACACTGTCACATGCCACAACCCCCACATCTGATTAGAATGACCACGTCTGAAGACTGAAACACAGTGAGTAACCTACACAGAGTACCACACTTGTCGCATGCTCAACTCCCCCCCCCCCCCCCCCCAATCTGAGTAGGAAGCTTAAGAAATTATACACTGCCATGAGTTGAAGTCTTTCTGGATATGAAAGAAAGCTCTGGAGAAACCAACTCACTCCAAATAGCAACAAGTTATAATTCTACGTCTCAGAACAGGACACAACCGACTCCGCAGTCACATGTATACAAAGTTCAAGATTGGCAACACGGCCATGTGTACATGTGGACAGGCAGCACAGAGTGCCAGACATATACTTCAAGAGTGTTCTGAGCATGAAACTCTGAGGCAGACATATTGGCCAGAGGAAACAACACTGGAATCAAAGCTCTATGGGACACTGTATGAACTACAAAAGACAGTGAGTTTTATTAAGGAGACAGAATTACAGATATAGACATGTTTCAAGTGAACGAAAGAAGAAGAACTCCAAATAGCAAGCAAGAGCTAAGCATTTTCCTGGAGATTGCAACAAAGCAATCTCCCTGCAGATCTCCCCAGTGAAAAACATCTAATGTTGACAGTTAAAAAAAAATTGTACTTCAGGTTGTGGAGGCAGGTGACTCATTACCTGAAGGAGAAGAATGTGGATAAAGCAACAGAAGAGAAGCACAGGCTAGAGCAGTGGCAGAGAGATGAGGCAAAGGAAAGAAAGGAGCAAGGTGCAAGCTGGGAAACTAAGGTAAGCAACATCGTCCATTTCCTTCACACTTTTATTGCCATCCACAACATTTGTTGTTGAAACACAAAATCCTTTACACTACCATGAATGACTTTTGTCATTTGTGTATATAATTTTTTGGTAGGGAATTTTGCAGAATCTAAACTAGCTGGACTTAACGTTTATTACAAATATCATTCGAAAATGGTGGACCCAGTTATTGGATCGATTAAGCACAGAAAATTGGACATTTAATAGTTTTATTTTGTGGTTATTCAACAAACTTTTCAAAATGGACGATGCAGCTAATAATATCTAGTCAAAACTGACTGTGGATGATGCAGCTAATGATACCATGTCAAAACTGACTGTGGAACGTGCAGCTAATGATACCCTGTCAAAACTAATTCTGGACTATGCAGCTAATGTCACCAGTCAAAACTGACTCCTATTAGGACTTTTATAGCGAATAGTAGCAATAAAATGTTAGAATTAGATACATAATTAGACTATGATTCAAGTAAGGATGGTCATAGATTGATTCATGTATGGATGGTCATAGATTGATTCAAGTAAGGATGGTCATAGATTGATTCAAGTAAGGATGGTCATAGATTGATTCATGTATGGATTCATGTATGGATGGTCATAGATTGATTCAAGTATGGATGGTCATAGATTGATTCATGTATGGATGGTCATAGATTGATTCAAGTATGGATGGTCATAGATTGATTCATGTATGGATGGTCATAGATTGATTCATGTATGGATGGTCATAGATTGATTCAAGTATAGATGGTCATAGATTGATTCAAGTAAGGATGGCCATAGATTGATTCAAGTATGGATGGTCATAGATTGATTCAAGTAAGGATGGCCATAGATTGATTGAAGTAAGGATGGTCATAGATTGATTCAAGTAAGGGTGGTCATAGATTGATTCAAGTAAGGATGGTCATAGATTGATTCAAGTAAGGATGGTCATAGATTGATTCAAGTAAGGATGGTCATAGATTGATTCATGTATGGATTCATGTATGGATGGTCATAGATTGATTCAAGTATGGATGGTCATAGATTGATTCATGTATGGATGGTCATAGATTGATTCAAGTATGGATGGTCATAGATTGATTCATGTATGGATGGTCATAGATTGATTCATGTATGGATGGTCATAGATTGATTCAAGTATAGATGGTCATAGATTGATTCAAGTAAGGATGGCCATAGATTGATTCAAGTATGGATGGTCATAGATTGATTCAAGTAAGGATGGCCATAGATTGATTCAAGTAAGGATGGTCATAGATTGATTCAAGTAAGGGTGGTCATAGATTGATTCAAGTAAGGATGGTCATAGATTGATTCAAGTAAGGATGGTCATAGATTGATTCAAGTAAGGATGGTCATAGATTGATTCAAGTAAGGATAGTCATAGATTGATTCAAGTAAGGATGGTCATAGATTGATTCAAGTAAGGATCATAGATTGATTCAAGTAAGGATAATCATAGATTGATTCAAGTAAGGATGGTCATAGGTTGATTCAAGTAAGGATGGTCATAGATAGTTGTATGGGTCTTGGAGTGAGTGATCGACACCATTGCTGAACAAAATAGTTCATAAATTGTTAAAAATGAAACCTTTCCTACAAAATCTTGAGATGGATATTTTTGGAAAATTATTCTTTTCATCATGTCTTCTAGAAATTCCAAAGCCCTATCGTTGTTGATTGTTTTTATTGATTTATTTAAACTATCACTCACAATACTCATCACACCTAAACAAAATGTGCAGCAGTGGGAAACACATGGATTAAAAAGGCGTGGCAGTGAAAACGTTAAAGATATCAGTATAACATAATAATTTAGGGTTTAGTAGAATTTTAGACCTCGAAGTACTAGCATTATTATTTGAATATGAAGGGAGGTCCTCTCTTTCTGCCCAAAGTTACAACTGTGTCTATCTCATGATATTTTCCTCTCACTTGTATCCCTGCCTACCTCTTGATCTCACTTGTATCCCTGCCTACCTCTTGATCTCACTTGTATCCCTGCCTACCTCTTGATCTCACTTGTATCTCTGCCTACCTCTTGATCTCACTTGTATCCCTGCCTACCTCTTGATCTCACTTGTATCCCTGCCTACCTCTTGATCTCACTTGTATCTCTGCCTACCTCTTGATCTCACTTGTATCCCTGCCTACCTCTTCATCTCACTTGTATCCCTGCCTACCTCTTGATCTCACTTGTTTCCCTGCCTACCTCTTGATCTCACTTGTTTCCCTGCCTACCTCTTGATCTCACTTGTATCCCTGCCTACCTCTTGATCTCACTTGTATACCTGCCTACCTCTTGATCTCACTTGTATCCCTGCCTACCTCTTGATCTCACTTGTATCCCTGCCTACCTCTTGATCTCACTTGTTTCCCTGCCTACCTCTTGATCTCACTTGTATCCCTGCCTACCTCTTGATCTCACTTGTATACCTGCCTACCTCTTGATCTCACTTGTATCCCTGCCTACCTACTGATCTCACTTGTATACCTGCCTACCTCTTGATCTCACTTGTATCCCTGCCTACCTACTGATCTCACTTGTATCCCTGCCTACCCTTTGATCTCACTTGTATACCTGCCTACCTCTTGATCTCACTTGTATCCCTGCCTACCTCTTGATCTCACTTGTATCCCTGCCTACCTCTTGATCTCACTTGTATACCTGCCTACCTCTTGATCTCACTTGTATCCCTGCCTACCTCTTGATCTCACTTGTATACCTGCCTACCTCTTGATCTCACTTGTATCCCTGCCTACCTCTTGATCTCACTTGTATACCTGTCTACCTCTTGATCTCACTTGTATCCCTGCCTACCTCTTGATCTCACCTGTATCCCTGCCTACCTCTTGATCTCACTTGTATCCCTGCCTACCCCTTGATCTCACTTGTATCCCTGCCTACCCCTTGATCACCACTCGACTCTACCTTCCAGTAATGTCTCCAACATGGTATTATGTCTTTTAATATATCCAAAATATTTTATGTTTTTTTAATAGATATTTTTTCATATTCAATAATCAGAATCTCTTTGTTGTTTTCTTCTTCTATGAAGTTCTACCTATTCTTCTATATATCCACATCTCAAACTCATCATTTCTGTCTTCTACCTGTTTTTGATAATAGGTTAAATGTAAAGGTATGTCAGACGGCAGCAACCTGCCATCAGGGATGAAGATAACTCTTAATGTACTATGCCGCAGCAACTATTAGGTGGGGTGGCCAGTTCCCTTCCTTGCTGTCTTTACCTCCCCTAACTAAATGCGTTAGGTACTCATATACAGCTGAGTCGGCTGGAGGAGTGTCAAAGCGAGAATTCACAACCCTGATTTTTGTGTGTCCGGATGTGGTTTCGAACCTGGCACGCTGTAACCCAGTGATAGAAAGCCAGCTCTCTATCAACTAGGCTACCGCGCTCCTCCACAAAATAGGTGAAATATTATCTCATCAGATAATAGGTTACATGACTTTAAAACAGCTATTTGGATATTCCAGCCACCCTTAGGTGTGGCCCCTGTCCTGATCCAACTAATTTTAATTGCAATGGTGACACAAAAGTTATCCACTTCTCCACTAGATTGTAAAATAAAAGTCTATGCTAAGTGTTGCGCAAGATAGAAGTTCATATGCATGGAGTGTACTTATTGAAGTTTTGTAAATATGCTTCATTTTTGCAGATTTGTTGCTTTTCCAAATTAATTTTAAGGACATAGCAGCTGAGGCCATCTCCACCCTTATTTTTAATTCCATTTTTAATTTTTTTATTGTTGCATATACAGGATCCATATATGAGAAAAGCACTGAAATATACATGTCATGGGAAGAACATTAATCCATGTTTTATACAGGATATGATTCAATTATTATTTTCTTCTCATGTGCAGCTTTAACATGTTTACATGGCAAGTAATTATTATTATATTTGAATGTATGATTGCTGAGACATAAATTAGTATTGAACAGAGCAGAAAAGCGAAGGCTCAGATGTAATGTGCAACAGTTCGGTGACGATATATTTCCATTCTTTGTCTGCAATAAATCAAATTGTTCATGCATCGGCCATGAAAAGACACGTTCAGCTCGTGACTGATGAACCCTCACCTAGTACAGGTTTGTGTCTCTCAAGACAAATAAGACCATATCAGTATTTATGTATGTTATATTGTTTATATGAAACTTATTGTGTTGTTATGGTTTGTACTTTTTTTTCAGTACTTTCATGAAGTCGGAGAACATTGGGTGTACTACAATCCGCTGGTCAAACGACTAATGACAAAAACACCTCTACCACATAGGAAAAAACCAATTTGATGATATCTACTATCCAAGTCTCAAGTCTACATGTTGAATTGTTTCATTTAATATTGCTTCCCTGTCCCAGGAATACAGTTTTTATGTTGTTCTATAATTTGAATGAAATAAGTTTGTAAAATGGCTGTACTGTTGTTTTTATAGTGTATTTTTATGTCTTACAAGTTTGAGATAATTTTATTTTTTTGGTATTTCCAATTGCAAATTGTTTCAGAAACCAGAAATGTTCATAAATTTAATTTGTGGAAGTTCACATTTTATTTAATTAATATCCAAGCCACCCTATTTGTTTTCTTGGTATGTCTCTTGTTGTTCTCATGTACAAGTTAGTTTGATTTAACTCTTTCCTAACCATTCTCTGATATATTGGCAATATAATGAAACCCATGGGACCAATAACCAATATATCAGTTCTGGTTTCCATTGATTATACTCTTATCAGTTTATATTTTGTGGTTCACTAAAACGGGTTTGTATGTTAACACAATTATTTACTGCTACAAGCGATAATTATTTCCACTTCCTATTTCACTAAAACAAGCGTGTTTTTTTGCTTTGAAAAACTGATCCTTTATACTCAAATATGTGTGGTTTATTTCTGAGATATAATAGCTATGTCCACTGCTTCTAAACACAATATAGAACATGCTATTGTTCTTATTGAAAAATTGATAGTGACTGGTTCAGGATAGGAATATTACATTAACAATTATAATTATAGTTATGACAAAATATTAATATCAAAAAAAAGATCAAAGAAACTTTTTACAATTTTCATTTTCTGTTACCATTTTCCTCTTTAATGATATTCAATATGTCTACAATATATACCCCATTTATCAATATTTTCATGAAAAATTCTACGTCACTGCTTGGAGCCTGGGGGTGATTGCTATATTTGTGAAGAAGTCATCAATTCTACGTCACTGCTTGGAGCCCAGGGGTGATTGCTATATTTGTGAAGAAGTCATCAATTCTACGTCACTGCTTGGAGCCCAGGGGTGATTGCTATATTTGTGAAGAAGTCATCAACTCTATGTCACTGTTTGGAGCCCAGGGGTGATTGCTATATTTGTGAAGAAGTCATCAACTCTATGTCACTGTTTGGAGCCCAGGGGTTATTGCTATATTTGTGAAGAAGTCATCAACTCTATGTCACTGTTTGGAGCCCAGGGGTGAATGCTATATTTGTGAAGAGTCATCAATTCTACGTCACTGCTTGGAGCCCAGGGGTGAATGCTATATTTGTGAAGAGTCATCAATTCTACGTCACTGTTTGGAGCCCAGGGGTGAATGCTATATTTGTGAAGAGTCATCAATTCTACGTCACTGCTTGGAGCCCAGGGGTGAATGCTATATATGTGAAGAGCCATCAATGTGGAAGTCTGAAAGTAAGCGAATAAGAAGATATCATTATGATATGCAATGAATAACCGAAGTCGGATGTGGTGAGTCATTGGCACAAATAAAACAGGGACACAATTCATGTTCATTCTCTAGATTGCATCTTTCTGGAAATGTAGTAGGACTATTGTCCTGCTACAAGAGAGGTTCAGCGGGAGTTGGAGAATGAATGAAACAAACAGAAAAAAATGAAAAAGATTTTGTGACATTACTCTACAACTGAAAATTAACTTGGTATAACCTATAAAAAAATCTAGTTTTGAAAGGGTTAATCTCACAAGTAATGTTCCTGCCTTGTCATTGTTCTTCTGCTGCATAAATTCTCAAACTACTGCAGATTAGCAGGATGTAGTCTGAAGAATGGAATGTTACGTCACGGTTTACAGCACAGGCTGCAATATCTGCATCTTTTGGCATGACAAATCTGACTTCAACATGACTTATGGGTCACTTTGGTCCTCCATGGGATGACCAACTTCATCCGGAAACCTTCTTAATCATCTCATTTGTCATGTGTGACAGGTCATTCCTACACATTAATCATCTTGTATGTCATGTATGATAGGTCATCCCCACACCTTAGTTATCTCATATGTCATGTATGTCATCTCATGTCTTGTATGACAGGTCATCCCCACACCTTAGTCATCTTGTATGTCATATATGACATGTCATCACCTCACCTTAATCATTTCATGTCATGTATGGCAAGTCTTTTCATATGTCATGTATGACAGGTCATCCTCAGACCTTAATTATCTCATATGTCATGTATGACATGTCATCCCCACACCTTAATAATCTCATATGTCATGTATGACAGGTCATCTCCACACCTTAATCATCTCGTATGTCATGTTTGACAGGTCATCCCACACCTGAGGCATCTTATATGTCATGTATGACAGGTAGCAGTATTATTCTTTTCTCTCCTTATTTTAGATGCACTATAAAACTAGATTATTGTAGAAAGTCAAGATGGTATATCTTTCGGCCAGCCTCTAGACCATGTAGTAGTTTTCGGTGTTTCAGTGTATTTCTGATGAAATAGGTGATTTCTACATCTGAATGTGATAGATTAGAACATAGTGTAACCATTTAGAAACTCTGAAACAATGCAGTGACAGATCTAGCAAATCGACAGCGATGAAACACTGCTCATAGAAAATGAAGAGTGATCAGGAGACAACGAAATGGAAAAAAATGATCAAATTTGGATCCATTAACATCTGCTGATTAAAGAACAAAGTTGATCTAATAGAGGAAATGGAAAAAAGGAAACATCAAACTATTAGGACTAGCAGACATAAGAATTAAGTGCCAAGGCACCAAAAAAAAAAATTACACAAAGACGTGGGTAACATGGCGTAGGTTTCATCCTTGAGCCAGTGAAGTCTAAAAATATCATAAACATGAACTTTGTGACCGAAAGGTTGATTTCGATAACCGAAACAATAAACAATGAAAACATATCATTCATCAAACCTACGCACCCCATAATGCACACAACAAAAACCAGATAGACTTTATATTAACAAGAAGAGCCAACAGAAGGAAAATAACAGACGCAAGAACCATACCAAACATGTGTATAGACACCGACCATAAAACAGTAATAGTAGCTGTAAAAACAAACAGAAAGAGGAAAGACAACAACAAAGATAGCAAACCAACAACAATTAAAATACGCAAACTTAAGGATGACACAGTACGGGAGAAATACACACAAAAATAACAGAAAAATTCTAAAAACTACCAGTAGATACTACAACAGAAGAAGAATGGAAACTATTCAAAGATGCTATAAAACAAGCAGCAGGAGAAGCATGCAGATACAAGACCAACAATGTAAAGAAACCAAAAATAACAGCAAGAAAAAAAGTAAAAAAAAGTCACAAGATAAAACTAAACAGAAATATAAAAATATGTCAAAAGTAAAAACCAAGTAGATTATATAGAATACAAGACAGTAAAAACAAATGCCAAGAAAATTATTAAAACTGCCAAAATCAACTCATGGAAAGAATATGGAGACATGCTCAACGCAGATTATAAAAATTCACAAAAGAGATTCTACAAGAAAATTAAGAACATGAGGGAAAAAAAGATGATATATATGAACCAACAGAAATAATAAATGACGAAAACGATAATGCTCTAAAAGAATTGAAGCAAATAATGGAAAGATGGAAACAATATTTCAAAGAACTGCTGAACCTAAAGGAAGGAGAAGAGTACATAACAATAAACACTACAGCAGCAAACGTAGAACCAAATATACTACTATCGGAAATAGAAAATGCAATAAACAAAGCATTAATAAACAAAGCAGCAGGCTCTGATAACATACAAACAGAACTTATCAAAGCAGCAGCAGAGAGCGGGAAAAATGGCTACACAGACTTTTCAATGTAATATAGAAGAAACAAGAAACACCAGAAGACTAGAGAAACATGGCAGTCATTTCCATATGGAAGAAAAAAGGCAGTAAGAGAGATTGCACAAAATAAGGGATATTCTTACTAAGCCACACAGGGAAAATATTAGAACAATGATTACAGTCATACATTGAACCACAACTTAAAAACACCCAAATTGTTTTCGCAAGAACGAGCAACATAAATCAACAAAAAATTATACATCACATTCATTGACCAAGAAAAGGCCTTCAACAGAGTAGACAGACAACAACTTTGGAAAACACTATCAGTATACGGAGCACCAGAACATTTAATCAATATATACAAGAGCATTTATAACCAATGTGAAGTAAGAACAAATATACCATCATTAGGTGTCGTCTCTGCAACGAAGGTTGACTGCAACAGACCTCCAGCATCCCCTGTCTCTTGTTTTGGTGGTACACTCTACTAGACTGTAACCTGTTCATCTTGTGATGTTACTCTCCCATTTGTATCTCTGCCTAAGAAGAAATACAGGAGTGTCCTGTAAGTTCCAAATCCAATCAGTAGTTCGCCAGGTGTGTGTCCTATCCCTGCTACTTTTTATAACATATATCGACTACATCTGTAAACTAACAAGTACTAATGAAGAAGATAATATGAATGACAAATTGAATGAAATACTGTTTGCAGATGACCAAGTACTAAATCCGACATCAGAAGACAAATTACAAGAACATATGAACAGACTCCACACAACAGTTCAAAAATTCTACATGAAGATTAATGTTGAAAAGACCAAAATAATGGCAATAGCAAAGAAAGAAAGAAATATCACTATCTCCATCGATAATAAACACAAACAAGGGTCACAGCGTATAGATAGATAAACCTAGATGCAGATTGGTTGAATACAGAAAACAAGCTGACTCAGTTGCGGGGTAAATAGGTGCCAGCTGAACAGACATGGTTCAAATTCCATTTGCTGCCTTCTTTTTTTTCTGTAAATCCTGTTTGTTTCTTAAGTATATTGCTCATTTACCCATGTTACATCTGAAGCAATGAATGTTTATGTGTTGTTTATGTTTACAAGTAGGCCCAATTAGTCCTTGTGGTAAGTACTGAGACCTGATGGCACATACTAGTATTAAATATTTGTGGTTCGTGTGGAACTTACAGTCCTGTACAATTTGTGTGTTGCTGTCTGTATGTCGATTGGCTAGTCCATATTCACAGTATTATTGATTTCACCAAAGCTTTTGACTGTGTTTGGCATACAGCTCTGTGAAATGCTATGAGAGTGTTTAATTTTGACAATAAAATCATCATCGTCACAGAGACACTATATAAATAAACAAAAAGTGCTTCGTTCATAGACAACAAAATAGATGAATTTTTAAGAACTAATGTTGGTGTTCGACAAGGATGCTTACTTTCACCAACACTATTTAACATCTACCTAGAGGCAATCATGAGAGAAGTGTTAGAAGAATTTCATTCAACAACATTGATCAGAGGTCTCCAAATTAATAATTTCCACTTCGCTGATGATTTTGATCTGATGGCGACAACAGAGGCAGAACTGCAAGAGTTATCAGGACTGGAAATATATAGCAAAAAGTAGGCATGGAGATAAGATCAATGCAGATAAGAGTACAATTTTGGTGAATAGAAAACTAATTTAGTCCCAATCAATATAAAGCTTAATCCAGGCTGAAACAGTCCGCTATATATTCATTCCCGGACCTGCCATTTTCAGCCGATTTACACACTATCATTTAGATTGATGTTCTTTATGGTTTCCATGCGATTAGAATGCTAAATTTAGCCCTGACATGACTACTGGTAATTGCGGCTTCCAGTGTAGTTTTCCGATTGTAAATAATGTATAGGAGCTGTGAATATGACTTTCAAGCATTAGATTCGGTCCAACACCAAAAACTATGGGAAATATATGACAGCATGGGTTTCCAAGACATCTGATTCATCTAATAAAAGAACTTTACCAAGATCAAAAGGCTGCAGTGAAGTTAGAGGGCGATCTCTCAGAGTGTTTGAGGTACAGAGTGGAGTACGGCAGGGATGCACACTCTCCCCATGCTTTTTTAACATCTACGCAGAAAATATAATGAAGAATGTGAGAGAAGACATACAATGCTGACTATCATGCTATAAAACAAAAATCATGTCAACAAATATAACAACACAGCAACTAAAAGTCAGAAAGAATAGACAATACTGAAATATAATGTGTGGATAAATTTGAATACTTAGGAGCAAACATCAATGGTGCAGGAGACTGCATGGCAGAGATACGGAAGAGATTGGCAATGGCATATTGTAAAATAACATGGTTAAAAAAAAACTATGCAGTGTAACATAGGATAATCATCATTCAAAACTTAGCCCCCAATAATGTGACAATCAACAATTTCATGATTGTGTGTACATAGCTATCATGTAGGTTTCTGTGATTGTTACGTTGTCACTTCTCACTTTCAAATTGCCATAAGTGACTTTATTATTCACTTTCAAATCACCATATTAACAATACTTGTATTTATTATTCATTTCCCATACTTTTACATTAGTGATTCGTAAAGATTGTTTTTGTGTTGGATTCGATTTTTTTAATTCATTAGTTTCTGTTCGGTTCTGTTATGGTGTTTCCACATTGTTAGTTAAATCTTCTAATACATTGGTTACATAATAAAATGATGATGTTGAAGTAATACCTTTAGCTGTGACCAGGTAGCTCTTGACAGCCCATATCTTTTTTGTTAAATGCAGAGGTCCTCCTCAATTGAGAAACTGAGGACATCGGAATTTATATAAAGTCTATTTTCTTCAAAGGCATGGTCGTATTAGGGAGGTTTATGGATGCATGTATGTGTCCAGTTTGCAGTGATGATGATCCGACAACTAACTCACTAATGGGTGTGTGTTTAGTCACCAGAAGGAGGCATTCCAGTGTGCCAGGGACATAGCATCCTGTCAGAAGCGTAGCATACATTTCTGGACCAATTAGCCCACCATTCTTCTGTCAGATATGTTTTGACCCATCTGCAATGGTGGTATATCTAGTATTCCCCACCTCAGAGAAGTCTGCCACAATAGCACACAGGTTGAATTTTCACTGACCGGCATCTCTTTGTCATCCATTAGACCATGTGAAAGATTGTCAGATCTCCCAACTTTCTTTAATTATCTCCGCGAGGAGCGTGGTAGCCTAGCTGATAGTGAGCTTGTTATCTATCACTGGGTGGTTACAGCATGACAGGTTTGGAACCACGGCCGGACAAAAAGAAAATCCAGGTTGTGATTTCTCGCTTGACATGACCACTCTTCCAGTCGACTCAACTGTAAATTAGTACCTGACACATGAGTTAGGGGAGGTAAAGATAACAAGGAAGGGAACTGGCCACCACTCCTAATAGTTGCTGCGGCTTAGTACATGAAGAGTTATCTTCATCACCGATGGCAGGTTGCTGCCATGGGACATACCATTACCTTTACAACATGTCTAGAAAGAAGACAGTGGTCTTATTATTTACACCCTAAATTAGAAGTCCATTCCCTGGTTGACACACTGGTGCAGATATTAGGAAGAATAGAGAAAATTCACACACAATATGTATGTCATCTTTTTCATGTCAGCTTATGGGGCAGTGGTTCTGTGGTTCTTGTGACTCATTGAATCCAATTTAACTTTGAAGGTTGTTGTGACAGGATCATAATAATAAAGAACAAAACAGCGGAACATATCCTGCAAGACTGCATTACATTAAATCAGTTAAGGAAGGGACACTGGCCCACAGAGACGGATATCCACAGAAAGCTGTATGGGAGCATTAGTAGCTTTCAATACAGCAGCTTTAATTCAGAAAACCGGACTTGCTGTGTAGACATCAATTAATCATCAATCAATAACCCATCACCCTTCAGGGTCATATGGGTACCACATTGGATGCTTCAGCACACAGAGTCCTCCAGCTAATTCTATCCTCAGCGATGTGGATGAGTGTGGAAATATCTTGTCCTGTCCATTTCTTGATGTCTGTCCATGCTTTAATTTGCCCTCCTCTGATTCTTCCCCCTTCGACAGTTCCCTGCAGTATTATTTTTGACAAGGAACAATGTCTGTATACATGTCCGAACCATGCTAGTTTTCATTGTTTCACTATTGAAAGCAGTGGTTCCTGAACACCTGCATACACCTCTACTTTATTTCTTATGTACATATTGGTCTTATGTTTCCTATAGGAAATTCGTAGAATTCGTCTGTAGCATTTGTACTCGAAAGCCTGTAATCATCTCTCCATGCCTGCATATGTGTAGACATATTAAACTGCCAACAAGAAGAAGATATTAAGCCCCATAGCCTGTCAGGATCGTAAGTGTGCCACATTTGGAGACATCAGCACATAACGTCCAATTGTAGCATTACAGTGGGCTCAAAATTTTACTTGGTGGCACCTATCTTCTCTCTGAAACTTCCTGTGTCGACAAGCAGAAATAACACTTATTTAGTGCCATTTTACAGAAGTCACATGACTACCTGAACTTCAACACAAAATTTGTATAGTCATATGCCCTGATAAAAGTAAAATAGTTTCACATCAGTAGTTGAAAGGGCGGGAGTCACCAAAAATCCAGGATTCTCAGGCCACCTCTTCTACTTCGACCCTCGACTGTTCATTGCAAAATAATTTTAGAAAGCGGGTCACATCTCGTTACATGTCCAAACCAAACATGACACCGCTTAACTTCTGCTAAAAGTGGTTCTTCATATCCTACAAGTTTGTATTTGATAATGGATGAATATATTGTGGCATTTCCAAGGGCTTAGTTTTATGTGGTGGCTGCAAATACTCTCAGAAACTTGGTCTATCTGCAAGCTGAAATAACGCAGCTGTTATCCTCTCAGAAACTTGGTCTATCTGCAAGCAGAAATAACACAGCTGTTGTCCTCTCAGAAACTTGGTCTATCTGCAAGCAGAAATAACGCAGCTGTTGTTCTCCAGCTTTTTTATCAGAAGTATCCATATGCCAATAACAATCAGGGTCAAAGGGATACCACATTGAATACATCAAGACATGGAGACTTCCATTGATTTCTATCTTCAGCAACTTGGATGAGTGAGGGAAAAATGCCATAACCTGTTCAGTCCTTGATGTTGTCTGTCCATAATTTTCTTTGTCCTCCTCTCCTTCTTCCACTCTTGACTATTCCCTGTAGCATAGTTTTTGACAAGGAATATGTCAGCGAACATCGTCTAATTGATGCAGATATTTGTCATTTCATTATTTTGAAATACTATTTTTAAAAAAGATATACCGGGGTATTCATCTTTTTTCTGACCTACCCAACAATCATATATATTAAGATATATTATCTAGTTATCATGTTTTAACATTGTGAAAACTTTTTATTTTTAATTGAAATTTGTATGTAGATAATATTTATACAGAAATGCCAAGTTCCAACATTTGAGTAAACAGATGTATTATGTAATATGCCTTAGTGTCCGATCATCGATTCATTTCAGACATATCTATATATACTCCAACCTCTAATGAACTCTTTCTCTCGCTCGTGTGTTGCCTACGCCCGAAAGGGGAGAAAATAATAGCAACACTGTTTACCTTCCACGCATGTCTTAAAAGGCGACCTAAGGAGGTTATGGGATGGAGTTGGCTGTCCCATCCCATATAGGGTCAGTGACCCAAAGCCATGCGGAAGTCCAGAATGTGTCCGGCTGAAAGGCGCAGATATCGCAGGATTGCTGTAAACCATGACACAACACATTGTAGTCTCTGGACTACATCCTGCTAATCTGCAGGAGTTTGAGAATGAACGCAGAAGAATAAGAAGAAGAACTCTTTCTCTCCATAAGGGTTGCCTTCCTGCTTTGCCATAATGTATTTAGAAATAATTATAAAATGGAGGTTTTAGCAGGGTACCAACAGAGGGGGTCTGCGTAACTGGCTGTTTTAGAAGGGTACCAACAGAGGGGGTCTGCTTAACTTGCTGTTTTAGCAGCGTAAGAGCAGAGGGGGTCTGCTTAACTGGCTGTTTTAGCAGCGTACCAGCAGAGGGGGTCTGCTTAACTGGCTGTTTTAGCAGCGTACCAGCAGAGGGGGTCTGCTTAACTGGCTGTTTTAGCAGCTTGCTGGAGATATGGAGTGAAGTATGTCCTTCAGCACATGGCAACTGACTGTTCTAGTTCTGTTTTACTCTGGAAGTCTGAGAATGTATGAGGAAGAAGGTACAGCAATGTTTAAAAAGATAAAAGTAATACAAGTCAAATCTCATTATAATAACTTGGTTCGAACTGACAAAATTTGAATGTAATAACATCTAATTACAACTTTGCCCAAGCCAACGAAATATGTATATAATAACATATCGTTATAACAACTGGATCCAAACCAATGAAATATACGTGTAATAACATCTCATTATAACTTGGTCAGAGGCGATGAAATATGTATGTAATATCTCATTATAACAATTTGGTCCGAGGTGATAAAACATGTATATGTAATAACATCTCATTATAACAATTTGGTCCGAGGCGATGAAATGTTTGTAATAACATCTCATTATAACAATTTGGTCCGAGGCGATGAAATATGTTTGTAATAACATCTCATTATAAAAATTTGGTCTGAGGCAATGAAATATGTTTGTAATAACATCTCATTATAACAATTTGGTCTGAGGCGATGAAATATGTTTGTAATAACATCTCATTATAACAATTTGATCCAAGGTGATGAAATATGAATACCCGGTATATAACAGAAATTTGCTATATACAGTATCAATAATAAAGAATAAATTTAATTGGGGATTTTGAAAAGCGTTGTTAAATAAGAAAATTTGTTATAATAGGATGAGCTATAGAAGAATCTTCACTGTTGAGTTAATAGGATGAGCTATAGAGGAATCTTCACTGTTGAGTTAATAGGATGAGCTATAGAGGAATCTTCACTGTTGAGTTAATAGGATGAGCTATAGAGGAATCTTCACTGTTGAGTTAATAGGATGAGCTATAGAGGAATCTTCACTGTTGAGTTAATAGGATGAGCTATAGAGGAATCTTCACTGTTGTGTTATGAACTCGTGTTATAGTACATGGTTTCCAATAAGTGCTCAGCTGCCTAGTCAGTGGTTGACCAGAAACCATCTGACTAGTGTCACCTACCACACTTGATCAGTAGTGATGGTGCAATTCCTTGACCTTACCAGAGAATGAGTGCTGGTACCCAACTTGGTGATTGGGGGAACAACTGGAGTAAATTTATTTCAAATCACTATAACGTGTGGATTTGAAACCCCAGTTTTACTTGTCAGTACATGAATCACGCGAGCTGCATAGTGCAGTGGTTAGCGCACTGGCTTCACATTTGAGTGGCCCTGGGTTCATTCCCCAGTTAAGGCGGAAAAGTTTTTCAGAAGCAACGGCTCCCGGGTCGACCCAGCCTTGAATAGGTACTGGAGTAATCTGGGAAGTAAAAACTGCAAGGGAGAGGAGATTGCTACCGCCCTCATTTGCAGAACCACTGAAATGTGAGATCGCTAACATCTCATACCCCTACGGCATTAATAAATGCTATGGGTTACTTTATATTTTTTTTTACATGAATGACCTACAACAGCTCCTAAAATACTCTTTTACAGAGTATTCAATGGTATCCTGCTGGATCTCTCTTGTAGCAATATAATGATTCTGTTAGATTTACAGCAGAATGTAGTCCAGAGAAGGGAACTGCGTTTGAACTGTTTTATTTGTACCAATGATGCAACACATCTAACTTTGGTGGTATGGAGTATTCATATTTGTATGTTAGACAAAATCTGAAAGGAATAGAGAGTAGACAACAATATTCTGAAATTCCAGTATGTTTCCCACCTGAAAGGGGAGCAAATAATAGAAATGGTGATACTGTTACCTGCTGTTGGTTATTGGGTCATATAAAGAAACATAACAGTATGGGCAAATTAATAATAGAATGTATTGTTACTGGTGACAGGTGTAAGGGGCCCTAATAGAATGTATTTTTACTGGTGACAGGTGTAAGGGGCCCTAATAGAATGTATTGTTACTGGTATAGGTGTAAGGGGCCCTAATAGAATGTATTTTTACTGGTGACAGGTGTAAGGGGCCCTAATAGAATGTATTGTTACTGGTGACAGGTGTAAGGGGCCCTAATAGAATGTATTGTTACTGGTGACAGGTGTAAGGGGCCCTAATAGAATGTATTTTTACTTGTGACAGGTGTAAGGGGCCCTAATAGAATGTATTGTTACTGGTGACAGGTGTAAGGGGCCCTAATAGAATGTATTGTTACTGGTGACAGGTGTAAGGGGCCCTAATAGAATGTATTGTTACTGGTGACAGGTGTAAGGGGCCCTAATAGAATGTATTGTTACAGGTGTAAGGGGCCCTCAAGACGATGATGAATAGGTGACATCTCTGATTGTTTAAACATTCCATTGACTTAGGCAGATCAACTCACTCAGAATCAAGAGGAGTTTAGAATATCCATAAAGTAGATTACATTCTGGAAAGAATATATCATCTGAAAATGTATGTAATATTGTGTTAAGCTGTGACTTCCTGCAGCAGGCTCAAATTAACTTCAAACAGAAATTTCAGTGTTTCTACGCCGCCTTCCCTCCCTCGTCAGTGAATATACTCACTTTAAATCACTTAAGAAATGAAATGTGGACATTGGCTTGTACTACATAATTTATTCTACGATCTTGACCTACATTGTTGTTAAGATGTTTATAGTGTTGTTTGACTGTTCAGAAATTGTCATTTTATCTTAAGTAGCTTCTCATATTACGACATGTTTGTTCTGGGTTTTGTTTATTTGAGAGGACTTTGTGTAAGAGGATTATTTTCGGCTATTTTTGTGTACTTCAGCAATTAGGGAGTCTACTAAGCTTGTAGATAGGGGTTAGGGTGGTGTCCTTTGTCCAAATAGTCCCCATCCCCCTTAGGAAATCAGAGCATGATTTTGAATACTAGGGAAATAACTAAAAGGCTGGTAAACCTCAGTGGTATGGGAATGGTAAACTTGACATAATAATAATAATTAATAAACCCATAACCTGTCAGGGTCGTAGTGGTGTCACATTGAGACATTTGGTACAGAAAGACTTCACACATCTCTATCCTCTACAATCCTGATGAATTGGAAACTTCACACCCTGTCCAGTCTTTGGTATTAACCAACCATGTTGTCTTCTTCTGGTAGTCAGTACATTTACTCCCGATATTTTCTGATGTTTTTTTTTTCTATGGCCATTTCACTGTGGGAGGTTTGGAGAGGATTTGAACACCACCATATTAAAACAAGCTGCCCCACTGAATTGTCACTTTGAGACATTACTTAATAGTTGAACCTGAAACAGCAGTGCTTCATCATGCTTTATTTATCATTTTAGGGATCATCATTTTAGGGATCATCATTATCATCACTGTTCTTCATTTATTTTTTAATGATCACAGTGTGTTCATTATCCATCCATCTTCTGCATTCAGTCTCAGGTATAATCAGTACAAATATTTGTGTCATTTGAGTTGAAAAGAGTGAAGTACGTTGTGTTGCTAGTTTTATACCTTAGATGCATTATTTGTACCTTTTGGCCTACCCATCTGTTTTTGGTATGATACAAAAAAAAGTCAGAAGGGGTTGATCCATAAACCCACAACCCATCAGGGTTGTAATAACAGAATCTAAAAGAAAACTTAATACAACAGAAATGACTTGTCTATGTAGAATACTCAGAGTAACAATAAGAAACAGAATCAGGAATGAAAACATCAGAAGACTAACAAACACAATCTCAATCCTAAATTACATCAGAAGACAACAGATTTAGTTGTTTTCGCATGCTTCCAGACTACCATCAGACAGTGCCCCTAAAAAAGAATTACTAAACTGACGCAATGGATACAAAACTAGGGGCAGACCTTGCAAACAATGGATTACAGAAATAAAAGAGTTGACGATAACAAACATATAATGAAGCACATAAATAAGCTATCTCCAGAGAACTCTTCTACCCCTGATGCTGCTTGGGATAAAAGGGTATAAAGCTAAAATAAAAAAGAAGTGATTGTGTGATCAATATTTATATTCTGTAGGTTGCCATAATTTCACAAATGGTCTGGACACAAGACTTCCTGGGGCAGAATGTCAATCTGGTGTCTTGACTGTCTGAGACATGATGTAGCTGTCACAAAGAGGGATTAGTTCAAATAAATACTATTATAAATTGGGCACACAAAATCACTGCAGTAGAAATACCAAGAAATGAGAATCATTATTTCTCACTTGATCTTCTCAGAATGCGAGGACTTACAAGATACTTCTGGCTGCTCCTGACCTTCAGTACAAAAGTGTGCAGTATGTGTACACATATTTGTAATTTATGATTTTTGTTGTTGTTTCCTTGTATAATAGGACTCCCATCATTACATGTCATTGAGTAGTGATTTGGTCTCCCATTTCTTTCAAAGGAAGATCTCATCAACCATGTACAAAATTAGTTCTTTCATGACCTTAATGAGATTATGCCTTCACACATGATTGACTCTTGTATGACATCATTGATATTATGTCTTCACACATGATTTATTCTCTTATGACCTCATTGAGATTGTCTTCACACAAGATTGATTCTTGCATGACTTTATTGAGATTATATCTTCACACAAGATTGATTCTTGCATGACTTTATTGAGATTATAGCTTCACACATGATTGATTCTTGCATGACTTCATTGAGATTATAGCTTCACACATGATTGATTCTCGCATGACTTCATTGAGATTATAGCTTCACACATGATTGATTCTTGTATGACTATTGAGATTGTCTTCACACAAGATTGATTCTTGCATGATTTTATTGAGATTGTCTTCACACAAGATTGATTCTTGCATGACTTTATTGAGATTGTCTTCACACAAGATTGATTCTTGCATGACTTTATTGAGATTGTCTTCACACAAGATTGATTCTTGCATGACTTTATTGACATTATAGCTTCACGCATGATTGATTCTTGCATGACTTCATTGAGATTATAGCTTCACACATGATTGATTCTTGCATGACTTCATTGAGATTGTCATTATGCATGATTGATTCTTGTATAATTCATTGAGATTATGTCTTTACACATGATTGACTCTTATATCACTTCATTGAGATTATAGCTTCACACACATGATTTGTTCTTGCATGACCTTGTTGAGATTAGAGATTCACACATGATTGATTCTTGTATGACCTTATTGAGATTATAGCTTCACACACATGATTTGTTCTTGCATGACCTTGTTGAGATTAGAGATTCACACATGATTGATTCTTGTATGACCTTATTGAGATTATAGCTTCACACACATGATTTGTTCTTGCATGACCTTGTTGAGATTAGAGATTCACACATGATTGATTCTTGCATGAGCTCATTAAGATAATATGTTTATTTATCTATTGTTCACTAAATTGGCTCATGTTGAGACAGTTATTGTTAGAATGTGTACACCTGAAACTTGTCCCATAACAAATAACATGTAGAGTAGATTGACATTACTGAGTACATCTAGTCACTTCTTCTGCATTTGTTCTCAAACTCCGGCAGGTTTGCAGAATGTAGTCTGAAGAACAAAATGTGTTGTGTCATAGTTTACAGCTTGGCTGCGATATCTACCTCATACATCCAACTTCAGCATCTCTTCTGTGTCCCTTTGACCATCTATGGAATGGGAAGTCAACCCCATCTCCAAACCTCCTTAGTTGCCTCGTACGACATACATAGCAGGTAACAGTGATGCTATTATTTGCTTCCCTTTTGTATCCTGGCAACACACAGCATTTCTTTAGTCCCTAAATTTATATATTTCTGTTCAGTATATCTCAAAAGTAGGTGAAACTGCAGTAAAACTGTGAGTCAATCACAAAAAGTGAAAATTCTGTAATTAAAGTTTCATGAATGACTAAAATAACAGGAATTGAATGTTTCAACTCAAAGGCATGTAAGAAAAACAGAGCACATCCCACAGGGGGCAAACAAATATCTATAAACAGAACATAGAATAACTCAGTAGATTGAATATTAAATGCCTTGAATATAAAAGTTCAACATCTGGCTCAACAGTTCCACTCACCAAGGATAGTCATGTAAGTTGATGTTTCTCTTCTGAGCAATTCTGCATAATCATATCTGGGTTGAGAGCTTGCCTTTAAGAATCACATTTCATTTTCCCATATCCTGGAGCACATGAAGCTTCAATAGGAAGTTTCTATGTTTCTTTGTATGGGACTACCTTCAGAACTCTGATATGGCACTTTGTTTATTATGTGGACTGTGTGTTGCACGAGGTTTGAAGGGGAGCAAGGTAGTAACTCTGCCTTCTGCTATTCCTGTCATTACAGGTGACATAAAATTGTTATTCTGTTAAGTCAGATATGTCAGACCAAAAGGCACAGACATTGCAACAAAGCTGTAAATCACAATGAAGAGCATTCCGTTTGCTATACTACACTCTGTTAGGTGGCATGAGATTGAAAATGGTGCAAAAGAAAAGTTTGTTATGTATTATAACTACATGCTGTATCTTTCTCCCCATGTGAATGTTGTTTTTGCATGTATCCTTTCTTCCTTTGCAGTTTCCAAGTGAGTGCTGTTCTTACATGTATTTTGCAGTCTTTTCTTTAATATGCCTAAGCTATTTCTATTTAATCTTTTTAACTGATTTGATCTATATTACAGTGACTAGCATCTTGATTAAATCACTCTTAGCTGCCTTTGATTCTTTTGTTTTTGCAGACACCCTCTGAGTAACAGGAGGCATCTGAATGCATTGCACACTGCCACAAATTGAATTCTTCTGGGTATGAAAGAGAACTATTGAGAAACAACTCCACTCACTGCACATAGGAAACAAAAAAATATAACTCATAATCCCTGGGTACCAAAACATATAACTTATAATCTCTGGGTATCAAAACATATAACTCATAATCTCTGGGTACCAAAACATATAACTCATAATCCCTGGGTACCAAAACATATAACTCATAATCTCTTGGTACCAAAACATATAACTCTCATAATCTCTTGGTACCAAAACATAACACATAATCCCTGGGTACCAAAACATATAACTCATAATCTCTTGGTACCAAAACATAACACATAATCCCTGGGTACCAAAACATAACACATAATCTCTGGGTACCAAAACATATAACTCATAATCTCTTGGTACCAAAACATAACACATAATCTCATGGTACCAAAACATATAACTCATAACCTCTTGGTACCAAAACATAACACATAATCTCTGGGTACCAAAACATATAACTCATAATCTCTTGGTACCAAAACATATAACTCATAACCTCTTGGTACCAAAACATATAACTCATAATCTTTTGGTACCAAAACATATAACTCATAATCCCTGGGTACCAAAACATATAACTCATAATCCCTGGGTACCAAAACATATAACTCATAATCTCTGGGTACCAAAACATAACTCATAATCCCTGTGTACCAAAACATATAACTCATAATCTCTGGGTACCAAAACATAACTCATAATTCCTGGGTACCAAAAGATATAACTCATAATCTCTTGGTACCAAAACATATAACTCATAATCCCTGGGTACCAAAACATATAACTCATAATCTCCTGGTACAAAAACATATAACACATAATCTCTGGGTACCAAAACATAACTCATAATTCCTGGGTACCAAAACATATAACTCATAATCCTTGGGTACCAAAACATATAATTCATAATCTCTTGGTACCAAAACATATAACTCTCATAATCTCTTGGGTACCAAAACATATAACTCATAATCTCTTGGTACCAAAACATATAACTCTCATAATCTCTTGGTACCAAAACATATAACTCATAATCTCTTGGTACCAAAACATATAACTCATAATCTCTTGGTACCAAAACATATAACTCATAATCTCTTGGTACCAAAACATATAACTCATAATCTCCTGGTACCAAAACATATAACTCATAATCCCTGGGTACCAAAACATATAACTCATAATCTCCTGGTACCAAAACATATAACACATAATCCCTTGGTACCAAAACATATAACTCATAATCTCCTGGTACAAAAACATATAACTCATAATCCCTGGGTACCAAAACATATAACTCATAATCTCTTGGTACCAAAACATATAACTCTCATAATCTCTTGGTACCAAAACATATAACTCTCATAATCTCTTGGTACCAAAACATATAACTCATAATCTCTTGGTACCAAAACATATAACTCTCATAATCTCTTGGTACCAAAACATATAACTCATAATCTCTTGGTACCAAAACATATAACTCATAATCCCTGGGTACCAAAACATATAACTCATAATCTCCTGGTACCAAAACATATAACACATAATCCCTTGGTACCAAAACATATAACTCATAATCTCCTGGTACAAAAACATATAACACATAATCTCTGGGTACCAAAACATAACTCATAATTCCTGGGTACCAAAACATATAACTCATAATCCTTGGGTACCAAAACATATAACTCATAATCTCTTGGTACCAAAACATATAACTCTCATAATCTCTTGGGTACCAAAACATATAACTCATAATCTCTTGGTACCAAAACATATAACTCTCATAATCTCTTGGTACCAAAACATATAACTCATAATCTCTTGGTACCAAAACATATAACTCATAATCTCTTGGTACCAAAACATATAACTCATAATCTCCTGGTACCAAAACATATAACTCATAATCCCTGGGTACCAAAACATATAACTCATAATCTCCTGGTACCAAAACATATAACACATAATCCCTTGGTACCAAAACATATAACTCATAATCTCCTGGTACAAAAACATATAACTCATAATCCCTGGGTACCAAAACATATAACTCATAATCTCTTGGTACCAAAACATATAACTCTCATAATCTCTTGGTACCAAAACATATAACTCTCATAATCTCTTGGTACCAAAACATATAACTCATAATCTCTTGGTACCAAAACATATAACTCTCATAATCTCTTGGTACCAAAACATATAACTCATAATCTCTTGGTACCAAAACATATAACTCATAATCCCTGGGTACCAAAACATATAACTCATAATCTCCTGGTACCAAAACATATAACACATAATCCCTTGGTACCAAAACATATAACTCATAATCTCCTGGTACAAAAACATATAACACATAATCTCTGGGTACCAAAACATAACTCATAATTCCTGGGTACCAAAACATATAACTCATAATCCTTGGGTACCAAAACATATAACTCATAATCTCTTGGTACCAAAACATATAACTCTCATAATCTCTTGGGTACCAAAACATATAACTCATAATCTCTTGGTACCAAAACATATAACTCTCATAATCTCTTGGTACCAAAACATATAACTCATAATCTCTTGGTACCAAAACATATAACTCATAATCTCTTGGTACCAAAACATATAACTCATAATCCCTGGGTACCAAAACATATAACTCATAATCTCTGGGTACTAAAACATAACTCATAATTCCTGGGTACCAAAACATATAACTCATAATCCCTGGGTACCAAAACATATAACTCATAATCCCTGGGTACTAAAACATAACTCATAATACTTGGGCACCAAAACAAACAAACATTTTGTTCTGCACAGATAAGATGTGAAATGTAGATAATTTATGAATGATCATTTTTTTAAAAATAATTGGCACCCAACTGCCATTCTGTCTCTGCTGTAATTGACCATTGTCTATTGATGTCTCTTTACACATATTGTTTCTATTTGATCAATGAATTGCATTATTGTAGAAGACAGTATTAAACTATTGAGGAAAGTAACATTTTGAACTAGGACTCAAAGCTGTGTTTTACTACTTTTACTTACTTTACTACATTGTCTTTGCATGGTGAAGGATTATCTATATTAATTACTATTGTCTTGTCAAAGAGGGATGATGATACCCAGATTTATATTGTAATAATTTTACTATGGTGAAATAATCCTGGTGAAATAAGCTGTGAGCAGGTAGCTCTTAAAGCCAGTAACTTTTCTGACAGGTTCTCAGGTGTGTAAATGAGATGACACCCAGTGGCATATAAGGTGTCAAAGACATAGATGTGAAAGGTGGGTTTATGGATGCATCTTTAGTCCCGAAAGGAAGGCATTACATTGTGCCAGTATTACCATGTCATGCCAGGAGCACAGCACACACTTCTGGGCCAAAAATCTCATAATTACTGTGCTAAATATGTTGACTAACCAGCACTGATGGCACATCTAGCATTCTCCGCCACCTAGGAGTCTGCTGCAAAATGAAAAAGGTTCAATGCCCAAGGGCCTGTATCTACTTATCATCCATTGGGATATTTGATAGAAGACAAAAGAAATTGAGACAAGATGTAACGATGTTGTTTTCACATGTGACGAGTTGTCAGCTTGTCTCCCAACTTTCCTTAATCGTCTCCTTCAGCATAGTTGTAAAGATTAGTTACCCTATTCTTTGAACCCTGGACTACAGTTCCAGACCACGGATGCTACACACATGCGGCAGTTTGCTATATACTCGTACAATAACAATGGAATCTTTTATAGCATGTATATTTATAATAAAATGTCCAATGTAACGACACTTTCATTTAGTTTAGTCCCCATCGAGGCCAGCACTGTGCAGTGGTGATGGGGCTTAGTTCAGCCATCAGGGGCTGGAAACTAAGACTGGTTGGGCAGTCCCACTCGAGCAGGACCATAGTCCTGCCCAAGTAAGCAGAGTGCTGAAGACGGAGGCAACCAGCCAAAAGGCGCACAGATAATCAGGATGCCACGCACAAAACACAATGGAAACATGTCTGTATTTAACAGATATAGACATGTTTTAAGTGAACGAAAGAAGAAGAAGAATTTAGTTTAGTTTCTAATTCTCAATTAGTTTAGTTTCTAATTCCCAATTAGTTTATTCTTTAGTGTATATAAAAAAGAATAAAAATAATCCAGAATTTTGAAAAGTGTTGTTAATTGGGGAATTTTGTTATAAATGTATTCACTATAAAGGGATTTGACTTATGAACTTCCAGTTTGAGAATGGGAATATATAGGCCTACAACAGCTTTAATCTTAATGAGGGATTTTATTGGTAATTTCAATTAATATGCCATTTGTAGTTTCTGGATTGAATCCAAATTTTGGTGAGGTAGGTCACTTTCAACCATTTTGCGTCATTTGTTTACATCATGGTGGATGACCATTACAAAATGAGCAGCCGGTCACTTAAGATAGATTTAGTTAATTGTTTCGGGTCCTGATGCATCTGCTTACTTCAGATCTGGAAAGTGAAGAACATGATGACATTGAGTACTAGGAGTGGTTTTGAGTGTTTCATCCCCCTCTTCCCCTTTAGAAAAAAATAGAACATGATATTTAGTAGGCGCAACTATGAAACTAGTAAATCAGAGGGTTAAGCACACCATTATCAATTGGCAACAATAATTTGGTCAACGAAGCCCATAT
The DNA here is from genome assembly GCA_034231615.1 of Meghimatium bilineatum. Classification (NCBI taxonomy): domain Eukaryota; kingdom Metazoa; phylum Mollusca; class Gastropoda; order Stylommatophora; family Philomycidae; genus Meghimatium; species Meghimatium bilineatum. Next base: position 13,144,891 of record CM067315.1, on the reverse strand, counting down.
GAGAAGTTGAAAACACTAGGGTCTTTCATTGGCACACCTTTCAGCAATGATATGGATCTTATAGCTGGGTCAGAACAATCATTGAAAGAATTAACATCAAAGTTGGAAAAAGTTACCAGCAAGTACGGAATGGAAATCAATACATCATCATCATCAAGTGCCGTCTCCGCAACGAAGGTTGGCTGCAACGTATCTCCAACATCTCCTGTCTCTTGTCTTGGTGGTGCACTCTGCTAGACTGTAACCTATCCATCGTGTAATGTTACTCTCCCACTTGTATCTCTGCCTACCTCTTGCTCGCTTCCCTTTGACTTTACCCTCAAGTAAGGTCTTCAATAGGGTGTCATGTCTTTTAATGTGTCCAAAGTATTTTATTTGCCTGATCTTTATTTCTCTTAGTAGTTCTTTCTTCATATTAAGTGTCTTTAGCACCTCTTTATTTGTTTTCTTCTTTTTCCATGATGTTCTCCCTATTCTTCTATATACCCACATCTCAAAGGCATCAATTTTGTCTTCTAATTGTTTATTTAGTGTCCATGTTTCTGAGCCATACATTAATATGGAATAGATGTAGCATTTTATAATTCTCATTTTTAACTTGTTTGTAATTTGTTTAGATATTAATCATTTCCTCATGTCATTGAAGGTACTTTTAGCCATTCCTATTCTCCTTTTAACTTCTGTTTCACATCTGCCATCATTTGTGACTATGATGGAAATCAATACATATAAGAGTAAAATCTTGGTAAACAGCAGAGACACAGAAAACCAGACTAATATCGTGATGAATGGACATAAGATTGAGGAGATGAATACCTTCAAATACCTCGGATCCAGTATATGCAGCGATGGTAAATGCAAAGCAGAATTAAAAATAAGGCTGGAGATGGCTTTAGCTTCCTTGTCAAGGCTAACAGTGATTTGGAAAAGCAACATCAGTGTTGGAGTGAAAGTCAAACTGTATATGTCGATAGTGCTTTTATTTTGCTGTATGGTTGTGAGAGATGGACACTCACTGCGGACATGGAGAGAAGATTACAGGCTTTCGAGTACAAATGCTACAGAGGAATTCTACAAATTTCCTATAGGGAACATAAGACCAATGTGTACATAAGAAATAAAGTGGAGATATGTGCAGGTGTTCAGGAGCCATTGCTTTCAATAGTGAAACGATGAAAATTAGCATCGTTCGGACATGTATGCAGGCACGATTCCTTGTCAAAAACAATACTGCAGGGAACTGTCGAGGGTGGAAGAAGCAGAGGAGGACAAATAAAGACATGGACAGACAACATCAAGGAATGGACAGGGCAAGATATTTCCACACTCATCCGCATCTCTGAGGATAAAATTCACTGGAGGACTCTGTGTGCTGAGGCATCCAATGTTGTACCCCTATGACCCTGAAGGGTATGGGTTTATTGATTGATTACAGTAGCTGGGAAAGCCGAATTTGATCTTGACCCCTCACCAAACACATAGGGCCTAACGACATAATTCTCTACAGCTTTGTCGGTTATTAATTGATTTTAATTTCTAGATGAGTTTTTCCATTGCACCATTCCCCGCTGCATGTAATTATTTAAACTTTTTGGTTGATTGCGAATCCCAGGAACTGCGAGCGATTAGCTCTTACTTCCTATGTTCAGTGGGTGGATTTTCTGAGCTTTCTTTCATATCCAGGAAACTTCAGCTTTCGGCTTATTACAATGTCAATGGTAGGGGTCTTCTTCTCAGAGGGGGTATATAATTATATAGATGACATGCTACAAAGCTCCCATAAGAGAGACTCAAAATAACGGCATGTCATCTACTAAATTTTCTGTTGTTTGTCTAGTGGGGGCCATTGGTGAGACCCACAGACGCAACCGCATGCCTACAAGTTTTGATAACTTGCTAATTCTTGTTCAGCTCCATACCATTCATTAATTTTAAATAGTTCTTCGACCTGGGTAATCATTGTCTCCACACCGGCATCTATGATTCGCTTCGCTAGTATTTAATAACAGAAAAAAGAAACTACGTCTATGTTTACAAATTTGTGGTGTACTTTGTCACTGGTATCGAGGTATTGGAACTGAGAGAAAGAGACAAACTGTCATGTCCTATTTGAAGTAGGATCTTAATCTTCGGTAATAGGCCAATAAAAAAACAACAGAAGTATATAATCGTGGAATGTACACAGTCATTCCTGTCTGACATTTACACATTATCATGCTTTTTTCTCTTAGTTAGTTATTTGTTATCATGAAGTGCTGTCTCCGCAACGAAGGATGGCTGCAACAGACCTCCAACGTCCACTGTCTCTTATTTTAGTGGTGCTCTATGCTAGACTGTAACCTTTCTATCTCGTGATGATTCTCTCCCATTAGTATAGTATCTGATAACCCACATCTCAAAGACATCAACTCTTGTCTTCTAATTGTTTGTTTATTGTCCATGTTTCCGAGCCATAGGCCTACATTAATATAGAATAGTTGGCGCATTTTATAATTCTCATTTTTATCTTGTTTGTAATTTGTTTAGGGTGTTAATATTTTCCTCATGTCATTGAAAGTACTTTTTAGTCAGTCCTATTCTCCTTTTAACTGTTATAATCATGCATTGCTCCAGTTAGCAACAGGAAATAACAGCGTTAATTTTAATCAATTTGACGAAAACTATAGGCGTAATGTTTATGTAGGCCTATATCGATTACGGCCAAATTGTGTTATATCGGCATGAATCCAGGCCATGCATGAACTATCATAACTACGACAATCGTAATTTCTTTTGGGACGGAGGGGTTGATATAAACAACGAATTTACTGAACCTGCAATGTCGACTTGACAGATGGGACAATTCATAATTAACAAGTAGCAGACGATAGGATTACAGAAATCAAGGGCAAGGTCGTAATGACAACTTGACCAAACAAAAAGACCAAACAAATGTTTGTACGAACGAAACAAGAACCAAACTTGAAATTTCTTGCGTTAAATTTATAAAAGACAAAAAAAAAATATCCGAAGGATTTAGATGAAATGTTTAAAAACAAAACGAATATAGGCATATACTTCAACTAATTCGCTCAATGAATAACGCGTTTATTTTAGAGAAGAAAAAATGACGTTATAACTGCTGCCTCAACGTAATTTTCTCACTGACGTCCAAGTCACAATATAAAAGCGTGCTGAGTTGAGGCTCATCATCATCAAGTGCCATGCCGGCTGGCATAGGCGATCATGGCACTCCACATCTCTCTGTCTCTAGTATTATGTATCAGAATCGTTGTTGTTTCCCTGCCGTGTCATTTTGTTAGAATGTTTAATATTTCCTCACATTGTCGTTCTCTATCTCTGTGCCTTCAATCTTGCCTGTTGTGACAATGTTCTCCCAACCCCCCTGTCTCATAACTCGGCCAAAAAATAAAGATTGTCTTTTTCTTATATTATTGACTAAGCTCCGTCTCACATTTGACTCTTTTAACAACTTAACATTAATTTTTCTGGCAGCCCATGGTATTCTCGACATTCTTCTGTAGAACTACATCTCTACTGTTTCTAATTTCCCAATTTCTTGCTTGTTTATTGTCCAAGAATCGCCGAGAGTTTATTGTCCAAGAATCGCATAGAGTTTATTGTCCAAGAATCGCCAAGAGTTTATTGTCCAAGAATCGCCAAGAGTTTATTGTCCAAGGATCGCCAAAAGTTTATTGTCCAAGAATCGCCAAGAGTTTATTGTCCAAGAACTGGGCTAGCTTTTGATTTTTATATTTCTATTCATATTCTGTTCTACACAATATACAAATTTTAACTATGAGAAATGTGTCCACATGTTGTACTAAACCTAACTGAAATGCTCAAACAAGAAATATAGATGTTCTCAAGAAAAGAGAAAGGTTCATTACGTGAGACGTGTCCATACATTCCTGATTTTTAATATTAGGCTTGATTTCATATAGCTTCCGTGACGCGGAGGTAAAACAACACGCAACGTTTGCTACCGATCATTCGATCTACGCGCAACGCACCGAGAGCGTCCCCCCCCCCCAGATCTTTCATGGGAGTTGAAAGGGGGAACTTTCAGGGCGTTGCGTGCATATGAATTGATGCCGCGTTGTATGCACCCTTAGCAAAAGTTTATTTCGTTAAATAATGTATGGTTTGTCTCGTACAAAATGTAGATACATCTTCCCGTAATGAACCAATAGAAAAAAACAACTAAAAGGAATATAAATTATGATTCATGAGAAACTTCGTGAGTTTCGTCAAATGTTGGCTGCAATGCTGAAATGTCAGGAATTTTCATAAAGCCACAGAAAGACGATTTCAAGAGTTCACTTTCAAAACAAAGAATGCGACATCTTTTCGCTTTGTCTGTGAGCACGACGTGGCAGTAACGCTGGATGCTTCAGCACACAGTGCCCTCTAGTGATTTCTATCTTCAACGATGCGGATGAGTGAGGGGAAACAAATCTTGTTTCAGAAATATCAGAATACATTAAACTGAAGATGTAGACCAGCGGCGGGAAAGTTTTATGTATCACGGACCATATGTAAATGTATATAATTCGCAGACTATTTGTAAATTTATAACGTTATTTCAGGTCATTTGTAAATTTATAATGCATGTAGGACCTGAGACAGAGCTTTTCAGAGCACTGCAATCCGTATATAAGGAGGAAAGTGGATTTTGGAATTTACACACCACCAGACCCATAGATAAGGAGAGAGTTTAGGGCGCTCAAACCCCTCTCTTAGTAAATCTGAACATGAATTTTATTACTAGGGACTTAAGGGACTTAGTCAAAATGTTTTAGTTATATCTACGGCCCTGTCCACCACCTCCACAGAGAATCAGAACTAAGGCAGTTATATCTACGGCCCTGTCCACCACCTCTACAGAGAATCAGAACTAAGGCAGTTATATCTACGGCCCTGTCCACCACCTCCACAGAGAATCAGAACTAAGGCAGTTATATCTACGGCCCTGTCCACCACCTCCACAGAGAATCAGAACTAAGACAGTTATATCTACGGCCCTGTCCACCACCTCCACAGAGAATCAGAACTAAGGCAGTTATATCTACGGGCCTGTCCACCACCTCTACAGAGAATCAGAACTAAGGCAGTTATATCTACGGCCCTACAAACCACCTCCACAGAGAATCAGAACTAAGGCAGTTATATCTACGGCCCTGTCCACCACCTCCACAGAGAGTCCGAGCGTGACGTTTAGCTGGAAAGCATGCTAAATGCTAATAAAGGCGGATACACGAAACTATGGTGGATGAGACTAGTTATGAAGTGATTGAGGGAGTTTGAAATTGCTCGCGGAGGTAGTAGATGGGAACGATTGACGGGTAGGGCTAGGAAAATATACAGTCAACGCGCCAAGGGAACTATCAGATTACATATTCTTCACCATCTGTTGAAAGAGGCGGAACTCCTATGGTGATGCCCAAGTCTAAAGAGTATCTCAGTCTGTTCATATAATCACCAATCACTTATCCACAAAGATATAATAAAAGATTACATAAATCGTAGAATTGAGTACTTTCAGGTAACACCACCCTCTTTTTCAGTCTATCCTCAGGCTCAGGTGCGACCTAATGCCTATTATTAGTCTACTTCTGTACAGTGACTTGGAGAAGGGTACACGATCTCAAGGTGGCCAAAAGAAGCGCTACAAGGAATCGTTAAAGACTTCACTGAAAGCCTTTGAAATAGGCCAAGATACATGGGAAGAACTTGCACAAAATATATCTATATAATTTTAATTATGTCACGATTTAATACCACGTAAGCGTACCGTAGGAGAAGGGATGATCGTGGACGTTGAGGTAGGATTAGACTTAATCCAGTAGAAGGCAAGTTTATCATCTGTACGAAAGCCATTTTGCTAATAGAAATGTACTGACAGAGTGACATCACAAAGTACTACAAAATTGCAATCTGTGATGACATCACAAATTAATACAAAATTACGATCGGCGTAGGTTTCTTAAAAACTGTTTCCGAGGTAGGCCCAGGATATGTGATCGCACCCTATTTTCTCTGTTGCTACCCTGTGTCACCTGCACGTGACAGAGAATTTACGAGCAAAGAATAGTAACACCGCCATCTGTCTTACATGTTTTTAGTGGCGACTAAGATGATTAGATCTCCTGTTCGTAACCCGTAGCACACCTCCGCTATGATGATAGCTGCTGAAGACTGTCCTGAGCTATGGAAGGGCATCAGCTCATTTATCTGTGACTTGCCCAGAACATGCAAGAAAGTCATCTCACAGTAGATTCTTCTTGATTCTTGATTAGAAACTGGCCTCACAGCATGTGGGAATTTCCATAAGTGCTCCGCTCTCTGTTCCAGCAGCCATCCGACTCAATGGTGTTTCGAGTCTAATGTCGCTGAAACAGACGTCGACATCACGGCACAACTCTGGCTCTTGCGACAGGTTTGTTTGTTGTTCCGCCCACCCACGCTGTTCCCGTTACTAAGGAACTACATGATAACTATTATCGAAGGTTGCGACTACGGGGACAGTAGAATATCCGATGATCAAAAGCGAAGTAAAACAACAAATGAAAAAGATTATATTTTTTACCAACATTATATATACCAATGCGGTTGTCTGAGGCTAAGCAGAAGACAATCTTTGCATTTATACGTGCAATATTATTGTAGCGGTAACTTTACACTCTGGTAGGGGTGGGGAAAAATTGCCAAACGAATATATGATTTACTAAAGAAGAGAGGAAGATAATGGGATGTTTATATAATTCAAAGACAGTACTATTTAACTGCTTGCTTAAATGTTTACACAGTAGTAATAATATTAGCCCCCTGGGTTGTGTGGATATTATTACCCCTTATTTTTGGATGTATATGCCCTCGACTGACATGAAGTGCTCTTGAATCCAACTTACTCATATGCGAATACTGGTACAAGCCGGTATATTTTCGTACCATAACAGCGGCGATAACTGATGTAATACTGTTGTTGTTGTGTCATGCGGTCAAGTGGAATGTCATTATCTCGCCATATTTTCCACTTTCTAACGTCCTTATTTGTACCACACAAGAATAAACGGGCATGTACAGAACTATTACTGAGATGTTTTAATTTTTCAACGTAGCCTCACGGATATGTCCTATATACTGTGCACTCTCCATGAAATATATTCTGATTTAAAGAAACGTGTTCCTGGTTTAGCATTATCACTAACAAAGCACAGCCTGAGGTAAGATATTCGAAATATGATAAAGTTATAATTAATGCGCCTGTGTTAAAACACTAATATTGGACGTTAATAGCATATACTAGGTCGTCTGTTATTTTCTGGACTACTATGCTACTTTTTCAAGGAGGTAGTTATTAGAAGATTATTAGTTCTAGAATTTGGTAGTTTGTACTAGATGGTAGTCTAGAGTTGTAGTAGTTTGTACTAGATGGTAGTCTAGAGTTTTGGTAGTTTGTACTAGATGGTAGTCTAGAGTTTTGGTAGTTTTTACTAGATGGTAGTCTAGAGTTTTGATAGTTTGTACTAGATGGTAGTCTAGAGTTGTAGTAGTTTGTACTAGATGGTAGTCTAGAGTTTTGGTAGTTTGTACTAGATGGTAGTCTAGAGTTGTAGTAGTTTGTACTAGATGGTAGTCTAGAGTTTTGGTAGTTTGTACTAGATGGTAGTCTAGAGTTGTAGTAGTTTGTACTAGATGGTAGTCTAGAGTTTTGGTAGTTTGTACTAGATGGTAGTCTAGAGTTGTAGTAGTTTGTACTAGATGGTAGTATAGAGTTTTGGTAGTTTGTACTAGATGGTAGTCTAGAGTTCTGGTAGTTTTTACTAGATGGTAGTCTAGGGTTTTGATAGTTTGTACTAGATGGTAGTCTAGAATTTTAGTAGTTTGTACTAGATGGTAGTCTAGAGTTTTGGTAGTTTGTACTAGATGGTAGTCTAGAGTTTTGGTAGTTTGTACTAGATGGTAGTCTAGAGTTTTGGTAGTTTGTACTAGATGGTAGTCTAGAGTTTTGGTAGTTTGTACTAGATGGTAGTCTAGAGTTTTGGTAGTTTGTACTAGATGGTAGTCTAGAGTTTTGGTAGTTTGTACTAGATGGCAGTCTAGAGTTTTGGTAGTTTGTACTAGATGGTAGTCTAGAGTTTTGGTAGTTTGTACTAGATGGTAGTCTAGAGTTGTAGTAGTTTGTACTAGATGGTAGTCTAGAGTTTTGGTAGTTTGTACTAGATGGTAGTCTAGAGTTGTAGTAGTTTGTACTAGATGGTAGTCTAGAGTTTTGGTAGTTTGTACTAGATGGTAGTCTAGAGTTTTGGTAGTTTTTACTAGATGGTAGTCTAGAGTTTTGATAGTTTGTACTAGATGGTAGTCTAGAGTTGTAGTAGTTTGTACTAGATGGTAGTCTAGAGTTGTAGTAGTTTGTACTAGATGGTAGTCTAGAGTTTTGATAGTTTGTACTAGATGGTAGTCTAGAGTTTTAGTAGTTTGTACTAGATGGTAGTCTAGAGTTTTGGTAGTTTCTACTAGATGGTAGTCTAGAGTTTTGGTAGTTTTTACTAGATGGTAGTCTAGAGTTGTAGTAGTTTGTACTAGATGGTAGTCTAGAGTTTTGGTAGTTTGTACTAGATGGTAGTCTAGAGTTTTGGTAGTTTGTACTAGATGGTAGTCTAGAGTTTTGATAGTTTGTACTAGATGGTAGTCTAGAGTTTTGGTAGTTTGTACTAGATGGTAGTCTAGAGTTTTGGTAGTTTGTACTAGATGGTAGTCTAGAGTTTTGGTAGTTTGTACTAGATGGTAGTCTAGAGTTTTGGTAGTTTGTACTAGATGGTAGTCTAGAGTTTTGGTAGTTTGTACTAGATGGTAGTCTAGAGTTTTGGTAGTTTGTACTAGATGGTAGTCTAGAGTTTTGGTAGTTTGTACTAGATGGTAGTCTAGAGTTTTGGTAGTTTGTACTAGATGGTAGTCTAGAGTTTTGGTAGTTTGTACTAGATGGTAGTCTAGAGTTTTGGTAGTTTGTACTAGATGGTAGTCTAGAGTTTTGGTAGTTTGTACTAGATGGTAGTCTAGAGTTTTGGTAGTTTGTACTAGATGGTAGTCTAGAGTTTTGGTAGTTTGTACTAGATGGTAGTCTAGAGTTTTGGTAGTTTGTACTAGATGGTAGTCTAGAGTTTTGGTAGTTTGTACTAGATGGTAGTCTAGAGTTTTGGTAGTTTGTACTAGATGGTAGTCTAGAGTTTTGGTAGTTTGTACTATATGGTAGAGCCACCACCGTAGATTTGCTATACAGATCATACGTTGTTGTATTTACAAATAAAGAGAAGAAAAAATTAATTCATGATTTCTCGTGTGTCAATTCTACTTTTCAATGGAATAATTTGATGACTTTTTGTGAAAAAGGGCTAAAAGAGATGGGGGAGGGGGAGATTTGGCGTTTGGCCAACCTCTTGGCTAAAATCCCAACACTAGTGGTCATGTTCTTATTTGATAGGGGTGGTGGTTGAAGCTCAAAACGCCTCTCTTATCTTCGGACTTGTTTGTATAGCAGACGATACGTACGAGTAAAATAGAGATGTAAGATGGATTTAAAAATAACTTATATCAACGAAAAAAATGTAAACCGGACTCACAGAATCACTTATTTTAACGAAGAAATGAAAGCAGGATTCACATAATCATTTATATCAACGAAAAAAAATTGGTATGGTTTGGACATGCAACCCAACACCACTTCCTGTCTAAGATAACTTTGAAGGGGGCAGTGGGGGCAGGAAGGGGGCAGTGGAGACAGAGAAAATCCCTGATTGAGAATATCAAAGAACAGACGAATTCTACATTCGTCATCATCGCGCGTTTGCTTTGTTTATTTCTATTTTAGAGAATTACCAGCAATATATCTCTTGTATCCTATTTTATCCCGAGGGGAAATACTTCCAGAACTTGATTTCATACACAGAAGACTCCAACTTAAAGCGGCGTGTACCAGAGGACACCAACTCACAGCTGTGTGCAACAGAAGACTCCAACTCACAGTGGTGTGCAACAGAAGACTCAACTTCACAGCGGTGTGTACCAGAAGATACCAACTCACAGCTTTGTGCGCCAGAGGACACCACCTCACAGCCGTGTGCCCAGAAGACTCCACTTCACAGCGGTGTGCACCAGAAGACTCCACTTCACAGCGGTGTGCAATGCTTTTAGAATAAGCCTCCTACTCAGAAGGAGTAATCAACAACGTCGATTATAGAAATAAATGAAGACCTCTATTGTCTGTATGTATCCTGCGCAGCGCTCATGGGACAGCTACTTCCAGTACGAGGGTGGAAGTGATATCGTTACTGCAACATTAACAATAGTTCTTAGAAACTTAATTTACTGCAGCACTTATCTTGTTTACTTCTCAGTTCATGCCATCGATTCTCAGATCATGCTTCGATTCTCAGATCATGCATCGATACTCAGTTCATGCATCGATACTCAGTTCATGCATCGATTCTCAGTTCATGCATCGATTCTCAGTTCATGCATCGATTCTCAGTTCATGCATCGATTCTCAGTTCATGCTTCAACTCTCAGTTCATACTTCGAAAAATTACAAGCTTGTCGATGTGAGTCGTTGGAATTTAACTGCTTCTAAACTCCTGGGTATTACATGGATCTAAGCTAAGGACATGCTCACGTATGTGGTTATGAAAGAGTAGATAGACTTGTACCCAATGCACCTATCATACATGATTTAAGAAGGATAAGGGAGACTAGCTAAAGTTGTTTGTCGAACGACGGCGGCATATGGACACCATAGATTGCGATTGGAGAATTTGATATTAAGACTGAGACGAAAAGAACTTGGAGCCTGCAGGACATAGTAAGGAGTATTTGTAACGAAAACACCGCGGAAACTTTCATCATGCATTTCATTCGACATTAGTATGTGTGTGGAAGTGGGGTAGTTGCTGTGCGACTTTCTGCGTATTGGGTTATCCAACCCAGCCACATCTCTCATCCTAGCACGCATAAACCGGATCAGCAGATATAGTGACACAAGATTTTAATAAACATGCGGATTAAGAGATTAAAAAATTATAAAGCAAATATACAAATTAATAATAAAACACATCCTTGTCTACCCACATCCGCATATAGGGCCTACCACACGCACATATCACACATGTCTATAGGTAAATATATATAATTGTTAAAATCACTAACAGGGACTGAGCTGGACAATCATGGTTTTTCAAAGTCCTGCGACTGTACTGCTTGCTGTTCTTGTTGCTGAGCTGATACTTACTAGGATCTGTGTTGGTAAGTTAAGTGTCGGTAAGTTTTATATTATGTGTTGGTAAGTTAAGTGTTGGTAAGTTAAGTGTTGGTAAGTTTTATATTATGTGTTGGTAAGTTAAGTGTTGGTAAGTTAAGTGTTGGTAAGTTTTATATTATGTGTTGGTAAGTTAAGTGTTGGTAAGTTAAGTGTTGGTAAGTTTTATATTATGTGTTGGTAAGTTAAGTGTTGTGTTGGTAAGTTAAGTGTTGGTAAGTTTTATATTAAGTGTTGGTAAGTTAAGTGTTGGTAAGTTTTATATTATGTGTTGGTAAGTTAAGTGTTGTCTTGGTAAGTTAAGTGTTGGTAAGTTAAGTGTCGGTAAGTTTTATATTATGTGTTGGTAAGTTAAGTGTTGGTAAGTTTTATATTATGTGTTGGTAAGTTAAGTGTTGGTAAGTTTTATATTATGTGTTGGTAAGTTAAGTGTTGTGTTGGTAAGTTTTATATTATGTGTTGGTAAGTTAAGTGTTGGTAAGTTAAGTGTTGGTAAGTTTTATATTATGTGTTGGTAAGTTAAGTGTTGGTAAGTTAAGTGTTGGTAAGTTTTATATTATGTGTTGGTAAGTTAAGTGTTGTGTTGGTAAGTTAAGTGTTGGTAAGTTTTATATTATGTGTTGGTAAGTTAAGTGTTGGTAAGTTAAGTGTTGGTAAGTTTTATATTATGTGTTGGTAAGTTAAGTGTTGGTAAGTTTTATATTATGTGTTGGTAAGTTAAGTGTTGGTAAGTTAAGTTTTGGTAAGTTTTATATTATGTGCTGGTAAGTTAAGTGTTGTGTTGGTAAGTTAAGTGTTGGTAAGTTTTATATTATGTGTTGGTAAGTTAAGTGTTGTGTTGGTAAGTTAAGTGTTGGTAAGTTAAGTGTTGGTAAGTTTTATATTATGTGTTGGTAAGTTAAGTGTTGGTAAGTTAAGTGTTGGTAAGTTAAGTTTTGGTAAGTTTTATATTATGTGTTGGTAAGTTAAGTGTTGGTAAGTTTTATATTATGTGCTGGTAAGTTAAGTGTTGGTAAGTTAAGTGTTGGTAAGTTTTATATTATGTGCTGGTAAGTTAAGTTTTGGTAAGTTTTATATTATGTGCTGGTAAGTTAAGTGTTGGTAAGTTAAGTGTTGGTAAGTTTTATATTATGTGCTGGTAAGTTAAGTGTTGATACGTTTTATATTATGTGCTGGTAAGTTAAGTGTTGGTAAGTTAAGTATCGGTAAGTTTTATATTATGTGTTGGTAAGTTAAGTGTTGGTAAGTTTTATATTATGTGCTGGTAAGTTAAGTGTTGGTAAGTTAAGTGTCGGTAAGTTTTATATTATGTGTTGGTAAGTTAAGTGTTGGTAAGTTTTATATTATGTGTTAGTAAGCTAAGTGTTGGTAAGTTTTATATTATGTGTTGGCAAGTTATAAGCCTATGTTGTGTGATGGTAAGTTATATGTTATGAGTTGGTACGTTATATATTATGTGTTGGTAAGTTATATGGTGTGTTATTGTAAGTTATATGCTCGTAAGTTATATGTTCTGTGTTGGTGATTTATATGTTGGTAAGTTACCTATTTTATGTTGGTAAGTTATATATTATGTGTTGGCAAGTTATGTATTATATTTTGAGTTATAAGCTATACAAGAATTAGTTACAAACATCAATGGATATAACGGATGTTCTAGATTACTATTTGTGCAATGTATATTTATTTTTAACATGTTTTCCTCTTTGTATAAACTTCTGCGTGATGTGTCCCTTACAGAACACTGTTTGCCCTCTCTGTGTGGCGTGTCCCGTACAGAAAGAACACTATTTGCCTTCTCTACGTATCAGAGAAATGCACAATGCCGAACAGTGGTCTCCTGAATGAATAATAAAGTAAACCACCCATTGTGTTAACGAGTAAAAGTAATAACAAATACAACAACAAATAATAACAGTAAGAATAAAAGCAACAAAAAATAACAACAATATTAATAACAACAATAACAATAGCAGCAATACTAATAATTACAGTAATAACTTATTGCAACAAAATAGGTTAACAGCATTGTAAGATACTTCCCCACCATATTAACTAACGCTCCTTTTTTGGTGTACTCGCCATTCAGTTCATCGTTAACTGTGTGCTTTCAGTGTGCATGTGCAGTGATTTCAGTGTGCGTATGCATGGCTGCATGTGCAATCTCGTATGGAATGTCAGTTAAATGTCAAGTACAGTGTATTGATTGATTATGAAATTCAATGTAGCCACAATAGCTCCCTCCAAAATATCATATATTTTCTTATTGTCTAGGCTGGCTACTCCCAAGTCGGAGGACAAGCTGCTATGAGGATCCCCCTATTGGATGCTTCCCTACAAGTTACCCCTACAACAATACGGCTGGGTTCAGACCTCAAAGTCCAGAAAGGATCGATGTCCAGTTTTATTTCCATAAACCTCAAGTGCCGAGAACGATGTTTAATATCCGAAACGCTGATCAGGTAACAGTGTATCATCATTATTGTAAGTATTTACATCTTCATCGTAGTAATCGTGGGTATCGATTACTATAATATAGAGGGCTTATTCTATTAACGTCTGACTTGACATTTGACATATCGATTACTATAATATAGAGCTATTAACGCTTGACTTGACATATGACAATATACCACAGCGGTTCTCAACATTTTTCAAAGGAGAGCATCGCACACATGTAATCGTTAGTGCTTGTGAGCACTTTTTGACTTGCGTGGCGTGAATACACGTTCTTACGAGAACACGGATGTGCTGACTTAGCACCAGGTTTAAGAACTTCTGGTCAACCATATAAGTCCTATTGGCTAGTAGAAAACCAGGCTTTTTAGACTGACTCATTCAACCACTTGATTTTCATTGGCTGTCACACAAAGATAAAGTGTAATCATTATGATCAATGAAAATCACGACATAATTAAATGTCACTAAGTAAAGGTATGTCCCATGGCAGCAACCTGCCGTCGGGGATGAAGTTGGCTCTTCAATGAGTCACTAGGCAAAGGTATGTCCCATGGCAGCAACCTGCCGTCGGGGATGAAGTTAGCTCTTTAATGAGTCACTAGACAAAGGTATGTCACATGGCAGCAACCTGCCGTCGGGGATGAAGTTGGCTCTTCAATAAGTCACTAGACAAAGGTATGTCCCATAGCAGCAACCTGCCGTCGGGGATGAAGTTAGCTCTTTAATGAGTCACTAGACAAAGGTATGTCACATGGCAGCAACCTGCCGTAGGGGATGAAGTTAGCTCTTTAATGAGTCACTAGACAAAGGTATGTCCCATGGCAGCAACCTGCCGTAGGGGATGAAGTTAGCTCTTTAATGAGTCACTAGGTAAAGGCATGTCCCATGGCAGCAACCTTCGTCGGGGATGACGTTAACTCTTCATGTACTATGTCACAGTAGCTATTAGGTGGTGTGGCCAATTCCCTTCCTTGCTGTCTTTACCTCTCCTAACTCATACGTCAGGTACTAATTTAAAGCTGAGTCGACTGGAGGAGTGGTCATGTCAAGCGAGAAATCACAACCCAGATTTTTTATTTGTTAGGACGTGGTTTCGAACATGGTAAGCTGTAAACCTGGTAACTTCACACAAGCCCACTATCAACTTAACTGTGTTCCCCAAAGAGTCACCAGGAAGGTTTTATTTCCATTAGCCAGAAGCTCTTAGATTCTTGAGGGCTATATTTGACAGTTCGACTCTTGGCGGTGTGGTACAGTACTAGGCAATTGCGCATCCGGACCGTTCAGAAAGCAATGAAAAACTACTGAACTTAATTTATATTGCTAAGAAAATCACTACAGCCAATTAAAAAATTATGGCTGATGGCTACGTCCGCTACCAATTAAAAAAAATACTTGATATGTTTCAAACTAACAAATGGGCTAAATAAGTTAAACAGGTTACTAGAAAAATTTACCGTAACTATGAATAAAAATAGATTTAAAAAAAATTATATAAAAATATATAATAAAACTAAACAGGACAGTTTTATTGTATGTTTTTTTATATACTTTTTATCTATTTTTATTCATAGTACAGTAAGTTTTTCTAGTAACCTGTTTAACTTATTTAGCTTAACCATTTGTTCGTTTGGTTACTGTGTCACCCTCCACTTTGTCGGCCACGCTCCGACCATTTGGTTATTTATATCAAAAGAATATTGCCAGTTTGGCCATTTCATGGACACATTTTGCTATTATGAAATGTCATTGGGTACGTAATTTGTTTTTGGTCATAATCTATGTTTTAATCAACTTTTTACCGATATGAAAACGAATCAATTTGTACATATGGTCTTACATACATTTCTGAAAATAATAAATAACAGCAAAACATCACGCTGAGCAGTGTTAGAGCTCTAGAACGTATCCTTGTTTGACCCCATTTGTTACAGGATAGGCTGGTGATGACACTCCATCACTAATAACAACGGACATCATGCCGTCATTGAGCTGTTGCACTATGTTGATAAATTTTGAGGGGCAGCCACATTTGGCGAACACTTTCCACATCCCATCTCTGTTGAGTGTCAAATGCCTTTGTGAGGTCTACAAATGTGAACAGTTCCTGTTGGTATTCTTGGAATTTTTCTTGGAGTTGACGGGAAAACAAAGATTGTGTCCACTGTCCCGCTACCAGCACAAAATCCGCACTGACTTTCATCCAGAAGATCATCTGTGAGTGTCTATGAATTATTACAACATAATCAATAAACTAACTCATCAGACAGACCCATAGGTAAGCAGTCTCCATCAGCATATGGGAATGGGTGTGCGTGCTGATTGTACATGTCAGTACTACTTACACACAGACACACAAACGTACGCACGCACGCATGTATGCACGGTTAGGAGTTCAAACCCCATCCCCCACCCCCACCCCCCCACCTCTTAGGAAATCAGAACATAATCTTTAGAACTTAGAAATTAAAATATCACATAGAATTTCATCAAAGTGAATGGATTTACACGAGCGAGTGTCGTGATTTACACGAGAGAGTGTCGGGATTTACACGAGAGTGTCGGGATTTACACGAGAATGGACAAATTAGGAATTAATTTATTGATTCTCCTCCTCGCACACCGGAATTGTCCATAAGTACTCAGATCTCCGCTAAAATAAATCTCTCAGGATATAACGGCTGATGATTCTGGTTCACTGCTCTATTTGAAATCTTTGTCAGATGTTCTCTACGGATCATGCCCATCTTCACTCCAAATTCCCGCATTACTGGACAAATTACTTATTTTTAAAGGTAAACCACAACTGAAGCCTTATCTATGACCCTGCCATTAGTCTAGACCTTCCTCGGGCTGAATTATCCAGTTATTTGTTAAGATGGCAAAAGCCAAACTATTTGTTATATACGAGATAGTATAATATACCAGAGCTGGAATACCCTACAATAACTATGACATCCAAACATCACTATAATTATCCAAACATCATTGCTGCTATATATATATATATATATATATATATATATATATATATATATATATATATATATATATATATATATATATATATATATATATATATATATATATATATATATCTTGCAGGTACTTGATCGTACTTACAACTCGTCTGCCAAGACCGTTGTCATTATACACGGATATTTAGAACATGGTTTCAAGCCATGGGTACAACAGCTCGGAAATGAATTGTTACGAAAGGTATTCTGGTTTAAGTGTCGTGTGTGCTCCTGTTTATTATGTTGTTAACGCTTAATGATGTTGCTATATTACATCTGTTTCAGTTTTCAGTTTTCTATGATACGCCTAACTACTCCTGGGCTTTTTTAAAATGCTAAGTGGTAACTATGTCTGTGAAGTGTTTTTTTTTTTACAATTTGATGTCTGTAGTCGCGAGATTTTTACCAACTTCTTTGGTTTTCAGGCAGTCATATTTTACGGAAGTATTTGTTACGCCTATAGCTATTTTTTTTCAGAAATAATGGTCGTCCTATTTTTCCCCAAAGTTATAATTTAATTTAATACTCGTGTGTTACAGGTCTGGGAGCACATAACAGTAACATTACCTCCTACCATGCAAGTGGTAGGAGGCAGCTAAGGGAGCTGGGCGTTGGTTTGTTAAGCTGAAGACAAATGCTTGGACTACTGGAAGGAAATGAACCCTTTTATCTGCAGCAAGCTTAAAAACTACAAGAAGTCTGACTAGAGGACTTGTACCTTACAGTCACAATGTACCATACTGCCATATTGTACCATACAACCACACTGTACCATACAGCCACACTGTACCATACAACCACACTGTACCATACAGCCACACTGTAGCATACAACCACACTGTACCATACAGCCACACTGTACCATACAGCCACACTGTAGCATACAACCACACTGTACCATACAGCCACATTGTATCATACATCCACGTTGTATGCTACACAGAATACGAGAATACATCCACGTTGTATGCTACACAGACTATGAGAATACATCCACGTTGTATGCTACACAGACTACGAGAATACATCCACGTTGTATGCTACACAGACTACGAGAATACATCCACGTTGTATGATATTCTAAGTATCTTTCTGTAGCATTTCACATCGCAAGAGTTGATCTTCTTTGCCGCTGTTTTACTTAGGTCCATGTTTCACAGCCGTATGTTACAACAGGAAAAATAAAAGTTCTCAGCATTAGCAGTTTCGTTTCTATTTTGTTTCAACTTATTAGTTGAAATACATTACGGCTGAGCTGTAAAGACAATTTTGTAAAGTAATACCGCCGAAGATGGATGTGTCGGACCATTGGCGCAAATAAAACGGCGACACAACGCATTTCCATTCTCAGGACTACATCCTGCTAGAAATATACTAGGACCCTGGTCTTGCTACAAAGGAGATGCAGCGGGAGTTTGAGAATGAACTCTTAAGAAGAAGAAGAAGAGTAAAGTAAGGATTGTATATAAATATATTCAACCTCAATAAGCATCCACACATCCACACAATACTTATGAAGGCGCAGGCACGCTGGGCAGGCCATCTTGTGCGTATGGAGAACTCGCGTTTGCCAAAACAAATATATTATGGAGAACTCAAGGCAGGATTTCGAAAAGCTGGTGGACAGAAAAAGCGTTTCAAAGACACGCTCAAGTCATCCTTGAAACATCTTAACATTGACGTAGGCGCTTGGGAGAGCCTCGCTCAGTATAGAACAGCATGGCGTTACAGCATTAGAACGGGAGCACTAGCGGCGGAAGAATTCAGACAAGAAACTGCAAGACAGAAGCGGACACGTAGAAAAAAAACAAACATCTCAACCTCACACAGATACCTTCTATTGTTGTCAATTCTGTAAAAGAACATTTTGTGCGCGCATTGGACTTGCTAGTCATTTAAAAACGCACTATTAACTTTATTATTTTATTATTTATTATTATTATTATGGTTGAGTTTTTGGCCATCGTCGATCACGACGGACGAACATCATCATCATATAAATACTTTCTACCCATCTATTTGCTAAATCCTTTGTTGCCTTTCGGCGTCAGGGAAATAAAAGAGTGGTGTCACTAAGTATACACATGCTAATAATGGTGTCACTAAGTTCCCACATGAAAATAATGGTGCCACTAAGTTCACACATGCTAATAATGGTGTCACTAAGAGTTTTCTGGTGACTGCCCCCTTGTGTGCTGAGTTATTGTGGAATTTGTCGCCCCTTTTATTTTGGTGGTCCATCGTTTTCGTGGAAGGCCTCTAGGTAGGCCTTCACTGTATATGTGTAGCATAGCTTGCTGTGGTATGCTATCTGATGATAATCTGCTGATGTGTGCAAACCATTTGATATGTTGTCTCTTAATATAATCCAAGATTAGGGTGGTGCCGATTTTTGTGTTTAATATCCTCATTCCTCACTCTGTCTCGTAGCGATATAAAGACTTTAAGGATATATATATATATATTGACATATTTTTGTTGATCCTAGGATAATCGCTTGAACGTCGTGATAGTCAACTGGCAAGGAGGATCAATGAATCTTTTTTATCTTCAAAGTGTTGCAAATGCTCGTGTTGCTGGAGCTGTTATTGCTCTTCTGTTAGAGGTATGTACGACAAGATTATGTTGTCTCCTTCTGTACATTCATGTATCTTCTTATTTGTAATTGTTTAAGTCAATTTGCCAGATTATAGCTCCACATGACCATCGATGCCACCGGATCACAGCTTCACATGACCATCGATACCATCAAGTCACAGCTCTAAGACTAAGTTCACTTTCACTAAGTTTACACATGCTCAGTCTGTATTGCTAAGTTCACACATGCTAAGAATGGTGTCACTAAGTTCACACATGCTAAGAATGGTGTCACTAAGTTCACACATGCTAAGAATGGTGTCACTAAGTTCACACATGCTAAGAATAGTGTTACAAAGTTCACAAATGCTTAGATTATGTTGATAAATCACAAATGCAAAAGTTGATGATGCAACAGTTTCTAAAACTATGAAATTGTATGTTACAGAAACTAACTGTCCGTGGTGGCCAGAGGTCAAGTTTTCATGTCATAGGATTTAGTCTTGGTGCACATGTGGCAGGCTTTGTGGGCAGCCGTTTTAGTGGCATTGGCAGAATCACTGGTAATATTCACACATGAAATCAAAGATTTGTTGGACTTTGTCATGTCATGTTTGCCTTGCAATATTTTGTGCACATAATTATTGTGTTGTTTTGTGTACTTAGCAAGCTTGGCTACTGACATCCAGCACCATGGATACGTCTTTCGGCAAAAGTTCATCCACCATCACCTCCACGCCTGCCCGCCTTGAAATTAAGAACATGACATTTAGTACTTGAGAGACAGGTTTACAAAAATAAAAGAATATAACCCTCCCCCCCGTTTATTCATTATAATGCTTACCAAAACAAAAGGCAATAATAATCATCATCATCTTGTGACATATTCTTTCCAGAACGTGGTCATCCTTTCGAGTTCTCTGAACACTCCGCGGCTCTCGACAGGTAGACCTGCAGCTGCTAAAGACATGTTTAACTGATGTTTCACTGAACCATCGTCGTCTTGGACGCTCTCTTCCCCTCTTTTATATGAGCAAAAATACTGAGCTTTCTTGTTATGATTTTGTTAAGGAGTCAGGCCTCTTAGACATTTATTGATTTTAACATTTCTTGATTTCTTTTTAGCTGTCTAAGATATAAGTAAACTTCTTCTGTAGCATCTCATTTCTAAAGCAACGATCTTCTTTGCTACTGTTTTATTTATTGTCCATGGCTCACAGCTGTATGTTGTCACTGGATATATGCATATTCTGATCATACAGTTTGGCTATGCTGCTGGTACCGTGCCAAAGATTTTTCATATGGGCAAGTTTCAGTGTCGCCATTTTAACTCATCTTAATTGTTTAAAAAAATAGTAATAATAACAGATGTATTAAAACCGTAGGAATTACCCCCTCCCCCATAAGAAATAACCCCACCTGTGACTGGGAGGGGGGTGAGCTAACAGCAGGAGTGAATGTAGTGATAAGTTGTAATCACTGACATAAGATTACTGACAACTGATGTACTTTAAAACAGAAGCACGATACAAACTACGTATCTCACCCAGCGTTTTCTTACTCGAAGAGTTCTGTTTTTTTGTGATACAACAACTAGTTCACAACATCAGGACATCAATTATGTACATCAATAATACATCAAATAGTTACATCAATATATCTACCGCTAAGAGTTAACGAATGCATTCAACTGTTATATCGCGAACTAATCTACTTGATTGTTAGGAAACTGCGGACTGTTGGTCGATCGTATAGTACTTTAGAGAATCGTTAAATCTCTATCTTCGCTGCTTGTGATCGAGGTTGGTAATCTCCACACTGACAACTCACAGGTTTCGTTCGTAGAAGAAACTGAGTTTCCTTCTAACTTCTATGCTATGACCTTCGTTTCGCCATATCTCCTACACTTGTATTTACTGTTGGAAAAAACTATTAAATAATCCTCACACTCAAAATCCTAGACGAATTTCAAAGTTTCTAAACTAATCCTCACAGTTGAAATATGCGACGTTTTCTCGATGTTTCAACCCTATCTATTTCACTTTGGCAATTCGGCAACTCTTCTGCCAACTTACCTGACTGGCCACTCCCAACTCTTCACTCTCCGACTGCTGGACTTCCAGCCGAATCCCGAATCTCGAGCCAGAATCCCACTTCCCTCGAACTAAATACTTTCCAGCATTCATACCCTTCCTAATTTAAACGCGTGATAGCATTAAATTCCTGGCATCATTCTACCCACAATCATTTCACAATATTTGCTCTTCAATGCATTCACTCGTGTCGATCATTTTTTCTGTAACTCGCCGAGTAAACGGTTAGATAAGCACTTCCATTAAATATTGACTTTGGAGTAGTCAAACTAAAAAACATGCAATAAAAATGAAATTTGCATTTATGATTTCGACATAAACGTAAATGAGTAAATAATAATAATTACCCTTGGTCATTTCTAATGTACTTCAATTGATCAAACACCTCGATGCAACAATCCTTAAGTAGACGTGAGCTAATATGGTAATGTCAACAGATCAAGTCGCTCTTCGCTTTATGACGATCTAGATAAATGTACCCCAATACGGTAGGTCATGGACGCAACGGAGATGATCCCTAGTAATCTGGACAGGTAATCGCTGTGTTGCTATCCGTCTCTCATAACACCGACATCCGAACAATAGATACGTGCATTACTTCTGTAGGTGCTAAGTGCCTGTCAATTACAACGACCACATAAAAGCATTATACCGTATTTGACAACGATATATTTGGGTCTCTATTTCATTAGCGTAATGGCTTTGTGTCTCTGTCCTTCCCGCAAAATTTGCAGTGATAGTTCTCACTTCGTTCTTAGCGTCTTCAAGAGCCTCTGGAGGTTCTCATGTCCTTGAGGTACCTCCCTCCCTCTCCCTGACACACAACCCCCTTTAACCGAAAACGTATCTACGGCCCTGTACTTTTTGACCAGCCATTACAATTTTTTGTCCAATTCTACCACATCGTCACTGTGTTGATGGGACCCGAAAGAAGAGTAAAAAATACCAACATTGTTTACTTTCCATGCATGTCATAAGAGGCGACTAAGGAGATTTTTTTGTGGATGGTTGTCCCAGCACATATCAGGTGTGAGTGACCCAAAAGCCATGCTGAAGTCGGGTGTGCTATGCCGAAAGAACTATATATCGCAGTTGAGCTGTAAACCATAATACAATGCACACCATGATGGACTACATCTTGCTATTTTGCTTGAGGATGAAAACGAACGCAGAAGAAGATTATATAACTTTATATATATATATATATGATATAATGATATAGGGTTGGTTGAAGGGTTGCCGGAACATCTTGCTTAAGTCTTTAAGATACGGTATCATTGCAAGATAATGTTCTATTGTATGTTATGGTATGCATATTTCTGCATGTCAAGGTAATGACCATTTGTGTTTGTCATAGTAATGTCCATTTGTGTTTGTCATAGTAATGTCCATTTGTGTGTGTCATAGTAATGATACGTCTTAAATAGAATGCGGAAGTTTATATAGTCTTTGTATAAATATCCTATGAATATTTAGAGCCGTAAATACGTCTTGAATAAGGTGAGGGATTTTATATAGTCATTAAATAGATATCCTAGAATAGAGCGAAAGATACGCCTGAATAGATATCCTAGTGTATAGCCGTAGATACGTCTTTACTAGATATCCTAGGATAGAGCCGTAGATACGCCTTGAATAGATATCCTAGGATAAGAGAAATGCATGGGCAAGAGGAAGGAGGGGAGAGAATTCCTACAAGATAGCAAAACAAGATGACGAGGTACGACAAATCATACAATATAGCAAGAGAAAAACAAGGAAAAGAGAGAAATGGGAAGAGCAATCCTACAAGATAGCAAAAGAAAAACTAAGGAGAGGAGGAAAAAAGGAAGACTATTCCGATAAGATAGCAAGAGATTAGCAACGAGAAAAGGAAAATGGAAGACAAATTCTACAATACAACAAGAGAAAAACGGGAGAACACAAAATCCAATAAATTGAGAGTGAATAAAAATAGAAAGGCACAATTAATGAGAAAAGTATTAAAGGTTGCTTAGCTTAGGGTCGATATATACACACACACACAAATATTTAGGGTTAAAGATTGCTTAGCTTAGGGTCGATATATATACACACACACAAATATTTAGGGTTAAAGGTTGCTTAGCTTAGGGTCGATATATACACACACAAATATTTAAGGTTAAAGGTTGCTTAGCTTAGGGTCGATATATACACACACAAATATTTAGGGTTAAAGGTTGCTTAGCTTAGGGTCGATATATATACACACACAAATATTTAGGGCTAAATAGATGACATCATGTAAGAGAGGACAATTTGAAAAATTTACCATAAATTTAAATGTTGTGATTCACAGGAAAATCCCAAATTTTGATGAACTTTGGCAGACTTCAAACAAGAAATTCATATGAGTTTATTTGATGTAATGTTTTCTAAATGGCTTTTTATTTTTATTTTTTTATATTTTATTTTAATTGATAAAAGGTCTGGATCCTGCCGGACCAGGTTTTCACCGAGTTCCAGCAGAGGCCAGACTTGATGAAACGGATGCCAGATTTGTGGATGTAATACACACACACGTAACCCCTATTGTTGGAATGGGTAAGTTTCTTTGGTTCTTATTGCATCTTGAAAGTTGCTTAACCCTCTGCTTTTGTCTTCTCTGTTCCTGGTGAGGGTTTTATAGCCAAAACGCCGTCTATCGCCGTACATTGCTAGTATGTTTTGTTTATAAATATTGTTAACATATTCTTAAAGGCCTCATGCTTCATGCCTATTTAATTTTATGCATATCGTGATATTTGCCTTTTATTACCTCAGTTGTCATGGATCGACAACATCAAAGAGACATTACACGAACACCAAATAACATTATCTGAAGCTGCCAGAAAAGCGAGAACAAGAACATTGCATCTCCCTCGACACCCGTAAAGGGTAAACGAGGAAGGAAAGAAGAAGAAGAAGAAGAAGATTACCCCAGTCCTCGCATTTCAAGTATCGTGTTATCTGTGTTCTCAGACTATTATTTTATCTCATAAATAATTTAAATAAATTGTAGTTTTTAGTATTTTTATCCTGACCATCATAGCAAAACTAGCTTGTTTTTAACCAGACCATTGTCATAGTACGTTTTTCCATTCTGATATTTATGTAGCTCCGCTTCTTTAAATTGGTCATCGCCAAGGCACTGTTTTTGTAACATAACCATCTTCAGGGCATTGTCTCAACAACGCAACCATCTCCAAAGCAATGTTTCAACATCCCAACCATCTTCACAGCACAGTCTCAACAACATATACATTTTCACATCATTGTAGCAACAATTCATTAAAATTTACATCATTATCGCAATACTGCATCCATATTTACAGCACCGTCTCAACAACCAAATAATCTTGACAGAACTGTCTAAAAAATGTGATCATCATTTGCTCCGATATAATGTCCTGGTTAAAACTCTGATATAATATCCTGGTTAAAACTCTGATATAATATCCTGGTTAAAACTCTGATATAATATCTTGGTTAAAGCTCTGATATAATATCTTGGTTAAAGCTCTGATATAATATCCTGGTTAAAACTCTGATATAATATCCTGGTTAAAACTCTGATATAATATCCTGGTTAAAACTCTGATATAATATCTTGGTTAAAGCTCTGATATAATATCTTGGTTAAAGCTCTGATATAATATCTTGGTTAAAGCTCTGATATAATATCCTGGTTAAAGCTCTGATATAATATCCTGGTTAAAGTTCTGATATAATATCTTGGTTAAAGCTCTGATATAATATCTTGGTTAAATTTCTGATATAATATCTTGGTTAAATTTCTGATATAATATCTTGGTTAAAGTTCTGATATAATATCTTGGTTAAAGCTCTGCTATAATATCCTGGTTAAAGCTCTGATATAATATGCTGGTTAAAGCTCTGACATAACGCACCAGTCAAAGCTCATATATTATATCCTGGTTAAAGCTCAGATATAATGTTCTGGTTAAAGATCTGACATTACGTCCACTCTTTGAGTGTGTACAATGTTTTGGAAAAAAAGTGAATAATGTTTGAAGTGAGCTGTATGTTTTTTTAATCTGTTCATAGGCACAGTTCAACCAATGGGAACAGTAGATTTCTATCCAAATCGTGGAACTGACCAGCCTGGTTGTCCTACCAATATCATTGACATTGTTTCAGCTGCAATGTCTTCAATTGGTGAGCTTGTCTGTCGAGTGTGAATTCTTCACGTATGCCATCTCCATCATTCCAGACGAACAATATTATTTTTGTGTGTTTTTCTATATGATACGCCATACATAATATTAAACTATTGGTGGACACATATGTACAAGTCCAAAAAAAGTATCTACATTTGCTTACAGTAAAACAAGACCTTCGATAGAATCCAACAGGAAAAATTACATGAATGCCTCCAAGTCACAGGGTAGATGGAGAAGTCATCAGACTGATCACAAATATTTATTAGGAACAAATTGCATTAAGAAGATACGAGTAAATTCAAGCAGGAAGCGTGAGGATAAATAAAAAATTCTTGAAGTTGACGGGAATTGAACCAAATCCATTCTAAAGACACCGAATGGCCTTTCAACTCAAGTACACGGGTTTTTCAGTACTTGACTAACCACCATCTGAAGTCACCAGGCTTGATAGATTACGAAATGACTATTTTAGGGAAAGAATAGGTATAATATCTATTGCAGATTACATAGAGAGAGAACAGATCAAGTGGTTTGGCCACATTATGAGAATTCATCACGAAAAGTTGCCTGTACAAGCATATAACCAAATGAGATCAGGGTACAAAGCAAGAGGATGACCACGGAAAAGATGGATAGAAAACGTCAGGGGCATCCTGAACAGACACGGTCATAGCACAGCCGAGGTCACACATCTGGCTTTAGAACGCAAGCTAGAGCTCCAATCCCCCCTAAGCTTAACGGCAAGAGTGGATCACAAACCACCTGGAGAAAGACAATAGACAACAGACTAATCACATTCCCCCTAAGAAAGTAACGATTTCGTCAAGACACTCAAACTGTGTACTCATATCGCTGAGAACTTCTGACCAATCGAGACAATGACTATCACAGAAACAACAGACATCCAGTATAAGTATCCTCAGGGCCACAAACATAGAACATTTGTATTTGTACTACAAGAACTAACATGCCTACTTGTAAACATAAATAACATAGGAAAAGGGCAATGTTGCTTCAAATAATAGCGTATACAAGTAAATTCAAGTAGGAATAGTAGGTATTGTAAGTTTATTAAAAATGTATACGCTACCATTGACGATACTGTTGAATGTGGCCAACAAGGTCACTCTGAGCAACTGACACTTCCCAGTATACAGCAAGCTATCTGAAAACCAAATGTCAAGATATACAAAAATAGGTAGGTGTGTTACCAAAGTAAAACATAAAACAACTTAACAATGAGATACAGGGACAGACGACGTTTCAACTATAAAGCCTTCATCACGACAAACAAACAACCACAATAAAACAAATCTTACATGGAGACAAATAGGGTTATAATAAGGAGGAGAGGAGGACAATAGCAGATAGGTAATGGAGGAAGCAAAGATGTGGAAGCATATCTTGACATTTGCCCAGTGTTACCCCAGCCACCTACTTTCTGTTTTTAGGGTTGTTACCCTACACTGGAAGATTTATCCCTATCTGAAAACCACTTGTTCTATTGAATGATGTTGTTTATCTTCTAAAATGGATAGTCCTTGAACTGTCTGCTATAGCTATCTCCGTTGTTTTTATACGATTTCCGCTTTCCCCTTACATTCAGTAGGATCCATGGCATCCTGTTCTTATTACTCTATTTAAGAACCTGTATTATACATAACCTGTTAGCGCACATCCTTGCAACAAAGTAACGGTAGCTGCTGATATATTTTCCTCAGATTGTGATATAGTTATTAAGTCGTTGCTTTTCAATATTTGTGCTTACTTCAATCATTGTTTAAAAATAAATTGAAGTTTACCTTTTTAACATTTAAACTACAAAGTTAATGGTCCTTACATTAAATCGAACCTTATTTTATGAGATAAAGTTTCTACTTAATTATTATTAATTCCTTCACCACCGGTACTTTATTTTTCTGTCAGTGTTGTCACACCATTATGATATTAACCCTGTTTTTGTCAATGTGTGTCACAACATCCTTCAACTAGCCGTTATTCAGTCAATGTGGATAATAACATTCACGATATGAAACCTGTTTTTCTGTCAGTAAGAGTCACACCATTCATTTCAAAACTTTTTTTTTTGGTGAGTTGTACGATTCACTGCTGAATATCTTTTTATTTACATTTTTATAAGTTTGTTCAACCTCATAATTTGTCATCTATTTACAGTCTCATAATTTTTCACCTATTTACAACCTCATAATTTTTCACATATTTACAACCTCATAATTTTTCACCTATTTTACCTCATAATTTTTCACCTATTTACAACCTCATAATGTTTCACCTATTTACAACCTCATAATTTTTCACCTATTTACAACCTCATAATTTTTCACCTATTTTATAACCTCGTAATTTTTCACCTATTTACAATCTCATAATTTTTCACCTATTAATTACAACCTCATAATTTGTTTCGTGCTAATTACAACCTCATAAAGTTTTACCTATTTCAATCTCTTAATTTTTAACCTGTTAGTTACATCTTTATAACCTGTTTACCTGTTAGCTTCAATCTCTTGTTTGCTACCTGTTAGTTACAATCGCATAACTTCTTACCTATTAGTTACAACTGCATAACTTTTACCTGTTATTTCCAACGTCTTATTGTTTACCTATTAGTTACAACCTTAAAACATTTTACCTGTTAGTTACAATTATAACTTTTTACCTATTAGTTACAACCTTATACATTTTTACCTGTTAGTTACAACCGCTTAACTATTTTCCTGTTAGTTTTCAACTTCTTATTATTTATCTGTTAGTTACATTCCTCTTAACCCCTTTACCAGTTACTTACAACTTCAAATTGCATGTTTATATTTCTTTGATGTTTCTTGTGATTGAATATTGTGTTGACAGATTTAACAGGTCAATCATTGAGGAACGCAGCTGGCTGTTCTCACTTACGTGCCACAAGTCTATTCACTGCCACCATCAATGCCAATTGTACTTACACAACCCAGCGCTGCCATACCATATCTAACTTTGTTGGCAATGTCTGCAGCCCATGCTCGCCAGGCGAATGTCCCTTGATGGGATATAATATTGACAACAACGGGGTTCTCAATTTGGCAGGGTTGTATCAGACATTCACTACTGGAACTGCTCCTTATTGTTGTAAGTCAATATCTGGTGTTATTTTAAGTTGATTGTCTGGTGTTATTTTAAGTTGATTGTCTGGTGTTATTTTAAGTTGATTGTCTGGTCTTTTTTAATTTGTTTTTCTGGTGTTATTTTAATTTGATTGTCTGGTGTTTTTTAAGTTGATTGTCTGGTGTTATTTTAAGTTGATTGTCTGGTGTTATTTTAAGTTGATTGTCTGGTGTTATTTTAAGTTGATTATCTGGTGTTTTTTTTAAGTTGATTGTATGGTGTTATTTTATGTTCATTGTCTGGTGTTATTTTAAGTTGATTGTCTGGTGTTATTTTAAGTTGATTGTCTGTTATTTTAAGTTGATTGTCTGGTGTTATTTTAAGTTGATTGTCTGATGTTATTTTTTAAGTTGATTGTCAGGTGTTATTTTAAGTTGATTGTCAGGTGTTATGTTATGTTGATTGCGTAGTGGTGTAAAATGACTGTGTGGTGTTGTGAGATGATTGTCTGGTGGTGTAAGATTATTGTCTGGTTTAGTGAGATGATTGTGTGGTGTTGTGAGGTGATTGTGTGGTCTTGTAAGATGATTGTGTGGTGTTGTGAGATGATCGTGTGAGTTGATTGTGGGGTTTGGAATCCTGATTGTGTGGTCTTAGTCGTTGACTGTGTTATGTTATAAGTTGTTTGTGTGGTTTTGAAGCTGATTGTATGGTGTTGAAAGTTAATTGTGTGGTGTTGGCAGTTGATTGTGAGGTTTTGGAAGTTGATTGTGTGGTTTCATTTTTAATATATGGTGTGCTGTTGGAAGTTGATTATGAGTTATTGAATGTTGATTGCGCTGTTTTGGATGTTGTTTATATTGTGTTTGAAAAGAAATGTGTGGTATTGGATTGTGTAGTGTTAGCAGGATATTGTGTGGTTTGGGCTGTATTATTACAAGTTGATTGTGTAGTGTCAAGGTTGTGTTATTGCAAGTTGATTGTGTAGTGTCAAGGTTGTGTTATTGCAAGTTGATTGTGTAGTGTCTAGGTTATGTTATTACAAGTTGATTGTGTTGTATTATTGTATGCTGAATGTGTGGAATTATTGGACGTTTAATATGTGAGATCGGTGTTATGTGCATCCAATGCCTATTTGTATGTATGTGCACATAAGCATATTATGTTTTAAAAGTATATTTTCAAATCTGATGGTGCAGTAATTTATTTGTTACATCTGCTTGTTATTTCCTCTTGTACAGAAATTACAGGAACTGAGAGAGGAATCAGAGCATGAATACGCTTAGTGTTTCATTGACCAGTAACACAGTGGGCTGAGAGAAGAATCAGAGCATGAATAGGCTTAGTGTTTCATTGACCAGTAATACAGTGGGCTGAGAGAGGAATCAGAGCACACAGTCTCAGAGACCAGTAACGCAGTGTAAGACATTCATTATACAGACGATTCAGAAATCAGAGCACGTACAGTCTTAGTATCTCAGAGACCGATAACACAGTGTTGGTTGGTTGGTTTCTGATCCATCAGTCAATGGGCTCATGCCCTTTGATCCAATGTAACACAGTGTAATATATTCATTAAACAGAGGATCAAGAAAGCAGAACATGCACAGTTTTATTATCTCAGAGACCAGTAACACAATGTAAGGTATTCATTATATAGACAATCCACAAATGTTGCCATCATGATTAACAAGAAATAAAACCATTTTTCTATCTGATGATTTTGTTGATTTTTAAAATTCTGCCATACTCTGAAACTAAATGCTTTTTAATTCCGACGATTCCTGATGTTAGAAGTTTATTGTGAGGTTTTGGAAGTTGAGTGTGTGGTTTTGGAAGTTTATTGTGAGGTTTTGGAAGTTGAGTGTGTGGTTTTGGAAGTTTATTGTGAGGTTTTGGAAGTTGAGTGTGTGGTTTTGAATGTTGATTGTGTGGTGTTGGAAATTGTTGGACACGTTTTGTTTTATCTTTAGTGATATATTTTACCTACTGAATGTAAAAAGTGGAAATTCAATATTTACATTCAGTGGGTTGCCATTGCTTTCTGAATGATTTGATGCACAACTGATTGTGATGGAAATTGAAGCCAGTATCTTGGCTGCATGAGACACGTAACGATATCAGAACATGGTCGATATTGATGAACATATTAAATTTTTCAATTTCTCAAACAGAGAAATCATTCTTGGTACCCTGGTAGGACAGATGTCTGGAGAAATCATTCTTGGTACCCTGGTAGGACAGATGTTTGGAGAAATCATTCTTGGTACCCTGGTAGGACTGAAATGTCTAGAGAAATCATTCTTGGTACCCTGGTAGGACAGATGTTTGGAGAAATCATTCTTGGTACCCTGGTAGGACTGAAATGTCTAGAGAAATCATTCTTGGTACCCTGGTAGGACAGATGTTTGGAGAAATCATTCTTCGTACCCTGATATTTCATAAATATCTAGAGAAATCATTCATGGTACTCTGATATGTCATAAATATCTAGAGAAATCATTCTTGGTACTCTGGTAGGACAGATGTTTGGAGAAATCATTCTTCGTACCCTGATATTTCATAAATATCTAGAGAAATCATTCATGGTACTCTGATATGTCATAAATATCTAGAGAAATCATTCTTGGTACCCTGGTAGGACAGATGTTTGGAGAAATCATTCTTCGTACCCTGATATTTCATAAATATCTAGAGAAATCATTCATGGTACTCTGATATGTCATAAATATCTAGAGAAATCATTCTTGGTACTCTGATATGTTAGAAATATCTAGAGAAATCATTCTTGGTACAATGATATGTCAGAAATATCTAGATAAATCATTCTTGGTACTCTGATATGTCAGAAATATCTAGAGAAATCATTCTTGGTACAATGATATGTCAGAAATATCTAGAGAAATCATTCTTGGTACTCTGGTAGGACAGAGATGTCTAGAGAAATCATTCTTGGTACTCTGGTTGGTTGGTTGGTTGGTTGGTTGCTGATCCAGCGGTCCATGGGCTCATGCCCTTTGACCTAATGCCATTAAATGGCATTATATTGCTGGGAAGTCTGTGGATTTTCGGCCCACCCCGGGACAGAGCCAGAGAAAAACTATCACACTTCAATGAAGGTAGGTTTCAACCTATGCACTGCTCCTAGTCATTGTAGCAAGACAGGGTTCACTGTGCTCATTCCCCGCCACCAATTGACTACTGGTTATGCCGAACTTCTCTATTGCTCCAGGCATGCAACCAAATGTTCAAGTCAAAAGAATTGTCACATCCTGAGTCACTGTGCCTCTATGATGGGTCTATGCCATAGGAAAAAACAGTGCTGTCAGTTTTCCTCCTCCCCAGTGCTCCACAGTACATCTCTGGCTCCAACCCAACCACAGAGGGTGCATACATATTTATTTAGGCAAACATGAAACACATTTCAACAACAAAATAAAAGCATAATTGTATAGATGACATGCCATGTAGCTTCTATAAGAAGATAACCTCAATATAACAACATGTCATCCACTAAGGTTTTCTGTTGCATGTGTGGTTTGTCTAGTTGGCCATTAGTGAGACCCACAGACGCAACCACATGCGTAAGTCTAGAGAAATCATTCTTGGTACTCTTGTAGGACAGAGATGTCTAGAGAAATCTTTCTTGGTACTCTTAGCCACTCCTATTCTCCTTTTAGCTTCTGTTTCCTATCTGCCATCATTTGTGACTATGTGTCCAAGATATTGATACTGTTTTACATGTTGTAGTTTCTCTCCATGTATGTTTATGTTTATCTCTTGTTCTTCTGTGTCCTTGCTGATTATCATGGTTTTTGCTTCTTTGAATGTTTATATCAAGTCCATATTCTTTACTTGATTTATCGACATGATCTATTAGTCCTGTTCACTTTTGGCTAAAATAAAAGTGACATTTGCATATCTCAAGTTGCTTACTATTTTCCTACTGATCTTTCCTACGAGATCAATGGGGAAATAATAAACAACCTGAGATATGCAGGCGTCACTGTTCTTTTTGCAGAAAGTGAACATGAACTACAGAGACTAATAGATCAAGTCAATAAATCAAGTAATGAATATGGACTGGATATAAATATTTTTTTTTAAAAACCATGATAATCAGCAAGAACACAGAAGAACAAGAGCTAAACATAAACATACAGGGAGAGAAACTACAACAAGTAGAACATTATCAATATCATGAACATATAGTTACAAATGACGGCAGATGTGAAACAGAAGCTAAAAGGAGAATAGGAATGGCTAAAAGTACCTTCAATGACATTGAAGGAGACGGCACTTGATGATGATGATGACTGATCTTGAGTCCTGGCATTTGCTCTATATTCTTCTTCTTCTTTAGCGTTCATTCTCAAATTCCTGCTGAATTTCTCTTGTAGCAGGACCATGGTCCTACTAGATTTCCAGCAGGATTGTAGTCCAGAGAATGCAAATGTGTCATATTTTTTTGCCCCAATAGCCCGACACATCCGTCTTCGGCGGGATTCGCTCTATATGTATAAAGATAATCTCTGTGTAGATATTAAATAGACTGCATGATCAAATATATCATTGTATATATATATATATATAAAACATATATATTAATTCCGCTGCCGCTTGCTTGCAACTATTGAATGACTAGTCATCGTCGATTACGATGAACAAATAACAATGACATTTGTCATTAGTTGGCATTTGTCAACAAAAGCAATGGTCGTTGCTCGAGGAATTCGCTGGTGCTTTCTGTTGTGCGAGTTGAGAGTTGGACACTCACTGCGGACATGGAGAGAAGATTACAGGCTTTCGAGTACAAATGCTACAGACGAATTCTACGAATTTCCTATAGAGAAAATGTCTATCTATCTATCTATCTATCTATCTATCTATCTATCTATCTATCTATCTATCTATCTATCTATCTATCTATCTATCTATCTATCTATCTATCTATCTATCTATCTATCTATCTATCTATCTATCTATCTATCTATCTATCTATCTATTTGCTAAACCCTATGTTGCCTTTCGGCGTCAGGGGTAGAAGAGTTTTCTGGAGATGGCCCTCATGTTTGCTGAGTATATTGTGGAGTTTGTCGCCTCTTTCATTTCTGTGGTCCTTCGTTTTCGTGGTGGGCCTCTAGGTCTGCCTTCACTGTATCTGAGTAGCATAGATTACTGTGGTATGCTGTCTGATGGTAGTCTGCTGATGTGCGCAAACCATTTGATTTGTTGTCTCTTAATATTCCAAGATTTGAGTGGTACCGGTTCTTTGTCTAATGTCTTCATTTCTCACTCTGTCTCTTAGCGATATTCCTAGGATTCTGCGCAAGCATGCTATTTCAGCTGTCACAAGTTTACGTTTGTCTTGTGCTGTCGTTGTCCATGTTTGGCATTGGTAACACAGCGTTGGTATAATTGTTTTGAATAGTGTTATTTTGGTATTTAAATCTACACTTTGATTTCTGAAGATTGGTGTCATTTGTCCTCGGGCTTGGCGTGCTTTACTACATCTATTGTGTATTTCTATGCTGCTCCTGCCGTCTGTTTTTATATTGTTTCCTAGGTATGAGAATTCTGTCACTTGTTTAAGCCTTTTGTTTCCAATATGAATTTTTGTTGGTGTTTCTTTCTTTGTTTTTCCTATCTTCATTACTTCGGTCTTCTATATATTTATCTTCATGTTAAAAGTTTGACATGTTTCGTGTAATCTGTATATTTGTCTTTGTAGTTACTCTTCTGATGATTCTACTAGCACTTGGTCGTCTGCACATAGCAATTCGTTTAAGCTATCCTTCAAATTGTTTTCTTCTGTTGTCTTTGCTACTTTGCAAATGTGATCTATGTATGTTATGAACAATAGGGAATAGTACACATTCCTGTCTCACTCCCGAGTGAATTTGAAAATTATCGGATGTACTTGTGCTCGTTCTTACTGCGCATTGACTATTGACGTATATGTTCTGACATAGGTTTATCAGAAGTTGGGGAACTCCGTATGTCTGTAGTGTTATCCATAGTTGTGCTCTATCCACTCTATCAAAAGCTTTCTCTTGATCCACGAAAGCCAGATATAAGTCTTAGTTATGTTCTGTTGCTCTTTCTGAAAGTTGTTTGAGGGAGAAGATTGCGCCTGTACAGTTTTTATTTTTCCGAAAGCCTAATTGTGTGTCGTGGAGCTGTGGTTCTATATATGCGCACATCCTTCTCTCCAGTATCTTGCTAAAGATTTTTCCTATGTGGCATAAGAGTGATATGCCTCTATACTTAGTGCAGTCTCTCTTACTGCCTTTTTTCTTCTAGATAGGAACAATAACTAATGTATTCTACTCATGTGGTGTATTTTGTGTCTTCCATATGTGTACGTAAGAAATAAAGTAGAGATGTATGCAGTGGCGTAGCGAGGCGGGGGTGGAGGTGCGGACCGCCCGGGCGGCATCATCGGAAGGGCGTCAAATTTATTTTCGTCCAGTCTTTCACAATCACTGACATATTTTTTAATGTCACAAGGGCGGAAAATTATGATTCCGCCCCGGGCGCTATTGACCCACGATACGCCACTGTGTACAAGTCTATGCATTTCTGCGAACTAGTAGATTTTAGTTCTTGATTAGAAATTGGCTTCACAGCAGACGGGACATTCCCATAAGTGCTCCGCCCTCCGCTCCAGCAGACATCTCAGTATAAGTAGGCTCAGAGTCCCGGTCAGATGTTGATTGTGTGATCTTCGTGACTTTCCAAAAAATTTAATTTTCCTTCCCTCACCTCTGGACAGCGGCGTACATAGGGTAATTGCAGCCCGGTGCGATGAATATTTTTACCCCCCCCCCCCCCACCTGTCTGAAATTGATTTTAAAAATTCCGAGTAAAATTTTGCAAGTTTATTAATATTATCCTGTACAGACACGATAATAATATTTATTATATTAAAACGCCAGGGACATTCTGTACAGACACGGTCATAGCACAGCTGAGGCCACACATCTGGCGATAGAATGCAAGCTCATGCTCCAATCACCCCTACGCATAACGGCAAGAGTGGATCACAAACCACCTGGTGAAAGGCAATAGACAATTAATATTATCGATTTTATCCACATTTAACAAAGATAGAAATAAGTTTTAAAATGTAAATTTAAAATTACAAATTCACTTTACGAGCTTTTTGACTAGCGAAGTTATTAATGACTGTGTCGAAGCTCACATCATTGACCAGCTCATGTTCGATTGATATAATTGCGAGGTTGTTTAATCTCAAGTAGCTCATAGTTGACCTGCGATAGTTTTTGATTAATTTGAGTTTGGAGAAACTTCTTTCACGTGTAGCTATACTAACTCCTAGAGTTAGGAACATACACAGTAATATGACAATGTTGGGTACTGAATGGGAAAGCTGATGTTTCTGAATGAAGACAAGTAATTCCATAGGCTCTTGGTCCTTTAAGTTCAAGACCGAAGACGCTGCGACAAAATTCATTAGTCACTTTCTCTCGAGTAAAAAATCATCCTTGTCGATGTCATCATAAAGGAGCGTTGTGAAGATCAATGTCGACTCGATCGTCTAACAGTCGCTTTGGAGAAAGAAAGTCAAACTTGTCAGCAACCTCATGCATTTGTGCAATTCTTGTTGAACTCTCCTGATTCACTCTGTCCATGGAAGCGCATATTTCCAACCAAAGTTCATTTCTGTAGCTTAACCCGGCATCGGCGGCTTCTTCTCCAGGCATCTTCTTTTTACGACGTATTCGCAGCTGTGGCTCTGTAGGGATTCCAAGTTCAGAACACACCGACTGCGCATAGCTCAAACTCGCATCGGTTACTCTTTCCCTCGAAGTTGTGAGGAATTCACTCAAAGCTTTCATTTTTGCTGCACAATCCTGAACGCTCAAGCTCTTCTTCTGCATATATGACTGCGTGTCATTTATTTCCATTAAAACTGCAGCCAAGAACAGAACCCTAGATACGTCAAGAACGTGAATGACTGCATTGCCACCAGCAAGCTGTCAGCCGCGGACTCGTTTCCGAATTTTCGGTTCTCTCAGTTAAAATTTCAAGTGTTTCCAGAATCTTCAGAAAGTGGCTTTTTCCATTTTGACCACTTCGCCTCTCGGCTCCAACAGTACTATCGTACCCTTGACCTCGACAGTCCATGATGTAGAGGATGTCCGCCTCTAACTTTTTCAAAATCAATCTTGCAATCCCCACGGAATTTTTTTTTTCTGTGTCAATAAATTCGATAAAAGAATCTTCAACAGACACACGATGGCCAAATGTGCTTAACAAGAAACAAATATAATTTTTTTTAATGGAGCGGGGGCATCAACTTTGGCACGGCGAAGACACTTAAAACCCATTTCAAAGTTTTAATTATTTTGAGAGGCATTTTGATGCCCATCAAGTCTTGATGCCCGGTGCGACCGCACCCCGCCCTCACCACCCTTGGTACGCCTCTGGAACCACCATAAACAACAAGTACCGGTACACTATGAGATAACTGAATAATCTTCAAACGAAAACAATAGTATGCAACATGATTGAAGATATGTACCCAGAGAAGCATGGATACAATTACATACCGACGGATCAGCAACCAGAGCAGTAAAGAATGGAGGTGCAGGCGTGTACATCAAATATCTAGAAAAAGAAAATGAATCAACATATTCATCAACTGGAATATTCTGCTCCAATTACTCTGCAGAAGTACAGGCTCTAAACATTGCTGCAGAAATAATTCAAAACACAAGTCAATGCCAGCAGGTGGTATTGCTTACTGATGCTATGTCTGTCCTACAAGCCCTTGACAGCGATAAACTGCAAGACCTGAAGAAAGCCATGTGAGGAGTGAGCATCCAAAGAAGGGTAGTACTACAGTGGATACCATCCCACTGTGGTATACCAGGAAATGAAGAGGCAGACAGACTGGCAAAGGATGGAGCAACACAGGAATAAAAAGACCAAGAAATCACCTACCAAGAAAAGAAGACCCTCATCAAAGCCATCAGGAAAGTTGACCACACAAGAAACAATTACTACTATCTCAACAGAGCAGAGCAGGTTATTATCTTCCGCCTCAGAACATGACACAACAGATTAAACAGTCACTTAAATAGACTAAGATTGATCACATCACCACTGTGCCTTTGTGGGCAGGCAGCACACACAGCTGAACATATCCTGCAAGACTGCAATACACTATACCAGTTAAAGGAAGAACACTGGCCTACAGAGATTGATATCACAGAAATATGTATGGGAGCACTGAGGAGCTTTCAAATACAACAGCATTTATTAAGAAAAAAGGACTAGCTGTGTAGACATGTCAAACTCCGAACGAGAAGAAGAAGAAGACAAGCCAGTACGACATCTTAACTATCAAAATTATTTTCTTTCACCGGTAAGATTTTCTAAAAGGAAAAAGACATATGGAGCCAAATCTGGAGAATATGATGGGTGTGGAATAATTTCAATATTCAAATCTAGAGAATATGATGGGTGTGGAATAAATTCAATATTCAAATCGTTGACTGTTTGCAACTCAAACCATATTTATGGGAAGGTGCATTGTCTTGAAGCAAGAGCATAATTTGAGTGCGAGTTATCCCTCATTTTCTAGTGAGTCTTTTTAAGTTTGGTAAGTTTGGTATGGAGATCAACGTACCACTGGCCTTTAGTCGTCTTGCATTGAGGCAGGTAATTTTTCATTATTATGTTACTTTTGATGTCCCATACAATCAAAATCACTTTTCTTGCATATTTCTATTTGGTTGATATGCGTTGGTAATGGTGATTCTAACAGACTCCCAGAGTATTCTAAAAAATGAGCTCTGGTTTCTGCACTTGGCACCTCATATGGTTGAAGAAACATATATAGTACCGCTGGAACTACACAGGGTAAAATGGGGAGCGTACTTACCCAGCGAAACACAGGAATAATTAACATGCATACCCATGGACATTTGCTGGGAGAGACTTGGCACCTATGTGCCTGTTAGTCATCGTTCTTCATCGTGATGCGCCATCTTAGCGACGACAGTTGGCTGCAACGAACCTCCAACATCCCCTTTCTTTTGCCTTGGTTATGCACTCTGTCAGACTGTAACCTGTCCATCTCGTGATATTTCTCTCCCACTTGTATCTCTGCATACCCTTGCTCGCCTCCCCTCCATCCAGTAAGGTCTGCAATAAGGTGTCATTTCTTTTAATATGTTCAAAATATATTATTTATTTTATCTTTATTTCTTTAATAGTTTTTTTTTCATACAAAGTATTAAAAGTTTTTTTTTCGTTTTCTTATCTTTCTACGAAATACCCCCTATTCTCTCTCTTTCTCTCTCTCTCTCTCTCTCTCTCACACACACAGACAGACACACACACAGACACACATACACGCACGCACACACACATACACATACACACATACGTATGTGTGTGTGTGTGTGTGTGTGCGTGCGTGCACATGTTCATTATTACATGATGATCAGACAGTCCCATATGTAAGCTTAAATATATATATGGGTTATCAAGGATTAATTTTGATCAAAATATGTCTGTGTAATAAATCTGTGTTTTGTGATCTTCATGTTTCATTATTACCTTGTTTGTATCACAATATTTTATTATTATAATAATTCTTTTAAGTAACATTATGGTTTGTGTTTTTGAGATCCACAGGAATTGTGAGAACTCTTGCTTCCTATAGTTAGTTAGTCGTTGGATCATCATCACTGCACTCCGGACAAGTCCATAGATGCTCAGAGCTCTCCATGAGTGTAGTCGCCATTACACGCCGACTGACGGTCCCAGTACGCAGTTGATTGACCATCATTCTTTCTTGCCCACGAAACTGCTCCTTTCTAGCGACACCACATTTCAAACCAAATCTCTTGCTTCCTATGTGCAGTGGGATGTTTTTATGAGCTTTCTTTCATACCAAGGAGACTTCAGTTTTCGGCTTAGTGCAGTGCCAATTTAAAGAGACTTCTACTCAGAGAGGGTCTATAATTGTATAGGACATGCTACAAAGCTTCCATAAGAGAGTCTTAATATAACGGCATGTCATCTACTAAGGTTTTCTGTTGCATTGGTGGTACTCTTATGGTAATGGTGCTCTTCTTTCAACCGCAGACATGATCCAATTTCGCTCTTGTTCTTCTGCGTTCGTTCTCAGACTCCTGATCAGCTTTATGTAGTTCGGAGAACGAAGTGCATTGTGTTACAGAGTACATCTTAGCTGCGGTATATGCACTTTTCGGCCTTCCAGATCCTACTTCAGAATAGCTTCTGCGTCACTTTTACTCTTTTTGGGATGAAACAACCAACGCGAACCCAAGACATGCTTAGTCGCCTCTTACAACATGATTGGCAGGTAGCAATGTCGCCTTTCTTTACTCCAATTTATGACTCCGGAAACACTCACGACAATTTGGTTGTATCATCAAAGATTTTAACCATCAGCTTATAATAATAGAGGTCGTGTTCTGGTAATCCAGTCACCGCGAATTCAAGAGTATGTGTTTAAGAGTGTGTTGCTGAACCAAACCTGCCTGGGTATATAATACATCACGTTTTTATCATATCAATTTTATTATTGGAGCACCTTAAGGGGATCAACACGTGATATATTCTATCCAGAACGTGGTCTTCCTTATGGCTCTATTGAATTCTCCTTAGTCTTGAACAAGGCGTACCGCCTCCTTTAGGGCAGACATTCATGTTTGTCTTCTGTCCAAGGGCGTCTTGGTTGGCCTTTACACCTGTTACCTTCTATCGTCCCTCAAATATCACTATCTCCATACCGTCATGTCTCTTAACATGACCAAAAAAGCTAGTTGTTCATTTAATATGGTTTTCAGAAGCCAGCCCTCTTGGGCGATGATTGTGCTTTGCACCTCCTGGTTTGTTTTCCTTGCTGTCCATGGTTTTCTCAGAACTAGTCTGTAGCATTTTAATTTAAATGATGTTGTTGTATTGGACAATGTTTTATTTAGTACCCATGTTTCGCATGCTTTGCATTCGTCGTTACTGGAAACACACATGTTTGTAATAAGCACAATTTGGTTTTTATTTGGTTCACAAGGGATATCATTCTAATTTCTAGTTTTTGTATACAGAAATCATGGTCAACCTACGTATGAGTTTTTCATAATAATATTTTTAACATTTTAGACAGATGCATACAACAGAAAAAAGAACAAACTATTTGTTTAATTCGTGTTTAAATTCAAGATGTAGCAGGAGTACATTTCTTCTCTCTTTTTTGACACAATAATTAGTCTTCCTCTTCTCGTTCGCAGTTTGACGTGTCTAAACAGCAAGTCCTGTTTTCTTAATAAATGCTGCTGTATTTGAAAGCTCCTCAGTGCTCCAATACATCTTTATGTGGATATCCATCTCCGTGGGCCAGTATTCTTACCATAACCGGTTTAGTGTATTGTAGTCTTGCAGAATATGTTCAGTGTTCTGTGCTGCCTGACCACATGGCGCAGAGGTGATGGGACCAGTCTCAGTCTATTTAAGTGCCTGTTTAATCTGTTGTGTTCTGTTCTGAGGCGAAAGGTAATAACTTGTTCTGCTCTGTCGAGATAGTAGTAATTGTTTCTTGTGTGGTCAACTTTCCTGGTGGTTTTGATGAGTGTCCTTTTTCTTGGTAGGCGATCTCTTGGTCTTTTTGTCCCTGTGTTGCTCCATCCTTTGCCAGTCTGTCTGCCTTTTCAATTTCCTGGTATGCCACAGTGGGATGATAACTAATAAGGGGAGAATAATTAGTTGAAACCAATTTATTGACAATTGTTCTTATCATCTCCCTTTGACTGCAAACTTAAAACCACCTTTTATAAAATGTCAAGTTCTCTGTTTACTGTGATTAAATTAGTGTTTTTTTAAAACAAATAAAGCATTATGTTAAATCAAATTGACTATCTAAGATACAATAGTCAAGTTTTCTTCGTGTAAACAGAGCCCTTTTTCTATCTCGTACAGTTCACGAAAGTAAGATTGCTGCTAAGATGTCAAAATTAGGACCTATAAGAAAAGACAAAAACAAAAACATTGCGTGGTGTTGACTGTGATATGTGTTTTAGATCAGTGGTCAGCCCGAGTAATGTTGACTAAACTGTGTATGGTTGATTTATTATTATCCCGTATAATGTAGATTGTGCTATTTATGATAGAACAGTGGTCAGCCTGTGTGATGTGGAGTGTGCTATGTATTATAGATCAGTGGTCAGTCCGTGTGTTGCGAAAACCAGAAAATGGAGCTCATATTAGTTGCACTATTACCTGACATGCACATAGTAAATGGTGATTAAGAAAATTTTGAGGGTTGAGTTGGCTGACCCATTCCATTGACGGTCTAGTGATCCAGAAGTCACAGAATTTCCTAGTCAAAAAGGTGACTTTAGCTTAAGGCTGGCAATGGATTTAGCT
This sequence comes from Meghimatium bilineatum, assembly GCA_034231615.1. Lineage (NCBI taxonomy): Eukaryota > Metazoa > Mollusca > Gastropoda > Stylommatophora > Philomycidae > Meghimatium > Meghimatium bilineatum. The sequence continues at coordinate 13,102,719 of CM067315.1, read as the reverse complement.
GATATGTCAAGACCAACTATCACTTGGAAAAGCAAAATCAATGCTATAGATTCATACATGTCTACAAGAACCATTACTTTCAATATTAAACGCATGCGGTTGCATCTGTGGGTCCCACAAATGTCCCACTAGACAAACCACCCATGCAACAGAAAACCTTAGTAGATGACATGCGGTTATATTGAGGCTCTTTTATGGAAGCTTGTAGCATGTCATCTATACAATTATAGACCTCCTCTGAGTAGAAAACTCATTCAATAGGAATTGCACTGAGATGAAGTCTCCTGGGTATGAAAGAAAGCTCACAAAAATAATTACCGCACTGCACATAGGGAGTAAGAGCTAATAGCGCACATTTCTTGTGGTTCCGAATCAGTCAATCAATATTAAATTGACAAATATATCTACTTGCATGGTTTATACTTCTATTGATAAGGGGGGGGGTGGTTAACTCCCTTCCACTCTTAAGAAATCATAAAATGTTTTTTTTATTGCTAGTAATTTAGCCAAATGGCGGATGAAACCCCTCCGGTAACGATTTTTTTTTTTTACAAAGAAAAAAAGATAATCACCCCTTTTCTCAGTAAAAAGATGGAATTATTTCATACAACAACGGAAGAATGTCTTTTTTACATTAATTTTTTTTAGATAAAATCCCGTCCACATTGAAAACGTCTCTACGGCCCTGATAGTTATCTATGGGCCTTTATGGAACAATGAACTCCACATAAAAATCCACTTAGTTGCTGCTTACGAACTGTTTGACAGGTAACAGTGTAGCTATTCTTTGCTCCCCTTCCAGTCCCGGCTAAACAAGCGCAGATTTTATTCACTTCTCCCACCCAGGCCCGGTAACACAAGGGCTGTTTCTATTGGAAATTAAGTTCATTTAACTACCATTGCTTTCAGATTGTTCACTAGAAACAAATTGTCAAAGATATTCTTTCTTTTTAATTGTATCAAAGAACACATGTTAACTGTGTTGGAAATCTAATTTATTCATTGGATTATCCCATGACAGACTCCTGACAATAACATAATATTTTGAAATAATTTAATACGTCTACAGAAAATACGTTATGACCACTGATCTATGTATAAATAGATTTAAGCCTTTACAATCGCCTGCGCTTAGTGTTACCATGCCCCCGTGTCAAAAAGCGTGCCAAACTAGTAAACATGATCACACTTCTCTTGTTTTCACGAAGCTATACCAAGTGTGTTGATAAAACACGTGACACATTCGTTATATGCATATTATTAAACTGATAGAAACCGGGACACGTTACAACCGAGCGAGATATCAGGCAGCGATATAAAACCAAGACAATTCCCGTGAGACCGTGACTAACACACATATCTGCCATTCACATAAACAAATGCATATTTCCGCTATTATAGTGAGAAATATATTTATCAAGTCAAAATATTTTAAGTTAGCATTAAAAAAAACTCAACCAACACAATATATGTTTTTATAGTGTGAATTAGCGTTATTTTTGAAAGTAAATGCTCTCTCAACCATCAAGTTTTTAAAACTCATAAACTGCAATTCCGTCTCCCCCCTCCCCCCAGAAACGTGACAATGTACATATTCCGAGAATTGCAGTAATGGTATTGACAGATGTGATTCGAGAAGGAAAAAAATGACAAAAAAGTCGAATGAAGCAAAAAAAAATACGTTTAAGTGTAAGGGTGTATTACAAATAATACTAAAATTTAAGTAATTACAAAGTTATTTCATGACAAAAAAGTCGAGTGAAGCACTTTCTAAGCAGCTCTCCTATACCCCCGTAATCCTCTCTCGAGGCGGTATGACATAGCAGGCGCCGACATCGAAAGCCACTCGGACGCTGAGTATAGCTCACCACTCAGCTGAGCACGTTTATGCTGTTAACATTCCGTACGACCGAAAACTTCACCCCGGTGACTTCGTCCTGTCTTAACATGTCATATGGGGAGGAACCAGCCTAGATCCCAAGCGGTACTGTGACGAGCGAGCTGACTCGACACTGGCTGAAACTTGACCCACAAGTCTAAGACATGTGAACGGACTACTGACACTGGTTCCCATACAAAGTCAAGATCCAACTTTTGTAAAGTTCCGCGGGGAACTTGAACCTTATACGGACATTATCTCTTAACACCCAAAGGCTTATGTGCCACACATTTTGTTACCTATGACAACAGTGAGGGAAGAATGTCGCGCATATTGCTTTCAAAAAACGTTTTTATAAATAGGAGAACGGGGAAAAGTTACATAAAATCTCGCAAAATAAATTATAGTTGTTCATTTAAATGATATTGCCAATTATCAGATCAAAATATTTGTGTTTTGATGATTTATTAATATCTCATACTTATTACCACCCTTGATTTTGGAGTACATGTCCGGCTATGTCCCTTGGTAAATAAATGCTAATATCTTTAACTTCCGGTTCAAATAATGTTTTTGTTTTGCTGAATCAAGAACTGGTTGATCATTAATTTAACACATTAATATCGTAGAAATTAAATATCTGTGTTACTGAAACGGATTTAATGATTTCCATATTTACATCATGATTCGTTCAACCTTATTTAATTCGATAATGAAGATCTAAAACAAATTGCAATGAAACGAGAGACATGGAATCTAAAATGTTGTTAGTTAGATACTTGGACAAAATTTTCAGAATTGTGCTACATTTCTACATAATTACAAATAATATACTATGTTATTTGGTTAGATAGCCCTTCAAAAATTCATTTCAACGATACCTCAACCAAGTCTGTACGTCAATCCTGAAAAAATGTTACATATTTTTTTCTAATGAATTTGACATCAAAATAATTTACATTGAAACACATAGGAAAATATAAATAAAACTTGTGACCACAGTGACAAAATGTATCCAAGCTGATAATTTGTAACTTATCTTTGTTATTTTCAATAATACAAGCCACAAACTATATGTTTTTTTGTTTGTGAAGACAAGACACATCTGTTGATCCTATTTCTATCATTTTTAGGTGCACACAGAACTAATTAATATGAAAGAAGGCAGCAAATTAGCATAATTAAAAAGGAAAATAAATTATTAAACTATTGAATATAATTAAATACCACAGACATTATATACATTTGTGTTGGCAAAGACAAGACGCATCTGTTGAACCTATTTCTATAATTTTTAGGTGCGCACAGAACTAATTAATATTAAAAATGGCAGCAAATTTTGAATATAATTACCGCCGAAGACGGATATGTCGGGCCATTGGCGCAAATAAAACGGCAACACAATGCATTTCCATTCTCTGGACTACATCCTGCTGGAAATCTAGTTGCATCATAGTCCTGCTATAAGTGATATCCAACGGGAGTTTGAGAATGAACGCTGAAGAAGAAGAAGAAGAATATAATTAAATACCACAGAAATTATATATATTTGTGTTGGCAAAGGCAAGACGCATCTGTTGATCCTATTTCTATAATTTTTAGGTGTGCGCTGAACTAATTAATATTAAAAATAGCAGCAAATTAGTTTAATTAAAATGAAAATAAATTATTAAACTATTGAATATAATTAAATACCACAGAAAATATATATTTATGTGTTGGCAAAAGCAAGACGCATCTGTTGATCCTATTTCTATAATTTTTAGGTTTGCGCAGAACTAATAAATATTAAAAATGGCAGCAAATTAGTTTAATTTAAATGAAAATAAATTATTAAACTATTGAATATAATTAAATACCACAGAAAATATATATTTATGTGTTGGCAAAAGCAAGACGCATCTGTTGATCCTATTTCTATAATTTTTAGGTTTGCGCAGAACTAATAAATATTAAAAATGGCAGCAAATTAGTTTAATTTAAATGAAAATAAATTATTAAACTATTGAATATAATTAAATACCACAGAAAATATATATTTATGTGTTGGCAAAAGCAAGACACATCTGTTGATCCTATTTCTATAATTTTTAGGTGCGCGCAGAACTAATAAATATTAAAAATGGCAGCAAATTAGTTTAATTAAAATGAAAATAAATTATTAAACTATTGAATATAATTAAATACTACAGAAAATATATATTTATGTGTTGGCAAAAGCAAGACGCATCTGTTGATCCTATTTCTATAATTTTTAGGTGCGTCCAGAACTAATTAATATTAAAAATGGCAGTAAATTAGCATAAATAAAATGAAAATAAATTATTAAACTATTGAATATAATTAAATACTACAGAAATTATATATATTCGTGTTGGCAAAGGCAAGACGCATCTGTTGATCCTATTTCTATAATTTTTAGGTGCTCGCAGAACTAATTAATATTAAAAATGGCAGCAAATTAGCATAAATAAAATGAAAATAAATTATCAAACTGTTGAATATAATTAAATACCACAGAAATTATATATATTTATGTTGACAAAGGCAAGACGCATCTGTTGATCATATTTTTATAATTTTTAGGTGCGCGCAGAACTAATAAATATTAAAAATGGCAACAAATTAGTATAATTAAAATTAAAATAAATTATCAAACTGTTAAATATAATTAAATACTACAGAAATTATATATATTTGTGTTGACATAGGCAAGACGCATCTGTTGATCCTATGTCTATAATTTTTAGGTGCCTGCAGAACTAATAAATATTAAAAATGGCAGCAAATTAGTTTAATTAAAATGAAAATAAATTATCAAACTGTTGAATATAATAAAATACCACAGAAATTATATATATTTGGGTTCAATACAAGAATCCGTGGACAAATCATGTGACAACATACCACTTTTTAATTTCATATGTTATTGCACTATCTCAGAAACTTAAAAAGTCGTAACTTAAATTACCGATCTAGCGATTTGCACGCAATGAACTGGCTATCCAACTCCCACTCAGTGTGCAGCGTGCATGTCGAGTGGTCAGGGGCTCTCATTGCGCAATGTGTCGAATAGTGGATATGTCTGTATATGCAACTTTTAGGAATTTCATTCCGTCTATTTATGTTAGCTGTTTATTCCTTAGAAACCTGTCCACTGGTTCTTGTATTGTACCTATATTGTTATTAGCATAGGCAAGATGCATCTGTTGATTCTAATTCTATAATTTTTAGGTGCGCACAGAACTAATTAATATTAAAAATTGAAGCAAATTAGCATAATAAAAATAAATTATCAAATTATTGAATATAATTAAATACCACAGAAATTATATATATTTGTGTTGCCAAAGGTAAGATCCTATTTCTACAATTTTAGGTGCGTGCAGAACTAATTAATATGAAAAATGGCAGCTATCTAGCATATTGCTGCTAGAGTTTGATATGATGAGATATTTCTGCTAAAGTGCTGTCCATAGATTCATCAATAGGTTTTACCCTTCTCTCCCCACCCACCCGTAACCCCAAATATTTAGGAAACTATAGTCTTGCTTAATTATGTATTTTAAAAATTCACTCATCTGCCTTCTAGATCAATGTTTGTCTTAGCGTACATGACTTTCTTCTAGCTCACTCATTCTGTCTTCTTGTTCACACATACCGTATGTCTTCTAACTCACACATCTGTCTTCTAACTCACACATCTGTCTTCTAGCTCACACATGTTTTCTAGTTCACATGACTATCTGCTAGCTAACAAAGTTGTGTTCTTTCTCAAAACAGGACACTGAAGATTAAAATTGACTTATTCAAACTTAAAGAACAAAGTGGAGTCAGGAAAGCAACTATAGACAGACTGATTATCCAGTTGAATAAACATGTCCCTCAAACACTTGGTAATGATGTTGTCTCGTTTTCATGTTTATTTGATCACGTGAATATATTGTTGTTGACATACTTGTCACACTACAACAATTATATTTCATATACTATATATTCATCTAAGACTGTTAACAATACCTCTGTGTCTATGTGGACAGACAGCAGAACATATCCTGCAAGACTACATTTCATTAAACCAGTTAAAGGAGGAACACTGGCCCACAGAGATGGATATTCACAGAAAGCTGTTAATTAATTTGGCAGACCATCTGACCTAGTTGACAGACCTATCATTGTACCCACTATATGTAGATTGCAGATTGTTCAGATAGTATGGGTAAAGTGTAAACAGAACATTGTAACTCAACAAGACAATCTATGGAGCGGCCACCGATATAGAAAACAGTCAGTCAATTGATATTGGAGAGGTTGCAGACTTTCTTTGTGGTGTGGAGGAATTGGCTGCCATGCTTATCCATGTGTATATACAATAGTGCCGTTCTTACTCATGGTTATTTGCTGTGTGTCTTGATAAAGGCTTATTGGTTGAAACATCAGTTTGTGTGTTTTTATATGTGTTTCCAGTGATTAGCAAAACTTCATTGCGCTGTTCCAAGCTTTGCATGATGGATTTCAGTTTTACTGCAGTCAGTACATATTATTGATCTTATCCATGTGTGGTAATGTTGTACTACACATACATGATTGATGAATACAGACAGAATCTTGACAAATAATGGAGAAAATGGAACAATGGAAAAGCAGACCTTTAAATGAATCAACTGATACCAAATAAAGCCGGGAAGGATGATATTGTGTTCCCAGATAGATCTCTCCATGGTGGTGAGAAATATGTTCCTTTCATGCCACAGTCGGCACATAGGACAGAGGTTTTGATTCTCCGTGTGTTGTGGTCCGCTGCCTGCAGTTTTAGTTCTTGTATGGTCCTGCAGCCTGTTATTTCCCCTTCTTTAAGCATGGTGTTTTTTAGGTTTGCTTTACGCCTTTCTCGTTTTATTTTACCCTCAGGCGTCAATGTAAGGGCTTATTGGTTTATTCTCTTTTCATCTAGTCTTAAAACATAACTGAGGTATTTCCATCTACGTTTTTTATGACGCTTGAAACATATTCTTGGTGTGCTTTCTTTCTTAAATCACTATTTGTGACGAAATTGCTCCATTTTATGTTCATCAGTTTCCAGAGAAATTTGTTTTCGAAGCTGTTTAATTTTTGATCTCTTGCTTGAGTTGATTTCCAGCTTTCACTTTCATATGTTAATACTGAGACAATATAGGAGTTGAATAGCTTTAGCTTGGTGTTCCTAGATCTTTTGACTTACAGATATTAGTTAGTTTGGTAAATGTGCTAGCTGCAACTGCTATGCGTGTATTTATTTCTTTCATTGAGTCTCCATCAACAAAAATTTGGCTACCCAAGTAATTAAAGTTGGAGACTTTTTCCAGTATTTGGTTGTTTACTGAGATGTTATTTGTTGAACTGGTAAGTTGCGTGATTTTTGATTTATCTGAACTATTTATTATAACTATTGATATTAAGAGTTCTCATGGAGCACAATGGGAAATACAGAATAATTGTTTCAATTATGATGATTGGGGTTAAGGTCAATACTATAAGTCTTTAATGCTTCATGGTTTACAACTTGTCTGTGATAGCTGCTCCTTTGGACATTTTGCAAATGAACAAAATATTCAGAACATTCATTGTCAAAACTATAACTATTTCTAAACTTCTGGGTATCACATTGATCTATTGCCTGGGTGTGCTGATATTCATAGTAATAAGAGAGCAGACAGACTTGTATCTGTGAATTTAAGATAAACACTGGTGATGTACTGAAGTTTGTGGTCACTTGTTGGAGTGGACACTGGGATAGATGTATCCAGGAGGTATCCATGCTGCATCCAAGGCAATTCAGTATCTTCTTCTTCGTTCATTCTCAAACTCCTCCAAATTAGCAGGATGTAGTCCAGAGAACGGAATGTCTTGTGTCATGGTTTACATCAATAAAGCAATATCTGCACCTTTCGGTCTGACACATATGACTTTAGCATAGCTTTGGGTCATGTTGACCCTATATGAATTGGGACAGTCAACTCCATCCCATAACCTCCTTAGTCACCTCTTACGACATGCATGGAAGGTAAACAATGTTGCTGTTCTTTACTTCCCTCTTAGACCTTGGTAACACATGGGCGGCAATTCAATATTATTTATCGTATAAATAGAACTGAGAACTCGTCGAGTAGAATTAAGAGTGTTTTTCCAGCTAGTTAGCCATGGGGACTATCAGCATGCATATTCTTTGAAATCTTCTCAGGGAGATGAAGAATTGTGGGTTTGCCTTGAAGTACAATAACATGGATTAACCAATAGCTTCTTTAATGTGATATTTCTTTAGCAGAACATCATTAAGCACTGCTACTCTCTGTTCTGTTCAACCATCATTAAGCACTGCTACTCTCTGTTCTGTTCAACCATCATTAAGCACTGCTACTCTCTGTTCTGTTCAACCATCATTAAGCACTGCTACTCTCTGTTCTGTGCAACCATCATCAAGCACTGCTACTCTCTGTTCTGTTCAACCATCATTAAGCACTGCTACTCTCTGTTCTGTGCAACCATCATTAAGCACTGCTACTCTCTGTTCTGTGCAACCATCATAATTTCTCCAGTGTCATATTAAGGAGGCCCTTTTCATCTGCGTTCTTTTTCAAACTCCTTCAGATGAACAGGATGTAGTCTGGAGAATTAAATGCACTGTGTCATAGCTTGCAGCTTGGCTGTGATATCTTGGCCATTGGTCCTGACACATTTGACTTTAGCATGGTTTCTGTGTCATTTGACCCTGTAAAGGATGTGACAGCCAACTCCACCCCTAAAAGCCTGAGTCACCTCTTACAACATGCATGACATGTAAAAGTTTCACTATTATTTTCTCCTCTTTCAGACTGGGCAACAATGGCAAAGAAGGTCCTTGCCAGAATCTTTTTTGCCTATTAATTTATTACTACGGATTAACTGTCTGTCAATATTTGATGTAAGTAAAACTGAAACTCTACATCTTTTGAAATGTTTGGTCTCTTCTATTCTATGCCACTTTTTGTATCATTAAAGTAAATGTTAAATGTCTGCAATGAATAAATAATCAATCCACAGACAAAAGTCCACAAGTAAAAAGTACAAAGAGGAGTTTATTGGAGGTCGTAGAAGCTCAAATTCAAGGTAGTAACAATATCAGTGTATTTGTCATCCTCTATTTTGTTATATTTCTTATACTATATATTCATCCAAGACTGGTAACATTACCTCTGTGTCCATGTGGGTAGACAATGGAACATATCCTGCAAGACTGCATTTCACTAAATCAGTTAAAGGAGGAACGCTGGCCTATAGAGATGGATATCTACAGACAGATGTTAATTAATTTTGGCAGACCATCTGACCGAGTTGGCAGATGGTTTTTTTTTCACCTTTTGATACAGACCACAGAGTTTGATGAATCCATTTTCTTGGAGTGTTTTCTAGTGCTCTTTGGGCACTCTTCTTCTGTGTTCGTTCTTAAACTCCTGCATATTAGCAGGATGTAATCTGGAGACTGCATGATCATCCTGTCATGTTCGTCTGTCATAGTCAATAATGATGATTTGGGATCAACTGTAAAAGGTAAAGTTAATATTAGTTATGAACCAGTGTCATAACACACAGTTTCCCATAAGTGCTCAGTTGTCTAGTCAGTGGTTGACCAGAAACCCCCATCAAAGATGGATGTGTCGTATTATTGGTGTAAATAAAATGGCGACTTAACGCAGAGAATTTCCATTCTCTGGACTAAATTCTGCTGGAAATCTAGTAGGACCATTGTTCTGCTGCAAGAAATATCCAGTGGGAGTTTGGAATTAACGCTGAAGAAAAAGACCACCTGACCAAGCAGAAACCGCCTGAAGAGGGTCCTCGACAACACTTGCTAAATTAATATGGCACCTTCCCAGAGTTTGAGCCCTGGTATCCAACTTTCTCATGTCTGGTTTAACCATGGGAGTAATTTTTATTTAAACCACGAATAATGAATGGACCCATGTGATGTCAGTGACCCACAAAGCTGTACTAAATTTGGTTTGTTGTGCTGAAAGGAGCAGATATCTCAGACAGCTGTAAACCTTGATTTGGCAGATTCTGTTCTCCAGAATACATCCTGCTAGTTTACAAGAGTTTGAGAATGAATGCAGAAGAAGAAGTAACGGTTCATGTCTGGAACGTGTGCCTACCAATGTTTACAGCGCTCAGTTTTTAAAGAATTGTCTGGTCATAATTTTTTAATAGTTTGTGACATTGCAGAATGCAATTGTTTAGTAGTTTGAAGCCAGGGAAATAATTAATGAAAATAGGAAGAACACAGTTTTTGAAACACAGTAGGAGGGGGTAGGGATAGGAATTAGAATTAGTTGTAGGTAAAGGTAGGCCCCATGGCAGCCACCTGATATCACGGATGAATATAACTTCATGCACTAAGCCACAGTAGCTATTAATTGATGTGGCCAGTTCCCTTTCTTACTGTCTTTACCTCCCCTAACTCATGCGTCAGGTACCCTATTACAGCTGAGTCGACAGGAGGAGTGGTCGTGTCCAGCGAGAAATCATTACGGGAATTTTTGTTTGTCCGGACAAGGTTTCGAACCTGGTATGCTGTAATCCAGTGATAGCAAGCAAGCTCACTATCAACTAGGCTACTGTGTTCCTCAGAATTAGTTTTAACACTGCGCCTAACACCTCTCCCCTCCAAACACTAGCATTATCCCTTCTCATTAAATCATGGCATAATTTAACTAACATTAGCCATTTTTGTAATTTGTGGCGACACGCTCTGCAAGTGATGTAAAATTATTGACTACATGAAAACTGTGTACACCATAACAAACTTTCAATGAACCTGTGCATAATTTCTGAGTTAATTCTATTTTCTGCTTATAGACGAACTATTACATAGGCACGCGTTCCAGACAAGGACAGACGTGACATTATTCTATTGATCTGCTGATGCCCAAAAGGGGATCAAAGTATAGCAACCTTGTGACCTGCTATGCATGTTGTAAGAGACAGCTAAGGAGCTTTAGGGGTGTACTTTTCTATCCTATCACATGGGTCAAAGTAACCATAAAGCCATGTCAAAGAATGAGTCTAGAGAACTGAGTTCATTATGTGTGGTTTACAGCTTATCTGCGATATCTCGTCTTTCTGCGACATATTCCAACTTCAGAATGACTTCTGGGTTACTTTAGTATTCTATGGGATGGGTCAGGCCAACCCCAAATATCCTTATTTATCTTTAACAACATACATGACAGGTCATAGTTTTGCTATTCTGCGCAACACTTTAAGATCCTGTCAACATACTGGGGGTGACTAAATCTTCATATCCATGACGAGGGGCTGGCTGTGATGTGTACTGACCCAAATAAAACATTAATTAAAGTCTATATTATTAATTTGAAGATTTGTCACAACTTTCTAATTTTCAGGGGGATCTCCCTAGTGTAATAGGGTTAAGATGTTCGTCTTGAGTTCAAGAGGTCATGAGTTAGAATCTTGCTCATGTCATTTTGTGTATAAAGTTGATTTTTCAGAGATCCCTGTGGGTTTTCACTTGAAGCTATGGAGTTATGTGCTATGAGTGGTACTCTTGGCAGGCGGCATGCCACTTTGTTGAGAGTGATGAGTATATATGGGAAACTAAGTACAGTGAAGTCAATCCTCTACAACTTTTGAACCCTTTTTTTAACTTTTCTAATTTTCAGATGATGAGAGATAAAAAAGACAGAAAGTAGAACAGACTGCAGATAAGCATCAACAAATGACTTCAGTAGTGGAATATGAAGAGTGGAAAAGAAAAATATTAGCTAGAGCTGCTGAAACCTCTTGATGCTTTACTAACCCTACTGCCCATGAATGAAAACAATCAGAGCTTCATGATTGGGGTGCCAAAGAGGGAGTTTTAGTGGTGTACTTTGCTGTCCTATTACATGGGTCCTCCAATTGTGTTGTTAAATGGTGTGGGTCAAGTTGGAGAAATCAGACTTTTGCTATTGTCAGCACGTGTCTCTTTAAGGTTTCTTTGATTGCCTCCATCCATCTAATTCTTGGTCTTCCTTGTTCCCTGTAGCCCGATCTTCAGCTGTTGTATGCACTAAGTGCCGGTATCTTTGGTTCCATTCTAATGATGTGACTAAACCACCTTGTTTGCTGTCTCTCAATGTAGTCTTGAGATAGTTTTTATTTCTTCTCTGATATCTTCATTTCTCCATTGGTCTCAATGTTTGATATTTTTAACTTTTCTCAAACATCTCATTTAATGCAAATGTATTGTTAAAACCATACCTTGCAAGGTGATTTGGTGCCACTAGAATGGGCCTGGTTTGATTCCCATTAGTCTCAAGAATTTTCACCTCGCTGGGGGACTGCTAAAGATTTCAATGTGGTACACTTGTGACTCTGATGTGTGCAGGTTTATAGATAGAATAGATATTTAATGTAAATAAAATTGTTGAAGATTATATGAAGTATTTTGTCATTTTTTTTAACCACAATGAATGACAGAATTATATCAAAGAATGATTGTCCAGATTTAAAGACATGTCTCAGAAATAAGAGATTTCTTCTACATCAATCGCTCTGATTCTGAAATATTTTTGAGTCATGACCCCATTTTATAGAAACAAACTGATTTGCGACCCCATTTTATGAAACAAAATTATCTCTACCCGAATACATTAAGTCTTGATATAGTTAGAATAAAACATACAAAATTACGGCTTTTTGCGTCTTTACAGATGGTCGAAAAGCTGGCCAGTGCAAAATTTTATATGAACAAGGAGACCCTCAAATTAATTAAATTGCAAAAAATGCATAGTGTCTATGTTTCACACGATTTCTTTCCTAGGCAAGTTTTATTGGTTGGTTGCTGATCTAGCAGTCCATGGGCTCATGCCCTTTGACCCAATGCCATTGTGTGATATATTTTGTGTTTGTGAGCTGTTGTTTTGTTCCAAATAATGTGTTCCATTTATCTAACCCTGGAGGGAGAAGCATTTTCCTGATGTCATCCAGTGCTGTGCATTTAAAAAGGTTGTGGTCAACATTTTCATAGGGATGAGTGCACAGCCGGCACTCTGGATTGTGTGTTGTGGTTGTATTCTGCTCAGGTGATTGTTAAGCTGTACATGTTGTGTGGTGTGCATTCGGAAGATGATACTCTGGTCTTTTCTTCCCAGGAGGTTGATGTTATCTTTAGGATTTGGGCTGGTCATATATTTATAGATTTCCCTCCAAGTGTTTCCCATAGCCCATCTGTTCATCCAATTTTCTTTAGTCACAGATTTCAGCATCATTTTAACTGTGTGCATGGTTGTTTATGTATATGGCATTCTTGTTGAGCTCCCATCTTTGCTAGTCTGTCTGCCTTGTCATTGCCAGGTGTGTTTGAGTGGCCAGATATCCACTGCATAACAATGTAAGTAGTTGGTTGGCATGGTGATATATTTCCACCAGCTCAGGCTTACAATGTCCATCACATTCTAGTGCTTGAAGAGTGAACATAGAATCTGTGAAAATAACAATGTTTTGAACTTTTGATGGAAAGGCATCAAATATGGTCTTCATGTGGTACAATGCAACTTCTAGTGTTGTTATTTCGGCTTCATAGTTAGAACATATCTCCCCACAGGCATCAAACAACTCATCAGATGTTTTGTCTGGATATTCTATATAGATACCATAACCTGTTTTTATGATGGCTTTGAAGGCAGACACATCAGTATAGACATGAATCAATTGTTCTGGGTAGGTGTTTATTGTTTTCTGTGTTGCTTTCATAAGACTTACTGGGTCGGAACGTTTCAGTGCATTATTTCTTAATTGTGTCTTGATTTCCGGTAATTTAAAATCTGCATGTCGTGATAAACATTTTTCTACTCTTTGCAGTTCTTGTCTGGGAGGTGATAGCTGCCTTTTATTTCATCGACATGGCTCAGGACTGACTTTTGTTTTATTCTGTGGTTTGGTTGCCAGTTTTCTACAAGTTGTTTCTACAAATGTAGAACCCCTTGAGATGTGGAGAGATGGCTTCAATGGAGACTTATGAAAAAAGCATAAAAATGAACAAAGACCACCCAAATAAACAAGCTAGTTTTATTAAGATGCTGCTTTATCAATTTTTACTTGGAGGCTTTGAATGATAGTTTAAACAAGAAAACATGATCAGCCTTTTGATATAAATGTTGAAAATGTTTTGTGTATTGTAATTTGTAGGTTTTCTTGTTTACATCATAACACCCTAGTTTTAGTGATAGTTCGTGTGTCTACGTGGACCATTCTAAAAACATGTGTTCTACATAAAAACATTTTTAGATAAATTTAAACAAGATTATATGTGAAAGTAAATATGCTTTCAAAATAGGCAAAAAATTGCCAAATATTTCGTTTTTTGCATTCTTTTTCAAAATCGATTGGTAGAATGTAGTCTATAGAACGGAATGCATGTGTCATGGTCTAGAGCCTTGTTGAGATATCTGCACCATTCGGCCTGTCATATTCAACTTAATCATGAGCCAGATATTTAAAATGACAATCCTGTGAAAGAGATAGAAACCCTGTGAAAGAGATGGCAGCCATGTGAAATAGATAGAAACCTTGTGAAAGTGATAGAAATGCTGTGAAAGAGATAGAAACCCTGTGAAATAGATAAAAACCCTGTGAAAGAGATAGAAACCCTGTGAAATAGATAGAAACCCTGTGAAAGAGATAGACACCCTGTGAAAGAGTAGAAACCCTGTGAAAGAGATAGAAACTCTGTGAAAGAGATAGAAACCCCGTGAAAGAGATGGAAACCCTGTGCAAGAGATGGCAACAATCTAGAATAGATGGCAACAATCTGAAAGAGATGGCAGGCCTGTGAAAGAGATAGAAACCCTGTGAAATAGATAGAAACCCTGTGAAAGAGATAGACACCCTGTGAAAGAGTAGAAACCCTGTGAAAGAGATAGAAACTCTGTGAAAGAGATAGAAACCCCGTGAAAGAGATGGAAACCCTGTGCAAGAGATGGCAACAATCTAGAATAGATGGCAACAATCTGAAAGAGATGGCAGGCCTGTGAAAGAGATAGAAACCTAATGAAAGAGATAGAAACCCTGGGAAAGAGATAGAAACCCTGTGAAAGAGATAGAAACCTCATGAAAGAGATAGAAACCTCGTTAAAGAGAGAGAAACCTCGTGAAAGAGATAGAAACCCTATGAAAGAGATAGAAACCTCGTGAAAGAGATAGAAGATGGTGATCCGTTGTAGTCAACGCTTGAAAATTAGACTTGAAATAGCCACGGCTAAATACCATATGGGAGAGCAGAATAAGTACATCAGTGAAGATACGCCTGGATACCATTGTATGCCATGTGTACCATTATAGGTCATGTCGTGGTGTGAGACTCGGAATTGGGCGAGGGGTTCACTCTGTCGGTGAACGACACCTCGGATAAGAAGACGAAAGAGCCATGGTCCAACTCTTCTCGCGGATGAGAAAAGGTTCAGCATCCGATGGGCATAGGAACAGAACGTCGAATTACACGAGGCAGGTTCACAAACGGCGGAACACCTCGCGCGAGATAGACATGAACGACAATCGTCTTGACGAAGAGTCACTACGCACCCACGTGACTGTCGACAGATATGCAGGCTGTCACGGGCTAGGGAAGCCTACTACCCGAATTAAAGGCATGACAAAAACGGATGTGCTGGGCCTCGGATGTCTAGACCACAAAGTGAGCCAATCAAGGTACAAATAATACAGTTCAACTGTGGAACTTTGGCACGACGTACTTCGCTCTCGCCGGCGGAAATCTCACGATTTATTGATTTATTCGTTGTGGTTATAAGAGAATGAACGCAGAAGAAGAATAATAGGACATGCATACCATATGTACCATTATAGACCTATAAATCTAAAAGGAAATACATGTTCTATTTGTATGGGTACACAGATTTCTAGTTAAGATGTTGAGAAGAATATGCTATGTAATATGTCACTGTCATTAGAAGCGCTGAAGAGAGTTTCATGGCTAGGCCTATATCAATCAATTAATAAACCGTAACACTTCACAGTCGTAGGGGTGCCATATTGGTTGCTTCAGCACACAGAGTCCACCAGCGAATTATATCCTCAGCGATGCGGATGAGTGTGGAAATATATTGTCCTATCTATTCCTTGATGTTGTCTGTCCATGCCTTTATTTTCCCTCCTCTGTTTCTTTCCCCTTCGACAGTTCCCTGTAGTATTGTTTTTGACAAGGAATCATGTCTGCATACATGTCCGAACCATGCTAGTTTTCGTAATTTCACTATTGAAAGCAATGGTTCCTGAACTCCTGCACACACCTCTACTTTATTTCTTACGTACACATTGGACTTATGTTCCCTATAGGAAATTCGTAGAATTTGTCTGTAGCATTTGTACTCGAAAGCCTGTAATCTTCTCAGGCCTATATAGGGACCTACCACTGACTCTAAAATATTTATGCTAAGTTTGGCAATAAATAAACAGGATAGTGGAAAAATTAGAGTTGTGGTTATATAGAGGAAAGTGTTGACAAGACATAGAGGATTTATTTAATTGTAGTTGGACTATCCCATATGTATTCCATCCTTCTCAACAAAGCTATGCGCCAGCCGAGAGTATCATTCCTAGCACGTAATTATGCAGCTTTAAGCTAAAGATTGCTATAATTCATAGGTAGGTAGGCTAATGAGTTTGCCTCTCTTTTGGAGAGGCGTGCCCTTTCAACCAGCGGACAAAGTCCAATTAGGCTATATCAGAACACAAGCTATAATTCACGGTATTTCCGCCATCTTTGTTAGCATAATCTTTCCCGTATCCTTGAGTGATGGGCGTGCCGAAGTGGGTTGCGGTCGCACCGGGCATCAAAATGCCCCTCAAAATAATGAAAACATTGAAATGGGATTTAAGTGTCTTTGCCGTGTCAAAGTTGATGGCGTAGCGAGATGGGGAGGGGGGGGGAGGTGCGGACCGCCCCGAGCGGCATCATCGGGAGGGCGGCAAATTTATTTTCGTCCAGGATATATATATATATATATATATATATATATATATATATATATATATATATATATATATATATATATATATATATAGGTCGTGTGCTGTATTAGTAGTAGAGTAGTAGCAGCATTAATAGTGGTAGTCGTGGTAGAAGTAGTATTAGTAATAGTAGTTGGAGTAGTAAAGTAGCATTAGCAGTTAAATTCGTATTTTCTCCCTTTGTGTGTCACGTTTTTTTGGTAGTGTCTCGCTTTGTGTGCCACATCTATTTGTAGTATTTCTCATTGTGTGCCATGTCTATCTGTAATATATGTGTGCGTGTGTATCCCATCCATTTGTAGTATCTCTCTGTCATATCGCTGCCATGAGGTTTCTTCTAGACCCACTGATCATCAAAGCAAGACATAAAATAGCTAAGGTTAAAGAATACTTCAAAGTTGCCAACAATGACCATCACCTCTTACACCAATATCTAGACAAAACAAAAGGAAGGCGTTTCAAGCGAGGAAGGTCTTGGGTGGTAGAAGCAGAAGATACCTTACTCAGTGTTTGTGAGCTGGAGGAAGTGAGAAGAGGCTGTGAATGGGTGACATTTAGCAAAGATAGAAAGTTATTGACAACAGTTGTGATACAGATGGAAAGAGAGTACCGCGACTGGGCTGCCAACAGAACAGAGGGAGTGATCCAAGAACTCATACTGCAGCACTCGAAGCCACACGATACAATAATTGACACAGATGACTCAGTAACACAAGAAACAAACAGGTGTGGGTGGGATTTCGTGGCCTGCCAAAATGGCAAGAAATTAGCTGATGTGTCAGCTGAGTACTCCACCACAACAACAAGTATGAAAATGGAAATAGAAGCGATGCCAACAGCTCTTACTGTCTTATTGGCTGTCGACGCAATCAACAACAGACTCATTGATTCTATCGGACTCTCAAAGTATGCTGCGCAAGATAGAAAAGGATATGGTCAGAACTGAGTGGGTCACTCTTTTCAACAAAGCGCAGAGTATTACATGGATCTACTGCCCCGGTGATTTTGGGTTCAGTGGAAACGAAAGAGCCGATGATTAGAGCAGTCATGGATACCCTACGAGAAGACGAGGAGGAAGTCGAACGTGGTATATATTCAGAGAATGGTGAAAATGGGAGCGACTAGAGGCGATGGGAGAAAGTGCACCCTCTATGGAAAGATCAGAAGAACGCATAATCAGCAACTGACTGGGACACTGAGCTTATACACTTTTAGATGGCTGACGGAACGGCAAGCAGAGCATATATGGGAATGCCCCCAGTGCTGTGACAATTGTTCCGAATCAAGTATCACACCGTGTGGGCCCCATCTATTTGTAGTATCTCTCTCTTTATGGGCCCAATCTATTTGCAATATATCTTTCTGTGTGGGCCCCATCTATTTGTAATATCTCTTTCTGTGTGGGCCCCATCTTTTTGTAGTATGTTTCTCTGTGTGTGCCCCATCTATTTGTAGTATCTCTGTGTGGGTCCCATGTATTTGTAGTATATTTTGTGGAGGTATTCTTTGTTTACGTATAATCTGTGAACGTATACTCTGTGAATGTATACTCTGTAAACGTAATCTTTATAAACATATACTTGGTGCATGTATACTTTGTAAGCGTATACTTTGTGGATGTATACTGTGAACGTATACTTCTTTGACATATTATTTGTGAACGTATATTTTATGTACGTATGCTGTGAATTGTCTCTCTATCCATGATATTCTCATGACTATTCTATACCATTTCATTTCAAATACTGCATTATTTTTTCTATTACTGATGTTCTTGTTCATCTTTTTCTTATGAAAAGGGGGGGGGGGGGGGGTAATTTAAAAATAATTTTCAAAGTACATCTAAATACATTGCTTGTTTATATAGTGGTGCGTACTGTTTATATAGCGGGGTGTACTGTTTATATAGCGGTGTGTACTGTTTATATGGCGGTGTGTACTGTTTATATAGCGGTGTGTACTGTTTATATAGCGGTGTGTACTGTTTATATGGCGGTGTGTACTGTTTATATAGCGGTGTGTACTGTTTATATAGCGGTGTGTACTGTTTATATGGCGGTTTGTACTGTTTATATAGCGGTGTGTACTGTTTATATGGCGGTGTGTACTGTTTATATAGCGGTGTGTACTGTTTATATAGCGGTGTGTACTGTTTATATAGCGGTGTGTACTGTTTATATGGCGGTGTGTACTGTTTATATAGCGGTGTGTACTGTTTATATAGCGGTGTGTGCATATCGCGTTTCGCGTGATATCATGGTTGCTGGTGCGCCTTTCGACATGGTTTCACCCCCTGCTACTTACCCTGGAGCTCATTTACTTGGAGGCACAGTGCAGTTCATTTATTGAACTTGTATGACGGTGTAGACATGAAGTAGTGAACACAAAAAAGAAAGAAAAATCTTCGTATTTGCTTTTTTAAAATTGTGATTCTGTTTTTAAGGACAAAAACACTAAAGACTAAAGGGGTAGGGTTGAACCCAAACACCTCTTCTTTATCTCTGGACTAACTGCCCATGCCTCAAAGCCACT